>CM053588.1:232226007-232258645 GCA_028646515.1 Pseudochirops corinnae | reverse complement strand
TTTTTTTTTTTCAGATAGATCATCTGCTTTATCCAAACGAAAGGCTTCTTTCAGTATTCAGAATCTGTCAGATCTTGCCAGAATCTGTCAAATATTGAAGCTCAAGGAGAAAACTCTGGTTTTCAAAACATCCAACTGACATAGAAAAGCATTTTTTTCTGTCATTATCTATTTGTAGTGCTTGTCATGGAGAGAACTATATGGTCCTTTTTACTTTGCTACAATACTGGTAATCTCAGCAAAAAAAAAAAAAAGGCAGGTGGAGAAATTCTACATAAGAAGGAAGAGAACATGGAGAAGGCATTTACTCTTTGTCACACATGACCTTTATCAGGCCAGGGAAATAAGACTAAGTGTGTGTAGCACCATGAAAAACATCCTTCAAACAAGAAGGGTAAGTATGTCAGAAGTCTTCTAGAGATCTAATGTGTCTAGGATGGCTAAAACGCTCCATAGCGTGGTGCCTGATTGTTAGGACTTGGTCAGATTTTCAGCTTCAGCAAGATGGCATGTCATGTGAATGGGCTCCCCATGTGGAGGCAGCTGCCCACAGCTTAGCTGCGCTCTGGGTTGTGACAGGACCTGCCACTGGCTCCTGAGCCAGGGGCTGGGGGTGGGGGGCTGAGTGGGTAGGGAGGGAAGTCCACGTGTCATTGCTCCAGATTTCAACTGGGTGCCAGGTTGATGGTTGCGATTCTGCTCCAAGGGAAGCTCCAACATGCAAATAAGCCCAAGGAAAGGGGAAAATGAAACGGTGTGTGACAGTTTCTAATTACTGCATAAAAACAACATATGGAAACTTCATTGTCCATTTCATCCCTCAACATGTATCATCAAGTCAGTTTTCTTTTGCTCAATCATTCTCTCAAGTGTTTGGAGCTCTTTGATTTGGACATGAAGAACAAAAAAAAAAATCACCTTTTGAAAAGGTTGGCATGATTTTATTTTTGTCTCTATAAACTCATTAATTCCTTAGAGGTTTTCATAAACCCAATTTGTTTCCAGCCTAATTCACTCATTGCATTTTATGGAGATCATTCTGTTCACCACTCACAAACTAGAACCTTTTGGGAAATAATCAGTACATTCTTCAAAACTGGAAACAAACTTGAGCTCAACAGCCTTTTAAAAGTGACGGCAAATATATAGCCAGTCATTGTGGAGCACAAGGTGGGAGGTGGAAAAATCCTTCTCAGAATAAAGTCAAGATACAGTAGTACATTAATATAATAGTAGGAAATTGGAAACAAAGTTAGAGCAGCCAATAATGAGGCTAAAATAATGATGATAATAATAATAATTTAGGATAAATCAAAGTTAACCAAATTGGGATAAAGCTAAAGCAACCCAATTCATTGTGGTATAATACAAAAAGTATTAGGTTGGGAGATAGGGAACCTTTGTCATGGTCCTAATGCTGCTATTAACACACTGCATGACTACAAACACATGTTCACTTTCCTTCTCTCTATCTCAGGTTCTCCACCTGTGAGTGAATCCAAGGTGTTCACTTACATGGTCTCTAAGATGCTTTTCAATTTTTAATATCCTGTGAAATGTCTTACATTAAAGTTACTCATATATAATGATATAAATATAATTTTATTTTGAGGCAGGGAGTGATGCAAACTTTCAGAGAGTATTTTGCATGTAAGCACTAATGATAAAGAACAGTTTAAAGGCTTAAGGAAAGGAGGCATACACTATTTGCTAGAAGGGAAAACCTTCCAGCTTTCCCTCTCATTCCCCCCACCCCTGGCCGCAGAAGCCAGTCAGTTAATGAATCAGAAAAAAGCTGGTTACCAGATGTCCTGGCTTATTAACACACACATCGCATTCTGTAATGGCATTCACTGAGCAATCTGTGTGGCACGGGTGATGGTGGCGTTAAAGGGCCCCCTCTCTAACGCACCTCTTTCTAACGGTGGAGGTGAAATGTTGACTTTCCGGCAGGGCTCTTGGGCAGGTTTGTTTAAGACTTTGTGAAGTATTTGATCTGAGGGAGTTTTTACCGAGGTACAAAGAATTCCCCAACGTCAGGAGGCAGCGGACCTCTGTCAGTATTTCTTCTCTGCCCTTTTTTGTGCAGATGAGAACACAGAAACAGAAAAAAAGAAAACAAAGATAAGAAACGTAAGGGCAATGCAAAGGAAAAAACAATTCTGTTTGATTGGTTTTCACCACTGCTAATTTTAATGCCACCCATTGTTCAGCTCTGCAGTCTAATTTTATGTTAATATCCTGAAAGTTGTCAAATCTTGGCAAAACCTATGCATAAATTACACAGAAAGTAGCTCACAGGAGGGGGAAAAGTAATGACTGTCATGGTTAGCCAAACCCCATTAATAGTCTGACAAGCAATAACCCAAGAGCTCTGGTCAACTGCTGCAGACATCTGTGAAACTTTTGCAATTAATATCTTTTTTTTTTTCCTCTTTGGAGGAGGTATCAGCTGTGAAATAGCCCGTAAGTGACTGATTGTTATCAGCTCGGCTGGTAAGGGCCAAGCTGATCATCTCCCACTGTTGACCACAGCCCTGTCGTTTATAAGAAGCGACTTTGTCTGAAGCCACGTTGTGCCCCAGAATGGGAAGACCGGCAATTTCCAGAAAATGAAAGGAAATGTTTACACCTCCCTCACTTCCCGTCCCTTTATTCCACAAAGACAATGAAGAACAAAAAGTAGTCCCTTTACTTCCTCAATAACTCACACATGATCCCTCCCCCCACCTTAGGATGAATTAGCATCTGCCTCAGGATCTCCTAACTCATCCCAAACTCTTCAGTTCTTTTTGACTGAGAGACAGAAAAGGAAATTCTCTCGTTGGGCTCTAATTTTTTTTTTTCATATCCTTTTTTTTTTTTTCCACGAGTGAACCAGATGGGCATGCAACCATATTTGATCAGGATGTTTATCAGTGTGGTGTGTGGTTTACAATAACAAGCAGGGCAGCTTCCCCAAGTTTTTAGACAGCCTTAATCTTGGATAAGCCACAAAAGTACCGTTCAACTTGTTCTCTTTTGTTTATACCTTATCTTTACTTCTAATACCAAGTTACCTCCCACAGAGTCTCAGCGTTTGGAGGATAGAGGTGTTCTCTTATTTAGGCCTTAGGTGACTATTATATTTTAAGTTGAAACTATGTGGATTTTTCAGTTACCCCTTTCACCTTTCTCAAATTTCCCCTTTGGCTTGACTCACCTAAGGGAAAGGTTATTTTCTTGTTGGGTACCAGGTCGACTTGTGGTTGATGCTGCTGTGACACCACAGCTATTATCTTGTCCCGAGGCAAGACCTCCCAGGTTCTGGACTTAACAGTATCCTGTTTTCCCCACTAATGCCTCTCTTGTCCAAAATAATGCATCCTGCTATCTTCCATCTCTATTCCTTTGCCAAGGCTATCTCCTACTTGGAATGCACTTATTCCTCACTCCTATCTCTTGGTAATGTCAAAATAAAAAATGACAAGCTGGTTGATTTTAAAAAAACCCATGGACAGACTGACATAATGAAGAGTGAAATGAGCAGAACCAAGAGAAGGTTGTATATAGTAACAGCAATATTGTTTTAAGAACAATATTTGAGCAAATAAGTCATTTTGACTATTAGAAATACTCAACTACAAAGGACATATGAAGGAAAATACTATCTGCATGTAGAGAAAGAATTGATAAATAGACATATGTATAGATGATTTTATACATAAATACATGTTTGTGTCTAATGATAGCCATTTCTAAGATGGGGGGAAGAAAACAAGGGAAAAAAGAAATTTATGTTTTATATATTAAAAGAGAATCGCAAGCTGTACATAATAAATCTGCAGTTTCATGGACAATCATCTTTTTTTATTCTACTATTTTATGGAAATGCCTGTCTACAAATTAAAAACTAAATGATATTTTAAAAAGGATTATTAAAAGAATAAATAATGACAATAATAGAACTAACATTTATCTAGTTCTCTAAGGTCTGTATACAGAACTCTTTGCCTACCTCATCTCATCTGACCCTTACAACAGACCTGTGATACTGTTTATTACTCCTATTTTGGAGATGGAGAAATAGAATCCAAGAAGCAAAGTCACCAGTTCATGATAATATAGCTAGGAAGTGATGGATGTAGTATTCCAGCCCAGGTCTTTTTGTCTCTAGTGCTCATACTGTCTATATTACATAGGGCCAGTCCTCCTCCTTGTTAGATTCTTGGATACTGCATCCTGCCTTTTCTCTTTCGTATGTCTGAGCAATTTGAAGAACAATTTTCACATCCTATATTTGTCCTCCAGACTCACATTGCCTTAGTTCCCCTTAGTCTGCCCTGCTTCTATATTTTTTTCCTTCCTTTCTCATGTCAGAGTTCTTGTACCCTTTTCCTTCCCAATCTTACTTTCTTGGGCTTTCAGGAGTTCATGAGTTCCTTCTCCTCTTAAGTGTCCCTTCTCTTACTTGTTTGTAGGATAACAACTGATTTAGATCTAGAGGAAATCTTAGAGATCATCTAGGAAACTGAGGTCCAGAGACTTGTCAGATTTTTACAGGTGATCCATTACAAAATGGGAATTTAAACCAAGGGTCTCTGCTTATAAAGCCAATGCTCTTTCCATCAGTCTGTAAAGACACTCTTCAGTCCACTCTCCCAGGGACACCTACATCTGCTATCATAAAGTTCTTGTGACTACCATTTGTTTGAAACAAAAAAAAAAAATCTTAATCCCACAACCTTGAGGCTTCTCAAAAATACACAACTATCTCTGCCATCATGGGATAGGGGAGGGTATACATGTAGTTTCCAAGAAAAAGTTGCTAAAAAGTTTGAAATATTCCTTCTCCTTGAGTAGGCAATATAATAGAAATATAATGTATTAGAAGGAGCTTTGGACTTGGATCCATAGGTCTCAAATGTGAATTCTGACCTTGCCACTTATAGCTATGGCAATAATCTTACCTAAACTTGATAGAATACTCTAAAGTTTGCATTGGGCCTGACATAAATTATTTCATTTAATTATTATCAAAAAACTGCAAAGGAGGTACTGTATTGTTCCTATTTTACAAATGAAGATATATAGGACCAGAGAGTTTAAATGATTTGTCCCTGGTTGCACAGCAAATAAGTGTTAGATGTGGAATATAAAGTAATTTTATCTCTCTGGAACTCAGAATTTATGAAGGAAGTAGACTAAGTGATCTACTTTATGTCAGAATCAAAGGATTTGGAGCAGAATACACGTTGGGGGTGAGAGGAAACCAAGAGATCTTCATTAAGGGACTTGCCCAAGTTCATACAGATAAAGGTGACAGGTAATAACAAGCAACTAGTGGGCCCAGGACATTTTTTTAGTCTTATCTTTCCTAATCTATTTCTCATCAGAATTTACTGTGGTATCTACACTGAATACAATAGACTTGGATATATTCTAGAGCAGAGGTGGGGAACATGCAGCACCAAGGTTACATGTGGCCCTCTAGGTCCTCAAGTGCTGCCCATTTACTGAACCCATTTCTCTACCTCTGCCTAGAGATTGGATCAGCCTAAATCTCTATTGCCTGTCTATTCATCTATGCCAATAAGAAAGAATCTGGAAAGGTTACACCATGCTTCTTGGAAGATTGCCTTCAGGAGCCTGAGTAGAAGGCTTTCTTGGGTCATCTTTCTACAGAAACTTAGTAATCAAGATTATTGTCAGTCTTGGGGCAGTTAGGTGGCACAGTGAATAGAGCACCGGCCCTGGAGTCAGGAGGACCTGAGTTCAAATCCAACCTCAGACCCTTAACACTCACCAGCTGTGTGACCTTGGGCAAGTCACTTAACCCCAATTCCCTTGCCTTCCCCCTCCAAAATGGCAAAAAAAAAAAAGAAAAAGATCATTTCAGTCTGGAACAGTAGGCTAACCTTAGCATAGTGAAAATATTAAGGATCTCAAGCCTTTCAGGATTCTGCTTAATTTTCATTCTCATTGTTATTAGAGATTTGTGTATCTTCTCTTTTTTTACTGAATTACCTTAAACACAGAGATTACCTGACAATATTCTCAATGAAATTTAAAGTTAAAATCATATTTTTAGGAGAAAGAACTTAGAAAAATATAGGACTATTTAACTTCCCCTTCTGACATCTGTATTTCTGATTTAAAAAAACACCATCATTTTCCTTGTTATGTAGGCTCAACTTGGGAGGCTGCCTTGACTCCTCAGTCTTTCTCACCCCCTAGAGCCAGTCATTTGCCAAGTCCTGTCAGTTCTACTTTATCAGATCTCTCACCGCTGTCTTCTCCTTTCCATTTCAATGGCCTCCATTCTACTTTCAGCCCTCATTACCTTTTGTCTGCATCATTACAATAAATTCCTGTTTCTTCTGCCTCCTCCATTCTCTCCCCACTCCAATATCATACATTTCCTTACCAATTAATCTTCCTAAAACCCATCCGGATTTGGTCAGCTCAATTCTCCCTTTCTTCCAGCACCTACTACATTGAAAGACTTTGAAAACACCTATCTTAGCATTCAAGACCCTCTATTAGCTGCAGTCAAACTTCTTTTTCCAGCCTTAAAGCCACCTACCCCCTATTCTATACTTCAATCAAAATGGGCCACTTAATTGGTTCCTACATACTCTCACCCATGCTGCTCCACACAACTAGAAAGCCCACCTCCCCATTTCATCTGTCAGAATCTTAACCATTCTTCAAGATCCAACTCAGTGCCCCACATTTCAAATATTCGATCAACAAACATTTTTGTTAAGCAACCACTAGGGACTAGGTAACGGGCTAAACACTGGAGATTTAAAACTGGCTGATGAGAGCAAAGGTGAGGGCCTCTCATGGTGGGGGGAGGGAAGGAGTATCTGTAATCCATCATGGAAAAGAACACAACTAACTAGAACTTTGGAAGTTCAAAATTATGACCTCGCCCTCATTCTCTCAATTTTCTTATTGCCCTCAGTTAACATGCAAACAGTATTACTTACATGCCTTACCTTGACAAAATATTTTTCAGCTTTCTCAGTAAACACATTAGGAAATAAGAGAAAGAAGAATCATGAGTAATACTGCTTTAATGCATAATAAGTGTCCCTCCTCTGTGATCTATACATGTACTTTCAAATTTGCAGAGAATGCCACCTGTGATATTATCTATGTGTTCGGGTTTGGCTACTGAAAACTCTAATGCACATATGATCATCTGTTCTTTCCCCCACTGTGAACAAAGAAACTCATCTCTGGTCTGCTCCTTGATCTGTTGTTTGCTGGTTATGTTGTTGTTTGTGGCATTGCCGTATTATAGGTACTTAATAAATGGAGTTTTTTACTTTTTTTTTTTTGGAGGGTGGAAGACAGGGCAATTGGGGTTAAGTGACTTGCCCAAGGTCACAACTGGTGAAGCCCTCCTAACTCCAGAGGTGGTGTTCTATTTAACACACCACTTAGCTGCCCAATAAATGTTTTTGAATGAATATTCCTGGTATTCATGTTGTATTTTTAGGTCTGTCTACAAAGCTCTTTGCATATATCCTATGATGCAAACTTCATGCATATGATCCTTATAACAGTCTGATGGGATAGATGGTGCCTGAATTATCTCCATTTTACAAATAAGGAAACTGAGATTCAGAGGCAAAGTGCTAATGATAACATAGCTATTAAGTGTTGGACAGTGGATTCAAACATTGGTCCTTCTGTCTCTAATTCCTATATTCTGTCCATTTGGTTATTCCATAGAGCCTGCCATTATGGTTGAATTTGGAGATGGCTTTCAGTTTAGAATTATGCTGAA
The DNA here is from genome assembly GCA_028646515.1 of Pseudochirops corinnae. NCBI lineage: Eukaryota > Metazoa > Chordata > Mammalia > Diprotodontia > Pseudocheiridae > Pseudochirops > Pseudochirops corinnae. The sequence continues at coordinate 232,250,865 of CM053588.1, read as the reverse complement.
AAATCTTTGCCTGGGCAGAAAGTTTTTTTGGGCCGGCCTTCTACAGAAATTTAGTAATCAAGATTATTGTCAGTATGGAACATTAGGCTAACTTTAGCACAGTGAAAATATTAAGAATCTCAAATTATAATACATGCGTATGGATTTATGTATGTAAACAGGGGAGTGAGGTGGAAGGGCATACTGTGAAATCAATAGAGGGCTAGTTTGAGAATCAGGAAGAGAGAGGCTCCAGTATTTCCTTGGGTTCATTCTAGCTGTGAGACTCATCCTAGACAAGTGACTTGTCATTTCAGTGACCCAAGAGACTCTCTAAGTCAGCGGGTTCTTAGCCTTTCTTGTGTCATTTATACAATTGGCATTCTGGTAAAGCTCGTGGTTCCCTTTTCTGAAAAATGTGTTTGGGTGTAATGTAAACATTACTACACACTCTACTATTGTAATATTTTCTCCAGTATAAAGTTAACAACATTGTTGTTCATGTTTCTAAATAAAAGTTTGTCATGCCATTTCGGGCCAGAAAGAACCCTTGAGATCATTTAAATTGGTGTGTCTGTCCTTTTTTTTTCCAAGAAAACCATGGCATCAGGGAAATGATGACATGACTTGCAGTTGACTTGGATTTGAGTGAATGAGGGCTAGGAAAAGTCACCAGCCTCACTTATATTCATCAGGATGACTGGAGATGGCCCAGGATGCAATGGGAGACCCTGGCCCTATTAGACTAAGGCCTTTTTAGGTACTCACTTAGAATAAGGCAATAACACCCATTCAGGGAACAGGTCTTTTTAAGAAGTGAGTCAAGGGATGGCCTGATCATTTAATTAGATGAAGAAACTAAGATCCAGAGGAGTAAAGCAGAGTTTCCCAGAAAATACGAACCCCAGTCTTCTGATTCCAAAGCCAGTGTGCCAGTCATTGTAACACATTGTCTCTTCCCTTAATGCCTTTGATGGTAGAGCTTGTTTCATTTGTTACGTTGTATTTCAGTTGGATTCAACAAACATTTATTAACTGTCTACTATCTGCCAGGCTCTATGCTAAACACTGGGGATACCAGAAGAGTGAAAAGACAATCCCTGCCCTCAAGGACCTTATCATCTACTGTCAACAAATATATACAAAGCAAGTTATATATAAGATAACTAGGAAATAATTAAAAGGAGGAAAGCACGAGAATTAAGAGGTCTGGGGTAGGTTCCTATAGAAGCTGGAATTTTATTTGAGATTTGAAGGAAATCAGGGAGGGTCATCAGTCAGAGCAGAGGAGAGAGAACATTCCAGGCAAGGGCGATAATCAGAGATCCTGGGAGCCAAGAGAGGGAGTTACTTATTCATAGAACAGCCAGGAGGCCAGTGTCACTGGATCTAGCCCAGTTCCTTACACAAAGTAGGCATTCGATAAATATTTGTTAAATGAATTGATTGACATGCTTAAATTCACCTTCATTATTATACACAGACTCTAAGACATGTACATCCAAGAGTTTTTAAACACACAGGCATGTAAAACAAACAGACAGCTGCTTATAAAAGTCAGATGTAACTTTAAAAGATTCTATTTTACTAAGGAAAAAAAATCACTATTATCAATAACACAAATACCCCAAAGACGGATTAAACATTTTAATACAAATATAAAGAACTCACTAATGGGCATCTCTTTTCTGGTTCAGGTTTCTGATTTTCAAAACCGATCTTGTTTAATAAAATGCTCTGTGAGACTTTTCTTCTTTTTCTTTTACCTGGTCACATTCACCCACAAAAAATCTGGAAATGTGGCTAATATTTGCCCCCTACTCTGGTCAGAAGAGAATGTAGGCAGGACAAATGAAGAAAACAGGGGAGACCAGGGAGAGCCAGTCACCGGCAAAACAAATTTGCTGTCATCTTGGGACACATCATTTCTAGAAACAATGAACCATTGGCAGCCTTGCACATGTTCCCATCTCTAAATGCTTTCAAACATTCTCAAAAATGCTTTCAAACATTCTCAGGCCTACTTTATTTAGGTTCGTGTGTGTGTGTGTGTGTGTGTGTGTGTGTGTGTGTGTGTGTGTGTGTGTGTGTGTGTGTGTGTGTGTGTGAGAGAGAGAGAGAGAGACTTTATTTTTTGGGTACAATCCCTTAGTTAAGCCAGTGAAGAATCTTGTTTCAACTCAGTGTAACTAATTCCATTTACATGAATTTTTTTTCCTTTATTAAGTCTTCTCTTATAAGCCCTTCATCTGATTGCCTCTTACAAGTTCTCTTGTGACCTCATACAAAATGACAAAGTGTTATTTTCTAGCTAATCACTTCACTGCTGAACTCCCACAGCTGTCCTCCTAGATTGCCTCTTTGTTTTTATGGCTCACGGAATAGCCTGACCTCAGGACCTTTGACAACAGCTGATGCTCCTCAGAGGAAATGACTGCTGTTCTGAGAAAGATACCTCAGCCTGCCCAGCACCCTGTCCTAGTGGACTGGGGGTGGCATTAACCACGGCAGGTCTGCCCTCATACTCTACTTTTTCTCTCTGAATTCAGGATATTGTTTATTGAGTATCCTCAGGCTATGTGGTTTCTCTACTGAGAGTTGAGGGTTAGAAGGTCACAGAAGAGATAGACAGCATGGTACTTGCCCTCAAGGATCTTACATTCCTCATCTTGGTTGAATTTGGGGTGTTTGGCTGAACTTGTTCAATAATGGCACAACTGGCCTGACCGGAGAATATACAATCTCTGGGGAAAAGATTAATCTGTAGAATTTCTATAATGTTGACCTATCCTGAGAGTGCTTATTTCCTCCCCCCCCCCCCCCCCCCCCAGCTATTGAATTAGAGGGGTTGTCCCAGCTCTGAAAGGAGGAGGTCAAGCTGTGGAGCAGAGACAGGAAATGTCATGCCAAGATTAAAAGTTGTTGAGCACTGGTAAGAACCAGCCCTTTGTCTGGCTGGGGCAACGCCTGAGCAGTGGATTCTCAGGAAGCTGACTGTTTGTGCCCCTTCCTCAATAGGAAGAATTTACTTTTGAACAAATTAAGCTGCTCTTTATGAGCATTCCTCAGTTTCAATTATGTCTTTGTTCTAAGCCTTTCTAATAACCTGATATTCACTGTAGAAAAATGGTTTTCTTCTCTGTGTCTCTGGCAGTCTTTAGAACCAAATGGCTAACATTTTGTCAAAAATACTTATAGAACAATCCTCCAAGTTCCTCTCTGTGGGATGCAGGTTTACAGTGCTGGGTCTGATTTTGTCTATTTAAAATGGGTATGATTCTGAATATCTGCATATTTGTTGAAATATTCTTCATGAAAAATAACATCTATTTTTAAAAAAATCTTACCTGATTTCTGTAGCAATTTTCTCACACAAAGTAGGTAGTCCGGGATAGTTTAAAAGTCATTTATTGAAGAAAGGTGTGTGGGGCCAACCAATGATATGAGGATATTAGTTTTTCAGTTTCTCAACATGTTAATGCTGACCTCAAATTTTTAGGATAAAAATACTGAACTGATGTCTACTTTAAAATATAATAAATGTTAATTACTCTGGATAAAATAGTATTTGTTACATTAATTGATCCTCAACTAATAAACTACATGATTTTCAGAGACCTGAATATTTAATTATAATTGCTAGGAAAGAGTTTAGCAAATACATCTTATAATATGCATATAATTTGATGCGTTGACATTACATGTCAGTAAAAAAAACTACATTTTCATTGAAAAGCTTCACTGATTTCAAATTTCTTAAAGTTGTAAGACACATTATATGAAAATGTACATCACAGCTATTTCAGATTAATAGAAAAGTGCCCCCATTCCATAATTTCCAATATTGGGTGAAGGGTCAGCAAGGCAGAGTGTTCAGAGCAATGTTCCAAAAAGGACTACAACACAGAGACACTCAGGAACAAACAGATCATTGAAACATGATACCAATAACCCTCTGTTTCCCTGCCTGATACTGTGAACACTCCAATTTGGTTAACTTCTTCACTGCCAATATCTAGTATACTTGTGAGAACATGATATACTATGTTTTGAATCCTGGGTCCAACACTTAGACCTTTCTTTTTCTGTTTCAAGTTTGTTCATTTAAGTCTAGTCAAAACCAATATGCTTCACCCTAGTCATACCTATTTACCACACACAGGCAGATTGAATCATCAGCTTAGTTCCCTGAATATCAGTGAAAAATAGAAGTGAGGCTGGCAGACCTTTATGCATCTGGTAACCACCTGGTCTCAGGGGAATAATCTTCACTGTGGTGAAAGCACCAAATGAAAGAGCAACGGAAGCCCAGGAGGGCACTGAGCATGGGGGACATTCTTATGGAAGGTGATGGGGCTCCTCAGCTCAGGAATGAATTAATGCCTTTAAACACAGTGGGCCCATTTCTCCCAGGAAGCTTTGGGTACTTTCATTTTGTAACACGTCAAGAATTAAGTTATACAAGGTAGAAAAGTAGACAGATTCAAATGGAGCGCCTCTGATTCCTACTCATGTGTTTTATATATTTCACTACAAAGCCCTCAGGAACCTTCAGCTGTATCAAGTTAGACCCTCTGTCTTAACCACTTGCTTGTCTTAGTAGAAGATATTACACTCCAAGGCAGTGTCCTGGGGCCATAAATGTGGAAAATCCACCAACAACTGTGCATTTGTCTCTGAAAATTCCATACAGACCAAAAGGCAGTAACGGCAAACAGGAGCTGGAAAACTAGGAATGAAAATACAATGGGCATCTGTAACTTTGAAGAACACAATAAAAATGAAAAGTAAGGGGGCACTTTCTAAAACTTTTTAGTTAAGTTCCTAGAACAACAAAAATGATAAACTTGTTTGCATAGGACATATCACACACACACATACACACACACACTTAGCATCATACTGACAGAAGACTCTCTAAGTTCCCTATGGGATATTCAGCATAAGAATGAGAATCAGTATGGTGTAGAAGACAGATTTATGAATTTGGCATAAGGATATCTGGGCTCAATTTCTGGCTGGGATACTTACTGGCTATCAGTATTCAGTAAGTCACCTAACATCTGAGTCTTAGTTTCTTCATCTGTAAAATGGATATAAAAATACCTGTACTAATTAACTTAACAACTGTCATGAGGAAAGCACTTTGCAAATTATCATGCATGAGCTGTTGTTATTATGAGGATAACTAAACTGCCTGATGAATTCTCCAGCCCAAATCCTATAAGCAAGGGGTGAAAATTAAAAGTGGAAAGAATTATTGAGATTCTTTGAGATTACTGAGAAGATAGGCTCATCACGTGACGGAGGTGGGGGGATGACAGTGCTCTAGTGGTTCCCTCCTGGACAACGGGAGGAGGACTTAGAGCACTATTACATGATGAACTTTGATGAGAACAAGAGTCATCCAGGATGGGAAATACGGACAGCTTGTGCTCTTGCCTCTTCATTGGAGGGAATCCCATAATCACAGAGGTGACAGTTCTATTTGAGTATTAGCTACCTTTCCCAAGGGACAATCATAGCCCCACCACAAAAGAAGAACTTGTCTTCTGGGTGAAATGTGTGCTATTTTCCTCCATTTTGAAAACAGTGGAAACATAGTTCTGGGAATGTCTTATGCACATTTTGACCTTTAGATTTCTGGTCCCATAGAGAGCCATAAAGTAAGTTTAAAAGAAAAACCCAACTCTTTGCATTTGTCAAGATCTCCATAAAGATCAGTTTGGTCTCTGTTTAAATTGCTTTAAATGGCTCTTACTTTTCCTATATGCTCTGTCTGCTTTTGTTTGCAAAACAAGACGCTTAGACAACTGCAAAAAGCCATGACCTTCCCATGCTTTCATTGTCAATACAACTCAGAACCACCCAGTAGTTATATGTAGGAAACTATCCTATAAACCAGTAGGCTCCAAAGTGAGGTCCCTTTCTCCTGAAGCGCCATTGCTTGATCCCAAAGTATATGGAATCAATCAACCAGAGGGTGGAATGATGGCTTACATGGTCGGTCTTGTCTCCAACACAACCACACCTCCCCTCATGCCTTAACACTTCCTCTCTCAGCCCTCTCTCCCTGCTGTCCATCTCTCTACCTCTCACTTTCTCCTCAGGGCAATTTTAAACTAAACAATTACTCGACGTCCGTAGTGGCAACTATGGAGGAGCCATTGGGAAAATCCCCAGAACATTATAGCCATACCCTCTTCTCCAAATCACCTCCTGCTGCCTCTCTATGAGCAGGCTCTCCACTCTGAGACAATGACCTGGAAGACTCTTTGCTCTGCATTTTGTTTTGGGTTGGACTGGGTTGGATACAGGAAGAGAGATCATGGAAGGATTGTGATCTGCTTTGAGGATATCATTACATATTAAATTCCTTCCCCAACTATAACTCACCTGTTTCTGTTGAGGGCACCACCATCAGTAAGTTGTCTACTTTTGTCTTATCTACCTCTACAACATCTCTCATATTAGTCCCCTTCTCTCTTAGAGACAGGTGGCATAATGGATAGAGTGCTAGGTCTAGAATCAGGAAGATCTGAGTTCAAATTTGACCTCAGACACTTTCTACTTGTGAGACCCTGTGCAAGTCACTCAACCTTGTTTGCCTCAGTTTCCTCAACTGTAAAATGAGAATAATAATAACACCTACCTCAGGGGATTGTTGTAAATATCAAATAAGATAACATTTGTAAAAAAAAAAATACTTAGCATAATGCCTTCTATAGAGTAGATGCTATAGAAATGCTTATTCCTTTCCCTTCTACTCACACAGGTATGTCTTCATCACAGCTAGACTGGACCACTGCAACTGCCTTGTAACTGGGGTCACTGGGGCCTCTAATCTTTCCCAATTCCAGTCCATCCATTCAGAAACCAAAGTGACTTTCCTAAGGCACAGCTCTGACCATGTTACTTTCTAGCTCAAAAACTCCAGTAATTTCCTGTTGACTCTAAGACTAAATTTATTTTATTATTTATTATATCTTTTTATCCTTTTCAAATTTCAATTTTGCATAAGTTTTATAATAATATATTCTGTTCCTATACTAAAAGTACACAGGTATAATTTATAAATAAGTAAATATATAGATTGGGACTACATGCTCAAAAGTTTTACCTATGGCTGTCCCATTTGGCTATTTGGTGAATCAGCTAGAATTTAGAAGCAGTGGTGGCAAACAAATGTAAATGGGAACCACTAAACTGTACGTAAAAATCCATGGGCTGCAGACTGACTTAGAAAATCACATATTAATATCATCTATATTCTATTCTATTTTTATTTATTCTGTTAAATAATTCCTAATTACATTTTAATCTTGTCCAGGTCACAAACTGGGAGTGTTTCTAGCCTTGTCCTGCAAGTCTGACATCTTTATTCAAAAGCAATGATCTAGGAATCGAGCACATATCTCATTACCTAAATTAAAAACTTACAGGATATTTTTATTGCTCTCAGGTTTGTTTGTTTTCTTTTATCCAGAAGAAAATAATAAATCTTAATAAAGAAAAGCAAACACTATTGCTAGGTGGCCCAATGCATAGAGCACTCACACTGGAGTCAGAAAGATCTCACTACTCAGATACTTACTAGCTGTATGACCCTGGACAAGTCACTTATTGTTTGCCTCAGTTTCCTCATCTGTAAAATGAGCCAGAGAAAGAAATGGCAAACCACTCTAGTATCTTTGCCAAGAAAACCCCAAATGGGGTCATAAAGAGTCAGACATGACTGAAAGTGATTGAATAACAACAATTTAATTGAATGAGAGGCCTCAGCTCTAATACAGTGGATAGAAAGTTAGCCTCATAGTTCAGAAAACCTGGATTCAAATCCTAACTCTGGTACATGCTATAGTTCTTTTATGACCATAGACAAGTCATGAAACTTCTCGGTTCCCTCAAATTGTACTGAAAGTTACAAATGGGTTGCCCATTTGCAATGTTGAAGAAGTCTTCACATTAGGAGTTCTCATGATAGTGAACCTACCAGAATCCTCTCCCAGAATGTCCCCCAACACAATAACTTATTTTTTTCTATTAAAGCTTATTCTTTTTTTATTTTTAAACTCCTCCATATAATGTTCTTCCTGAAATGTTAATAAACCAGAATGTCTGTCAGATAGGATATTAAGGCTCAATTCCATAATTCTTAAGCAAAGAAAAAAAAAAAAGTAAAATAAGATTGTCCCTGCCCAAAGGGCTTAGGTCATAGTGGTCTATTTTTTCCTCTCATAAACAAAACTTCAAATGTAATTTTCCAGGAATACCACATATTTTATTCAATAATAGTAAACTTATTGGTTTGTGGTCTTTAAAATAAATCATGAATAATGATATTCAAGATAATCAGAATAATGATATTCTATGAAAGTATTCTATGAAAGAATTCATGTTTTTTAAGTCTGATCTGGACTCAATGATTTCAGTTAGAAAATATTTTGAGAAAAATAATAATCCATTGGTATTATCATATAAAACTTCTCCATATAAATGTGCAGCCTGGATTTTAGAAGTGTCAATCACACTTAGGAATGGTTTAAGTGCTTATGTTTCTTTTATTATCTTATAATACAATACTTAGAAATCTAAATGACACCATGAAATGGGAATAATTTAGAACCAGTATATTACAATTTCAAACAAAAATCTGGAATAGGATAAACTATTTTAAAGTTATCTTAAACCAATAATTATTGTAGATTTTTATGAATCACTTCCTTTACTATTCAGTAATTTCTAATTGGCCTACCTAGTAACAGCTAATAATTATGAATATCAAGCTTAATCATATATAGTGGAAAGGCATTTTCAAACCTCTATCTTTTGTTTTCCCTAAACCTCAAATTTAGACAGATTTATCTTCTTCAAATGTCATTTTAATGTGTCACCCCATTGTTTAAAAGGAGCCAATAGTTTCTCATTATCTGTCAGATGAAGACTAAATTCCTTAGCTTCACATGAAAGGACCCTCATATAGCTAAACTCATTTATCTTTCCAGCCTGTGCTTCCTGATATGAGCCCCCTATTCCAGCCAGACTACACTGCCCCTTGTCCCAGGTTCATGAACATCTCTATACCTTGTCTTATCCTACACCTAGACTGCTTGCCCTTGACAGCAGAGGATGTCTTGCCTTTTTCTCTTTGTATTACCAGTGCTTAGCATATAGCAAGTGCTTAATAAATGCTTTTTCATTCATTTTTCATTCATTAATTCATTCATTTTCAAAGGCCAGTTCAAAGAAACTTCTATAAACAGGAGCTCGAAATTCATTTGCATAAAACTTTCTTCACTGGTAGAACATAATTAACTGAGGCTCTGTGGGGAATTAGAACTTGGGAGAGATCTTGAGGGGCAGAGAGAGAGGGGAGTGGGGGGGCAGAGACAGAGAGGGGCAGAGAGAGAAAGGGGCTGAGAGAGAGGCAGAAGGAGAGAGAGGCAGAGAGAGAGAGAGGGAGGGAGAGAGAGAAAGAAAGAGAGAGAGAGAGAGAGAGAGAGGCAGACAGAGAGGCAGAAAGAGAGAGAGACAGAGAGAGAAAGAGGCAGAGAGAGAGAGGGGCGGGGGGGGGGGGGGAGGGCAGTGTGTGACAGCTCAGTAGCTTGGTCTCTTACACTCCACCTGTCTTATCCCCAGACTGTATTTCTTTGGGATGCTTTATTTTGGGTTTTTCAGAGGTAAAGTGTCCACCGAGTAGAACTGCTCAGCTACAGGGAGTGTGGTGAGAAGGAATTTATCTCCCTTTTGGCAGCACACCAATGAATTTTCTCTGACTTTTTGGAACAGATTTACATAATGTTCTGAACATCATAAAGACTTAATAAACTTTTACTGACTGCACAAAATCACTGAATCTCAGATTTGGAAAAGAGCTAAGAAACCATTTATCTAGACCTCACCTGAACAAGACCCCTTGATGATGTCCCTAATAGATGACCATCTAGCCCTTCGTGGGAAGTCTTCAATGAAGAGGAACCCATTTGTCTCCCAAGGCAGCCCATTCCACTCTAGGTCTGCTCTAATTGTTAGAAAATATTTTCCTTCTGTCAAGCCTAAATTTCTATAATTTTTATTGGCGGTCCTCCGAGGTCAAGCAGATGATGTCTAATATTGCCCCTAATATTTGAATACAGTTCTCACATGTCCCTTCCTAAGCCTTCTCGAAGTTCAATAGCAGCAATTTCTTCTACCAATTGCTCTGTGGTATGGTCTCCAGCCTCTCCCAGCCTGACTCACCTCCTTTTTAATTTGCTCTAAATGATTAATGTCTTTTCTAAAGTATAATGTCCAGAACTGAACACAATAGCCCAGATGTGGTCCAAAGCAGGGCTTTACCTCTCTTGTTTTTGAACTCTGTGACTAACAGACTAACAGACTAACATTTTAGTTTTTTTTACTGGAATTTCAAATTCTCTCATATTGAGCTTATTCACTAAAATCTTCATATCTCTTCCACACAAACTAGAGTGTAGGCATACCTTCTCCCCACCCTCACTTTTTTTTAAAAAACCAGCTAGGTGGTACAGTAGATAGAGTAGACAGAATGCCAGGTCTGGAGTCAAAAAGACTCATCTTCCTGAGTTCAAATCTGGCATCAGACACTTACTAGCTATATGACCCTGGGCAAGTAACTTAACCCTCTTTTCCTTATCTGTAAAATGAGCTGTAGAAGGAAAGGCAAACCACTCTAGTAGCTATGCCAAGAAAAACTCAAATGGGGCCATGAAGAGTTGAACATAACTGAACATAACTGAAAATGACAACAAAAACAGGACTACATTTATCTCTAGTTTGTTTTATTACTTTTTGGTTGCTGTTAGAGTCTAAAATCTTTTTGAGTACTCATTCAGTCATTCAACATGTAAATTAACACAGCTTTGTGTAATCTGTAAATTTGATAAATATACTGTCTATGACTTTTTCTAATGATGAAATGTTACATCTCACAGGACAGAGATCCGAGCACTTCACTGGAGACCTCTAAGTTAAAATCAATACATTAATGACAACTCTTTTGGTCAGGTCATACACAGTTCCAAATCCAACTTTACTATCATTTGCCCCACATCTCTATATGGACTGATTAAATACCTCACTGAAATCTTGGTATAATACAGGATGTCTCAAAAGTCTTGAAGCTGAGTTTTAAGTCTTAATATCCGTAGTATTCCTCTGACCTGTGAGTCTAGTTTGCCAATTAAAAAAATCATGGTATAGTCTGTCAAGACTTGTTCTTGATGGAAACCATGTTGTCTCTTACTGATCTCTACTTCTTTTCCTGGATGCTCACAGATTGTTCTTTTAGTAATACTTTCTAAAATTTTGCCAAGACCTGGAGTTAAACTAATGGGCCTATAGTTTGCCAAGTCCATTCTTTTACTTTTTTGAAAATTAGGACATTTATTTGCCTTTCTTTAGTTATTTTCTATCTGTCCTATCCTCCATAATTTTTTTTGGGGGGGGGTCACTTTCAGTTTTATTATTTTGTTTTTACATCACATATATTTACAGGTGTAACAACAATGCTACTTGCAGTTGCAGTGGGGGTGTAAGATCAATAATACCCACATACAGCAGAACTGCTAACACAGAATTTTTAAATCTGCTTTTCTAAAGGAAAGCAACTAAAAAGGGATCAACAATATTACTTTAATCAAATACATACACACACACACACACACACACGCAATTTACTTAGTTCAGGGGGAAAAGTCAGTACCCTGAACTTCAGGGAAAATAAAAACAGAAATTACAAGTAAGAAATAATAGCATAAAGACCAACAGACAGGGCGTCTAACTGTCTGATCAAATAATATGTACATCACTGATCAATAGATTCAGCTGTCAAACCATTACATATAGTTATCAGAGAGAAAAGCACCAACATCTGGGTTTTCAAAGCCAGGGAAGCTCCTTAATGGCTTTCCAGAGTCTCATCTGGCTATATCACTTGAATACTCTTCCCATGAGTAAGCTCCAAAGCAAAATGTTAACCTCAGAGTATATATATATATATATATATATACTTCTTCAGGGTCAGAGGGCATCACAACCCTCATAACTCACTGCCTAATTACAAAGTAACAAAAGGTGTAGGCCTTCCTGAAAAACAAACCTCCCCTAATCAAGCTTCTCTTGTTGAGCACCATAAGAAGCCTATTAATGAGCAGGGAAATCTTCAACTTCCATCAACATTGCAACAGGTTATTCTCACTTAATGAGAAATCTCTTGAAATTAGGTAAAACTAGTAATATGGTGACTTTATTTTAAAGTACACGCAGCATTTTGCTTTGTATCACCCTCCTATTTCTTAAGATATCTATTGAAATCTATTTTCTCTCTCTCCCACCAACATTCCATTGAAAAAGAAAAAGAAACTAATTTCTTATAACAAATATATACATAATCAAACAAAATAAATTCACCCAATGGCTGTGTAGAAAAATATATCTATCTCATTCTGCATGCTAAATTTGTAACCTCTCTGTCATGGATAGTATGTTGATGTCTGGGATCACTAATGGTCACTGTATTGATCATAGTTCTCAGAACTTTCAAAGTTTGTTTTTACAGTGTTGTTGACATCATATAAATTGTTCTCTTGTTTCTGCATACTTAATTCTTCATCAGTTTATAAAGTAATTAAAAAGACTTATTTTATATTATTGATGTTATAGTATAATTTATTATAGTTCTGTTTACTTCACTCTGCATCAGTCTGTATAAATCCATGTTTTTTTGAAATAATCTATTTTTTATTTCTTACAGCACAACAATACTCTATGATATTCATATAAATTTCTGGGATTTTTTTCCAAATATCATTATCACTGGTTCAACAACCACATCCACCAACTCTTTCAGTAACATGTAAGTCACAATCACCAGTACAATGTTCCAGAATTGGTCCTTGATCTCCACTGATACTTTTAGACTCTCCCTTTTATTTTCATTACTCAAATTTGCCTCATTTTAAAGTCTTCTTCCCTGGAATCTTTTGTCCCCTTGTTCTACTGCTATTTATTTCTTGCCAGACCTTAGGTGTGGATTACCCTCATCATCTACCATCCCTGTTCCTAATTAAGGACTGTTAGACAGAGCTGAAGTCTCACAGTCATGTTGACTAGATACATTATAAATTTATGTTATTCAGCTTCAATTTAGTTCTTGCTGCAGCAAGGCAGTTCTTTTATTCCATTTCCCCCCACCAATTGATTCTCTATATCACTCCTCACAAAAGTAAATCTTCTCTTCTTCTCTTGAGTCTTTTCCTCCCATAATTCTCCACTGCCCCCATCCCAATTAAAATAATTGCTTCTTGCTTTATTTGAAAATTTGAGGCCATCTGACATGAACTCCCTCTTTTTCCTTTTTCTTCATCTCAAAACCCATTGACAACATACAACACCCCTTTCCCTCAGTCTCTGACAAATAGGTGCCTCTTCTTGCCAACACCAACACCTATTCTGCATGTTTGGTCCCATCCTCTCCCTCTTGTCTTCTTTATCAGATTACAACCTCAGTTATGCCCACTATTTCTTGAACCTTCACTCTCTCCATTTACCTGTTCCTTCTTTATTATAATCAAACATACTCAAGTAGCTGCTATCCAAAAAAAAGCTTAAATTCCACCATTCCCTCAAGCCTTATATCTTTCCTCCCTTTCTCAGTTGAATTCCTTGAAAAAATTGTCTACCCTTGCTTATGTTTCCTTTCTTTTCATTTATTCCTCAACCCTTTATATTATGGCTTCTGAACTCACTGAACAATGAAATTATTTTCTGTAGTTATGATAAGCAAGTTCTTAATCGCCTTAATTGTCTTTTCTCAGACTTCATTATTCTTGACCTGTTAGCTTCACTATCAACTATATATTTTTCTTGGCTGCTCTCTCCTCTGTGGGTTTTTAATGATGCTACCTTCACCAGACCTTCCTCCTCCCAGCTTTTTGACTACAATTTCTTTGCTTTCTTTTTGTGGCTCATCATTTATATCTTGACATAACTTCTGGGGTGTCCTGGGTTCCTTTCTCCACTCTCTTTTAGTATCCTAATCAATTCCTATGGATTTAATTGTCTATGCATTTGACTGATCTACATATCCAGATCTCCTCTTTTCTTTGAGCTTCAGTCTGACATCACCAATTGAATCCTTGAACCTTTCAAACTGTATGTTCTAGGAAAGCTCAAACTCAACTTGTTCAAAACTGAACTCATTATCTTTACTACCACTTTCTTCCTCTTTCAGACTTTCGCATTTCTGTCAAAGATACCACCATCCTTTTAGTTTCCTATTTCTTCCCAAACTACCTTATATTTAAGCAATTTAATATGTATTCTTTTTTTAATCTCTTCATATTAATTCTGTGAAAACTTACATATGTACTTACTGTCTTTCCCATTAGAATGTGTATGCCTTTGGGGATCAGGGGCTGCTTTATTCACTGTATATGTATGCGTAGCACTTAGCACAATACCTGGGACATAGTAAATACTTAATAAACTGTGATCAATCAATTGAATAGTAGTTCCACTTGCCACTTCTGAAACCATTGGCAGAATAAAATTATCATTTTTTAATGATAATTTTATTCTGCCAATGGTTTCAGAAGTCTAGAAGTTATTAGCTACTGAGCTGGTACAAAGAAAGTTCTAGGAAGTGTCCAGCCAGCTGAAGTTTTCCATCATTACATTACTACATCATGTTCCTGTCAAATTTATGTTCTCTTTCCTGAACTCATAATCTTACTTCCTTTTTCTTTCCAATATGATTGGTAGTATTGAACTGAATAAAATTGCCATCAGTTGGGGTCCTCCAGGGTTTTCCTAACATAGGGTATACAATAGTAAATTTAGAATGGGAAGGGAATTTAGTTAATCTAATCTAACTGCTTCATATTATAGATGAAGAAGCAACTCAAAGTCAGAATTCAGGGGTGTTCAGACTACAATTCTTACTGCTACACTATACTTCTATTGTTATTAATGAATCAATAAAATATATTTTTGGTGGTCTAAAATTAGATAGACATTTTCCTCCCTATGTGACTTTGACTGAGTAAAGTTTTCATAGTGATTTGTTATTACCAAACAGCATTCACTACTATACATACTGGTGTAAGAAGAGAGTTATAGCCTGGCTTTAAATGATTACATAAAGAATTTGGAGTCAAGAGAGGGAGGATGGTATATTAGATAAAGAGTAGGCTGGCTTTGGAGTCAAAAAGCCTGGGCTCAGGTCTGGCCAGTGATACATGCTACTTGTATGACTGGGCAAGTCTTTTAACATCTCTGTACTCTGGACAACTCTCTAAGACTAAAATTTGCAGAAGAGTTGCTGATCTGCATTACTAGCAAGAGCTTCCTCCACAGGCATTCCTTATGCCAATGGAAATTACTGATCCATACAAAAAAACAACTGGGTAAGACAATATACTAGTTCCCAAACATAGGCAATAACCAAACAGATTTGTTTCCTTCCCTTAAAAAAGGTTAACACTCAAAGAAGGAACTTCCCATTAAAATGTGGTGTGTGTGTGTGTGTGTGTGTGTGTGTGTGTGTGTGTTACAACAACCAGAGAGTGACTTTTAGAAAGAATTTAACTGCCTGGTCGCATGAAGGTTAATCATGCAACACATGACTCTCTTCTTTCCTTCTAAGCAGCTGACATACAGCTCTGAAAAGGTTGCTTTCATTTCTTCATGCCTTCATTTCCCAACAATTAAAGATGGTAATCATTTTTTACTTCCAACTGTTACAAGGACATACATAATGAGATGTTTGCCAAAGACTATTCACTCCCCATAAGAAAAACAGAAGTGTATTAATGCAAAAGACTACAGCATTAAAAATGAACTGCATTTTCCTCCATCAACAAATAAGCATTTATTAAGTACCTTCCGTGTACTGAGCTAGTCACTGGGAATGCAATGATAAACATAAAACAGTCTCTTTCCTCAAGAAACTTAGGCTTTGCTGGAGATGGAACTGCATGTATGTGATAATAGTAGCATTTTTATAACACTTGCTTGCAAAGCACTTCAGATATGTTGTTTTATTTGAGCCTCACAACAACCCTGTGAGGTAGGTGTTATTACCAATTCCACTTACAGATGATAAAACTGAGTAAGGTTAAGAGACTTGCGTAGGGTCACATAGCTAGGGAGCGTCCGAGGCAGAATTTGAACTAAGATCTTGCTGACTCCAAACCTATACTCCATCCACTGTTCCACGAAGGTAGCACAAATACATATAACATGGATATAACATGGTTTTGAGGGGATAGCACTAGCAGCTGGATAGATCAGGAAAAACTCTATAAAGGATACACACTTTGAGCTGAGTTTTGAGGGAAACTAGGAATTTTAAGAGTTAAAGGAAAGAGGAATAGATTTCAGTAAGTGCATTCCTTTAGCATATGAAAAGCACAGGACATTGAGGATTGCTATTTTCCTCTTTATTTCTATACGAGAACTCCACCTTCCTTTGCTTTTATCTTAGTTCTTGCTCTTTCTTCTCCCTTCCTTTTCCATATCCTTAAATGCTTGTGCTCTGCCCAAAAGAATGCCAATTTTATTTGCTGACACTTTGCAAGATATTTTGGGGCTTGTAGGCCAGATTTCTTTCTTAAGAACCAAGGCTTAAACCCAAATCACTCTGGCTCTCGTTGATCGGCCAACAAGAGGTCCCAGACCAAGCCCCACTTGGTCATTGTTTGGTCCCTTACAGGCTCAGAGTGAATGTAAATAGCAATTGTTTCTGTTTTGACCAGAAACCTTGAGGGTCTTCCCCTGCCAGGTTGATTTTCTTTTTTTTGACCAGGTAAAAAGTAATTTTTTACCTCTTTTCTTAGCCAGCCTTAATCACTCAGTGGGCATTGCCTCAGTCAAACTGAGACCTGCTAAAGCCCTTAGCTTAAAAAGATCAAGGTCTCTCACTACATCCAGGACCATCTCCGGTTGTTCTGATCAATATGTTGACATTAGACCCAGATGGTTCCTGAGGAAAAAGTGAGACTTTGCACAGCCCTCCTTCACTTAAATCCAAATCACTTTCATGTCATGGCATCACCTCCCTGATGTCATGGTCCTCTTTGAGATTGAAGGACAAACAACAACAATTTTCACCCAATTGGAATGACCAAAGGTTACTGCTTTGCATACTTAAATGGGCTGCTAGCCTTTTGTTCCAATATATTTTCAAATATTTCATGGCACCAACCCTAAAGAACTAATTGTGCATTTTTTATTATCAGAGTATTGTTGTTCAGTTGTTTCAGTCATGTCTGACTCTTTGTGACCCCTTTGGGGGTTTTCTTGGCAAAGATACTGGAGTGGTTTTCCATTTCCTTTTCCAGTTCATTTTACAGATGAGGAAGCTGAGACCAATAGGGTTAAGTGACTTGCCTAGGGTCACAGAGATAAGTGTCTGAAGCCAGATTTGAACTCACAAAGATGAGTCTTCCTGATTCCAAGCCCAGCATTCTATCCAATGGGCTATGCATTTGCTTTTACAACTTTGCTCCAGCCTAGCTTTCCAGATTATTATATTTCACTCCTCCTCAGGCATCTATGTTCCAGTCAAACCAGTCTACTTACTTTCCCCCTCCATGGAACATTCATCTCCTGCCCATGTGCCTTTGTATCAGTTGTGGCCCACATCTGTAACATCTGCCCTCCTTCCTTGTTTTTTTCTCTTCAAAATCCCTGTGTCCCTCAAAGTACAGCTCAAGAATTACCTTCTATAATGAGTAAATCTTTCTGATTTCCCCAGTTTTTAGTCCTCCCATATTATGGTGTAATTATTTCACATACATTTTGCATTTTCTTATCTGTGTATATTTCTCCTAAATAGAATGTAATCTGTTTGAAGGTAGGGACTATTATTGTGTCAACACATGTAGCACAGTTTCTAGCATATACTTCAAAATGCCTTTTGAATGAAAGTATAGAATTTACAGATGATACTGTATTTTGGGGAAATAATTTTAAAAAATAGCTAGATAGGAAAAACTGGAATGATGAAGGGTTTAGACACCATGTCATTTAAGTATCATTTGAAGGAATCAGGAATATTTACTCCAGGTGACTTGAATGTGGAAGAAACCTAAAAATTGTCTTCAAATGTTTAAAGAGTCACATGGCAAAACAACTAGATTATCTTTGGCCTGCCTCAGAGGGCAGAACTAGACCTATAGCTGGGAATAGGAGTGAGATGTAATTGGAAGGAAGATTTCAGCTAACTAATTAGGAAGATTAGAATATCCTTACTTAGAAGGAAAGGAATTCTCTATTACTAAAATCTTCAAGTGGAACTATCACTTATCAGGAATTTTGCTGATAATTTGGGGAGAGGTGTGGACCTGGTGAATAAGGAAAGCAGAGTGGTATAGTAGAAAGAACACTGGATTTGGAATCAGAAAAGCTGGGTTTAAATTCTAGCTCTGTTGTCTGTGTGACCTTTAGGCAACATACTTAGCCTCTCTGGGCTTGTTTCCTCATCAGTAAAATAAAAGGAGTTGGACTGGATGATTTCTGAGATCTCTTCAGCTCTAAAGCCATGATTCAATGATCCTTAGTATTCTATGACTGTATTAAGCATACGATTGTACTAGATTTTATTACACCAGGGTGATTAAGAGTATATCTTTCTTTCATATCTAAGAATATCCAGGTTTTCAGTTTCCTTCAGCCTTTCTGAATCCTAAAAAAATATAAATCTTGGAAATACTACTAGACATGACAAATCTAGTTTTGAAATGTAGTCAAATAAAGATAAATATTTTAAAATTATTTGGTGTGACCTTGTGTGTTTTTTTTCTTTTTCAGATAACCACGACATTATGTAAGCGTAATGGTTAATAAATTGTAATACTTTAGATTTATCCAAGGACCTTCCTTTGAAGAGTTCAAAGAGAGATTTCTTACATCATAAAGACATTCTTTATTCTAAAAAAAAAAAAAAAATTTTTTTTGCTATTTCTGGCAAGCTGAAATGAAAAACCTATCTTATTTCTCACAGAGATTAAGCCAAATGATAACATCAAGTTAGCATTGGCTTGATTTGGTGGAAATAGACTTCAAAATTTAATCAGGAAAGAAGTGGAAATGATCACAAAGAAGGTAATGATGATGTCTGAAGGTAATATTTGCATTACTCACATAAAATACTAAATCTCATTGCTTACATCTATAGACTATATTGATATTTATAAAGCACTATACATCACCGTATTTAGCTCTCACAACACCCTGGCTAGATAAGTGCTGTTATTATCCCCATTTTATAGATGAGACTTGTAGAAAATGTTTTGCCCAGGAAGAGGCAGTATTGGACCCTAGGTCTACCAAATTACGTATCCAATGTTCTCTCTGCTACACCATATGCCTATGTGTTTCATTATCAAGTTGGTTGAAAGCAATTAGGCAAATGGTAAAACAGAAGCCTTGATTTGGGTTCTGTCTCAAACCACAGAAAATATTGCAATTCATTGAACCTGTTTCTCTACTGACTTGCTGGGAGGGGTGTAGAGGTGATTTGCTAGTGAGAATCTCCTGAAATAACTTTCATTTTTCTTGGTGTTATCATTTTACACAGAAGAAAAAGGTCAAAAGATTTTCAGACATAAGACAGGGCAGATTCCTGCACTACCACACAGATTGTGCGTCTTAAGAGAATCACAAAAACAGGTTGTCTTGTCCCCAGTACTTCCTCTCTTGTCCTGCCAAATAGCCTAGGTCTCTCTGGAATAGCCAATCATGGCTAGAGAGTCATTTTCATCAGCAGACAGAAACTTCTTGACATTACTGATCTGATAATACCACTCGCTCATTCAATAAACTGTAATAGCCACTATTGCTTCAGGAATCAAATATAAATTCTTCACATTTGCTCTAAAAGATCTTCAAAATCTCTACAACCTACATTTTTAACTATTATTACACACTGCTTCTCTTCTCACCATCCACAGACCAGCAGAAGTGCTGTTTTTGCTGTTCTACGCAGATAGGAGCTTGCCATCTGACTTGTAGCTGAAAACTTCCACGT
Organism: Pseudochirops corinnae; assembly: GCA_028646515.1. Classification (NCBI taxonomy): domain Eukaryota; kingdom Metazoa; phylum Chordata; class Mammalia; order Diprotodontia; family Pseudocheiridae; genus Pseudochirops; species Pseudochirops corinnae. Next base: position 232,230,836 of record CM053588.1, on the reverse strand, counting down.
GTGTTGATTCCTCCATGAAGAATGACCTCTGAGAACAGGTACTTCTTTTCTATTTGTATCCCCTCTTCTCAGCACAATGCTTTTCGTATACTAATCACTTACTAAATGCTTTACTAGTTCACTCATTCAATTGGTATTCCATTTTCCATCTTAACTTTTCACTAGTTGTATTTCATGCCTAAATATATTCCCTCTTCACCTCAGACTGTTAGAATTCTTGTTTCCTTCAAAACTCAGCTTAAATAAGTCTTTACTGATCTCTGATCCCCTTCCCCCATTGCTTCTGTTCTCCTTCTAACCAAATAACCTTGCCTTTATTATATGTGTGCATGTGTATATGTATATATATGCATATATACACATGTGTATATATGTGCATGTGTAGATGTATATACACACACACATATATGTGTGTGTGTGTGTGTATGTATGTATGTCCTCAATAGAATGTGAGTTTCTTATGCACGGGAACAATTTCATTCTACTTAGTCCCTCTTTGGACTAGACCCTGAGATGGATTTGCTCCATGACAGCGATGAATACTTTTGGTGAGATTTTCAAGATTTCAAGAAATCTTGAATAATCTTGACATATGGATTGAAGACACCTTGTTGGAAGAGTTCCTATTTGTAAGAGGCAACATTTTGTGGTAACAATCAGACACCAGTAAGTAAAGTGGGATGCTGAAATCTCTGCACCTTTTTCAGTCAACTGTATGATGGTGAATATGTGATCTACTGTGAAATATAATTTGCAATCTCAAAGAAGTTGACACAAAAAGTTAATATACGTAGGAAAGTAGGTATAGAAGTCAATAATAATTATTATTTTTGGTCAACATTTTTATGATATTAATTATGTCTGAGATTTTTAAGACCTTTAGCATCTTCCCTTCTTTTAAGTACTTTGTGAACTGTTCATTCAATATCTCAATGTTGTGTTACCTACAACACAGATCTCCTTTGTGTATAATTGGCCTGATTTAGCTGGGTTTTTTCCCCCCCTCTTCTTACTTCTCTAGATTGGGAGAAAACTACTATTCTGAATTTTTATTTTTATTTTTTTGCTTTTTAGAGGGGGGGAGATAAGGCATTTGGGTTTAAGTGACTTGCCCAAGGTCACACGGCTAGTTTTTGTGTTAAGTGTCTGAAGCTGGATTTGAACTCAGGTTCTCCTGACTCCAGGGTGGGTGCTCTATTCACTGCACCACCTAGCCACTCCTACTCTGAATTTTTTAAGGCACTGTATACCTATCTTATTTGGTCCTCAAAATATCTTAACAAGGTAGATGCTATTATTATCTCCAATTTATAGATGAAGACACTAAGGATCAGAACAGCTAAATGTCTTGCCTAGTATTACACAACTAGGACACATCGGAGGCAGCCAGGTTTCTCTGACTATATGTCCAGAACTATAATGGTAGATATTTATTATTGATCTCCTCCGTAAGCACATCCAAATTTGTGAAATTAGAAAAAAAAGTGTGTGTGTGGGGGGGGGGACTCTGTCCTCTATGATGATGAAAAGAAATGTTATAAAAATCTCATAGATATTTTCCATATTTCCTCTGTTTGTTGTCTGCTTTCCATTCTTATTCTTAAATGCCACTCTAGACAACTTTGAGGAATTGGGTCTCTTGCCCGGTATTCTCTAAATTCTGTTATTTCTCTTTGTTTTTATGGGTCAATATTATTTAATATTCTACCATCCTTCATGTAAGATTTTACAAATAAGTTGTAGCAGCAACCATACTGGCATACCCAGGATGGCTGCTAGCACAGGTTCTTAGGTCTGCTTTACTAGGAAAGACAAATGTTTAAAGGGTCAACAATTTTTTTTAATTGATTTGTTTATTTGCTTTTAGTTTACAAGATTCATTTCCATAATCTCTTGAGTTTTAAATTTTATCCCATTTCTCCCCCCCTCCCATGGCAGCATGCAATCAAATATAGGATCTGCACATACTTTCACAATGGACATTAGTCTGGTTTATAGAAGGATTGTAACCAATGGAGTGAACAATGGGAAAAAAGAAAGAAAACCAAACATGGAAAAGAAAGAGAGCATGTAGTTTGCTTCAGTCTCCATTTAAACTCCGTTCTTTCTAGATATTTCTCTGAATGTAGACATCTCTTTCCATCCTGAGTCTTTTAGAGTGGTCTTACAATCTTGTGTTGCTGAGAAAAGTCCAGTTTATCAAAGTTGATCATCACACATACTTTGTGTCTGTCTCAACAATCCTTTTTTAATTACATTCACTAGTTCAGGAGAAAAGTCAGCACCCTGAACTTCAGAGAAAATACAAAGAAAATACAAGCAGAGAAATAAAAACCAACAGACAGGGCTCTGACTGCCTGAATCAATCATACACTTTACATACCTCCCTGGGTTGAGAGAGCCTTTACATCTGAACAGTCAGAGAGTTCTGAACTTAAGACCACTGAGAACCTTGACCAGGGAATCACAAGATCCTTCTCAGAAGCAAACCCCCAAAGCAAAATACCAATTTATAGTATTTATACACTTCTCAGAGCCAGAAGGCATCACAACCCTTGTGACTCAGTGCCTAATTAGAAATTAGCAAAAGGTGTGAAAGCCTTCCTACAAGCCAGGGAGCCTCCCCTAAGCAAGCTTCCCCTTAATGGGCTTCATACTGGGCCTATTAACAGGTGGGGAAGATCTTATATCCCATTAACATTACACAAGTGTTTTTTCTGAAGCATTTTTTCCCTTTGTTGCCCTATTTCTGGCATAAGATGAAGTATTTACTATGTAAGATAATTTTTAAAGCTTTTATTTTTTTACTTCTTGTTACAGCAAATTATTCTTTAAACCTCTATATGAAGTGACTGTAGTCTGTCTATGTCCAATTTGGCAAAACCTTCTTTAAATAGGTCAGCATAGAGTGGCTTTAATAGTGTGGAAACTTTTATCAATTATTTCTTTCTCTTATTTTATATTAATTTTGACCTTTGCTCTAACAAATCAGTCATCAAAGTGACTCCTATATCAGTAACATACCATTTCCTCTCTATTAAGATATGTTTCGTTTTTATTATGTTCTTCATATTCAGTGTTTTCTATAGCCAGTGCCTCCCATTTTTTTTTCCTCAAAGAAAAGATTTATGATATATAGATGGGAGGTTTCTGTGTAGTAAGACTTCAATCCCTCTCATTCCTGATCTATGTTATGTGATATATTTCTTGTAATCTTCATCTATTTATATCTTTGTACTGAATTTAGCCTGTATATGTTGACATAATTTGGAAGGCCTTATCAAATTCTAGGTAGAATTTTTCTACCTTTTCATTCTTTGTAACAAATGGCATATAAGCTACAATTATTTTCACAGTGATCTTTTTACAAATATTCATTATCCACCCTGAAATATTAAATGATCAAGTACCCCAAGAAATGCTGTTTCTTGTTGCCTTTGGGAACAATATAAAGCCAAGTCTTTGAAATTCCTTTTATGTCTCTCTAAGGAGACACCCATATATCTTCCATCAATTTAGTGGCAACTTCCTTCTGTCTTCTGGTTTAGTTTATAGTGAGAATGTTAGGATTGATCCATTTCAGTTCCTCCAACAGAATGCCTACTCACTATGGTTCACTGAACAAATAGCTCACATTTAGAGTACAAACAAACAGCTAGGTTAAAGTTTGTAGTCTAAGGCCTTTCTGATTTTGAGCACCCTTTGTCTGGCAATACTGAGTGAAATGAAAAACAGAATTAACCCTTAACCATGTAAGACACAGCACCCTGCAAAATTCTTTTTTTTTTAATTTTTAATTTTTTTCTTTTTGGAGGGCAATTGGGGTTAAGTGACTTGCCCAAGGTCACACAACTAGTAAGTGTTAAGTGTCTGAGGCCAGATTTGAACTCAGGTCCTCCTGACTCCAGGATTGGTCCTCTATTCACTGTGCCACCTATCCACTCCACCCTAGAAAATTCTTGAAATCAAGTAACTATTAAATTTAACTTGCCCAATGATGAAATAAATTGGTGTTTTTTGACTGATGTAGAGGAGACAGGCCCCACTGACGAAGCCTGGCATAGCAGAGACAGGTCCTGCCAATGCAGCCCAGTGCATCCCTGGACGAGGTCTACTGATCCACCAACCACAAGGGCCATTCCCAGGCCTATCACCACAGGGTGGGGATCAGACTAAGCTGTGGACCAAGATGGCAAAGTGAACCCTGGCTGTTCCAATCCCCCTCCTCAACCCAAAAAACCAGTAATTATTACCCCAGAGGAAAATTTTAAGCAGTAAAGGCTTAGGAACCCCGGAGGAAGGGTATGGCTAAGGTCCTTCCTCAAAATGGGAAGAAAGAAGGCTACAAAGACAAAGACTGTGGAATCCTATTATGGTAAGAGGGAGGAATCAAACTTGGAAGGAGAGAGTATTGACTCCACACCCACAGATGAAGCCTTAACAGGGACTACCACCTAGTCTTAAGCAAAGAAAGCATTCCTAGATGAGCTCAAAAAGAACTTTGAAATCCAGCTTAGAGAGGTAGAAGATAAAATCAACACCTCTTATAAAAACAAAATTGTGAAATTAGAAAAACATTACAATGAAGAGAACAGCTCCTTAAAAAGTAAAATGTGTGAACTAAAAATGAAATCTGAGCATATGGAAAAGCAGCTTCAAAAACTGAGGAGAATAATTCGTTAAAAACTAGAATCAACCAAATTGAAGACAATGACTCCATGAGGAACCAATAATCAGTCAAACAAAACATCAAGACTGAAAAATTAGAAAAAGAGGTAAAATATCTCAAAGGAAAAATAACTGACCTGGAAAACAGATCCAGGAGAGAC
>CM053588.1:232174979-232225507 GCA_028646515.1 Pseudochirops corinnae | reverse complement strand
CCCCCCTCCCCCCGCCCCGTGTTTGGACAAGGACAGTGCTGCGACCTTTTTCAGCATGAAGCAACTTGGGACGCTGAGACCTTCGTCCCTTGCCCCAAATGAATTTGTGTCTTCTCCGTCAAGGGGGAATGATAAGATCTGGGATGCTTTGTTGTAACCTCACTTTGTAAAATGTCACTTGTGTTTAGGCACCAATGTCAGTTTGTAATAAGTCTGTCCAATTGAGCTGTAAAAGTCACACTTTCCTTCAGCCATAAAGGCATTAATTCTGCTTCTCCCCTGCCCTTAGCCTCAAAGTCTTTTCCCAAGCTAGCAGTAGGTCTGTTAGATGGTTTCCATGAATCAATCACTCAAATATTCTTAGAGAAATACACAGTTCCTTTGTTTTTAGTGGCCAGCTGCTTAGGAACATTGAAAAGCACTATCAGAAGACGACTCACTCCCAAAATGGGACCTCTTGAAACTCCTAATCAGTCTAGCTTCCAAACTTGGCACATCAAGCCTATCCTCCCAACCGCCATATTGGACTTATGTCATTCATCCTTGACCAGAAGTTATCTAGTGACGTGTCAAGGCAAAAACCACACCTCCTCACTCGCCCTCCTCCCAATTTTTCTCAATGACTTATAGGTAATGTGTCTGTGCAGTGAATATAGAAAGTGCATGTCCCTTTAAACCCCAACTCCTCCCTAGCCCCTCCCAAACTCCACTCCCCCCAACCTGGCTAACATAAATTAACCCTTCTGCCTTGGGGCCCTCGGCCCTCCCCACCCTGGAATTTTTTGTTCAGTGGTTGGACTGCCTGCTTCTTGCAAGATTCTAATAAAGAGACCCTTCTCTATTAACCTTGAGCTGTCTCCAGGTGATTTTAAATCTTTTTATCGCACACAGTTCCATATCAATTTTCTCTCCTTTCTTCTAGTACCACTGTTCAAAACTTCTCATGTCTGTAGTAGCATCATCATCTACATCACTCCACATAGACCTTGGAGGGAAATAATTCCTAAGAACACTATATCTTGCTACATGTATATGGAACTTTATATTAAGCTGTTATAAGTATAATGATGAAGTATTTCAGAAAAGGATCCTAAAAACATGAAAGCTCTGAGACAAATGAAGATGAGTGGATTATAACTGTAGTTTTGTCTGAAGGACATACATTTCATTTGATTGTAGAAATAATTATCTTCTTTGAGTATTATCTGTGCCAAAGTGGGAAATGATAGAAGGCCAAATTAATGACTCTTTAGAGGCCACTTGCCTTCTTATTCACACATAAGGTATGGAGTGAAAAGAAACTGTCTTACAAAAAGAGTAGGAAAGAACAGCAGCTCTGGGTTAAGATGAAGTATTAGTGACACAAGGTATAACATACATAGAATATCCTTCATACTCTCATTAATGAACTACTGTTCAAGCAAAAGCAATCTACAGAACTCTGTTAACACTTAAAATCTGAAATTCCATAGTCTCAGGAATATAACAGTAAGGAACAGAAATCATAATATAATCAGTTTGGGGTTTGCGTAGAAGGTTACAAGAAGAAAGAGTTGGCTATCATTATTTAAATTCTAAAAGAACCCTTTATTTTCAGGGGTTTAAGTCAGATAATCTTCTTACACTAAGCCTGCCTAAATTATGAAAAATGTGTTTGGAGATAGTTTGTCAAGACTAGAGTGTCTTCACCAGTTGAATGTTTAGGAGAACTTTGGAGAAATCATTATTATTAGTGATTATCAGCAGGTGTTTTCTGTCTGACTGCATCATGGATAGGATAGAGGTTCCCAGGGTCTGTCATCAACTTGGGTGGGAAAGAGCATATTGCCTTTTTAGGAGAAAAGGAGTTTAGAACTACCTACTGGGCGGAGGAACTCGGTAGAAGAAAAGCATAGTTAACAAGAACAACCGAGTAAACATGCTGATATCAAAGTTCTAAGGCTGAACACTAAGTGGCCCCTTATTAGATACCCCCACAGGAGGCTGACATTTGCTAGTTATTAGGACAATCTAATCTAAACACCTTCCTGGGGAAAGATGGGTAGAATCCACAGTACATGTAAACCAAAGGGCTAGCCAGGTTAGGAATGAGTTGCCCTGGCATGCCAAATCCAAGGGACTAAAATGGGGGGAGACTGGGAGCTTGGAGGGGAATGGGGATGGGGTTCAAGCTAGGGATGTCTACAGGAAGGAGGTATCCTACCAGAAGCCTAGAAGAACCATTTCTTTGAAACAGTGTGCACCCTTGGATTTCTATTCTTTGATTTCAAACTGTGTGTTCCCTTTACCTGCACTGATGTGTGGGCCTTTGAGCACACTGGGAAACTTCTTTGTCATGCTGAATTGATGACTATTAGGGAAAGGAAATTTACTCTTTCCCTGGAAGATATCCTGGACCTAAAGGCTTTGTCTTGGTGGGATACTGTTGATGGAAACAGACTTCATATATGTTGGCTCCCAAATCATCTCTCCCATTCAAATGTAATCCCCTTAAGAGGATGGACTGTTTTGCCTTTTTTTCTGTTCTCTAGCAACTAACACAGTTCCTAACACATTAAGAAATGTTTATTCATTAGTCGATTCTCAAGTCTATGCTTCCCCCAGCATTGCAAAACACTGGTATTTGGTGATTACGTTGTATCCATGAGACTAGGATCTCATCCAAACTTCTTTTTTTTCCCTGTTAAGGGTACTACCAACCCTCCCCCAGTCAGTTGGCTATAACCACATTAAATCAGTTACTAAGACTAGATAATTCTACCTCCACAGACCCTCTCCTTAAGCAGTCACTGCTGTGGTTCAAGCCTGTATCACCTCCCATCTGGATTCCCAGAATGGCTTCCTAACTGTTCTTCCTATTTGTAATTTCTCATGTCACCAATCCATCTGCCACTCAGCTATGACACAGAACTGACCATTCCCCTCCCCCTGTTCAGAGTCTTCTGTGGTTTCCTATTACTTCTAGAATAACAAGAAAGCTCCTTAGCATGCCATTTTAAAATGCTTCATAACTTGAGTATCACCCTTTCCACGTTTATCTCTCACAATGCCTGGTGCAAACTCTGTATTCCAGTCCAACTTTCCTGACCTTAACATTCCATTCTTTATGTATCCATACAAGCCATTCCCTTTACCTGAAATGCATTCCTTCTTCACAAATTTAGAGCTAGAAGGGACTATAGAAGCCAACCTCCTCATTTTACAGATGAGGGAACTGAGGACCAGAGAGGGGCAGTGACTTGCCCAGAGTCAAACAGGTAGACAATAAATAGCAGACCTGAGATTTAACCAAGCATTCTATTAATTATTGTTCCCCCCCACCTTAAATTCCTTAATATTTACTTATATGTGTACATATTATAGCCCCTAATATAATGGGATCTCTTTGAGGGTTTGGATTGTTTTTGTTTTTGTCTTTGTATTCCCAGAATCTAACATGGTGCCCTACACACAGAAGTCACTTAATAAATGCTTACTGAAGTATTGCAATGAATTGGAGGATTGCTGCAACCAATTTGGGGTTCAAGTTCTGGTAGTAGATGAAGCTATTATAGAGTCTAACTACCACTTCATGGTCCAAAGGGTCTTGAAACATCACATTCATGATCTTTTGAAAAGCTATGGAATATATCCCAAAAGATTTAATTCACTATTCTTGACTCTACTGGGTCTGGAAATCCATCAGCCATTTGTCACCTTTTTATATCTGGACTTTATTGTATAATCCAGGGTAATATAATTTGATGGATATCATTAATGCCAGTCTATCAACTTCAATTCTATTTTTAAAAAGATTTCTTAAATGCCCAATACCTACAAAGGCACTAACCAGGAGGTTAAACATCAATGGTGTAGGATGATGGTCCCAGATACTCATATCATTTATAGCTCTATAATTAGGGCAGAGCCATCATTCACTCACACGCGCACACACACACACACACACACACACACACACACACACACACACACACCTCAAACCTCTTTAAACAAATAACACTGTGACAGAGGGGTCAATGAAACTTCTCTTTCCATTATTTTCCAGGATTGTAAAGTCACTGTCTCTGACCAGGTCAATGTGTCAAGTTAGCTGAATTTGAGGTTAAGTACTGGATTAATCTCACAAAAATAATGGAGGTAACTCCTCTGCCTCAACCCCATAAAATAAACCTAATAATCTAGGTACTGGAGGGCACTTCCAGGTCAGGGTCTGACTAGATGGGTTATAACTAGATGTAACAATGAGAGCGAGCCAGGCAAAGTCAGGAGTTTGTTTCTGAAAATGTGACAAATGCTGTTTGACATGAAGCAAGTTCCTCAGAGGACCACTCCAATTGCTCAGTCATGTCCGACTTTTTGTGACTCCATTTGGGATATTCTTGGCAAAAATACTGGAGTAACTTTCCATTTCTTTCTCATCTTATAGATGAGGAACTAAGACATATAGGGTAAAGTGACTTGCCCAGAATCACACAGCTTGTAAGTGTATGAAGTCACATTTGAACTCAGAAAGATGAGTCTTCTGACTCCAGGACCAGCACTCTATCCAACTGAATTTGAAGCTTGGATGTCACTGGAATCCTTCTCTTAACCTGGGATCCATGAATTAGTTTTTATTTTCATTTTCAGTTATTCAAGTGCCAGGCACTTTGCTAAGCAATAGAGATACAAAGCAATGACAGTCCCTGCTCTCAAGGAGCTCATGGTCTATTGGGGGAAATAACATGCAAACAATTATGAAGAGACAAGTATATAAATATAAATTGGAAATAATCAACAGAGAGAAGGAGTTAGATTTTAGGGGGATTTGGAAAGGCTTCCGATAGAAGGTGAGATCTTGGCAGGGACTTGAAAGATAACTCTATCAATACAATGGGTTTTCTTTGTATTATGCTTTTAAAAACATTATTCTGAGAAGAGCTCCATAAATTTCACCGAACTTCCAAAGGGGTCTAAGACACACACAAAAAAGGGTTAAGAACTTCTGCACCTAGACAAGAATCAGGTTTCCCATAAGACGCTACTGATAGGTGGCTTTAATTAGTATTATCAGTGAGCCTACAGGGAAAAAAAGAACTGGGGCCCAAAGCAGGGGCTGACCTGCTGATCAGGAGTCAGAGATTCCTAAAAATATCATATACCTGGGCCTGAGATGAGGGTAGGAAGCTGGAAAACAAAGCAGGAGAGGTGGGTACCGAAATCAAGACACAGCCTACCAGAAGTTTCAGAGAGATGACTGAAGCAGTCTACCTTTTGAAATTCTGCCTTTCATCACGGACAGGGCCTTTCCCAAGACCAGCTTACCAGCACATACAGAGGCCCAAACCCCTCTTTGCCCAGCTGCACCAGTGAAACTATGAGAACAGGTACAAACACTGTCAGAGGTACTTTTCGCATCCCTTTTGTTCATTTCCAGCAGTTCGCACAAACTGTTTTCCCCATGATGCCTCTAGTATAGAGTTCAGAATATCTGCATTTAAAAAATGTATTTTAGTCTAAACAGTAGGATTCAGTCAAATGCTTCTGCTGTGTTCACATATCCATAAGGCTAGAACATATGTTCAACTGAATTAGATGTTCAAATAAAAAACCATTTAGTGTACAGAAAACCAACCATAGGTGCAATACATTTTCATAAGTCAACATCATAGCTGGATCATCAGTGCCGTTTCAATTTGGCACAAAAAATTAGCAGACAAATTTATGATCTGAGGGTTGTCTGATGAACATGGGGAGGTCTGGGGTATCATCACCTAAAACAATGGTTTCTTTCTAAATGTTCAGGGAACATTTCTAATGCTTGTTCTAGGATCATAGACTGAGAGCTGGAAAGGACCCTCGAGGCAATCAAGTCTAATATTCTCATTTTGCAGAGAAAGAAATTGAGGCTAAAAGAGGTTAGATAATTTTCCCAGGATCACACAGCTAGTAAGGATTTGAGGCAGGGCTTTCTGAACAGTTTATCCATCGGACCACCAAACTGGCACAAATACATATAAGGTAGTTTTGAGGGAATTACCTTAGCAACTGGGAGGAGCACGAAAGACTTCGTGTGGAACATGGAATTTGACCTAAGCTTTGAAGGAAACCATTGCGCCACCTCAATGCCTTATGTCCCCTGTACTGTAGGGAGCAAACTTGTTCCTTCTCGTTGGTTTGTTGTGTTTTGGAGAGTTGTGGACCAATGACTTTTATGCCATGAGTTTTTGTTAAAGCATTAAATTTCAGCAGGTAAAGTTTTTGTCCAATTACATGAAGCATCTTCAGTCATAAAAAAGGTACAATATAATAATTATAGGTGATAATATAATTACCACTGAAATGGTAAAAAGAACCCTACTGTACAATGAGAAAGGCAATGTTGTATAGTGAGTAGAGAGACAACCTTGAAGCCAATAAGAGCTGGCTATGTTGCCAAGGGCAAGTCATTGAACCTTCCAATGCACTCTAAGACTATAAATCGCAGAGAACTTACTGTAGTATAGTCAGTTTCCTTACCTAAGAGAGTCCTGAAACAATGAGATTACAGATCCAGCCTTACACAAACTAAAATAGGTCAAGAGAGATCCAGGCCCCATGATTTTAGAATGCAGAACGAGAAAGAACTCAAATTTAGAAAGTGATCTTTTTAATGGTAGATTCCAGCAAACATGGGCTTTTCTTTCTTTTATTTTTCTGGATACCACTAATCTGTTATGGACATTCCCACAGAGGATCCATATGCAATACATTAATCATTAGCTCTATTAAATAAGCAACATAATAAAATTCCATTAAATCTCAATTTACTAAAATATTAACATGCTAACAGCTACCAACTTTGTTAAAACATAATGTGATGACAAAATGAATAAAACCTTGGAATTGGTATAACAAACAATGTAATTGAAGTTAAAACGTTATTTTTTGTACTTCTTTATAGAGAAAAGAACAAGTTGTTTACTTTAATGCAGTGACATTTTATTTTGTGATTAATTTTAAAATAACATTGTAAAAACTACAAACTCATTTTAATTTGACAAGCGTTTGGTAATTAATTTTCAAACAATGCTATGGGAATCTAGGAAGCACTCTTCATTTGACATGTATTTTATAATTTATTTTAAAACAATGCTGCACAAATCTGCAAAGGCATTATTCATTTGGGAGTTCATTAATTATGCAAATGAGTTGCAATTAACAAATCTGTTCCAAGGATGGCATTTGCATAATAATGAACTTCATGTTTGTGACATTATTTAATAAGATACCTTTGTGCATTTTTAAACAAAACACTCTTGTGAATACTGTGCACTGGGAGGGAGTTGAAAATGGACATCTAGTCAATGAGATTCAAAACTGTATCCAGAAAAATATTGTTAAAATAAACAGAATTATATATAATCCAAATAATAAATATGTATATTCTTTTTAAAACACAGGGGTTTTGATTAACCTCTGCTTCCCTAAATAGCATCAGACTTTAATTTACATTTCTAAAGACCAAAGTATGAATTAGATTTCATCAAGTCAGATGGGAATAAACAAAAAATAGCATTGTGAGTACACGACAGACATTGAACATATGTCTCTTAAAACACAGACTTTATTGCAGGTATGTTACTCTGTATGTAAGTCAAATGTTTCCCATCAGTCATTAATTGCTTACACTGAATGCGTATTCTTGGGTTATCGTGAAAATGTATACGAGGATTGGTCAATAGCTATTTTCTATCTATTTGATCTGGATGGTTAGACTATGACTACCAGATACATGACTACCAGACTTCCTGACATCCTGGTTATTTTCCACCAAATATTAATTAACCCCCTGTAAGCTGTCTTCTCTTCACACCCCTCTACCAAGATTGTTCCTTAAAATTCACCAATGACCTTTCAGACAATTCTTCCTCTCTAGTCTCTTCTTGTCCTCATTGTCTTTCATCTCAGAAGAATTTGACCCCATTGACCATCTTTCCCTTGAAACTCTTTTTCTCTGGATTATGTGAGTGCACTGCAATGGGCTCCTTCCTGGGTGTTAACACCTCAGATATTCATGTAAAGGTGCCATGCGTTTGTATCTTATCTACCCCAGGGGGCCACTTTTGCTCTCACAGCCTTGTTAATGACTTGACCCCTACTAGGTAGGGCTACAGACTACCCATAGAGCCCAAACTATCAGCGTTTGAATACTATGGAAGTAAATTTGTTGTGAAGGTGACTACTATACCCAGAACGTTACAGAAAGTCAGCACCTCATTCACCTGATGGCAGGCAGTGGAAAAATCAGCAAATGAGTCCTATGGCTATGATTTTAGGGCTATGACAGTCCTTAGTTCATCCTTCTAATTATATAGATGATTGTCTGATTACTTTTTAAATTTTGCTTCCTCACTTCACATTCTCTGTTTTACTTACTGCTTTATTCTTTATTTCCTACCCTCTAAATATTGACCCTAAGGCTGACTTCTTATTCTCTTCACTTCCTCCTTTTTTTCTTCTGTCTCTCATGCATTCTTATTGCTTCTGTGCAATTTTTCATCCCAAGCATAAATCTCTCTAGCCTTCACTTCTCTCCTGAAATCTAGTTTCATTTCTAGTTGGCTAGTCCAACATTACATTGAATTTGACCTGACTAAAGCAAAATCTCAGCAGTTTTCCTTCAAATCTGTCTTCCTTTCTCCTGATTTTCTGATAGATGTAAATGGATGCCCAACAGTCAATCAACTGGGTTTGAAATACCGGGAATGTCTTTCTCCCCCCCCCCCCCCCCAAATAAAAGTCCTCAAATCCTGTTGATTCTTTCTTAATAATCTCACCTCCTATTATTCTTTGCATTCCCACTATGATCAGTCCTATTTAGTGTCTTATTTCCAGGTCTCCTTGCCCAGTTTCTACCCCTTCCAATAATCCTGAGGAGTACTGACAGATTAATCTTACTAAAATATGGCTCCAATAGCACGACATCCCTGTTTACAAATGGTTCTCTATTATCTTCAGGAGAGAGTCCAAATTCCTTAGCCTGACATTTGCCTTCAATAATCTCATTTTACCTTTCTAATCTTATTAACAAGTATTCTTCTACATGAACCCTCTAATATAGTCAGACTGTGTCTATATCTTAATTTATGACAAGCCTGCTCCTTTAATTGGCAAAAGAACACATGGGTGGGACACACTGACCCATTGTTTATAGGATGCTGTCCTGTACCACGTACTGAGCACAGAAAGCTATCATTCCTCTCATGGATCTGAGCTCTTAAACGAGAATTAATTTCTCTAACATATCTGAACTTGACTTATTCTGGACTATTTATTTCTGTCTCATTTATCCAGATTTAACTTTGGCATCTCTATCCCTGTTTTGGCTGACCATTTGGGATGGTATTTTCTTATTTAGTCTCTCCTGGGTTTGACCTCAGTTTAGTGCTTTGTGACCATGAGGTCATATCTCTGATATCATTCATAGACCAGGCTCCTTCAACCACTGAGTACTGCTGCAAGTCATTAACCCTTGATTGATAGACTGTTCTACTCACTATCTCCAAACATTTACTCTGGTATGGAAGATTGATCCACTGAATAAGTGAAATTGACCAGTCAGTGAGTGATGCCATGGATGTGACGCATTTATAGTATTCCATAGTCAAAATGTGGCTAAGCTGAATGTTAAGGCAGAGACAGTTGGGTGAAAACATCTCATCTGGGAGTACTTAGGTGGTAAATTCTCAAAGGCACAGTAGGAATCTATACAAAGAAGTTAGGCAAAAAATCGCAGGTTTGGGAGCTAGAGTTAGAATATCAGTGGAATGTTTATAATGTGGAATAAAATTTCATACTTAGGAGTTCAAAGAAGAGGTTAGGAAGAAAAGGAACTGGAGAGAATCCAGTCATGGAGTAGAAGATATGCAATGGGAAGATGTGGTACACAATTTGATTATTGCAATTTGAAGGCTGAGCAATCAAAGTATGAAGCAAGAATCAATTTGGGGCTGGAGACTCCTCAGCTAAAACTTCAAGAAAGATAAGAATTTTGAGAGGCAAAGGTCAGGGAAATGGTGTGGCTTGCTGGAGAGTATGGAAATTGAAAAGGGAATATCTAGTTTGGGGAACATCTGAAAGTCATATTTTACTTGAACATAGAGAGGATGAAGGGGAATAATTTGAAATCATGTTGGAAAACTGGTTTGGATGTAAATTGTGGAGGGGTTTAAATGGCAGGCTGAATAGTTTGTATTTTATCCTAGCCTGTGTGGCAGCCCCCTAAGTGGAGAGAAACGAGTGGCCTAGAGAGATGTTGTAAATGTAGAATCAACAAGACTGAGGTGATCATTGGATATGTATAGGTAAAGTGGAAGGACACATAAAGGATATAACTATAAAGTTACTTAGATGTTAGTGACTAATAGGATAGTGGTGCTACCAAAAGAAATAGGGAAGCTGGATATGTTCATGTTCAGAGGAGGGAATGGTTGATACTACTAAAAGCCTCAGAAATGCAAAGAAGGAATGAAGACTGAGAAAAGGCTTTGGTTTAGGCTGTTTGGAGATCACTAATAGCCTTGGAGAGAACAGTATCAGTCAACCAGTGGAGTCAGAAACTATCTTGCAAGAGGTTGAGAAGTAAGTAGGTGCTAAAGAAGTGGAGGGTGTGAGTATATGCAGCTTTCTAGGAATTTGACAGAAAAAGAAGGGAGACATAAGATAATGATTTGAAGTTAACAAAGGGATAAATAAAAAAAAATTAATGGTTAAAAGTACTGTGCATATTTGTAGGCAGCAGTGGAGCCAGAGAGTGACTAAGGATGAAAGAGGAGTTACTTATAGGACAAGATTCTGTAGAAGATAAGAAGGCAGTTAAGTAAGGGCACAAGTTGAGGGATTAGCCTCCTAGGTAAGCCTTGTCCTCAGTGAGAACAAGGTTTTAAGGTGAGAAGATGTAGAGATAAGAGAGCTCAAGATAAATGGTCTCTATTTTCTCAGTAAAGGAAGAATCAGGATAATCTACTGAGAGACAGGAAGTTAGGGATAGTGTTGTCAAGGGTATGGAAGAAAGGAATTTTGGATAAGAAGTTGCAGGGAATGCCAAAAGAAAAAAAATCAAGTAATAATAGAAGGATTTTCATGCATTAGTGAAGACCTACTTGAAATCAGGTCACACAAATCTATAGGGAATGCAGGAGGCACAATGGTACTATTTCCTTTAATAGCCTATGATAGTCTAATAGCAGGACTAAAAGCAAATGATAAGAATTACCCATGGCTGAGGATTGTCAGGGTATGGACAGCAATGAGAGCAAAGTATTTAAAGATATTAAAAGATGGAAAACCATGTAAAAATTGAAGTATTTAGCCATAAGGGGAAGATTATAAATGGAAGTAAGGGCAGAGCAAGGGTGATGGAATGGGAGAACTGGAAGGTCAGGAGATTGTGACTGGACAGGAATTAGATGGACAGATAAAAAAGAGATTGTAGTCAGAAAGGGAAATTTGAATAGTCAGTTTTGTGGAAGTGGCACAATTTAGAATAATAGGGAGATCTATTTGTTTATTTCCCTTATAGGTGGCAGAGGTAACATGAAAATGCAAGCCTTACAAATTGAGGAAGTCAATGAACTAGGAGGCCTGGGTATCTAAATAATAGTATTGAAATCCCTAAATACTAGAGTTGAATGGAAAGGAAATCTTTGAAGTCTTTGAAAAATGGGTGAAAGGCTGGTAGGCTGGTGGGATACAGCTATAAGAATCATGGTGATGTGGACAGATGGAATTAACCTTAAAGAAGAGGTTATGATGTGATGGTTAAGAATGATAGTGGCAGAGATGGTGTCAGAGGGGTAATCTGATGAGAGCAGCATGAAGCAAGGAATATGTCAACTCACTTTGTCCTCCCAGCTCAGTATGTCAAAGAATATGAGAATATGAGAAAAAGTGCAACCAGCACTGGAGAGGATGGCTAGAGAGATGTCTACCAGGGTGAATCTTTATCCCTGTGCTGTTCAAAATACTGATGACATGAATAAAGGCATGGATGGCATGCTTATCAAATGAGCAGATAAGAGAAAACTAGGAAGGATAATGCACACATTGGATGGCAGGTAAGATCCAACAAATGGATCAGTTTGAAAGGTTAGCTCCCAGGAGCAGCAGAGATAGAATAGAATGAGTCATCTCTTGAAGAAATATCTTATGGTGAGGGTTCATGTCCACTGAAAATTCTTGGTCCTGATTGAAAAGACAAGATGTAGAATGATGGTTTAGAGCAGTAAGAGTACTCCACAGTTGTGCTCCAATGAGTGAGGATCTTCTCAACGGTTGGAAGAGAATGAGATTTGAATCCCAGCATTTCCACTGAATGTGTGATCTTAGGAAGATCCCTTCTCTTGGTCTCAGTTTCCCCATCTATAAAGTGAGGAGATTGTATCAAAGCATTTCTGTTATCAAGTTCCATCATTTGAAGGTCCATAAGAGATGGGGAATTTATTTAGGCTGCATAGGGAGTTTTTTGGGGTTTTTGTTTTAATTTTTGTTTAATTTTTAATTTATGGGATAAAATAAGCATCTCCATAACTTACATAATAAAAAATGATTGCACATGAAACTGTAAATCTATTCTGTACAATTTGCTATTCTTTTCAAATATACAACAAATCATCGTGTAGATTTTTTTCCTTTTTTTCTTACCTTCTCCCATCCTAGAGATGACTACCATTTATGTATGTATGTATGTATGTATGTATATATACACACATGTATATACATACACACATATGTATATATGTGTATGTATATATATGTAAAATCATTTTATACATACTTCTAATTATCAGTTCTTTCTCTGGATACAGAGAATATCTTCTTTCCTATGTTTTTTGTAGTAGTCAATTTGGGTATTTATAATAGTCAAAATAACTTATTCAGTCAAAGTTTTTCTTAAAACAGTATTGCTGTTACTGTATACAATATTCTCCTGGTTCTGCTCTTTTCAGTCTTTATTATTTCATGCAAGTCTTTCCATGTTTTTTCTAAGATCTTCAAGCTTATTATTTCTCATAACACAGTAGTATTATAGATGGCAATGACATTCTCTGGAAAATTGAGGATGTGGTTTCTGGTCTCATTGATTTCTGCAGTGGGTTTAGAGGAGCTATGGCTGAGTCCCTAGTCTGGCTTTCAAAATCCTCATCAGAGTACTGTAGAATACCCCTGATTTAATAAGGGAGGGGAGTCCCCCATTCTAAATTCTCTGGCAGGGGTATGATTGAAGTTTGAAATTTGAAATTGATTGAAATTGGGTTTTACATTGGAACCTACCAACCAGCCTGTCCGTGCCTACCCTTCTTTATTTACACAATTCCTTCACCTGGAAACCCTGCGTTCTCAGCCTTCAATAGTCACAAATATTTCTTTGATCATCTTAGCTATATTCTCCCTCCTCTTAATTTCTATAGCATTTATCTTTTTTTTTTTTTTTTTGCACACATTTAAAAAAACTACTGTGCTCTGAAGAAATAGTATGGTATACTGAATAAAGAGAGAGAGGGTTTTTAACCTTTTTAACCTTTTTTAACCTGGGGCAGTCTGAAGAAATCTAGAAACCTCTGATCTCTTCTGAAAAAAATGTTTGTTGACTACATTCATAATGAAAAGAAACGTTAAATTTCAGTTAAATGTTAGTGAGAATAAAGATATATTTTTTTCTCCATTCAACTTCATAGACCTCTGAAATCTATCCATAGACATGTTGAAGGGCTAGGGACCACAGGTAAGAAATAGATGATATAGTAGTAGAACTTAAGAGTCAGGAATATCTTGGTTCTAAACACACCTGGACACTTTCTAGCTATGTGACCATAAGCAAGAAACCTCTCAATGCCTCCGTTTCCTTATCTGTAAAATGAGCTTAATAACAGTTGTATCACTTACCTTGCTCTTTTAAAACTTACAAGTACTATATAAATATTGCTTTTATCATCATTATTATATGGAAATAACTAGGTCATCATTAGTATAAATAATGAATCCCATGTAGTGGCATGTTGAATTTGCACTGGTCGAAGTTATAATTATGTAAAATATGGCCATTGGTTCCAGCCCAATAGAAATATGCAGTGTGAATTTGAATAATGATACTACTTCACAGGATTCATTATTAATGCTAATTGAGACCTAGCTATATTTCTCTTTCCAACTAAATTGTAAACTCCTTAAGGAAAGATACCATGCCTAATTTTAACTTTCCCCACAGCAATTTGTGCATAGGATATGCTCAGTAATACCGCTAACTACATATTGTCTCAATCTGTACAAAGGCTATCATAAGTAGTTTCACCAAAAGACAAAAGTTGAAGCTTTAGAAAACTCTGACCTGCCACTGTGCAGCCAAACCCTTTTATTTTTTCTGGGCTTTAGACAGGCTTCTATAGTAGTTGACAATATCTCCAGATTTCTATAAAATATAAAACAAATACAATTTTCACCTTTACAAGGCTTTGTTTTACCTGGATTTTTAGTAGGCTTCTTAAAGCATTATTATTATATTTAAGCATTCTTTATAGAGTTCCCTTTACAATATTGTTGTTTTTTTTTTAAGTATATCTAAGGATTCTTTATAGAGCTCCCTTCACAAAGGGAACAACTAATAGTTCAGTCAACAAGTACCTATTTAATTATCAGTATTTACTAAAAGGATGAGTCTTACTGAAGTGGGTACTTAATGGCTGGCATAAACAATAAAGAAACTCATAACTTCATGATTTAGTAGGGAAGAAGAAGATAAACATGTTAACATAAACATGTATCCAATTACAACCAATTTAAGAGCCATTTCAAAAAAAGCAATGAAGACAAAATATCAGAAATTGTCCAAATGGATTTTAAAAAATGGATCAGAGTACTGAAGAAAGTCTCCGAAAGGAGGAGGTTTGGGTTAATCATTCAACAAGTATTTTTTGAGCTCCTGCTATGTCCTTAGCACTTCAGAGATACAAAGTGAATTTAATAACATAGTCTCCAGACCCTTAAGGGTTCATAATCTTATTATGAAAATAGAATATGCAAGCATAAAACAACTATCAAGTAGTATGAAATTGAATATAAACAAATACCCCAAATGTAAAGTCTACTCCATAATCTCTATCTCAATCTCTCTACATTTTATTATGATGTTTATCTCCCTCCCTCTCAATTTCCATTTTGCAATGTATCAACCAATGAAGAATATCCTCCTCCCAAAAGTAGCTTTGGAATGTGCTTTCTCTCACCCTTGGGAGCTGGAATGTCATGGTTGAAGAAAGAATACAGAACAGAATAATGACAATGTATATACTCAGAATCAGCTGTAAGACCTTGAATATGATGGGGGTTAGGTAGTACAGGACAACTGGTTAGCTAAATAAAGCTTTCAGCTGTCCCTGAGACCCACCCAGATTTGATTGTACAGAACATAAATAATAAAAATTGTTGAGAGCCAACAGTAACTTAATAATTGCATTCGACCTGATTAAGCACCTAGCATATGCCAATTTCTGGAGAAGCACATTAGGTGTAATAACTTAATGTACCTCTAGACTTTAACCAGGTTTGACTCTGGCTGTGTCCATGTGATGCCAGAAAGCTAGCTGAAAAATGAAGAACTCAGTCACAACCACCTGGATATTTCCAAACATCTGGATGCTTTGGCATTGTGTTGATGAAATATCCAAGGGACTACTAAATTTGAAGGGGGAGAAAATGTTGAGTGTAAAAAAAAAATCAAGCATTATGGCAAAAGCTATCTCCATATGGTTTACATTGCATACTTCTGTGATAAGGGAAAGAAAACAAATACAGACTTATCTAGTTAGTTTATCATGCCATTCAAGCTCTAGTCAATGGTTTTAAAATTCTTTCTGTACTATTTCTGGTCTCTAAATCCTACCTAGTGACATTCCCCAAATACTCAGGATGCTGTCAGTGCCATTCTTGGTAAAGGCCAATAGACAATGGGACACTGACCTCCCTCCTGAAAAAGTTCCATCGTGTCAGCTGTAATCCATTTACACTTCAAAGATTTAAATGATTCTGATGGGTTTCCTCCTTCCCTGCCCCCAGGAATCCAGTTGCCAGAAATGGTTAGTCCACTGGAGTTGAATCAGCCAGCTGTCTGCAGGCAATTTAGACCGATGTCTGACAGCTTCTTAAGATGTGTGCCCTTCCTATGGTCCCACCTCACTGTTGTCCTTGGTCAAATGATCTTTGAAGAATGTTTCAGATATCAGAATGTCATCCATTTTCAACATGGAACCTAATAATATCATATAAAATAAGGGGGGGGAAATAACAGAGGGTTTACTACTTCTCTGATATTTTAGGGTTTGAGGATTATACCAAATACTTTTGACAATTTTGGATAATAATGCTTACATAAAGTCAGGAAGTAAACTCTCCCCAGAATCCTAGATCATTTATTGCTTTCATGAATTATCTGGCACTCAATATTTACTATATTTATTCATATGTATATAAAAACTTAAGAGCTTTAAAAATATAGTGATCTAGTATAGAGGGTCAAAATCGTGTGGGAACAAGATGATGTTAATATCATCCTTGATGTTCTCTCTGATAGTAGCAATGCTGAGGACACTCTCAGTAAGCTACCAGACAGTGAGTTTACCCCTCTACATATCCTCACTCCTCCAGTCATATAAATACACTCGCGCGCGCACACACACATACACACACACACAATCACTCACATATACCACCACCACCACATCATTAGATTGTAAGCTTCTTGAGTGCAGGACCTCCTAGTGCTTGGATTGGTATCTTGCACATAATAGTAATGATAATTGTGGTGATGATAATAATACAAGGAAACTCCAAGCTATAAAAACTTAACACCTATTAAAGTATCCAGTAAAACATGACCTGGTGCTGCTAGGAATATCTATCAGAGGTTCAAAGAATATCTATTTTTCATTAACTGACAGATAACAAAATCTTACACTCTCAATGCTGACCTCAAAGTGCCCTGAAGAACCCAATCAATAAACTGTACTTGAATTTACTATTATTGCAGACTAAACTGTTGCTTGCAATCACCAAGATATAACACTGATCCATGTTATGGGAATCTGAAGATCTTCCTCGCCCCTTGGCCCTTTGATAGACTTAAGTGACTCTGAGAACCTTCCCTGATTTGAAAATATACCCTGCCCCCTAATAGGCTGAATGTGGTCACATGGACCAGTGGTAGGAAGCTTGTTTTTCAGGAACGCCCACACCTTATGACTTTGTGATTGGGCAGTGAATCTAGAGGGTTGTGATATTCTCTGATCCAGGAGAAGGCTATATATACCCTGATACGAATTTGTGCTTTTGAGCTCACTTTGGAAAGAGTTGTGTAATTTGGCCAGACGAGACTCTGGGCAGCCGTTGAGCCCCACGGCTTTGAAAATCAAGATGTTGGTGCTTTCCTCTCTGGTAACTAACTAGGTAGATATGGATATAATGGTCAGGCGGCTAGAAGCCCATCTACTGATCTGTTTCTTTGTCTGCTTGTAACTTCTGTTTATATATTCTGAAGTTCAGAGTGTTGACTTTCCCCCCTGAACTAAGTAAATGATATGTGTTTGATTGATTAAAGTAGGATTGTTAACCTATTTTGAGTTGGTTTCCTTTGGAAAAGCAGCTCTAAGAACCTGTGCTAGCAGCCATCCTGTGTATGCTAGGGTGCTTGCTGATACAATCCATAAAATCTTTAGAAGAATGTTTTTGAGTAGATGGCATTATACCAAATATTCATCATCCCTATCTGCACAGAATGAAAAGCTTTAGAGACAGAGCAGAGGAGATCAAAGTCATGTAGGAACACAATAACATATACATCTGTCATCTCTATCATCCTATCTATTTCTTGGTTTGCACGGAGAATGTTTTCAGTAAACCTACAAATGATGAGTTTACAGCCTAATACTTTTATTCAACTACAAAAAGTAATTATTTTATTAACCTGTGTAGCAGTCAGTAGAACATGAAATATAGAATAATAAGATGGACACTTGAGACTATTTTTACCTGAACCCTATCAAAAAGATGAGAAGAATGAGATGATTAAATCATGTTCAAATCTCACTCTCATACAACACTTAAAACTTTACAAAGCACTAGTAAGTGATCACTAACCATTTATTGAGTGAATTTATTCCAATATAACATAATCTTTGGATGCTCATCCTTCTTCATTCTTTAATACATCTATCTATGTATTGGTTTCTTCAGTGATGTATCAATCTTTAAAAAATGTTCAATTTAACAATCTTCTGTTAAATGCCTTCTATGTATGAGGCTGAAAGATACTAGAGATACAAATCTGTCAAGGCTCTTACATTCTACTTCAATTCTTTACCTTTGTCCTTAGGTGAGTACACATTAGTAATGTGTCCTTAATAATAGCATAATAGCACATACCTTTCAGGGTTGATGAGCCCACAGGCATATATCCTCCTATGGCACCAGCTAAGGTTTCTGTCCTGGCATTCTCTTGGATGCTGCTACATATCAGAGGTGTGATGTGAGAAATGCCCCAAGGAATGCCCCAAGGAAATTCCAGATTATGGGAGAGCATTGAAGAAAGTAGAGAAACATTCTCCTTTCATACTGAGACAATGATCCCTGGAATAAAGCTACTTCTATTAATGGCATAAGCGTGACTACCGGAATGAAAAGCATTGCTCTTTCATATTTATCCTAGCATTAATGCTAATGTCATAATGGAGAGGATTTTTTGAAACTTGTGATCATAAAATAAGTAATTCTGCATTAATGGACTCTAAGAAGGTCTAAGGGATGACTGGAATTTTGCTTCCATGATCTTATGACAACACATGAGCCACATTGGAAAGAGATATCTCATGGGAGAACTCATGCACCTGTGTGGTTAGTCAATTATCCACAAATCATCATGGGCCTTATATATATTTCCCCTACCTAATTCTGTCAGACAGTCAATTTGTAATGCTAAATGAAATATGCATTTGAACTTTAAGCACATTGATGCAGAAAATATGCATGCTTCCATCTCTGTACTCACATGGGCATGTAAGCCATCAGAGGTGGCACAGATTATTCTTTAGTACCATTTTAATTGTACTCTAGAAGTGCCAAGATCCTACTTCAAATAGGAACAGTACATCCTGGAGGCCCAAATAATGAAGGGATAAAGGATCAAGTCATGTAAACAATCACAGTCACACAAGAGTGGCAGGCGTCTGAGAATTATTCATCTATTGGCCAGAACCAATCCTTGCTTGCTTCTGCCTGTGTGCTTCATTTCTAAAGGCACTTGGGGGTAATTTCTGCTGCTTAAATTCCTTCCAAGTAAATGATAAAGGGGAAGCTGCTGAATGCTGTACCGTTGGACATAATTAAACAGTAGAAAAGATGTGTCAGCATTAATAACCTCGTCCTTCTCCCTCCCCCATCCCCCAAAGAACTGACATTCAGATTTATTTATATTTTTTACATCTTAGTCAAGGTTCTTCAGTTACAGGGTATTGTTGTGGGCTTTTTGTGTTTTTTTATATTTTTTGCTTAAACAGCTTAAATGTCAGCCAGATACACTGTGAGAACTACAAGTCTTATACTCTGGAGCGTGGCAGAGCTCAGTAGTATCAGCTTCAAGCTTCACTTAGCTCAGAAGAATTGAAGCCAGAGAATATCGTCATCACCTAGAATCTTCTGCTTTCAGGAAGGCTTTCCTAAATTTCAGGCACCTCAGCAAGTATCCTAATCTTCAGTTTAGGAGCCCTGAAAGTTATTAGCAGCATTCATGGAGGAAGAATCTTTTTTTGCATGGCAAGCCTACTGTCCACACTGGGTTACTGAAAAGATAGAGATGGTGGGATCCAGGATAGCAGTAGTTTGTACGGAGCTCCAGCTGTCATAGTACTTGTCACTTTTCCAGTGGATGAGGAAGTTGTGTTATGAGATAGAAAATGGAGGAGTGTCATCTTAGAAAATGGTCCTAGGCCCTCCCTATGACTTTTGGATGGGAATAAGTATACTAATTGTATACTTATAAGCATACAATAAAGTGAAATAAGTATAATAACTGGGTCAAGGAAAAGTAATTGGCCTCCAGGTTGAAGAAGAGGAACTAAACAATAGACCTGGATACCAAAGGACCAAAGATTGCAGCCCTTAGAACAATGATTGTAAGCTTGGCTTGTGTATTTTTTTTTTGAGGAGGAGTAATATATCCATCCATATTATCAGTCATGTCCTGGGTTTTGTGCAGTTCATCAAGGAACCCAGAGTCAAGCTGCTAAGGAAGTCATACTCAAAATTTTATATAATTCATGTTGTCTTAACCTGGGGTGTGTGAACTTTAAAAAACTGATAACTGCATTTTAATGTAATTCACTTTTCTTTGTATTTTATTTTACACACTTAAAAAACCCTGTTATGAAAAAGAGTCCAGACTGCCAAAGGGGTCTATGCCTCAAAAAAGGGTTACGAACCCCTGAATCCAATTAAAGCAAGAAGACTTTGGTTTGATTCCAAAGGCTTCTCCCTTCAGCCTTCTCCAATTACATTATAGCATATACATTTAATTTTTTAAAAGAATTAAATTGAATTAAACTCTTGAGGTAATTAGAGAACCCTGGGGTGCCCCAAAACTGGAGTTGCATGAGGATTTGTATTAGCTAACAGAGCCTAATAGCTACTCTCTGACACATATCCTCCACACAGACATAGTCTGAGCTGTACTTAAGTATAAACTATGTATTTTGGCAGTAAATTATTATAATAAGAGCCAAAGAAGAGATATTTTAAGATACCAGAGAAAGTTTGTGAGGAGAAAGTGCCTTCCTTCTATCTCAAAACTACTAAGCATAGAATACCACAAGAAGGAAGCTCGCAATCTTGTTTTCCTTCTTTATTAAGATGCTTTGTGTAATTAGTAGTGTTCCTATCAGAATAAATGGTAATTTGGAATCCATCCAAATTAAAAACCTAAATGAAAGAGGAACATTAGTAGTGAGTTGCATATTAAAAGGGGTAAACTTCTCTAGGGTAGATGTATTTCTGAAAGTTGGTTCTACTTAAATAAAACCCATAGAATCTATGTGGAATTAAAGGAAGAGAATGCATAGAGGGGAGAGGGAAGAAGGAGGCAAGGGAAGAGGAATAGGAAACAGCTTTGCAGCCAGAAGGGCAATTCACTTTTAGTTTAGTGAAAACCCTAAAACCAGACTAAATTACGCATGCAATAATGAAATTTTCTCTGGCATTAGGAATGAAGCCTAAAATAAAATGCAGCCCCCCAAAAAACAAAATTATTTTCCATCACTGATACTGTCACAGAGCTCTCATAAAGGTGGATACTATCAAGAGTGTTGGCACTGAAAAAAATGCAAAAAGTGACCTCTTCAAGTAACATTATTTTAATAAGGATGTTGATATAGCTATGAGGAAGGCTGTGGCAGCATTTACATTATAAATTCCTATTCAGGATCTCTTTGGCTTTTCCTTATGTCAGAGCTCAGAATAAAATAAAAAGTTAGTGCACTCAAGCATGCAGAGGATAGGAATAAAAATAGTCCAATTTAAAAACAGAATTTTTGCAAGACATTAATCTATGATGTGCACTTGTGCTCTGGGGTACAAGAAGGGAAATGATAAGAGCCTAAACCTTTCTGGCTTAGAAACCCCAACTGCAACTGATGTATATTCTTGGATAAATATTTTATAGTATTTCTCAAGTTTCTGTGGTTTGGCTTGACTATACATACACAGTACCCATCCTTACTGGAGGCTCAGAAGAGATTCTGAAGGAAACATCATAAACCAGTCCACCACTATCCCTCAGACTGCAATGTGTCAGAAATTACTGGCACAATCTCTGAATACAGATCCAAAACACAACCTGAAACTAATCAACCTATACTATTTTCTTATACTGTTTTTTCATTCTCTACCTTGGGACAGGTCCAGGAATGGGATCTGCTTTAGCCTAGAGATGAAGACTGCCGAAGGTCCAGACTGATGTTTGCTAGACTGGTACACTACCAGTGGAGTCTTAAGTATCTGTAACTTGGAGGAGAACAAATTATCTTGGAGACAGTTGTGGAATACCAAATGACCTTTGGAGCCTTAGGAGGTGAATAAAGGGTGTCTATCCCACTAAGTGCTATTTGATAGGGATACATAAGGGACAGGAGTCAGAAACATTAACCCTGAATGTGTCCAATATAGTCACATAAAGGCTGTCCTCCCCACCTGCCAATGTCCTTCCACCCATTTATTTAACTATTTTGAATATATTTGTATTTATTCACTTTATGTTTATGGTATGTATAAAGTCTTGCAAGGAGTTGAATCTTGCTTTCATGTGAAACCAATCTAAACAGAATTACAAGTAAGTAACTTTAAAACATTCCTTACTTTTTAAGGTAAGGAGCACAGTGAAAATTCTAGCTTTCTAGCTCATGAACTCCTAGGAGACATACTTATTTAAAATCATGCTCTTTGTTCTTAATTCTTTCAACTTGTATGTCAGTAGTGAAAACTGACTAAGCACTTTATAAATATCTCATTTTACACTTACAACAATCCTGGGAAGTAGGTGTTATTATTACCAATATTTTACAGTTGATGAAACTGAGAAAGGCAGCAATGAAGGGACTTGCTCAAGGGTACAGAGGTCTTCCTTACTTTAATCCTAACATTTTGTCCACTGTACCACCTTGCTACCTCAGATTAAATTCAACTGTGAGTGGAAAATTGCACATGAGAATTAATTTTTTTTTCTTTAAACAAAATGCCACACAATCGTCCAGTAGTTTTTTGTTTGTTTACTCTTCTACAATTTTTCTTGAGACACTGAGATGAATGTCATTCAACAATTGTATAGTCCCATGAGGTTTCAAAAGAGGTGATCTCAGAGCTGTGCAGCAGGTCTAACAATATGATACAAAACATGAATCGAATACAAAAAAGAGTAGCACAGAAAGAGTAAAAAGAAGCCTTAGAGGCTCTCAGAACTCAGTCATTTATTCTTAGCATGGTTTGAGGAAAAACACTAACAATACTAGACTCAGGCTCCCTACCCATAAAAGGGATATCAAAAGACATGACATGTTATCCAATTGCAATGCAATAGTAGTGGGTTCATGTAAAATGAACACAATAATCATAATTGATATATGTATAGCATTTTAACATTTTCAAAGCATTTTATGAACCTCAGTTGGCTGTAATTCCAAAGATAATGGGACATGGAATAGCATGAATCCAGGGACTGAAGAACCAATGATTACATATATTAAAACATGCAGGAATATAGTAATAATTTCCTTGGATGAATATGGTTAGATCCTCCTTCTCTGGGTTACATTTTAATGTTATGTGACCCAAAAACACATGCAATATAACAGGCATGTCAAAATGTTGTATGTCAAAAGTTGACTCTAGACAATTTTTTCAAAAGGAAGTGTTTTTGTATGACTGACATACAGAATATTTTTTATTGTCCCCCTTCCCCTGGGATGAAAAAAATTTCCACTTTGATTGTCTATGATGTGTAGAAAGGGTGTTTGAAGTGAAAATGAAGCTATCAGATTTCTTTTCACAATATGACAGTTAAAGGCTTATTTCATAGTTTACCTAGCCAATACTTAGGCAAGAAAATGTCAACATATTTGGACCCTTGCTCCATTTAATCTTCGCTATTTTCAAAAGTTCGAACAAAATGCTTTTTATCCAATACTACATAATACACCAGCCACACACATCTCTGCAGCTATTGTTAATCATTTCTGCATAACTGTTTTATTATCTTCCATTGTCTATTACTGCCATGCCCACAAAGTATTTCTTCAATACTTCACCATGTCAGCTAGGTGACCATTAGTTCTCAAAGGCTGTGCCTAAAGCATATACAATCTGGTAGGTTCTGCCATGCTGGAAAAGGTTTGAGTATGGTTCCAACAATAGACCATCTTCTTTCCAAAGATAATTATGAAAATAAGTATACTGAGATTCATCACCAATAGGCTGGCCATTTGATCATGAACTTTTTGACCACAGCAAAGTAAAAAGAAGAAAAATACAAAATGGCCTCCAATCCTGTGCAGCTAGCTCACATTTGTTTCTGCAATGATGATCACAGAGTAGTAAAAAAAGAGGCAAGAGGGTACTAATAAACATCCAGTTTTTATGCTGCTTAAAAGCATTTAGTTCTTGGTACTCTAAGATACACAGTATAAGTTGAACTGAACTGGATAAATTTTAACATGTGAACTATAAACAAAACTATAAGATAGAAAAAGGATATTGTTAAATGGAGGGATATTTCCCAGGTTCCTCTTGTAATGGGGAAAAAAAAAGTAGAGGGAATTAGTTTTTATCATGTGTCCAAAGAAACAACAAGAAACATTATTTTACAGGACATTGGATCATCTCGTAATCCTGTGTTCATGTTATGTTCTTGCAGAAAGACCACTGAAAATAACAGCAGCTTATGTGCCAACATCTCTTACAAGCTAAGAAGAGATAGAGAAATTCTTTGAAAAATTGAATTTGACCTTCCAAATTATATCATTCATGTACATTGATACTTAAGGACTTGAAGGAAAAGATAGCAGATAAAGAAGGATAAACTATACAGAAGCCTCATACACATCATCAAAGTATCCTTTAAAAATAACTCAATAATGCTAGGCAGGATAAACCCAAATAATTCAACAAAAAAAATGAGATTGATTATATTTTCTCAAAAAGGAAATGTTTTGTTACTAATATGGAAGTCATTCCTGAATCTGCTATCTACGTACACTCAGTCCACCAACTTGCTAGAGCAGAGGTCAAAATTAATGCAAAGCAAGAATAAAAATGTGCGAAAGATATACTGTACTTTTAAAAGAACTTCACCTTTCCTACTTAAATAACAGATTGATACTATAAAAAGGGAGAGAGGGATGAAAGAATACATTTTTACCATTTGTAGCTATTTTATACAAAAGTTTAACTAATGAAAATTATATGCTATGAGACCAAAAAAGCCTACAAAAGCCTTAGACAGCAAATGCTTGACTTACTTGCCAAGTGGAGAGGCATGGCAGTAGAGGCTAACACTAATTCAAATACAAACTCATTTGTAAAATTTTACAAAGAAGGACAGTGGATCATTAGAATGGCATGACCTCATAAGAGAGCAAGAAATTAGGAGTCAATGCAAATTAAAGAAAGCATGTTGAGTCCAACAATTAAGCAAAGTAATTTCAAGGACATATAAGAATGAAACCAGAAAAACAATAGAGAAAAAAAAAAAAGGAAAAGATCTGTAAAAAATCTTTATAACTAACTGTTTTTCTCATCAAGGACAGTAGAGTCATTATATTTGAATTCTAACATCATAGTCCTCAACATACTTGTAGAAAATGCGGAAATGATCTGAAGAAAACAAAACTGAGAAAAGCAATAGACTAGGAAGTCTGTATTTGCAAAAAAATGTGAGAGCATTCTTGAGGTATGTAAAGGAAGACAGGTTATAAAATGTTTGGGGCAGGGTAGAAACCTATTTTATTCTTACCAGGGAATATCAACAACAAACTATGTATCCCTACATTCCCATCTATAGAAAATATTTGCGACAATAAATGCCACATCAGGAGCATCATCAACGGGATGATGGAGAGATGGCTCGAACACAAGAACTCTCTTAGTTTGAATTCCATGTTGGGCCTTTATGAGACTGGCTCTGTCATGTCACTACATGTTAACAAAATGTGGATTTAGTTTTTCCTAACACAGCAAAGATATACCATAAGGATCCAGAGTCACTTAATTTCACTGGGTATGGCCCTTCTCATATATTTAGTTATCCAAGTAGGATATGATGAAGGGCATGGTAATTCTTCAGAAATCCATCAAGTATGATTCCACATGGCTGGGACTTTTTATATCCTTGTATGACCAGGAAGCTATATCAGCGAAACCAGAGTCAATCTGGTCCAGGGCAGTTTTGTCTTCTTTTAAGAAAAGCCTTCCCATTTATGGGTTGGAGAAAAGATGTATCAGAGAAATAGTGGTCCTACCACATGGGGTATGTTAGAAGGAAACACAAAGAATTTCACAAGTGATATGCTACAACTGATCACATCTTTACCATCACACAAATAACCACAGAAAATGCAAATTTCTACTGACCTTACTGTTTGTAAATTCTTTTAAAAATTTTAATTTAGGAGAGTAAAATGCTACCTTAAAGGCTCCCTTCCCATAAAGTGTCTACCATATATGTGTCAAAATTATGCAACATTCCTTGAAAAATATAACAACAGGTACAATCCTTTTTAATGGCTATCTAATCATTGATATAAGGCATCACATAAAAAAATACAAGAAGATTGTTTTCACCAAAGGTATTCACCATTATCATAGGGGAGAACCAGCACAGCATCTAACTTGAAAAGGAATTCCTCGTAGAGAGTGAGATTCTCCACATTGTTTTATTTGAAGAATGCACTGAGTTAATTAGATCATGCTCTGGATACAGGAGTGAGGAACCTGCAGCCTCAACACCACATGTAGCCCTCCTAGGTCCTCAAGGTCCTTTTAATAAAAAAATTTGTTCTATAAAACTTGGACTGAATCAAAAGGCTGCGCCTGAAGACCCATAAGGCCACATATGGCTATGAGATCACAAGTTCCCCATCCCTGGAGTCTGGAATACTGAAGTGCTACTTAAAATACATCCAGAATTACTCAAAAGAATTTAGCTTAACTATCTATACAGGAAAAAAAAAAAAAACAAGTGGATATAGAACACCTATTGTCAAGACTATGATATACAATGGAACTGACAACCTACTAAGAGACTTGGAACAATGCCATAGTTGCATTCAGCAACAGTTAGACAGATAGGGAAAGAACTGTAAGCAATTAGCTTTAGAGCGATGAGCTCTAGCAAATGGGAGGAAACTTGAGCTAGACTGGAAATTGTGAAATTCAGAAGGGCCTTGTGTCTTGGCAGGAAGGTGAAGGACTGGAATGAGACATTCATTTTCATGCATAACTAATAGTGCTAATTTGTTTTGTATAACTAGCCTTGTTATAGATAAGGAAAGAACATTAATAAAACATTTAAAAATACATAATAGAAAACTAAAAGTTCAGAACGGAATACATGCAGGGCAATTTTGTTACTCTAATGATAAAAAGAATGTATTAACAAAATCTCATGGGTTCATACACTGACTTTTTTTTGTTCTTCATATATTGAAATGTTTCTGTTTGTTGATTGTTCTCAAAAAAGAAAATACATGAAGAGGCTATGCACTGGAGCCTGGCCATTGAGTGATTATTCCAGGGTCTCATGGAGGATGAAGTCAACCTTGAATCACTAGGATGTCTCTTTGAATAAAAGAGAAAGAAACTCAAGAAGCGCATGTGAATGACTACCAACTTTATTCCTGGTTCATAACTTTGAACGAATTCTTTTTTTTTAGAGGGAGGGGAAGGCAGGGCAATTGGGATTAAGTGACTTGCCCAAGGCCACATGGCTAGTTAAGTATTAAGTGAACATTTGAACTCAGGTCCTCCTGACTCTAGGGTCAGTGCTCTATTCACTGTACCACTTAGCCACCCCTAACTGTGTCTTTCTTTGGCTAGATTAAAAAAGGAGAGAGATTAAAAAGAAATTCTATTATTACTGCCCTTGCATCATTGGAGATAGCATGCATTTTGTGTAAGCATGTGGAGAATGTTTACTACCCATCTAAATTCAGTTATTTACCTTTCTATTCTGCCTTCATTAAACGCCTTTCTTGAACCTCAAATTCATGCTATTTTTGTATGGTTTGATACAGAGATTGCTTTGGTAGTAGCTTGAGTTGTGGTTTGGATAAGTATCAAATCAAAATAGCACAGTGAATATGGGAAGTAGTCATGGGTCCCAGAGTCATGTCGGGGCACGAATCTATGGGAATCAGAGCTTGTATCTGCATTTATTGTTAAAAAAAAAAAAAAAAGTCAAGCTATCTCTGTGCTTTGGTGAAACTGCAATTTGAAGCCATTGCTGCTGAAATTCTGTTTTTGTCTTGACTACAGAGGACAAAAACTGTGCACTTTCTTTTCCAGTCAGATTCAGTTTACTTGTTTAATCCTTGAGTGATCCATACTACTGCTCTCTGAGCAACGCTCTGTGATTTTAAATTCAGTGAGGGATGATGAATAAGGTTAGCTCTTTTCTTGGAAAAGCTTAGAAATATAACAAAATTGATAGGAGAGAGAAGGAACCAAATACAAGAACAGAGCAAAGAAAATGAAAGAAATCAGTAGTGATCAGCATCTTTAGTGAAGTAGCAGGAGTGGTGGCAACTGGATATAGTGATGGGAGGGGTAAGAGGTCAAAGACAATTTGACAGTAGAAAGTATAAAATGTCCCATCCACTTGTTTCCTACATATGTGCCTTTTTTACTATTATAATTTAAATTTTGACTATTCTTTCAACTGACATGATATATCTGGAACACAGTATACCCTGGGTTTCTAAGGGGGGGGTAGTAAGGGGAAAAGGTGATTTATAGCTTTTGTTCTTAATATGCTGTCCTAATAAATGTATTTATGTTAAGCTAATTGTATCTACCAGCTGCCTATTATGGGTAATCTCACTGATAGGGGCTATTGAGCTCTTGTTTTAGGAGTATAGACTTTTCTGGAGACTTCTTGATCCAACCTGTAAACCTGTGAGTGCCACATTGAAGAGACAGCCAGGAGGGTCTGCCACACAAGGACATTTTAAGGAAGAGGTACTAGCAGCTGAGAAGACTATGAAAGGCTTCATATAGTAGGTGGTACCTGATCTGAGCTTTAAAGGCAGCCAGGGACTCTATGAGAAGAAAGAGAGGACAACTTATACAAAAGCTGAAACAGAAGATGGAATGGAATAGTAAAGTAGTCAGCTGTATCACAATGTGTGTGAAGGGGAATAATGCATATACAATAGATATTTGGATTTTGTTTTCTTGTCTATTCTACTACTTTCATTTTATTTTATTATCTAGTCCATTTAGATTTAAATTCATGGGTTTTCTTTTTAGGCTGTATTCTCCTCCATTATTTTGCTTAATTAGAAAAAAAAAAACCAACTTCTTATTTTAGGTCATTACTTTGCCCTTGCAATTAATTTTGTTCACACTACTCTGATGTCAGTCTGGTTTCACAGATCCTAACTTTCCTCGCTCATCCCCAGTTTCCCTGTCTTATCTCAATTTCCTTAAATGGTTAATTTTTCTTTTTTAGTTTTATTTTTCTCCTCTTTTGTCATTTTTCTTTCTCTACCCCCTTAAGTGAATAATTCAATGCTACCGCTTCTCCGCAATGTTAATAACTGTCTTTTACTCAGCTTTTTCCCAAAATATTTTCCTTTACTTTGTCATAAGATCCCTAATTCTACATTCTTCAAAAGATAATTGGTTAAAGAGGTTTACAAAGGAGGAAATCCAAGCTATCGACAATCAAATGAAAAATGTTCTGAATCACTAATAATCAGTGAAATGCATATTAAAGTAATTCTGAGCTTCCACCACCAGACCAGTATAGATGACAAAAAAAGAAAATGGCAAATACTGGATGACCTGCAAGAAACCGCACCACTGGTGAAGCCGTGCACGGTTTTCCAGTCATTCTAGAGAGCAAAAAGATCACAGAAAGAGGAAATGAACCTATGTGTGCAAAAAGATTTTAGCAGCTTTTTTTCATTAAAGCCTAAAATTGGAAACTTAAGGGATATTATTCTAGGCTGGAATGAATAAACAAAATTTAGGATTCGAATGTAATGGAATGTTATTGTGCCCTAAGAAATTATGAAATGGACAGTTTCAGAAGGAATTGGAAAGATCTTTATGATCTGAGGCAGAGTAAAGTGAACAGAACTAGGAGAATAATTCATACAATGACAACATTATAGAGAAAAAATATTTTTTAAAGACTTGAGAACTCTGATTAATGCAATCATAAGCCACAAATCCAGAAGATCACAGAAGAAGCATGCCTAACAGAGAGATGAGGAATCAGATGAAAAGACAAACATTTTGGGGTGTGGTCAATGTGAAGATTTGGCTTGATGGACTATATATATTTATGATATAATTTTATTTCCCAGTTTTTGTTTTTGTTGTTGTTTGGTGAAGATGGTGAAAGAGATAAATGTATGTAAAATATATCTTTCAAAAGATTAAGATTATAGTCAGGAAGTTATTAAGTTTTTAAGATTAATATTAAGTTACATAGTTATTAAGAATACAGTTAGGAAGACTCTCAGGGCTTAGCTAATACAACTCCTCCATTTCACAGATGAGAAAGCTGAGGCTCAGAGAGGTTGTGACAGAGTCACAGAGGTAGCAGGCAGCAGAGGTAGGATTTAAACTCAGTTACTTCAACTCCACATCCAGTACTCTTTCTATGGTACCATACTGCTTTCCATATTTTTCTCATTGCTATCCTCATTGATTATCTTCCTTTTTGGTCTATTCTGAATTTTATTTTCTGGATCATAAACAATCTTCTTCTTATTTTTTTAAAAAACCATCCCTGAGTCCCTCATGAGGTTAAAAATACTGAAATATTAGTTTCAAGGATTCTTCCCCCAATTTCTATATTATTGCTTTCAGAGATGTTACTCCATCCTTCTTTTTTTTTTTTTTTTCTGATGTGCTTCACTCTTTGGAATATCAGTTCTGTCAGCAAGCAATGTCAGATGGCCTTGTATACCAAATTCTGAGGACAGACCCCACTGCTTCCTTTACCGTGGTCAGTCTCTAGAGGTTACTGCAATAGTCAACTTGTAGAAGTGATAAAGGACTGAACCAGGGGCTTGGCCATGTGAAAGGAGAGCAGGGCACAGATGTAGAAAATCTTGTGGAGGTGTAATGCATAAGACTTGGCAGCTAATTAGATATGTTGGGTGAGGGAGTGAGATGTTGAGGATGACTCCAAAGTTTCAAACCCGGGTGACTGGAAAGGTGGTGTTACCCTCTGAAATTGCACACATCAACCTCATCTTCCATGTGTATATCCTTGGAAAGTGTACTACCACAATCAAATCAAAGGATATCTGTTTGTAAAAAATGAAGTTGAAAAGATGCTTCCAAGAACCATTCATCATTGCTAAAAATGTTATAGCTGCAAAAACCCCAATGGTGACACTGAAGGACATGTCATGCAACATGAGCAGTCTCCTAATATTCCCCCAAGCTATTGACCAGAATTGTCATTTAAATATGTATAAGAATTAGGTGCTTCCTCCCACTGATGTCCTTCCAGATATTTCTCTTTTCCCATTTCTTTGTTTCCCTCCACTGATAGTGTCCTCTGTTCAATTTCTGACTCTTAAACTACAATAAATAATGATCTACATTCACAAGGGGGAAAAAAAGAAAGAAATTTTACTGTCAAGGTAAGGGAATTTATTCATAGCATTCAAAATATCTACGTTTGCTGAAACTGATGGTTCCATGTATGAATGGTGTGATGCTGAGTGGTGGAAACCTTCTTTTTTCTTGGTTGTTAGGCCAAAATTAGCACAAATGACAGAGAATCAATCCATATTCTGTTGCATCTCAGAAGAGCTATCCTTCACATAAACAAAGAAGTTAGAAAAATGAATTGGTTGGAGAGTGGTGATGAGGAAAGTAGAATAAAGAGTTCTGTATTGGACCTGTTTAATTTGATATGTCTATGGAATATACATTTGGAAACACAGGCATACCTCATTTTACTGCACTGTGTTTTGTTGCACGTTGCAGATATGGGTTTTTTCCCCCATAAATTGAAAGTTTGTGGCAATGCTGCATTGAATAAGTCTATTGGTGTCATTTTTCCCAATAGCATGTGCTCACCTCAAGTCTTTATGTCATATTTTGGCAATTCTCTCAATATTTCAACCTTTTTCAACATTATTATATCTGTTATGGTGACCTGTGATCAGTGATCTTTAATGTTACCATTGTAATTAGTAAGAGTGCCAGGAACCATGCCCATGTAAGACTGTGAACTTAACTGATAAATGTGTATGTTCTGACTGCTCCACATATGGCTGTTCCCCATCTCTCTCCCTCTTCTCAGATCTCTATTCCCTGAGACCCGACAATATTGAAATTAGGCCAATAAATAACGTGTAAGTATTCAAATGAAAGGAAGAGTCAGTTGGTTCATCAAACTCCATCATTACCAAATTTTAAGAAATTGCCACAGCCGCTCCAATCTTCAGCAGCCCGATCAGTCAAGAGCCTCAACCAGCAAAAAGATTATGACTCACTGAAGGCTCGGATGATGGTTAACATTTTTTAGAAATAAAGTACTTTTAAATTAATGTATGTATATTGCTTTTTAAGACATAATACTATTGAACACTTAATAGTCTACAGCACAGTATAAACATAACTTTTATATGCACTGGGAAAATTTTAAAAAATTATGTGACTTGTTTTATTGAGACATTCACTTTACTGAGGCGGTCTGGAACTGAACTCGTAATATCTCTGAGGTATGCCTATATCCAATAGGCTTTTAGTGATATGAGACTAGGATTGAGGAGAAAGCCTAAATTAGATATATAGATCTGAGCATAATCTCTATAATGATATTCATCAAACCCAGGGGAGTTGATAAGGTCACCAAGAGACAGTAAAGAGAAACAATGAAATAGAATTTTGGAAGACAACCATGGTTAGGAAAAAGGATCTGAATGGTGATCTAGAGAAAGAGAGTGAGAGAGAACAATCACACAAATGAGAGGATGATCAGCAGTCTCAAATGCTGCAGAGTTCAAGAAGAATAAGGATGGAGTAAAGTCCATCAGATTTTTAAATTAAAAGATTTTGCTAACTTTGGAAAGAGAAGTTTCCATCGGCTGATGAGAATAGAATCCATGTTTCAGGAGGTTGGGAATGAATGAAAGAAAAAGAAATTAAGGCAAGAAAGTCAGACAGCTTTGTCACTTGTCCCTGAACTTTAGTTTCCTTATCTGTACAATGGGGATAATAATACCTAGAGTAACACCCTCAGAGGGTTCCTGGGAAGATCAGATGAAATGATGTCTATAAGGTGGCTTGCAAACTTTAAAATATATTGGAATTAGGATACAAAGTTCAAATTATACTTGCTTCGCACCCTCATGGAGCCTACAGTATAGTACCTCCCTTTGCTTTTGTCTTTTGAAGTTTCCTTTTTAGTCTTCTGTTTTGGACTGGATAACATTTTCTTGTGTCTTCATTCATTTATCCTTACGTCTAATATCTCAGAGTATTTAGTGGCCCACCTCTTCTGCTCTCAAACCCATCTCCTTGGATCTTTTCTGGCACCTCATGCCTTCAATCACATCTTCTTTCTCTTCCATTTTCACTCTCTCCCTCTCTACTGAATCCTTTTCCTGAACCTATAAACATGCTCAGGTCTCCCCTATCTAAAACCAAACAGCAACAAAAACCAACAGACAGATAAAAATTTGCCCGTCCATTTGTGCTGTGTCCTCTTCAGTCTGTTGTTCCAATTCTCTATTTCCTTTCACTGCCATATCCCCTGGAAAAAACAGTCACCTTTTCTACATCTTTACCACCAGTCATTCTTCTACCCTTACAACTCTGCCAAAATCACTTCATCCAGAGTTACTAACGACTTCTTTATCACCCAGTCCCAATGGGTCTTTTTTTTGCCTTCTTCTTCCTTGACCTTTCTGCAACCTTCCATAAAATTACCTTTCCTTCTTTGTCTTCTCAGTTCCCCGAGATTTCATAACATTGTATGATTCTTCTATTTCTTCTCTATTTTTTCTATTTCTTTCATTGGCTCTTCCTCTTCTCATTCTCTACATATGGGCATCCCCCAAGACATCTAGGTGGCACAATGGATAAAGTGCTGAACTTAGAGTTGGGAATTCTCTTTTCAAACTCTGCCTTAGATGCTTACCAGCTGTATCCAACTTGCTCAGTCTCCCTCAGCATCAGTTGCTTCATCTGTGAAATGGGATAATAATAG
The DNA here is from genome assembly GCA_028646515.1 of Pseudochirops corinnae. Taxonomy (NCBI): domain Eukaryota; kingdom Metazoa; phylum Chordata; class Mammalia; order Diprotodontia; family Pseudocheiridae; genus Pseudochirops; species Pseudochirops corinnae. Next base: position 232,191,501 of record CM053588.1, on the reverse strand, counting down.
CCCTTAGTTTCCAGTGTTGTTGTAAGGATCAAATGAGATAATAGTTGTAAAGTACTTTGTAAACTTTAAAGCAGTATGTATAAGTGTTAGCTACTAGTATTATAAACCTTAGCTACTATTATTATTTGTCCTTACTGCTTTTCCCTTCTATCTTTCCTGTAAAACAAAACAAAACTTTCGTATATAATCTACTGAGAATGAATACAGAATTGAAGGTATAGAGCCTTCTTCCTTGTGGTGCTTCTCTTCCATTGAATGTGGACGGGATCCTTGCCTTCATTTTGATATTTGTTGTCTAATTGAATGGATTGCCTTGAATATATTAGTTCATCTTAGACAGACAACATAAAAAATGGCAGCATCTTTCTTCTTACATGGCACAAGCGGAAGCTTTTAACCAGCTTTTACTGCTTCAACCCTTTAGAGCCAAGAAAGGTTGCTTATTTTCTGGCAAAAACGTCTGCAAAAATTTCCAGCTAAAATGCTTTCTGCATTAAACAGGTTGAAGTCATGAATCACTTGGTAACACATTAGAGGGACTAGCATCAAAGGATCCCTTAGGGACTTTGGGAAAATGTAGTTAAGCAATTAATGAAGATATTTAAAATCGTAATATGGCAGAGCCTGCTTTGACGGCAGCTAGGGATTAATATTTATTTAATAGATTGTCAGATTCCATGCCAAAAAGAAGCACAAAGAAGGAAGGAAAGGTGATGAAAGTCATCTTACTCTAAATGTAAAACATACAGGGTTTGAAGCATATTTCAATGTACTGGTTGACACCCATTATAACATATACACTCATTTCACAGGACAAAAAGCAGCATCCAAAACTAGAAATTAATGTGCTGGTGTTTTCAGTGAAAAGAACTGGCTCTACCTCTGGCAATTGTCTATAATGATTTATATTTTACTAGCTGCCATCTTGCACCAGGAGGGAACATGTTATAGAATCACTCCTCTCTGATGAGACATAAACTATTGAAATTGATATCACATGACAAAATGGGAGCATTAGCATCGCTTGGAGGATTGTCTTTCACTTGCTTTGGGGGGTTCTGTTGATGGCAGAGTTGCTGGGAAGCACTGCCTCATGTTCCACTTGATTCACAGCCCGATTCTTCCCATGGAGAGGAATAGGATGTGAACTCAGTGGTGTGTAATTAGCTCATATCTCCTGCATACAGTACAGAAAATTTATTAAGTGTTAATAAGATCCCATTTGTAAGAGCAAGTTGTGCATAGTGGCTGGAGGTGACTGTCAGAATTAATGCTCCCAAAGTCTGGGCTGCAGACAGAAACAGCTCTACAGCAGTTTCTTTAATTGTGCCAAGATTTATTCACCTTTCTCCTAATCGTAAACTACTCTGACCTACAATATGTTTTAAAAAGCCATGAAATCAATGACTTTCATCTTCAAGTTCAGAGCTATAAACTCATGAAGAGTTACATATTTCTCAAAGCAGTAATATTTATATGTTTAACATACAGTTATTTCTAGACCAGCACCAAGTGTTTCCCTTTAGGAATCTTTTTGTTCCTCATTGACACATCATCCCACAGGGAATATGACCAGGGCTCAAAGTAGTTAGGACAAGTTGAAACTCTGCCTGGGGCAAAATCAGTTTGGGTAGGGGTTGAGGGTTGGGAAGGGTTATATTGGCCCTCCACAGATACAGTCACACTGGGAAGGGATCTCCCTTCATCCAGAGAATCCTAGGGCTGAGTGGGTTAGGGGATCACAAGGTGAGACTCAGGGACTAGAGAAAAGATTCTGTGCTGTCCTTTCCCTCATCCCCCTAAAAATCCCAATTGCCCCATTGCTATTAGTGCCTCTGAATTATTGTTGTGATGGCTAAATATACATGAAAATACCTTGAAAAATTAAACATGTCACATAAATATGAGGCATCATTATCATTATTGTTATACTTGACCAATTGAAGACATTTATTAAAAAATGATAAGGTTAAAAAAAATAAGGTGCCTTCTTCCTTCAGTTCCGGGGAACAGGATGTGGGGGAGAAACGTATTTTCTTCTTGTCCTTTCACACTGGCTTATATCAAGCAAATGTGGCTACCCATGACAGCTACCCCATCTTTGGCTTTTAGAGAGTTAACATCAAGAATACAGCCATCTTTCTTTTTATATTGACAAGTGGAAACTTTTAATCAGCCTTTATAGTTTCATCTTCTTCAGAACTAAGAAAGGTTAATTATTTTCTATCAAAATGTCATCCTTGACATCTGGTCACCTTTGGTTAGAGTCAATAGCAAAGTCCTACTGATTGTTTCTATGTTATCTCTCCAGCCCTGACTTCCTTTCGATGAGTGCACTTAAGTAACAAAAGGTAGGGCAGGGGGTATTTGCACTGTTTTTGAGATGATGAAATCAAAGTTCGGGCATTTGATTTTAATAAGATGGTATAGTATGTAGCACAGTCAGAATCTAAACCCAAATCTTCTGAGCCCAAAGTCAATCCTGTTTCAACCTCTCTACTAGGAAGGAGGTTCTTTTTCTTTCTTTTCTTTAAATACATGTTGGCAACAAGGGGGAGTTAGGAAAAGGGACAGAAAAAAGGCATGATTTATTTGGAATTGCTCATGAAAGTGTTTACATAGACGTACAACCTAGTATAATCCAGCCCTTAGAATCAGGTGTTGGAATCCCAGTTCTGACTATTAAATTTGTCACCATAGGCAAGTCACTTTGACCACTTTCCTCTTAGTGTTCACTTCTGTCAAATGGGGATAATGATATTTATACTGTCTGCTTCACAAAATTTTGGTAAGGAAGTGTTTTGCAAATCTTAACCAACCAAAGGAAAGTTGCTACTGCTGATATTATAAGAATTGGGTCATAATTCTAGCACTCTATAAAGAGCCATGCAACAGATTCAGATGAAATGCCACATGATAGACATATTTTGTGGTCAGTGATGTTGTTGCAGCCAATGAAAGTAGCATAATTCACCCTAGATATGTGAACTTGCAGACTTCAAAGGCTTATCCTCTATCATATGCTCTCCTTTATGGGAGTTTCCTTGTGTTTACAAACAGCCAAAGGCACAGCATATTACCCAATTCATTGTGTATATGGTTAACATTATATAATGAAAACATTTAGGTTAAAAGGTTCTCACATAACATAAAGGAAGGATCTGATGGCAGGGGGAGGGGTAACAGTGTTTCTTTTCTGGTATACCACACCAACCACTGTACTGTCATCAACTCCCATTGCAATCACACAGGTCACTGAACTCAAGGAGCAAAAGTTTTATCTCTAGGTCAAAGAGAATGAATAAAACTCATAGTGAGGCTCATGGAAAATAATTGATAGCTTTTCTAAGACATGTATATAGCTTCAGTAGGGTTCCCAGCATTACTTCTTATAGGCCCACACTTGTATCACTCTGTATATTCCTTATCACTCCCTATTGTTGACATCGATCTTGGTTCCATTAACTATTGGGTTCACTGTAATTCCTGAAGTCCGACAAGGCCTTCCTTGGGGAAAAAACAAACCAAAACAACCTTCTTTTTTGGTTGCCCCATCCAAGTACAGAGTAAAGGACTTCAGAATTTTTCTGCCTTGGCAATGCTCAAATGGAGTGCAAAATAGGGGCGAGGTGGAGAGGAGTATCAATCTCAATTCTAGAGGCTATCTATCCTTCATGCTAAAGCTCCCACAGCTGCACCTCTAGTCTCAAAGCAATCATAAAGGAGTCAGGAACACAGACTTCTTCCTTTCATTTCCATGCGGATCTCTGTCACTATTACCAGATTGAGATATTATGACTCTAAAGTCATCATTATGATGACTCTTTCTCTCATTCAGGTTGTGAGTTACTCACCTGAATGAGCAGTCTCTTTATTTCTGGATGTTTGGCAAATGCCCTATTTTCTCATCACTTGTCCCTCAAGTTTCTGCAGGTTCCTCTGAGGTTAAAAGGTGGAGTTGTTTAAGTTATCTGAGGCAATTTCCTATCAAATCTAAGGTAGGAGGAGGGCACAGAAGAGAAAATCATATACTTCTAACCGAAGGAAGAAAAATATCAGTTCCTACTATCATACTGCCCAGATTGAACAGGTCTAGAGACCAGAGTTAATTAATGTCATGACAATGTCTGCCCTAACATTACAATACTTAGATGTTAAATATATATGTGTGTGTGTGTGTGTGTGTGTGTGTATGTATATATGATTTAACATTAAGTTAGGGCTTATTGTTTGTGATCCCAGCTTTCCACTTTGCCATAATCACTGCAGAATTAGAAGAGGGCTACTCAGGACCACAGGTCATTTTGTATTTTTCCGTGTTTCATGGGTTGTCATAGGTTGTTGGCCAGTCAGCAAACAGGTGATAAGAGTTTCTATATTTAACTAGACTGGTCATTGGAAAGCAGATATAATCTGTTTCAGGGATTCAAAACTTTTTCAAACTTGTAGAATTTGTCAGACCTTACACTTCTTTGGCATAGCTTTTGATAACTTTGCATCACTTTTTTTTAAGTATTTTATTGGTATTTTCTATTTTGACATTACCTAAATCTCCCCCACTCAGAGAGCCATCTCATACAATTAAGATTTCTGTTAAAGAAAAAGAAGAGAAAGATAAAAGCGAAGTCAGTTTATTTGTTAAAAAATCAAAAAACAAACTCATTGTTCTATACCTATGGACTTCTATCTCTGCAAAGGAGTGGAAGGAAGTGTCTTCTCTTATCTCTTCTTTAGGACTATATTTATTCTTTGTAATTTTAAACATTCATTTTCAATTGTTTTGTGGTGGTTCTTGCCATTTACATCATTGTTGTCATGCTGCCTGTGGCTTCTTGGCTCTGCTTACTTCATTTTGCATTAGTTCATGTAAATCTTTGTATGCTTCTCTGTATTCATCATATTTTTTGCTTCATGGAATATTTTATTACATCCACGTGCCATAATTTGCTTAACCATTTCCTAGTCAATAGGCTTTGTTTCCGCTTCTTTGCTACCTATGCTACAATGAGTGATTAAGGTAAGAGGGGCACATGTGGCATCAGCAAGCTGCAACCCATTATAAATAAGAAATCACAAGGAGTAGTGTGGACATCATCAATGAAGGGCAAGACTAAAGGAGGAAACCTGGACACACTGAGAGTAGAGGAAAACTGATGCAAAGTCCCTGTTCTCCAATGGTATCTTTATAATGTAAGAAGAACTTGAAAATGGTTCCTAGATTGTTCAGTGTATTCCCTGTGGGGAATTTTTGATAGGACATAAACAAGAATAGGACACAATGTGTAGGCACAGATGAGTTTCAATCCGCATTAATGGATGAAATGACCACATCATTGAGACCATGAATCCATTAAGTATTAGAGCATTATACTTATAGGCCCAAACATTCTTCTCTGTATTGTTTGCCTAAAGAGTCCTCACATGTCTCTAGGTAGTAACACATTAGAAATCTCTATGTAAATGGTACTCCTTTTCACGACAGTGGTACAATTTGCAATGGAAAGTCTTCTTCTCACCCTGGAAACTGTCTTCACTGCCATACTCCAATAGGCTTCACATTCTCATAGACCAGCAGTTCTCAACCTGTGGGTTATGTTAAATTTGTAACAATGAAAATACATCCTGCATATCAGATAGATTCATAACAGTAGAAAAATTACAGTTATGAAGTAGCAACGAAAATAATTTTATGGTTAGGGGTCACTACAACATGAGGAACTGTATTAAAGGGTTGCAGCATTAGGAAGGTTGAGAACCACTGTCATAGACCCTTCTCCTGTGGCCTTCTCACACTTTAAAATCCCTCTATCCTTATAGCCCCTTCCTCCAATTGCTTATTTCTTCCCCAAACCTTCATTTTAAGGAAGGGCCCCCAGACCATCCATTCCTCTCTGGTGCCCAATCCTGAGTCTCTGGACTTCTTTCTCCACCACATCCCTGTGTGAGTATCCCCTCTCCCACTATACCCAATGTTCAGCTTCCTTTTGGACATCACCTCCCTCCATTAAAGTATAAATTCCTTGAGAATTGGGCTCTCTTTCTTTTTTTGCTTTTCCCTGTATCGCCAGTGCTTAGCACAGTGCTCGGTACACAGTAAGCAGTTAATGTCAAGGTTGTTAATTTGACATTATTTTATATATGTTTCAATGACAATACTTGAAGATGAAGCTCTAAGGAGGCAAGATAATTCTAGGGTCTCTGTTAAGCCACCCCTGATATGGGGATGCACACTTTCCTACATCTAAGCCAGAGATAGATACTCTCTGAGATGTGGAATCCCAGAGGAAATGATATCAAAGCCATAGGAAAGGCCCTTGTGGTTGTAGAAGAAGGGAGTATGAACAGACATGAGTTTAATGTCAAATTATTGCATGTAAGTACACAAGACCCATTGGCAATTTATCCCCATAATGTTTGGAGAGCAAAATCAGAATGGGGCATGGGAGTGAAGATATTCTCAAACCACAGCCCTATGCTATGCAGATGTGAGGTATTATGATTTTCTGCCTCTATCAGAGGCTGGTCTGAGGGTGATATTGCCATGTAACATCTGTACTATCAAGTTTAGATGACAGCAAGTTACCAGGACTCCAGGGGAAACCATGCTGAACCCAAGGAAAGAGTGAAGGCTGGGAAAGAATGGCAACAAAGCAAAATTTAAAATACACAAAATGACTAATGGCCTCCAAACGAGCCTTTTGTTTTGAAGAAATATGGCTTACAGGAAGTCATATCAGATTAAAAATAACAATAACAAAAGAAAAGCTCTGAGTATCTCATGCTCTGCTCATCCTGCTTTGTTTATAAGAAGCAATTAGATAAGCATAACATAACATAAAGAGATAGAGGCTGATTTTCTGAAGGCTGTTGGGCCTAAAGACATGCAAAAAATGTCCCTACATGATTTTCCTATAGCCCGGAAAAAAATCAGTAACTCCCATCATGCAACCCTTGTATGATCATGTGCTAATGAAGAAGATGCTCTAATAATTAGGCCTTGAGCCCACTGAATGTAACACCTTCCAATTAGCACTCCCCAGCACGAGCTCCACCATTATCATTAAACAACAAAGACAAAAATGGGTATCAATCCACATAATAGAAAATAATTGATGAAGTTGGAGGGTGTGATTATTTGTGATTACTTTACAGTCATGCACAGAAAGTAGGAGAACTACTGTTAGCGGTTAATCTCTGGCTACCTCTTTGAAGATAATGAAATTGGCTTCCTCCTGATGATTATTCATTAACAATTAATTCTTTCTCAGTGATCTGCCTCATTTTCAGCTTCTCACTACAAACATGCAATGGAATAATTACAAGTGGAAATGAAAAAGCAATTAGTGGCAGATAATGCCAACATCTGATTAAAAAACAGTAGAACAGATTAGCAGTTCAGTAACTGCAAGTCTGCTGCCTTCAGCAGGGAGGTGTAAGTCACCCAGTAATACTGCAATTCAAGCTGTGTTTTCCCTTTTTATGACTTCTCCTACATCATGGTCTGTCACGTTAAATGCTCCCTTTTATTCTAGGGGGCATTGGCTTGTTGTAAATACTTTCTAAAGATTAAGTATCATTTGAGATGATTTGTTGTCCTGCATGCTGAGACACTAAAAGGAGCTTTCTCAAAATGTGATGGCTTTAAAAAAAAAATACCCTTCATTGTGAATCATAGAAAATACCATCACACACTGTTTACTTCAACATCAACTTGACTCTTTTGTACTTAAGCCGATCAAGGAGAAAAACAGCCCTCCTTTATCTAGTAGCTAAAAAGAGTATTATATTCACATATTTAGAGAGCTACACATCTCTGGAATTTCTACTGCTGGCTTGGTTACGTGATTAGGCCACATTTAGATTATGTCAGAGGATTGAAAACAAAGGGTTCTAGGGTTAATTAGCTGGGGCCACAGTTATAGTAACCAGTGGAGAAATCATTCTGACCAAAAGTCATGAAATCATAATCACTCTCAGTAATCCAGAAGACAGATGATAGTTAAGAAAAATCTTCTCCATGTTGTATAAGGAGATGAGAGAAGTGTCATTGTTTTAGCTGCTTTCCAACTCTAGAGAGTCATAGCATTCAGAGTTCTTATGCATGTCCTCAGAACTCTAAAAAAAATTAAGTAAATTCATCTAGAAATTCTAGTTGTTATGGTTTATTTTAGTTTGTGAAGATTTCTTTAAAAATCCACTAAGTATCCTGTAGATCAGAAAATTCAGTCAGTTGTAAAGTAAGAAGCAATTTTATTTCACATTACTTAGAAGACGGGACAATATAAAGGCCTGCTAAAATCTTTATCAATTCAAGTAACATTTATTAACTATCTACTATGCACAAGACATTGGGGCAAGATAAAAATCAAATTCAAAGATAAAAAATGACATGGTCTCCCTTCTCCAGAAGGTTACAATATAGAAAGGGAAGACAATATGTGTATACACAAAAAAAAGATATGATTTAGAGTAGAGAGGGTATCTGGAACTTCTCAAGTTTAGTGACACACAACACTGGTAAAGGAAGAGATGACTTCTTAGCTACTGCTATCAAGAAGCTTCATGAAGGTGGTGCCACATGTGATGAGCTTAGAAGTAACAAAAAAAATTCAAGGCAAAGATATTGGGAGATTAAAATCCAGGGCTACGTAACAGTTTGTGCAAATGAAAAGAGGTGGAATAAGGCAGGGGAAGAATAGGGAAAGGCGAGCAATACAACTTGGCTAGAAGAATAGCAGTCTAGAATGAGGATGCAAAGGTTGTGGCTGGATTGTGAAGGTCTTTTAGTGATAGTCAAAGAGTTTGTATTTTATTCAGGAATTTGTGGGGAACCATAGAAGGCTTTTGAGCAAGAGACTTGGGAAGTGAGTTTGAGCAAGTGAATTAGGAAAACCAGTCTTGCAAGGTTAGAATGAGGAAAGAGTAAGAGACCAATACAATGGCCCAGGAAGGAAGAATAGAGGGCATGAACCAGGATGGGAGCTGGAAAAAATTGTCTTTATGAAGCACAGGCACAGTGTGTTTCCTGGTTCACTGATATGACTGGATCTTTAAAAACTGATAGACTCATTTGATTATACCTAGTTTCACTACATTAGCAAGGATCAAAAGGTAAGAAAGATGGAGACCATGCTGCATATGAAGGTCCAAGAAAAAACAAAACTTTCACTTTTCACAAGTAGGTAATGTAACATATTTACTTACTAAAATCACTTACTATATTCTCAATATTTAAAATATTTCTTAAAACCCAGATGCTACATTAATATTGCTAAGAACCTCAAATTAATAATGGCGAATATTAAGCATGCAAAAATGCAAGCTTTTGAAATTTAGTATATTTTAGCCTCAAGATCTTACAGTTATAGTAGTGCTTACTAGATTAATGAAGAATTTTATTATGAAGAATCCAGGGGATTGTCACATTACTTTCAACACTTCTAAAGGGTAGGAAAAAGAATAAGCCATTATCATCTTTACAGAAGGAGGCTCTACAGGCAGTATGATCCGAATGTTAACTTTAGAGGCCTAAAAATTAGCAAGTAACCTAGGTACAGACCTACCCTTATTGACTACATATAAACCATCATTCAATTTTAATGCATTTAATTTGGCACAATATAATCACATATTTAAGGTGTTAAAATGATCTTTTAGACTAATCAAACTAGTCAATGAAATGTATTAATATAAAATATACAATAAAATCTAATACAAAGAAGATGACAGACAGCTAATCATTTCTTCTAAAGAAAAAATAAAAGTATTCATAGCATGAAGGGCTTTAGAACATATAGATGTAAAAAAGCTTCATGGCAATTCTCACAAAACAGCACACGATATGGACAAGCCAGGTGGTAACATTGGAGACATGTCATGAGAAGATCCATTAAAGGAACTGGGGATATTTCATATGGGGATGATAAGCCTGAGAGGAGGTATTAAACTACCAGTAGGTCAATATTTATTGAATTTCCACTGCATGACAGGCACTGTGCCAATTACTGGGGACACAAAGACAAAAATGAAATAGTCTACACCTTTAATAAGCTTGTACTCTAGTAGCAGAAAGATCATGGACATGCGTGCATGTATACAAGATAGGTAAGAGGCAACCTTAGAAGTAAAAGTGTGGACAGCTTGAGGGCTGGGACAAAGGCAACTAGATGTCATTCACTATATGTAATCAGGTCCTATTCATCCCAGGGATGCAAGACTGGATCAACTTTAGAAAAATAATTAACTTTATTAGTTATTTATAAAAGGTCACCTAAAATCACATAATTATTTCAAAGGATATAGAAGAGTCTTTGGTGAAATACAATACCCATTTATCCTCTGAAAAAAAATTTAAAAAGGATAGGTATATGTATCTAAAACCAAAAGCATGTATTATATCAAATAGGGAGACCCTAGAAGATTTTACAATAAATACAGGAATAAAATAAGTATACCCCTTTTCCCAAGGGTTATGTGATGTAGTTTTTTTTTTAATGTTAACAAGAGCAAATAGACAAAAGAAAGAAATTAATAACATAAAGATAGGTAAAGACAAAACTATTCATATTAATTGAAGGCATGATGGCTAATATAAAAAATCCTAAAGAATTTGCAAAGAAACTGAGCATTTGACAGCTCCACTACAGTTTCAGGCTATAAAATATATCCACAAAAACCAACAGCATTTCCATATAGCAGTAACACAATTCAGATAAAAATAACAAAAAGAGAAGTCTCATTCAAAACAACTACAAAATGCATAAAATATTAGGGACTTAATCTACCAAAAAGCTCAATACTTGGATCAATACAGTTACAAAATACTACTTTAATAATTTTTAAATCACTTTAACTAATTGGAGGGATAGTAAGTGCTCATGACTACACTAGGCAAAAATAATATAAATGAAAATAGTAATGACACTAATTGATAGATTTAGTGTTATATAAATCAAACTATCAAAGAGACAATTTACAGAGCTAAACAAAAAAGGAACAAAAGACCTAAAGTACCAAAGGAAATTATTTTAAAAGATATTAATGAATGGGTTATATCACTGCTAGATCTCAAACTATGTAATAAAGTAGTAATCATCAAAACAATTTGGTATTAGTAAGAAATAGAAAAGTTAATCAATTGTAACAGACTAGTCAAAGAAATATTTGAAGTACTCTATGTGATAATCCCCCAATACAAATTAGCTAGGAATGGACTCCCTATTTGTTAAGTATAGCAGGGCTAAGAACATGCCGAGATCAGCTAAGAAGGAAGCTCTCATGTGTCAAACAGCAGGGACCGGCTTCTGGAAGAAGACAGTTTAAACCGTGTTCTGCTTCTATGTGGATTGGAACACTAACTTTCCATTGGTTGCTTGGTTGGATTGGGCTATGTAATTACATCTATCTGACTGAGGCACTGGTGTTTATCTAGACATGTCCAGGGGGTGAGGGTCTGAAGCATGGCACCATGCACTAAGCTTGGTTGAGGAAAAGCTACCTTTTCCTTCTCTCTTTAGGTCCTTTGGCCCTGAGAAATGGACTTGGAATCTTGGTCTTCTTCCATTTGTCCTTTTCAGTTCTAGGTGTAGGATCTCTAGCCACGGAGATGTTGGAGTCAGGATTCCAGTCTAGATATTGTGGTCAGCCCAACAGGGAAGCATTAAGAAGACAGTGTGTTAGGACACAATTTGGGGAGAGTGGGGGATAGCTTTGGACTTGGAACTTGGTGGGACTATGCTTTATAAAACTGATCTGAGCTGTGAAACAAATCCCCTCCCTTCCCTAGAAACTCAGGTGTTATAAAGCATGGTGATAGGCAGTTAGGTGGCAGAGTGGATAGAGTGCCAGGCCTGAAGTCAGGAAGACACTTCCTCCTGAATTCAAATCTAGTCTCAGATACTTGCTAGCCATATGACCCTGGGTAAGTCACTGTTTACCTCAGTTTCCTCATTTGTAAAATGAGCTGGAGTAGGAAACGGTAAACCACTCTAGTATCCTTGCCAAGAAAACCCCAAATAAGATTGCCAAGAGACTTACATGACTGAAAAATGACTGATCAACAAATTACTTTGTTAAAATGGATGATAAATATGATGAATGCAGAGAACAGTTCACCTGTTGTAATGGTAGACCTGTCCATTAATAGGTTTAAGGGAATTTGAAGACCTTCCCTGCCCTTAATAGGTCAAATGTAATGACATGGAGCCCATGGTAGGAGGACTTTGCTGAAAGGGTGGAACAGGAAGGGTGGAGCAGAAAGCAGCAGAGCATGAGCAGAGCTGAGAGCAGGCAGAGCTAAGGCAAAGCAGCTGGCATGAGTGAAAGGGGGCATTTTTGCTTAAGGGAACCTGTTTTGTTTTGAAGGCCCGATGGAGGGAAGGCTTGGAGATGTTGGTGCTTGCTGCATTGGTAATGTGTACCAACTTCTTGGTTGTTATAATAGATCTGGCTTTCTGATGTTGAGATTTGATTTTCTGGTATTTGAATAAATGTTTTGGTTCTGTCTTCCACGTGGAGAATCTCTTACATTTTGCAATTCAGAACTACCCCCAGCATATTCATAGCTGCTATGGGCACTGTGAATGTCACATTGGCATTATACTTGTGCGAATTGATGTAAGGTAAAATAAGCAGAACCAGAAAGCATTTTTAAATAATGACAACAATATAAATTACTAGAACAACAACAAAATGATGAAAATAAATGCTGTGAAATTATATTGACCGAACATGACTCCAAAAAAGATATATGAGAAGGTACCTCCCACTGCTTCTTTGTAGAGGTGAGGGAATATGAAACATGGAACATAATTTCTAATTTTTTCAATATGTTTATTGGTTTTGCTGAACTTTCCCCACCCCTTTATTATGAAGGATGGTTCCCTGGGAGAGAGAAGAGGAAAGCATAAACTGAAAGATGTAGGTAATATAAACAAAAGATACTGATTTTTATTTTTTAAAGACAGACTTTTGTCTCAGAGAGAAATTGTTGTTCATTAATATCACTACAAAATATCCTCCCAAATTCTGGCTAACTTTATTTTTTCTTTGAAATTAGTGGGCAGAATCAAGATGGCAGAGTATTAGGAAGATGTACAGCAAGCTCTGCCCCTTCACCCCAAACAAACATAAAAATCTACTCCAGACAGATCTAGAAAATGCACCAGACCAAATCTTGATCAGGAAAGCCAGGATAAAATCACCATCAGTAATTTTTCTAGCCCAGTTCTGCATAAGGAGACAGACAGAAAGGTCTAGTTAATAGCATAATGCATAGATTATTTCAAGTACAGGGAAAGGTTGTGCACAAGTGCAAGAGGAAGTTCCAAATCCCACAATGAAGGAACTAAACTTGGAAGGTGAAGGAATAGGTCCAATTGGCAGCTTTGTCACTCAGTGCCTACTTTCAGGTCATAGAGCTAGGGTGACTAGATGGTGTTCCAGGGTAAGGAGCAACTGTGGGCCATAGGCTGTGTACCAAGCAAGAAGAAAATTCAGAAGCATCGTTGTGGCTTTGACCCTCAGGAGCAGAGAAGAGTCTTAGTTCCAGCTTCTAGCTCAGTAGGCTAAAGCCTAAGGAGGAATAAACAGGGCAGGAATCCCACAGAAGCATACAGTTCTGTGATTCTAAACTAGCAGAGAATTTCATCTAGCTTATGATGACAGTGTAGTAGCAGTTATTTTTTAGACCTAAACCCAGGTCAGGACCTGGCAGAGCTCCAATCAGGCAGAAATTAAACTTGGGCTCTGGATCAAACCTCTTGAGGAACACTGAAAGCTTGTAGATCCCTAGTCTGAGCTGTCTAGACAGCCCCCTCTAGAAGTGTGCAGAGCCTGGCTCTGATACAACATCTGAATCAGACAGACAGATCCCACCATTAAAAACTATTATGACGACACTCAAGACACAAATCCCCCCAAAAGAAAACAAATCCAAAACATCAATGATCAACGCCTCAAAGAAAAATTGAGTTTGGATACAAATTTAACTAGCATTCCCAGAAGAAATTAATTATGAGTTCTAAAATAGTTTTTTAAAAATGGTTTGATAAATGAAAGGCAAGTGCTAGAGGGGAAAAAATTGGAAAAGAAATGACAGCTATGGGAGAAAGAATTGGCAAGGAAATTAACAGCTTGGCACAATCAGTTTAAAACCTTGCTCAAGCAACAAACTCCCTGAAAATTAGAACAGACCAAATAGAAGATAATGATTCAACAAGATAAGAAAAATTATAATGGCTAAAAAACTTGAAGAGGAAAGAAAAGGAGGAGGAAGAGAAAGAGGAGGACAAAATTTAAGCATATCATAGCAAAAACAACTGACATGAAAAAAAATTGAGATAAAATTTAAGAATTATTGAAATACCTAAAAGATATGATGCCCCACCCCAGAAAAAACCTGCATATCACATTTCAAGAAATCATAAAATTGTTCTGCTTATTGGTCACTTCTTAAAAGAAATCCCAAAATTAAAAGAAACATCCAAGGAACATTATAGCCAAAATTCCAAACTTCTAGATCAAATTAAAAATATGACAAGCAGCTATAAATAATAATTCAAGAAGCCACAGTCAGGATTAGACATGATTTAGCTGTCACCACTATGATGAAATAGAGAGTTTGGAATACATTATTTGAGATAGCAAAGGATATAGTCTTATAACTAAGATTAATTTGCCCAGAGAAATTGAGTATAATCCTATAGGGGAAAATGGACCTTTAATGAAATACAGTAGTGGTATCAAACTCAAATGGAAATGAGAATCACTAAACCATACATAAGGATCCCTGTGGGCCATATATTAACTTAGAAAACTATATATTAGTAATATGATCTAAATTCTATTGCACTTTATTCATTTTGTTAAATGCTTCCCAATTACATGATAATCTGGTTCAGGGGCACTCGGGAGTGCTGAAGGTCTCAATATGGCCTATGGGCTGCATGTTTCATTCCTCTGAAATAGAGAATTTCTAAGCACTCTTGATGAAAAGACAAGAATTGTATAGTAACATAAAAGTGCAAACACAAGAGTCAAGAGAAACATAAAAAAGTAAAGAAAAATGAACATTCTAAAGGAATAAAAGAGACAAACCACTTAATATGGGGAGATGATACATATGTCCCCTCTGAACCATATCATCATCAGAAGTCACAGAGTTTAATTAGAAGATTTGGGAGTAGTTCTATGATGTCTTAACTATCAAAAAAGAAGACTATTAAGGGAGGAGAAGAAGAACACACTTGGGCAGGAAAGGGAGAGGGAAACTGGAGAAAAATTATTTCACATAATCAAGGTATGCAAATGGAAATCTATACAAGTATAGAAGACAAAAGGGGTGGAAAGAGTGGCTGACTTAAACTTCACTCTTGTCTGAACTAGTCAAAAGAGAAAAATGTGCACATAAGAGTTGGATACAGAAATACATTTCACTCAAAAGGAAAATTAAAGGGAAAATGGAAAAGTAAGAAGGGGAAATTAGAGGAAGGGTAGATTGAGGGAGGGATTAGTCCTAAGCAAGATAAATACTAAGAATGTACAAAATTATTAGTAGAGCTTTTTGAGGTGACAAAGAATTAGAAACTGAGTGGGTACTTATTTTTTTAATTGATTTATTTACTTTTAGTTTACAAGATTCAGTTCCAGAATCCCTTGAGTTTCAAATTTTCTCCGCTCCCTATTCCCCTCCCCCACCATAGCAGCATGCAATCAAGTACAGGATCTGCAAATACTTTCACATTAGTCTGGTTGTACAGAAGGGTTGTAACCGATGGAGTGAACAACGAGAAAAAAGAAACAAATCCAAACATGGAAAAGAACAAAGACATGTAGATTGCTTCAGTCTCCATTTAAACTCTTTCCTTTCTAGAAATTTCTCTGAATGTAGATATCTCCTTCCATCCTGAGACTTGTAGAGTTGTCTTATAGCTGTGCGTTGCCAAGAAGAGTCTATTTTATCAAGGTTGGTCATCACACATATGATGTGTCTGTGACTGTGTACAAATTTTTTCCTGGTTCTGCTCTTCTCACTTAGCATCAGTTTGTATAAGCCTTTCCAGGTAAATATGAAGTCCATCTTCTCCCCATTTCTTATGGCAAAACAGTATTCCATTACATTCATATACCACAACTTGTTTAGCCATTCCCCAGTTGATGGGCATCCCCTTAATTTCCAATTTTTTGCCATGAGTGGGTACTTATTAATTAAGGAATGGATAAAGAAGTTATAAAAGTGATAGAATACTATTGTGGAATAAAAAATGTTGAAGAGATTTATTTATCAGAGAAACCTGGGATGTATGAATTCAGGCAAAGTGAAGTGAACAGAACTAGAAGAATGATGTGTACACAATTATATATAATATATTGTTGCAATGACAATAATACCATTAAGACAAACATTTTTGAAAGAGTTAAAAACTCTGGTCAGTGTAATGACCAATCATGATCTCATATCCATCTCCTGATACAAAGGTGAAGCACTAAGTAAGGGAGATACTTTTTATTTATTTATTTTTTT
>CM053588.1:232144138-232174479 GCA_028646515.1 Pseudochirops corinnae | reverse complement strand
TACTTCCCTTTAAGCCCATTTTCATGGGACCCAAAAACACTTCTGGTTTCCAGCATGGACACTTGAAATGCAAAGTGAACTTTCATAAGGGGCATTTCTTATTTTACCCAAACTGGATGGCACATCTCCAATTTCACTAAGACATATGGCCCACAGATTCCAAGAGAGACAGTGGGGTAGGAAGCAGATGTAGTAACCTGGGAGAGAAGAAATAAAATTATAAGATTTTCTGGAAATTGGTAGACTTATAGCATGTCAGTTGTAGAGGAAGTTTCCTCTTGAGATTTTCCAACACCGATCAAATCTCAGGTTCAGTTAAAAATACAGATTGACATATTTTTCTTCTGGGCCACACAAATAGGCATTACAAAAGCCCATCCAGGAATCTCTTAGGATCTGTATGAACAGTCGTAAAGGCTTGAGAGTCTCAAGTGACAGACTAGGAAAACAAGAGAGAAGAGGAAATACGGAGTTTCCATCTAGGATTCCTTCTCTATCCCTTGTGTGAGTCATTGACTGTTCTCTTAACTATAAATCTGACAGGGAATTTTCCCTCACGTTTTTTCTAATTTGTTTATGACGTGACCTTTCATATCTAGATCTTGTAATGTTTGTTAAAGTATTTGTCCCTGAAAAGTTGCTGAAGTTCAAAATGCCATCTTCCAGTGACATTCTAAGAAGTCTCTGCAGTTAAGGGGTTTTATGTAATTGTTTTGAAGTCACTGAAGAATATTCTGAAACACCACAACTGATACCACATCAGGGTTTTAGGGTTTGTTTGTTTTTTGTAAAGCTTTTCTTTTAAAGTGCCTAGAGATGAAGCTCTCCCTTATAAGCTTAGCAATTTCACACTTTTTTTAAAGAGAAGAATAAAAGTTTCAGTTACTTAGTAAACAGTCTATAAATGTACATCCTGCTTCAAGAGAGCAAAATATTGCAACCAGGAAATTTTTGAAACTTGAGAAATGCCACAAAAGTCCTTCAACCCTTTCATATAATACCCATGATCATTCTTTCCAGTACCCTTTCTTCCCATCTTATTTATCTTTTTCTTAAACACTTTCTCTCTTCTTTTCCTTTGTAAAGTATGGGTTTTCCTTTAATATTGATGAATGAATGAAAAAAAGCAATTACTAACTGCTGAGTATTATACGAAAACTTGAAAATATAAATACAAAAGCAAATATAGTCCCTGCCTCAAGGTGCTTACATTCTTATAGGAAGAGATTATATAAAAAGGGGAAAAGGTGACCACTAAGACACTTTTTCAATGCATAAAATTAAATACACAGAATTATAAAAGAAATAAATTATATTGAAATATAGTTATCAAAATATTTTTAAAGTAAATTTACAGAACTCAGAATAAGCCCTTCATCTAGATAATTTAAAATATTGCTAAAAACTAAAATTTAAAATTGTATATTTTTTAATGTAAGTTTTGTTTTGAATGCCCAGTATCTTCTGGTTCTGTTTATTTCATTCTTTGTCAGTTTATCAAAGTCTTCAAAATTGTTCATTTTTAAAACTGATGTTATAGTATAAATGGTTCTTCTATTTCTGCTTATTTAATTCTGCATTAATTCAAATAAGTCTTTCAATGTCTTTTTGAAAAAAATCTATTCCCTCATTTCTTATGTCAAGTTAGTGCTTCATCACTTTCCCTTATTCAGTTGATCCTTTAGTTTCTACTTTTTTGTTTCCCAAAAGAGTGGAGTATACAAAACTAAGTATACTTCAAAATGTATTTATATTGGTGGGTTTTATTTTAAAATTGTCAATATCTTTTTGTTTTTATATCATCTATATTTTCCATTATATTCCTTGTTTCCACTATTCCTGAAAGCCATCCTTTAAAAGACAGTATGAAAAAAGAAAGCAAAGAGAAAAAATCTTGCTCCAACTAGACAATCCCAAACTAAACAATACCATTTCTTAGCATTGAGTCAATTGTTTAGTTGTTACTGTTGTTTTTGCATAGGTTGCATCAAGTCTTTTCATATTTGTAATTGTGGCAATATCATAAGATTTGGCACTAGTCAAGACTTAGGAATAACTCACAAACTAATTTTAATTGCTTTTAAGGCAAATAAAATTTAAATCTGATGTTTCATTCTGTACTACATCATAAATACAAACCACAATCACACTTCCAAATTTCCAAAGTCAGCCAAAAGTATATACAACTTATTAAATAAATTTTATTTCATCAAGCAAAAACAGACCCTTGTGTCACAGCAACAGTTTTAAATAACATGATTAAAGATTATAACACTCCCAAGATTAGTAACAGGTATGTAGAGTATGTGAAGAAAAAGCTAATCTTAATATCTTGTTAATCTCCCAGGGCCCTCCAAAGACATTATTCACTAATTCTCAGATTCTTCTAAAAGACTATTTCCTATTGAGACAATAATGCATTGTTAGAATTGAAACCAATCCAACCACTCTGAAGAGCAATTTGGAACTATGTCCAAAGGGTAACCAAACTGTGTATACCTTTCATCCAGCAATACCATTACTAGGACTGTATCCCAAAGAGATCATATGAAAAGGAAAAGGAGCAACATGTACAAAAATATTTTTAGCAGTCCGTTTTCATGGTGGCAAAATACTGGCAATTGAGGGGATGCCCATCAACTGGGGAATGGCTGAACAAATTGCTATACAGGAATGAAATGGAATGCTATTGTGCAATAAGAAATGATAACAGGCAGAGTTCAGAGAAACCTGGACAGATTTGTATGAACTGATGCAAAGGGAAATGAGCAGAACCAGGAAAACACTGTACACACTATCAGCAGCACTGTATAATGATCAACTATGAATGACTCAGCTCTTCTCAGCAACACAATCATCCAAGACAATACAAAGGACTCATGAAGGAAAATGCTGTCCACATCCAGATAAAGAACTGACGAATTCTGAATGCAGATTGAAGCACACTTGTTCACTTATTTTACTCTTTTTTTTTGTTTTTTTCCTTTTGATCTGTTTCTTCTTTCACAACTAATGACTAACATGAAATATGTTTTACATGATATCACATATACAATCTATATCAAATTCCCTACCATTTTAGGAAGAGAGGAAGGGAAGAAGGGGAAAAATTTGGAACTCAAAATCTTGTAAAAAATGAATGCTAAAAATTGTCATGACATGTAATTGGGGGAAAAATACTATCAGAAAGACCTCTCCTCCCCACCAAAAAAACTTTCCTGTTTCACTACATGCCCATGTCTTATTACTCTGAGGTTTGCATGAAGTCTGTCTAGGAATGCTGCTTTTAAGGTTCACTGAGACACTCCAAGGAATCATAGGCATCTTCAAATCTCTAAACAAGTCTTGGCCCACAGTCTCTGCTCCACGTGGCAAACATGTTAGGGCTCTGGTGTGTTCATTGTGGAAACCATCTAGAAGCTCACATGTCCTATGCTATCTGCCAAGGGATCACTGAAGCAAGGAGTGGTAGTTATATTGGAAATTCATCCATTCAGTAGCCTTTTCACCAAAGTAAAATTCAATGGAACTGAGGAAATCAATGATACTGTCCAATATTAAGTAACAGGTGGGTCATTTCCTTCCTTTTTAGTGAAACAAAACCATTGATTGTTGATTTCTCGATCACAAGGCAAACTAAGCTTATTTTCACTAATTCTGAAATGTGCACATTTCACATAATATATTCTTGCTGTTTTGGGGAGGAGAGACTGGGGAATGACGGGTTCATTGACAAAATAGGTTATTTTGTAATTTTTGTATATTGGATTATAGATTTGTAGTTGAAATGAATCTCAGTAGTCATCTAATTAAAATCCCTTGGTTTATAGATGAGGAAACTGATGCCCAGAGAATTTAAGTCAAATCACACAGGTTCGAGGTGATATGGTCCAGATCTTGAACCGAGCTCCTCTAACTCAAATTTCTTTACCCTTCCACAGTAGCTGATGTTTTGAACTGATGGTTGCGAAAAAAAAAAAAAATACAATACTTTAGCTTCACAGACAAAAAAAAGGTATCGAAAAGCGGCACTGCTTAATCTAACTCTTCCTCAGAGATTGAAAGTGAGACTTATCTAAGTAAGAACTTTGTCCAAATACCCTTGATTTAAATATGAATCAATGTTGTTGTTGTTATTGTTGTTGTTCAGTCATGGCTAACTCTTTGTGACCCCATTTGGGATTTTCTTGGTAAAGATACTAGAGTGATTTGACATGTCCTTCTCCAGCTCATTTTACAGATGAACAAACTGAAGCAAATAGTTAAGTGACTTGCCCAGTGTCACACAGTCAATAAGTGTCTGAGGTCACATTAGAACTCGGGAAGATAAGTAATCTTGACTCCAGGCCCTGAACTCTATCCACTGTGTCACCTAGCTGCTCCCATAAATCAGTAAACACCATTATAATACACCAACTCTAATCTGCTTTTTCAGAAAATCTCCTTTGAAATCTGCTTGCAAGGGGAAATCACATTTCTATTGAGTTTTCCTAAAAAGCTATCAACTTTAGCCAATTTCATAGGAAATCTGGCCCTCCTGTCTTAGAGCTGCTAAGAGTAGGAGAAAACTAGAAATAAATCTGTATCGGGCCTCATTTTCTTCAGTAGCTAGCTGCTTTGTGGGAGGCATTTATACTGTTCTTTATCAGAGCTCACAGGTGCCAACTGAGTACAAGCCACAAGAGGGAGGAAATGTCAAGATTTGGGCTTTCTTACTACATATAGTTTGTATTTTTATCAACATACTTCAACTGCTGTAATGCTTACCCTTGAAGATAAGAAAAAAAAAACCTTCACCCCATCTGCAAGACATATACAGAATTTCTATAAAGCCTTGAACTTTTTGTAGCAGCTTCCTACAAGCCACAAATGACAGTTCTACTATGTAAGGAGAGCAACTGAGGTCTTTCAGGCTTGTTCTTTCACTAGATTCCTTTTCTGCTCTGTTAACAACCCAATCAAGCCCTCTGACGTGAGGCTAAAGGCCAGGGACATCACCATTGGTTATCAGGCTGCTTCAGGTGGAACTGAATCATATTCTTTTATACTTTGGACTTGATGGACATACACGACTATGCTTTCTACAATGGGTTGGCAAACAGTGAATGACCTCCCAGAGCCCAGGAGGCAAAGCTTCATCTTCACACTTGGGGTTTTTTAAGTTCACTACAATTCTTTCTAATAAGAGATTTCATGCGAGACAAAAGTTGTCCACAGTTTGAACTTAAGCGTCTGGCAAAACAAGCTATGATAGGCACTTCTTTTGATTGTCCCAATTATGCCTCTGACAAAAAAATTAGATTCTCCCTAAACTACCTTCTCATTAAAATATATCCTTAATACCAGGAACTAAGGACAGGTGGAAA
Organism: Pseudochirops corinnae; assembly: GCA_028646515.1. NCBI lineage: Eukaryota > Metazoa > Chordata > Mammalia > Diprotodontia > Pseudocheiridae > Pseudochirops > Pseudochirops corinnae. The sequence continues at coordinate 232,169,113 of CM053588.1, read as the reverse complement.
ACTAGCTGAAGTGAAGAAAATCCTAGAGTCAAAGTGGTTTGTTCTGTGTGGGGATGGGGGGAGGGGGATGCTAAGTTCTATCACTTGTTATCTCTTTCTGGAAAACTTTCCTACTGTGGTGTACAAATTGTGATCTGACAAAACAAAATATTGAAAGATAATGGGGGAGGGAGCTCATTTTAGATGATGAAACTACATTCATAGTAATGTCAGGGAATTTTAATGTTAAGAATCAGATTTCATTTTTAAAATTCATTAATCCTTCTTCTGTGACTATCCTTTTGTATGTTTTCTTACCTAGTGGAGTTTAAGCTCCACGAGGGAAGAAAATGTTTTGCTTCTGTATTTTTATCTTCGGTGCCTGGCATATTGTAAGCACTTGACAAATTTTTTTTTTAAAAATTCATTTATAATCAATCAAACAATTATTCACTTTCGAGGTAACTCCATGGACACAGCATTGACCTTGGAGTAAGCAAGAGCTGAGTTCAAATCCTACCTCGGATAATTACTAGCTGTGTAACCCTAGGCAAATCACTTAACCTCTCAGACTCAGTTTTCTCCTATGTAAAATGAGATGATAAATCTCTATCTATGACATAACTTATTTTAATCATTTATTATACTATGGTCACTGTGCCAGGTGCTGAAGATACAAAGTCAAAAACGAAACTGTCCCTGACCTCAAGGAGCAAGTAGAAACAACATATATAACACAGAGAATACACATTAAACATGTGCAAAATAATTTCAGTGGGGCATCTTGGATAAAGCGTTAGAAGTGGAATAAAGAAATCCTTAAATCCTGCCTCAGACACTTACTATGTATGTGACCTTGGGCATGTCCCTTAACCGTCGCAATTTCCTCACCTGTAAAAAAGACAAAACTAGCACCTACATCATAGAGTTGCTGTGAACATCAAATGAGAAAACATATGTAGTGTTTTGCAAATCTTCAAGAAGTATATCATTAAATTCAATAGACTCTAAACTTCCTTCTTCCCCTAAATCTCTAATCACTCTGGGAAGATTTTCCCAGTAGGAGCATGGGGAGGACCAAAAGTTAGAGACAAGTAATTTCAGGCTGGGGCATATTGATCCTGAAAGAAACAAAGACATCAAGACCTTTAGTCAAGAGTTGTGAGTTGCAAGTTGACAGGTGCACATTTTTTCCTCATTCATGTGGCTCATGAGCCCCATGTTTATTAGTTGGAGAATGTGATCCAGCTTTATACGTGGAATATATTGTATTGATTATTCCTGAATTTGTTTTATAGTAGACTAACCACTAGGGAAACTATGTGGGCTGTGCTTCTTAAACTGTGGGTCTCGACCCCTTATGGAGTTGTGACCCAGTTTGGGAAGGGGTGACGAGTGGAAAAAGTTTAAGAAGCCCTAGCTTACTGGATAAAGTGCCAGTTCTGGAGGCAGCAAGACTCCTCTCCCAGAGTCTGAATCTGGCCTCAGACACATACTAGCTGTGTGACCCTGGGAAAGTCATTTAACCTTGTTTGCCTCAATTCCTCATCTGTGAAAATGAGCTGGAGGAGAAAATGGCAAACCACTCCAGTATCGTTGCCAAGAAAACCCCAAAAGGGGTCATGAAGAGTTGAACATTCCTGAAAAATGACTGGTGGACAACAACAAAAATTATTAACCACTTGACCATAAACAATTGCCTTAGATGTTAAGATATTTGCCCATGGTCATATAGTCAATGTGTGTTTGAGGGAAGGAAATGAACCTTGGTTTTGCTCATTCTAAAGTCAGCCCTCTATCCACTATACTGTACTGCCTCTCTGCCTTTCATTTAGTTAATAAATGAACAATGAATTAATTGAACTAAATTAAATTCATCGGCAGTGAAATGGGAAACTCAAACCAACTCAAACTTGAGCCTTGAATGCAAATAATGCCAACCTCAGCAAGGTTACATCTAATCCAGTGACTATCATAACCCCTAACAATACACAGCTGGATAAACATACCTAATTATTTGTATATACCATGGGAAATTTGCATTTTTCTTTTTTTGTGAAAGAAACAAACACAAGACATCCTAGTCATGCCATCACATCTTTTATGAGAGGCAATGTGGTTCAGATCTGTTTCTCTGCATGTGGATGACACTGAGCAAATTATTTAATATCTCTGTGCTTCAGATTTTTACCTACAAAATGAAGGGATGGGACTAGTTGTCTTCTAAAGTCTTTTCTTCTTTATCTATGATCTTAGGGTCTAATTTTTTACCCATTTCAATATCATATGGAATTTTCATTCCAATCTGCCCAAATCTGAATTCTAGTTAAGACATTTTGACTTTTTTTTTCCCCTCCAGACTACAATGTATGTAAAACATTTTGGAAACTTAAAACCATGAACAAACATCAACTATACCAATAGTCATGTTAAAAGGCACTACCACAGGAAAAACAACTCGTTTTCATTTACTGTACGTTACATAGTAAATGTCTCTGTTATAAAACAGATGAACCCTAACTTAATGGCTATAGTCAACTACAGTATCATTAACTTCCTTAGACTGAAACCTTTTTGGAACAGTTAAGATGATTGCCTTTAAAGGCACATGCTAGAGAGGGCAGAATGCACATGGTAATAGGATGAGTGGAATTATATTCATGTTTTTGATAGAAAAAACAAGATACTCAAGATTTCCACTGGGACTGGTGTGGAAACCAATGTGACATGAAATCTCAGGATGGTTGGCAGATGCTCACTGCGAAGTTTTTAGGCAGTTGAGGATTTAAGCAAAATCAGCAAGATGACTATCCAAAGTCTGACTTCTTCAATGTATTTGCATGATCACGTTTCCAGTAGCATTAAGAGGACACACAAGAGCTAGTCGGGAATTTGGATTCCTTTTCAGTACACCAATCCTTCATATTTATAACAAAACAGTAGATGAATTTAACATTTTGCTTTGATATTAATGGAATAAATATTGCCTCATTAAATGCTAAAGTTAAGATGATGGATTTCTGATTTTCTTTAGTTATGGTTTTTTGATTTAATAGAAATGTAATAGGGCAAGTCCAATCCCTTCATTTTTATAGATGAGGAAAATGAGGCCAAGAGAGGGGAAGGAACTTCGCCCAAGGCCACACAGGTAATGAGTGGCAGAGCTTGGATTCAAACCCAGGCCCATTAACTCCAAATCCAATTGCAATTCCAATTCTAGTGCAGCATCATTTTTTTTTATTATATGAAATATAAAGACATATTTTCCTTTCTTTTTTACTTAGGTTATAATAAGTAAATGGATAATTATGACACTATCCTCTAGTAATGTCTGTTTACCCAGCTTTTTTTTTCTCTGCTTGTCATTCTACTGATTACAGGGAAAACTTGATTTATTATAGAAGCAAATGGCAAAATTATTTTCAATGTTTAGTCATGTGTACATTTTAGTTAAATCACATAAACTGATATACTTCTTTCCTGCAAGAAATCCAATAACATTATAGCCAGTCCTTCATAATACTCTGGAATTCCCTATCATGCATGTCTGACCTGGGCTTTGCCTTCCTTTTTAATTACTGCCAATAATTTTTGAATAATTCTTCTTTATATTCATTATAACTTCAAAAGGAATATTTATTCTTTTACATCCACATTAATTACTATGATCCATCTTTAACAAATGAGTACATAGACAGGTTGTTTTTTATGGGGAGTTTTTGTATATTATGTGCTTCTCCCAAAAAGCTCTTTATCTCTCTACAGCAGCAATATGTTTCTGCCTAATTCTCTTAACCACAACATTTAAAGTCTGGCAACTGTTATTTCCTAAATAGTGTTGATTATAATGCATAATTAAGTCCTTATATTCTCCATTAAGTTCAAACTATGCACCAAGAATTATATCTGAGAATATTTCTCTTGAAATAAAACCATGAGAACCTTAAGCTTCAGAAGATTGCCTTAGTGTCTGTTACCCAACTCCTAGGTAGAACTCTAAAGCATCCGCATTTTCTTTGTCCAGTATGCCTTCTTTAACTCTCTATATTGGACCTCCAATGTGCCCTGAAGTCAGAGGGCTCCTACTAACTGTCAGTCATTTAATAGTTTCCCAAGAACAAACCAACTTTTCTTTGTATTTAATTAAAAGCCATAGCCCTTGCTATTTCAACTAGACCATTTTCTGCCACAAAAACCTAAGTAATCTATATAATGGTATAATCATATGCTGTTTTAGCTTTTGATTAAGAGTCAACCTTTTGCCATAAGGTGTTATTCAAGATCTCAGCTCTAAGTTCTGCAGGTTCTATAATAATTGGTTGCTAAGGGAATTTGCTCATTGATTTCTAAGTCCACTGTGATGCCCTCTTTTGCTCTTAGGACAAAGATGCCTTTTGAAGTCCCTTTTCTGTTTATTCAAAGCAGCACATTTCCAGGGCAGAGAAAACTAAGGTATATATTCTCCTATAGTTTAGATACCATATAGCAGTTTTTCAAAAATGTACTGAGACCTAGGTTGCTGATGTTGTTGCTTTGCCTTCACCCCAATAGTAGTGATAGAGGTAGTGAAAAGAAATGAAATCTCTATTTTAAAAATATTTACCAAGCATATGCTGTTAACCCACTGTAGATGAATGCTGGAAATCAAATCTCTTGCCTTTAATAATAAGCAACAATTAGAGTGTATAAAAAGTGATTTTTATACATCAATATCACCTCTGATCTATAAAATCAACTGAGAACCTGCCATATTTTTCATTTTTATCTCCACAAAGAAGCTATTAACAATTGATGATCAATGTTGGTTTGTAGTAGACTGACCATTTACATTTTTTATTGCAACATATGATCCAAATGGAAATGATTACTAATTTCTTTTCTCCATTACTCCAAGGTCCTGAGCACATGGTCAAGCTCCTTCAAATAATACTGAAATTAATCTTGTAGCTAAAATGACTGCCTGAAAAATTTCCAGAGCACTGACATTTATGGAGCAAGTGATAGGGCAAAAGTGGTAGATCTTATGCCATCCAAAGTTTGGTAAGTTAAAGAAAATGAAATAGCTTTAGAGGAAAGGACTTCCCTTTCCTCCTCCTTCTCTAATTCTAAAAAACTCAAACCCAAGGAGGAAAAGTTCATCCAAGAAATGATGCATTCTCCAAAATAAGCTGATTGGAACATACAGGGTTTAATACAATTTTGTCTAATTATTAAATTATCAAGTTATTAAGTAATAAATATCATTATTAAATAATTAATTAAAATCTTAAAATGTTTTCCAGTGAGTGTATCACAAAACTTTTGTGACTTATAAAGACATTCCTGAATGGAAATAACATCCTGTATTTTCTCACTCCTTTATGCCAAAAAAAAAAAAAATGGAGTGTTTTCTTACCTAACAGCAAATATGCACAACTGATTCACTGTGAGAGAATAAAGCATCAAGTTAGGCAGGATTTCAATACTATCCGAACAAGCTGAGGCCACAAATGCACTACAGCAAGATGAGATAGCTTATTTGACTGAGATAGAAACTAATCTTTGACATGAATGGAAATCTCCAGGAACTTTCTCTCAAGAATCCAACCAGGAAATCCTAGAATCATCCCTCTTTGACTGCATTAAAACTCTGTTCAATATAGGGAGAAAAAAGGAAAATGCAGGAATATAAAAGTTTCCTTTCTCTAAAAGAGCACCCAATTATGTACGATAGTAATCTAAATATCTCATTAACCCAAGTGGGTCACCTCCCCAATTGCCCTCATACTCACAGTCTGAATATTCAGAGTAGTTACTATTCCCATACTCTGGACTGTGTGCTATGACTATAATGCACTTCTAACATTATGAGTCCTAAGTCCCTACCAGTGAACTTCCCATTAAAAATTAACCAATTAACTCTTACCAAAGGCATTTTAGAAATATGTGACAGTAAGTATAGTAGCTATATAACATCCATCCCTATAAACCCAAGACACACTCTTCCACTAAAACACATGATATTCATGTGGAATGCGGACCCTAACTTGGAGAACAGTGATACTAAGGTATACATGTTCATAATACATATGGCCAAGGCAACTCACACCTTAACTACTACAGGGTCACAGGTTAATATCCTTTCTTCCCATGTGTAGTGCTTATCTGGGATTGTAGGGTTAGTTCCTCTTCAAAGTATAATTCTCAATATGCAAGACTAGGTCTCTTCTAAGTCTACACTGAGTCCCTTTGCTGCTGCCAGAGTTTACATTCTTGGAAGTAGGTAATTCCTCTGATTTTCCTTCAAATTGACATGGTCAATGTGGAAAAAAGGGACTCTCTCCCCCTAAAGGCATCTCCTCCATATGCAGCTTCTATCTTGTGCTCAGACTGCCAAATTCTCAAACTACTTAATGTTTGTTTGTTTTATTCACCCCAGGGGTATGATATCTTCTTTCAGTTATTATTTCCTGGGTGGTATGATTTGCCTTTATCCAATGACCATAGTTTTTTTTTTTAATTTATTAAATAATTTATGTTGTGTGGTTGTAGGAAACTCCTTAATACCTCTTATACTCCAAATACCTGTTTGGTATACCAATAAATATCTGCGAAACATCTCCACGCTCTTCTGACCTCATCAGGAAAGCTTGATGCTTTCTTAACGCTGCTTAACTTCAGAAATAGCCACAGTAGCCAGCAGATAAAAAGGTATTTGTGAGAATAAGACAAGTGGCTAAGGAAAGAAGATTAATTTTTACTGTTACTTCTAAAAGTGGCTCTGGGTTAAATGTGAGGCTAGTTGCAAACCTTGGCAACACATCCAATTAAAAACATAACACTATTTATGTATATTGTTTCCTATACATGACTAGAGATTTAATTTATATAAAAGAACTATAAAGATGAAACAAAGCATAGATAAATGTTGGGTATTATTGTTAGATCCAACTTATAGCACTAATTTTTTGTCAGTGGCAGAAGTTCTTCTCCACAACATACTTCAACAGCCACTGTGTTGGGATTTAAGGCATTCTTCTTCTCACTTGCTTTTTGGACCTCTTTTGTCATTTGGGTTACTCTGTTTTTTAAGATGTTATTTTCTTCAATATTTTTTGGGGTCTCCTTTAGCAAGCTGTTGACTCTTTTTCACGATCTTCTTGCATCACTTTCATTTCTCTTCCCAGTTTTTCCTCTACTTCTCTTACCTGATTTTCAAATTCCTTTTTGAGCTCTTCCATGGCCTGTGACCAATTCATATTTTTCTTGGAAGCTTTGGATGCAGGGGCTTTGACTTTGTTGTCTTCTGGTTGTATGTTTTGATCTTCTTTGTCACCAAAGTAAAATTCTATAGTGTGAGGTTTTGTTTTTGTTTTTGTTTTTTAATACTATTTACTCATTTTCCCAATTCCTTCACTTTTTAACTTTTTATTAAGGGAGTTTGTGTGTGTTGGGGGACAGGGTATACCATCCCAAGCTTCAGGGGTTTTGTGCAGCTGTTTTCAGAGATACTTCTAGGGACCCGTAAATTTTCAGTTCTTCTAAGGTGGTATAATCAAAGAAGAGGTGTTTATTCTTCTCCTGGTCTGTGCTCTGGTCTGTGAGTGACCACAAGTACTCTTTACTGCCTTTGAACTGTGAGGAGGGTTACCTCTCCACCACTACCATAAGCTCTACCAGGCCAGTGCTCCTTCTCACCCCACATCTGCCACCCAGGACTGCAACTCAGATCAAAGCACAGACAAAGCAAGAGAATCCTACCTCAGTACCAGTAAAGAGATCCCTGCAATCTCCCTCTGATCAGCTGCTCAATCCCCACACCATCTGTGGACTGAGAGTTCCAGAAGCAGCCATCCCAGACTCCACTGCCCTGGGCTAGGGGCTCACCAAGCTCCTCTCTCCAACCAGGGGTGGGGGCTAGATTTCCCTCTTCTCTCACTCAGGTCCCAGAGTCCTTTCCTACTGACCTTCCAAGTTCTCTTTGGCATTTGTGGGTTGAGAAGTCTGGAAACCACCACAGTTGCCAGTGATTCAGTCTCTTGAAGCATGCTGCAGCCCTGTCTCTGCTAGTGGCCCATGCGGGGCTGTACTCTTCTAGACTGGTGCAACAGACCTTTCCTGTCAACCTTCCAGGTTGTCTTGGGCTGGAAATTTGTTTCACTCTGTCATTTTATGGGTTCTGATGCTCTAGAATTAGAGACATTTTTTATAGGTATTTAGAGGAGTTTGGGGGAAAGCTCAAGCAAGTTCCTGCTTTTACTCTGCCATCTTGGCTCTGCCCCTCATTGTGTTGGAATTTAAACTCAGATTAAATAGATTGACTGTCTGACAGAAATACACCACAATTCAATGACAGTGAACACAGAAAACTTGGATTGTGTTGAAAATAGTTATAAGAAGTTTCATTTATTCGGAGCAGCACCAATTCTAAGTAAAACCATCCAGTAGATAGAATCTGGTTTTTTTGTGTGTGTTCACCCACAGCCCTTATTAGTGTTCTTTTCTTTCCTCTTGGTTTTCCATCTCATTCCCCAGACACATGTCTCTGTACCTATGTTGTATCACATTCTTTCAGTTCTTTTTTTTAATCATCACATCAAAGTCAATTTATATCAACACGCTCTAAGTACACTCCTTCTTACTGTCCTAAAAGAGATAACAGTTCTTAAGAGTCACAAGTATCATTTCTCCATGTAGGGATGTTAATAGTTTAATCTTATTGAATACCATGTTTTAAAGTTTTGTTTCCCGTTTACCTTTTTATGCTTCTTTTGAATCCTGTATTAAAGATTAAGTTTTCTGTTGGGCTCTGGTCTTTGCATCAGGAAAATTTGAAAGTCCTCTATTTCAATGAATGTCTTTTTTTTTCCTGAAAGATTATGCTCAATTTTGCTAAGTGACTCTTGGTTGTAGTCCGAGCTCTTTTGCCTTTTGGAATATTCCAAAGCCCTCTGATCCTTTAATGTAGAAGCTGCTAAATCCTCTGTAATCCTGACTATGGTTCCTTGATATATGAATTGTTTCTTTCTGGCTGCTTACAGTATTTTCTCCTCCACCTGATAATTCTGGAATTTGGCTATTTCCTTGGAGTTTTCATTTTGGTATCTCTTTGAGAAGGTGATTACTGAATTCTTTCAATGACTATTTTACCCTCTGGTTCTAGGATATCAGAGCAGTTTTCTTTGATAATTTCTTGAAAGATGTTGTCCAGGCTCTTTTTTTTTTTATCATGGCTTTCAGGTAGTCCAATGATTTTTAAATTAGCTCTACTGGATCTATTTTCCAAGTCAATGAGGTATTTGACATTTTCTTCCATTTTTTCATTCTTCTGATTTTGTTTGACTGATTCTTGATGTTTCATACAGTCATTAGTTTCCACTTGTTCAATTCTAATTTTTAAGGAATTATTTTCTTCAGTTAGCTTTTATACCTACTTTTCCATTTGGTCAACTCTACTTTTTAAAGAGTTGTTCTCTTTTAGTCATTTTTGTGCTTCCTTTTTCAAGCTTTTGACTCTTTTTCCCCCATAATTCTCTTGCATGACTCTCATTTCTTTCCCCGATTTTCCTTCTACCTCTCTTACTGATTTTTTAAATCCTTTTTGAGCTCTTCCAAGAGGACTTTTGGGGCTTGAGACCAATTCAAATTCCCTTTTGAGGCTTTGCACATGGGCATTTTGACATTGTTGTCCTCTTCTTAGTTTGTGTTTTGATCTTCCCCTGTCACCAGAGTAGCTTTCTATGGTCAGGACTCTTTTTTATTTTTTTCTCATTTTTAAGAGTTGAGCTCTGCTTGACCAATAATGGGGCACTGTTCCAAATTTCTTGCATTGGGATTCAAGGGCCTGGTCACTGGCTTTCTGTGCCTCTGGGGCTTGTGGCTAGCCCACTGCTCTAGGGTGGCCTGGCCCAGTCATAGCTTGGGATCCAGGGCTGGCAGTTTACCTACTGTGCTGGGGCTGGAGGCCTCATAGCTGCCTGCTATGTTAGTGGCCTGCTGAGCCAGAACTGTAGGGCCTTGGTTGCTCATCTGTGCTGTGGTAAAGAGCCTTCTGCTGACACCACATGCGCGTAGGTTGTGCTTGCCTTTTAGCCAGGTGAGACACACCCTCCCTGAAGTCCTTCTAGGTTATCTTGGGCTTTCACTGTCTTTTTGTGTATTCTATCATTCCAGAATTCTTTTAGGGGCTTGATTTAATGTTGTTTCCGAGGGAAACTGGGGAGAGTTTAGGTAACTTCCTGGCTTCTATCTGCTATCTTGACTCCACCCACATTCCCACACCAATTTTTTTTATAAGATGTATGAAAGGTGGAAATGATAGTGACCATAGTGGAAATACAAGGCTAAGATGTGTAGGCAGATATGTAAGAAATTTAGTAGGCAAACAGGTAGGTAGATGGATGGATGGATGGATGGATGGATGGATGGATGGATGGATAGACAAAGCAGCAAGGTACCCTGAGAGAGAGAAAGAAGGAAGCATATGATACAAGTCAAGCCAACACTGCCATCTGACCAACTATCTCCCCTCACACCCAGAGACAGTCCAAGGATGTGAACCCAAGAGCCTTAGGAAGAATAGTGCCCCCCAAACCACTACACCCACTTCTATGCCAGTCCTATAATAATTATAGAGAGGAAGTCTGTCTTTCTCATCATAACTTCTGAACAACTGCCACCAATAGGCAGATAGGCATAGCAATCCAAGGAGTGGCAGTATGCCCCTCCCCCACACCCACCCTAGGCATCATTCCTACTTCTAGCCCAGCCATCATAGCCATTATCCAGGGAAGCAACTCCTGCAGAAAGGGATCTAGCCATCTCCACCAAATGCCACACATAAGGCAGGGAAGTGTACCTAGATAGAAAAGAAAGGGAGAGTCAAGATACAATCTATAACAAGCAAGTCAAACTACCAACACCACCATCACGAGCACCTTGACCACCATCTCCCCAAGGAACTAGGACACATCCACAGAACTAGTCTATAGAAGAGATAAGATTTCAACCCAGGTCTTCCTGACTTTAAGATCAATCATATTTCCTCTTATCTAAGTCATTCCTTCTAATGTTTTCCCTTGACTTTTGTCTCTGTGTATATTATATTAATGTCCCTATTTTTATCATTTGGCTTTTCGCCTCATATTTCATTTGTCTTAATCCCTTACGTTTTTGTATTTAATTTTTGTGTATTCTTCTCTATTTTCCCAGGTCTCATCTCATGTCATCTCAGTTCTTCATGTTAGATAAAAATTATTTTCCTAACCCATTTATCTAGAATGTTTTTTCTATAATCATATTCTAGTGTAAAGCATGTCACTTGATAAGCCATTCAAAAATCAAAAGGTGCTATGGTCTAACTGCAAGGCCCTGGGGCTGAGATACAGGATCTAGTCTTAGCACTGCTGGCTAACTATGCAGATGAGACAAATCACTTGCCTCTCAATGACACAATGTTTTCCTATTTAAATGGGGATAGAGAGGATATGATTATTGTCAGAGTAAGGAGATTATAGACATAAGAGCACTAGAGAAATGTAAGGTGTTGAGATTAATTGCCATTGTAAACATTCCCTAAACACCAACTAAAGGACTGGTAACATCTGCCAGTGGACATAAAAGGCAACGTTAAATTTTATTTAAAAAAAGAATTCCACATATCCTAGAATGTAGCCTGATCTGCCTGTCTGAGGAACAGCTGATAAAAAGAGCAGGGACTAGGAGGGAGCAGCACAGAGTGTATGGAGAGCAGAGCATACCTCTGGTATACTCTGCAAGAAGTTCTCTTGTGTCTGAATTTTTAGTTTTTCAAAGGAATCATTTCTGGGATCCAGCAAGTAATGATTCCATTCAAGTACTGTCTAACACTGTCCAAATTTCACTTTCACAAATGAAAATCCCAATATGTAATTTCATTTTAAAAGAAACTGAAATAATTTTTGGGACTACATATTTGTGTGTGTGTGTGTCTCACACAACAAGGAAAAAACATTTTGGAAATAATTCAGTTTTCAGTAGTTTACAAAAATTTCCCATAATTCTCCCAAGCCATTTAATATTGACTCAATTCCTCTTTTTGGCAGTGCTTATTTTCAAAATCATATTGCGTTATATGAATCAGTTTTAACCACAGAAGCACTTGTAATGTGATAGAAATAATACAGAATTTTATACTGCCTTCTAGGGAATACATCCAAATTAACACATGAGTGAATGTACTTAGAAATCAGTGCTATTATGAAAAGAAGTGAATGACCTAATGCTATTTTTTCTCCTTAGCATGTGGCAACATGAGATTTTTATGCTGATTCCCCTGTGGAGGGAAGAAGGAAAAGAGAAGCATAGAGTTCCTAATTCATGTACTGTTTCCATTTCTCATGAGATAGTGACTGATTTTTGTTTTATTGCGCAACTGACATTTTAAAAAATGAAGACACTGGCAAATTCCACTGACTTCTGGAATAAGGGCATTACATTTTGCAGAAAATCAACATTGAAAATTAAACTTTTTCACTGTCTCTAAGCCAATCATCAGATGCATTACAGAAATAGATTCTGGTAGGTGTTATATATTTTTTAAATACTGAAGAAAGATAGCTTGTAAAATAATATTTTTAAAAACACATTCATGCTGCTAAATATTTACTAAATTCCTGATACAATAAATAGTTTTCCAAAATATATAACACTGGTATTATACTAATGGCAATAATACTAATTTACATGTATACAGTGAGTGATGGTTACGGAGTCCTCCATAACATTTCTATTTTGATGCCTAATACTGATGTGAACATGACCTTGGGTTCTCCAAGACTATGCTAATGGGGCACAAACTCTAGCAGGTTTTACCATGCAGAAAAACTTCAATGGGTTGGAGGAATGGAGTGTATGTTATCTGGAGACCAGCTAATTACCAAAACTTTAAACAGTCTCATATTAATATTTATTTTTGCTGTATAATTAATTTACCTAAAAGAAAGGAAATTAATACGGTTTCCAGACTATTCCAAAACTTTTTATTTTTTGTGTCTATACTGAGGCCCATTTTTAGGTAATCATCAGTGGATCTGTAATTCATTTGGTATTTTAAAGAAAAATTATGCTATTATAGTTATGTTTATTTTACATGACACTAATACATATTTAGAATTTTAATTGATAAACAATATCATGACCACATTTTAAAGGACCCCATAACTTCTTAGAATTTTAGAGTTGGGAGGGACTTTAAAGATTATTATTAATACTTGAAAGCTATAGACATATTTATAGAAACAGGTGATTCCAATTGTGCTAGCTTATATGTTATATATAGATCAGGTATGTGTGTGTATATGCACCTCTATATCCTCTCTTCCTACTCTTTTCTTAACTCTCTTCAACATTCAACAGAACCTCCTTTGTCCAAACTTATCAATGATCTCTTATTTGCTAAATCTAGTGGCCTTTTCTCAACCCTCACCCTTCTTGACCTTTCTGCAGTCACTGATACTGTCAATCAACCTCTTCTTGATGCACTCCTTTTCTCTAGTTTTTTGGGACACCATACTTTTTTCGTTCTCCTCTCATATACACGACCATTTCTCAGTCTCCTTTGCTGAATCCTCATCCAGGTTATAACCACTAACTATCCCGGATACTCTTCTCTTTGACCTCTTTACTTACCTCTCTTGGTGATCTTATCCTATGGATTCAAATGACATTTCTATACTAATGATTCTCAAATCTCCTTCTCTAGCCTTAACCCCGTGCCACATCTCTAACTGCCTCTTTAGATATCTCAAACTGGGATGCCCAGTGGATATTTTAAACTCAATGTGTCCAAAACTGATCTCATTATCTTTCCCTCTAAATCCTCTTCCTGTCCTAACATCCCTATTACTGCCTAGGGCACCACCGTCCTCCCAGTATCTAAGGATGCAACCTATGTATTATCCTTGATGCCTATGCCTCAACCCTAACATACAATCTGTTGCCAAAGCTGGTGGATCTCACCTTTTCAATGTCTCTCAAATAAGCCTCCTTGACGTGATACTACCACCAAAATGGTACATTCTTAGGCTATTACAATAGCCTGTTGTTGGGTCAGCCTGCCTCAGGTCTCTTCCCAATCCAAACCATCCTCCATTCAGATGCCAAAGTGATTTTCCTAAAGCACAAGTTCAATCATTTGTCCTTCCTACTCCCTATCATCTCCAAAATGAAACATACGTGTATACATCATGTATATACATGTATAGATATATATTTGTGTGTATATATTACATACGTGTGGGAGCATTTGTTTTTGTATATAGAGAGATGTATACATCTATTCTAAAAAAGTTTTATAGATAGATAAGAAAAAAGAGGAAAAAAAAAGCTTATTCTGCATATAGCATCAGCACTACAGTAACCACATCTACTGTCCAGTTATAAAATTACTAGCATTCACATGTGCATAGTTAAAATTGCTCCATAGATTATTTTTTAAAATGGCTTGACCCCAGGCCTTCTCTATTTACTGAGACTGAAATCAAGGGAATGAAAATCCATTTACAGCATTCACAAAAGATCACTACCTCAAGAAAACATTGAAAACAAAGACCTGATCCTCCCTACAACTGGGCTGCTTTGTGTGCAGCAGGTTATGTTATCAGACAGAATCACAAGTAAAGGGTTAGAACAGGGAATGGAATCAGCCAAAACCAAATAACAGAAAATGTTTTCCCCTTTGCTGAGCAGAGAACCATCCTCCAGCTGTCAGGTGGCAGTATTTCTAATATCTACCAGCATCTGTTTGATTTCTAATCTTCTTACTCTCAAAGTCCTTGAATGCTGAAAAGTGGCATTATGAGGTTTATTTCCCTCTAGTCATTCAGGGGAAAAAAAAGCTATGAGATTGCAAGTCACAAATACTATTAATTATTAACTAGCTGTTTGAGCCATTCACTTCACCTGTGCCACCTTGGTACAGGAGAACATTTCATTAAAATCATTTAACCTCCCTGAGTCCCTCTTTCCTCACCTATAAAATGAGCGGTTTAGACAAAATGGTTTCTGAAGTCTCTTCATACTTTAGAGCTATGATCCTTTGAATCGGGGGGGGGGGGGTGTCCCATTTTCTTTATCATAAAATAAAGGGATTGGATTAGATGATTTCAAAGATTTTGTGATTCTTTAAATAACAATAATTGACAGCTATCTACTTTGATTCAAGTCAGTTCACCAAATATTTATCAACTAACTCTTATCTTCTGGTACATTAATGTTTACCAAACGTACTCCCTAGGGAAAACTAAGCTTAAGAGGGGTTCTGCATGTATTGTCAAAGTCTTCCTGAGGCTTCATTTCTTCTGCTGCTTTCATCATGCCTAGCAATACTGCAGAGCCTCCTGGGTAAGTGGTAACCACTCAAAAGAGTTTTGCCTGACCTTCTATACACACAAGACCAAGTAGATAAAGAACGTCTATTGTTTTTGCATCACAAGCAGTTTGCTAGATGACCTACAAAGCCTGTTCATGAATATGTATATCTAGGAGATGTGGTACAAATGTATAAGAAATTGAGTCTAGAATTAAACCAGATGAGGAGAATGGGCAAACAGAAAGAAAGAGTTTAAATATCATGGAACTATAGACAGGATCACACAGGACCTTGCAGCTTCTACATTAAAGGATCTGGGGGCTTAGAATATGATACTCCATAAGGCAAAGGAAGCTTGGATTACAACCAAGGACCAACTACCCAGCAAAATTAAGCATAATCTTTCAGGCAAGGGAATAGACATTCAATGAAATAAGGGACTTCCAGATCTTCCTGTTGAAAAAGCTAGAGCTCAACGAAAAATTTGCTCTCCAAATACAAGACTTAAGAGAGGTACAAAAAGGTAAACAGGGAAAAATAAAAACAATCCAACCCATATTATTCAATAAGGGCAAACTGTTTACATCCCTACACGGGAAGATGACACTTACAAATCTTGAGAATTGTATCTTTATTACACCATTTAAAAGGGATATACATTGACAGTGTGGGTATAAATTAACTGATATGATGGTAAAAAAAAACAAATTAAGGAGTACAAAGGGATTGTAATGGGAGAAGAGGAGTCAGCAAAGGGTAAATTACATCACAGGAAAAGGCACAAAAACATATTATAGTAGAGGGAAAGAAGGGAAGGACATGAGCATTGTCCAAACTTTACTCTCATCAGATTTGGTTCAAGGAAAGAATAACATATTCAATTAAGTATAGAAATCTAACTTGCCCTACAGGCAGTAGAAGGTGAAAAAGAAAAGAAAAGGGATGAGGGTGGTTAGAAGGGAGGGAAGAAGTAGTAAGGGAAAAGGGAAAGAAAAGGGAAGGGGGCAGATAGAAGGGAGGGAAGATTGAGAGATGTGGTGGCCAAAAGCAAAACTCTTTTGAAGACAAAAAAGGAGAAATAAAAGCATAAATGGGGAGAGTGGGCATAGGAGGCAAAACGGGATGGAGAAAAAGAAACAGATAATAATCATAACTGTAAATGTGAATGGGATGAACTCTCCCATAAAAAGGAAACTGATAGCAGAATAGATTAAAAAACCACAATTCTACAATATGTTGTTTATAAGAAACACATCTGAAACAGGGGGATACATACAAGGTAAAGGCAAAAGGCTGGAGCAGAATATATTATGCTTCAGCTGAAGTGAAAAAAAAAAATCCTAATCTCAGACAAAGCAAAAGCAAAAACAAATCTAATCAAAAAAGATTTGGAAGGAAACTATATTCTGCTAAAAGGCACCATAGACAATGAATAATATCATCACTAAACATATATACACCAAGTGGTATAGCATCCAAATTCTCAAGAAGTTAAGGAATAGACAGGAATAGGAAGGAATAGTAGCATCTACCTAAAACCATAAGCAAGCACTATATGTAACAGGGATAAGCTAGATGCATTACCAATAAGATCAAGGATGAAACAAGGATGTCCATTATCACCAGTGTTATTTAATATGTCATTAGAAATAGTAGCATTACCAGTAAGAGGAGAAAAAGAAATTGGAGGAATGCGAATACACAAAGAAACTATGTTATCACTCTTTGCACGTGATATGATGATACTTAGAGAATTCAAGAGAATCAAGTAAAAAACTATTTGAAATAATAAACAACTTTAGCAAAGTTTCAGGATATAAAATAAACCTACATAAATCACTGGCATTTCTATATATTACTAACAAAGCCCAACAGCAAGAGATAGAGAAATTCCATTTAAAGTTACTGTAGACATTATAAAATATATGGGAATCCACCTGCCAAAACCAACCCAGGAACTATATGAACACAATTACAAAACACTTTTCACACAAATAAAATCAGATCTAAATAATTGGAAAAAAATCAATTGCCTGTGAATAGGCAGAACTAATATAATAAAAATGATAAGTCTACCTAAATTAACTTACTTATTCAGTGCCATATCAAACTACTAAAAAATTATTTTATAGAGGTAGAAAAAATAATATCAAAATTCATCTGGAAGAACAAAAGGTACAAAATATCAAGTGAATTTATGAAAAGAAATGCTAGGGAAGGTGGCCTAGCTATGCCAGATCTTGAACTGTATTATAAAGCAGCAATCATCAAAAGTACTTGGTACTGGCAAAGAAATAGAGGGGTAGATCAGTGGATACATTAGCTACACAGTAGTCAATGATTATAGCAATTTACTGTTTGATAAACTCAAAGACCCCAGCTTCTGGGATAAGAACTCATTATTTGACAAAAACTGCTGGGAAAATAGTAAGGCAGAAATTGGGCACAGACCAGCGTCTGATACCATATACCAAAATAAAGTCCAAACTGGTACATGATTTAGATACAAAGGCTAATACTATAAACAAATTAGAAGAGCAAGGGAATAGTTGATCTGTCAGATTTATGGAGAATGGAGGAATTTATGATCAAACAAAAGACAGAGAACATTATCAAATGCAAAATGGATCATTTTGATTATATTAAATTGAAAAGTTTTTGCACAAAGTCAATGCAACCAAGATTAGGAGGGAAGCAGAAAACTGAGAGAGAATTTTTACAACTAGTGTCTCTGACAAAGGCCTCATTTCTAAAATATTTAGAGAACTGAGTCAAATTTACAAGAATACAAGTCATTCTCCAACTGATAAACAGTCAAAGGATATAAACAGGCAGTTTTCAGGTGAAGAAATTAAAGACATCTATAGTCATGAAAAAATGTTCTAAATCACTATTGATTAGAAAGATCAAACAACTCCAAGATACTACATCACACCTATCAGATTGGCTAACATGACAAAACAGCAAAATGATAAATGTTTGAG
Source organism: Pseudochirops corinnae (assembly GCA_028646515.1). Taxonomy (NCBI): domain Eukaryota; kingdom Metazoa; phylum Chordata; class Mammalia; order Diprotodontia; family Pseudocheiridae; genus Pseudochirops; species Pseudochirops corinnae. The sequence continues at coordinate 232,150,822 of CM053588.1, read as the reverse complement.
AAGCTATTGGAAAGTTCGAACACTAATTCATTGTTGGTGGAGTTTTTGAGCTGATCCAACCATTCTGGAGATCAATTTGGAACCATGCCTAAAGGACTATAAAAGTGTGAATATCCTTTGATCCAGTAATACCACTTCTAGAGCTGTATCCCAAAGAAATCATAAAAATGATAAAAGTACCCACATGTACAAATATATACATATAGCTCTCTTTATATGGTGTGGCCAAAAACTGGAAATTGAGGGGATGCAATTTGAGGAGTATCAACTGGGGAATGGCTGAACAAGTTGTGGTATGTGAATGTAATAGAATACTATTGTGCTATAAGAAATGATGAACAGGTGGACTTCAGAAAAACTGGAAAGACTTATATGAACTGATGCTAAGTGAAGTGAGCAGAACCAAGAGAACACAATGTGTGATGACTGACTTTGATAGACTTAACCCATCTCAGCAATGCAATCACCTAAAACAATTCCAAAGGACTCATGATGGAAAATGTCATCCACTTCCAGAGAAAGAACTGTGGAGTCTGAATGCAGAGAAGCAGACTATTTTCTTTTTTGTTTTGTTTTTTTTTTTCTTTCTCATGGTTCCATTCATTCATTCTAAATCTTCTATACATGACTAATGTGAAAATGTTTAATAGGAATGTATATGTAGAGCTTATATCAGATTGCATGCCATTTTGGGAAGGGAGGAGATAAGGGAGGTGGAAAAAATTTAAAACTCATGGAAGTGAATGTTGAAAACTAAAAAGAAATAAACTAACTTTAAAAAAAAGTAAAAGAATATTTGAGAAGAAAAAAAAAATTAAGCTTCCTGAATCAGGGAAGGCTACTAAAAAAAAAAGTAGCATCTGAGCTGGGTCTTAAAGGAAGAGAATGATCTAGAAGATAGAAGATGATGAGCATATTACAGTGATGAGAGAGAGCCTTTACCTAAAGTGTTAACTTTAGCATGGGGCAAACAAGGATTTTCCCCAGCATGCTGACATCTAGTGTGCCGCCTCCTCCTCATGTCTGCTGTCCCCATACCATAACTTATAGTCCTCCACTGGACCATCACATGATACAATGCAATTCTCCTCAGGCAACACACACACACTCCAAGAACCTTGTTGCTATAGTGTCCTGTCACAGGGTCCACTTTGCCCCCCTGCCAATCCCTCTTGAGGTAAATGGACAAACCAGTCCCTCTCCTGACATGACAGACTGTGTCCTCACTCTCTAGCCCTGCTCACTTGTTTTGATTCCAGGAGCAAAGATCAATAGTTATAGCTCTGACCTACAAAAATACCCGGAGGGGAGAAATGTTAGTATGAGGATTTCCCATGATATCCTGGAGGCAACAGAAAGTCACTGATGGCAAAGATAATCATCATGTCATAGTAAAAACTGTATACTTATCATCCAGTCATCATGGTGTTTCCATTGCAAAGTCACAACCTAAAGATAGGCTGGGAATGAAGTAATATCTTTGGGTGGAATCCCACTTTTGGAGACATCAGCTTGCAAAGACCATTCACATTCTTTTCTAGGAAGGTTTTAAGTTTACAGATAACAAAGTCTTAAGTCCTAAATGGAGCCACTAAGAATACCTGAAAATGTTGTCTGAGTTCAGCATCAGTGTGTTCACGGACTGAGTTACATTCAAATAAATCACATGAAATGGAAGAAGCCTCTAATTATTGAATACTGTTGGTTTACCATGATAAAAAACTTACTTCATGCTATGGAGGGAGGAGGAAGGGGAGTGGGAAGAAAAGTTTCTTAATGTTTTAGTGGCTATGGTGGCTGTTTACATGCCTGGGGCAATGCTAAATTGCTACAGAATCCTTAAAAGAAGGACTGATTTTTGCTTTATAATGCCCAGGAAGGAAAACCTTCAATTGCTTAGTACACCTTAAGGTATAAGAAGAGATTGCTGTGGGATGGAAATGTAAGTCTGAAATAAATCTGTTTCTCTTCTGGCACTAATATTTTGAAATATTAATAGTGTGTGAGTATTAAATGCTTTATCTCTGAGCTTCCAAAAATGTGTTAAGCAGTCAAGGTAATGTGTCAGCTGCCTAACCTGATGGGAGAGTAGACTGCAAAGGGAAATACCACAGTAACAATTTTATCAATCAATCAAAAAGCATTTATTAAATGCTTACCATGTGCCAGGCATTGTAAGTCCTGGGAAAACAAAGAAACTTAAGTAGAGTTCTACAGACATGTCTCAGTACTACAGAGTGATACGTTATAGCCCTTACAGTCAATGGCGCTACGAGCTCTGAAAAGCCACTTAATGAGTAAATGAACAAAAATACAAGTAGTGAAATGTTAACGGTGAGTATCAAATAGTGTAATGTCAAGTATTAAACCTAAGCATTCCATTCAGGGTAACTACTGACAATAACAAGTCGACCAAATAATGCCATGCAACCCACAGAATCTAAAAATGGCCAGAAAGCATCATGGTGATGTAGTCAGGAGCATTGTCTACAGTTGGGAGTCAGAAAACTTGGGTTTTCTACACAACTCTTCCACTTAACCATGTGTCTTCTTGGCAAGTCACTTAAGCAAATCTCTGGACTTTATTTGGTAAGTTTATGAAAGCAAGGTTTCCTAATACTGGTGTGGTGGCTAGAAAACTGACCTTGGAGTCAGGAATAATTGTGTTTAAGTCTAGCCTCTGACATATATATATATATATATGACTACGTGACCCAGAGAAAGTAATTTAGCCTCTCAGCACTCTAAACAACACTCTAAGACTGTAAGTTACAGGGGAGTTCTCAACTTGCATTATTATAGGGAGGTTCCTCAAAGGGAAGTTCCCTAAATTAATGAAATTGCTGGTTCAAACTATCCCTAAGGACATCACTTGAAAAAAATCTATAGGCCTCAGTTTATACATCTAAATAAGGTGGTTGGTCTAAGGTCCCTTGAAGTGCTAACATTTTATGATTTTATATCTCACAATCCTGGAAATACATAGTCTTATAGACTGATAAAAGTAAAAAAAGGCCCAGAGAGGTCATCTAGCTCAACCCCTTTATTTTAAGTATGAAGAACTGAAGCCCAGATAGTTCAAGTAACTTGCTTAAACTCACACAGCTACTTAGTAAAAGAGCCTAGGTTTCTTTGACTCCCAGACAGACCTATATGTTCCCCATTATACCATACTGCCTTCCAACATCAAATACAGTGTCAAAGAGAGCAGAAATCATGAAAAGGTACAGGAAGAAGGATAATATAGTAAGAAGGGACTAGGACTTCTGGTGCCTTACCTCTCTGCTAAAAGCAAAGTAGTCTACAGTTTGTGATGTACCTTAATTACAAGGAGAGTTGTTATTCTGAGCCCAGTGCTGACAAGAATAAGAACTGGTTACTGAAATAGAAATGGCAGAAATTTTGGTTGCCAGAGATGACTCCAATATCATATATGTTATAGAGGACAGGACAGCTTTACACAGCTTGACAAGCCCCCTAGGGAAGAAAGCAGTAAATGACAGAGAAGTCAGCATTAAGTGGAATAGGAAATGCGAAAGAATGAAATTTTGAAGATGCAGAAAGAGACACACATTTTTAGACTTGGCCAATATGGGAATTTTATTTTGCTTAACTCTGCATAAGGTTTTTTAAGGGTGACTGGGAAGGAGAAAACAAATGTTTTGTTAGATGAATACAATATAACAAAGAATTTACAGATTAAAGCAGAAATTGTTCTGATGAGGAGAAAAGTAAACCAATGAGAAATTAATTTCCCAGTTCAAATTCATAAAAGCATTATGATTATGAAAGAGTAGTATAGTTTTATAAGAAATGGGCCGAGACCCAGAATGAAGTGAGTGAATACTCAATGTGTAATTTTAATTAAATTAGGGACAAAAGAAGGATCAGGGAAGAGTTAGAATCTTTATGTGGGGTAGTGGAATGATGATCACAAATGATGGCAAGAAGGCTAAGTTGCTTGACTATTATTTTATTTCTGTTTTTCTTAGCCAAAGTGCATAATCTTTGGACTAAGGAGGATAGAATGAAAGCACTTAGCAAGGAGCAGAAATTCATGATATAGGGACAATGACAGACTGCATCTATTTGCCCTCAATGAGTTCAAATTACCAATCCCAGACAACTTAAATCTCAGAGTACTGAAATAAAAAAGGAGATATGATTATTGTATTACTGTATTAGTGTCAATGATTTTTGAAAGGTATGGGAAAGCAGGAAAGGTGCCATAGGACTGGAAAAGGACAAATACTTTTTTTTTTTTCTTAAGGCAAGAGTGATGAGTCTTCAAACCACAGATTGGTGAGCTTGACTTTTATTACTGGTAGAATTTTAGAACACACTATTAAGGAGATGGTTTATGAGCACTTAGAAAGGGAAGCAATGGTCACTGAATGAGGGTATGAAGAATAGGTCATTGCCAGACTAATTTCATTTCCTTTTTTTCATAGGGCACCTAAACTAGTTAACCAGGGGATTTCTGTAAACCTAGTATATTTAGACTTAAGCAAAGTCTTTGACAAAGTCTTTCATGCAATGCTTATGAAATAAGATGGGATAGGTAATAGTAGAGGTAAGTGGATTTGGAATTGGTTGAATAATCAGACCCGAAAAGTAGTCAGTATCAATGATGGAATGACCTGGGCATCATCTCTCATTAGCCTTGTGCTATTCAACATTTTTATTAAAGATCTGGAGTAAAGTCTAAATGTAATGCTTATCAAATCTGAAGATCAGCTGAAATTTTGAGAAACAGCTAACACATTGAATGATAGAGCCTGGATCGAAAAAGATCTCAACAATCTGGTATAATGGCTAGAATTGTACTGATTAAATCTACTAAATCTAATTTATATTTAGATTAAAAATAAGTTATTTCACTAGGGGAAAGATATAGCTAAACTACGATACCTATGAAAAAGAATTTGGTGACTTTAATGGACTGAATTCACAATATAAGTCAATAGTGTGATATGCCAGCCAAAAAAGGCTTATTGCTTATCCTAGACTACATTGAAAGAAATAGTATTCCCTGCACATAGTGCTTAATAATTTTTTTTTCATTCTTCCATTCATTCATTCATTCATCTTATTCTCTTTTGGTTGGGCTACATATGGAATACTATGTTCAGGTTTAGATGTCACAGGTTAGGAATGACCTTTCCAGAAGAGGGTACCTAGGATGAGACCATTGAAGAATATACCATATGATTGAAGGAACTGGAAAAATATGAAAGAGAAGACTCATTGGGAACATGACAGCTCTCTTTAAAATGTTTGAAAGGCTTCCACAAAAGAAGATTAGGGTTGATATGTTTGACCCCAAAAAGCAAAAATAGGAGAAATAAGATAGAATAAGCTGTTTCTGAAGATGTGGGTTCCCTTTCATTGGAGGTCTTTAAGCAAAGGCTGCCCAACTAAATAATTATTGGGGATAATGTAGAAGGGATCCTTGGTCAGGAATAGGCTGGTCTAAATAAACCCTGAGGTCACCCCCACTCTTGAATTTTTAGATCTTGTGATAGGGCTGCTGACTTAATGCTTTGGAATAATACACCAAAACGATTTGGACGAGTTGTGCCAAGAACAATCTGCCCAGCAAAGAACATATGTGCAGAGGAACAAACTGTAATAATCCCTTTTTCAGTACATAATCACATAAACAGTATTGGTCCAGTGGAAGGTGAGACTCCCAGGGATGAGTTATTTGAATCCTTTGGGCAGTGGCTTGCATTTTCTTGGATTAAATAAAATCTGTCCTAAATTTAATGTCTTATTAACCTGAGTATTCCTATGAGTTGAGAGTTCTCTTAGAGATAGACATTTAGAGACGGGCACAACTCAAATTTTGATGTTCCAGGGGAATCCTGGGGGAAGGCTAAAAGAGACAAAGAAATTATTATTGGGGGACCACTAAGATAAGCTCAATTATTTACATAAGAAGGCAGCCAGGGGCGGAGCCAAGAGGGGGCGGAGCCAAGATGGCAGCGTAGCAGCAGCAACATATTGCAGCTCTCACATAGCCACCCCAAAATACCCATAAAACAGGACTCTAAACCAATACTAGAACCCCAAAACGCACACAAAGATACTTCCCACTAAAGTCAGCTCGGCTACGAGGAACTATATCAGCACTGCGAACCAAAATCAGCCTGCCCTGACGCCGTGGCTGTGCCCCGGGAGCGGCTGGGCAGGAGGAGCGGAGGAGGCTCTCAGGTGAGCGGATTAGCACCAGCTGTGAGTGGGGATTGCGAAAGGGGGAGATAAGCAGTCCAGCCGAAAGGCCTCCTGAGCGGAAAAGCGAAAGGCAGAGGTTTTGCACCCGCCTCTGTGTTGCAGCTTCCCGCCCACGGCCTGCAGACAGCAGGGGGACTGAGCGATTGTTCTCAGGCCAAGAGCTCTCGTGTTGAGCGGCCTGGATCTGGATCGCCGTCTTGGGCTCGGTCTTGGAGTCTTCACTATCCAGTCAGCCGGAAGTCATTAGGAAGAGTCCCAGCATCTTCCTGAGAGCTACGGCAGCCGGGAGGACCCCAGCGATTTGGGACAGAGCCTTCCCTTCTGGAAGCAGAGCCCCACAGAGATTTAAAAAAAATCACGATCTGAAAACCATGAGTAAGAATAAGCATAAGAAGCAAAGTAAGAACAGCTCCCAAACCCTTGATTCCTTCTTTGGGGAAAAGAAAG
>CM053588.1:232121801-232143638 GCA_028646515.1 Pseudochirops corinnae | reverse complement strand
GTCGCCAGACCCACAAAAGCCAAGACTCCCTCGGGGCAGCAGCCCCAGACCCACGATGGGCACCACCACGCCTCTGTCTCCACGCTGTCCGCGCCTCCCTCAGGGTTCCTGGGGGCCAGCGGGCCCAGGCTCAGCGGCTTCTCAGTCCTCGATCAGACCGTTGGCCCCTCCTGGGGGGCCTCAGCAAACCTCTGCCATATGGGCGCCCGGGGCCTAAACCGGGCCCAAACCCGGGTGGGCCCAAAGGCAAGATGTCGAGAGGGCGGAAGCCCGGGGGCCTGGGCCTCACTTCTCCGGGAGAACACCGGAAGCTGCCACACTGGGGCAGCGGAGAGCCCCGAGGGGACAGGCGGCATCACCTGCTGTACCATTTGTGGCACTGCCGCCTCATCACCACATGGTGATGAGAAGATTTCAGCCTCAGAGCGCATTAAAGGAAATTTGTCTCTATTGAGGAGTCCTGGAGAAAAAACTTACACACAGCGAAGTAGGTGATTTGTTGGAAATCTGCCAGCTGATGTTACAGACAACACTTTAAAAGATAATTTGCTAAATATGGAGAACCTGGTGAAGTCTTTATCAACAAGGGCAAAGGATTCGCTTTTATGAAACAAGAGTCTAGAGCCCTGGCAGAAATTGCAAAAGCAGAAGCTGATGATATACCCGTGAGACGCTGCTTTGCCACACATGTCACTTTCGCCCTATGTTTCCAATGAATTACTGGAAGAAGCATCCAGCCAATTTGGACCTACTGATAGGACTGTCTTAATTGTTGATGATCGAGGAAGATCTACAGGAAAAGGCATGGTTGAATTTGCTTCTAAGCCAGCTTCAAGACCAACATTTGAACGATGCAGTGAAGGAGTGTTTTTGTTGATGACTCATCCAGCCCTTGTGGAACCACTTAAGCAACTGGAAGATGGAGAAGGTCTTCCAGAAAAGCTTGCACAGAAGAATCCAAGGTATCTGAAGGAGAGAGGAGAACCCACAACGTTTTGCTCAGCACCGCACCTTTGAGTTTGAATACTCCCAGAGATGGAAATCTTTAGATGAAATGCAAAAGCAGCAAAGGGAACAGGTTGAGAAAAATATCAAAGATGCAAAAGGCAAGCTGGAAACTTGCTCAGTATTAGAGGAGTTCGGTGTATATGGAGAGAGAGAGAGCCCCCCCCCCCCCACCCACACACACACAGGACAAGTTGAATATAAAGGGATGATATCTAAAAAATAAAATTAAGGAGCAAGAAAGGAATATACTGGGAGAAGGAGAAAGGGAGAGGTAGAATGGGGTAAATTATCTAACATAGCAAGAGGCCAAAAAAAAAGGTTTTTACAGTGGAGGGGATGGGAGAGGGAATGAGTGAACCTTACTCTTGTTCACTCTCATCAAATTTGACTTGAGGAGGGAATAACATACACGCTCAATTGGGTATCTTACCCTGCAGGAAAGTAGGGGGAAAGGGGATAAGAGAAGGGGGGGATGATGGAAGGGAGGGCAAATGGGGGCAGAGGTAATCAGAAGCAAACACTTTTTAGGAGGGACAAGGTCAAAACTAGAATAAATGGGTGGGATAGGGTGGAGGGAAATATAATTGTCTTTCACAGCGTAACTATTATGGACGTGTTTTTCATGACTGCACATGTATGGCATATAGCAAATTGCTTGCCTTCTCAATGAGGGTGGGTTGGTGGGGAGGGAGGGAGGGAGGGAGGAAGAGAGAATGTGGAAATCAAACTTTTGAAACAAATGTTAAGAATTGTTCTTACATGCAACTGGGAAATAAAATATACAGGCAATGGCTTATGGAAATCTATCTTGCCCTACAGGAAAACAGAAGGGAAGGGGATAAGAAGGGTGGGGGGTGTTAGAAGGTAGGGCAGATTGGAGGAAAGGGTAATCAGAATCCACAGTGTCTTAGGGTGAGGGAAGGGGGAAGATGGGGAGAAAATTTGGAACTCAAAATCTTGTGGAAGTGAATGTTGAAAACTAAAAATAAACTAATAAAAAAAGATTTTTTTTTAAAGATAGTATACCTCACTCCTATCATTGTACAAGTCCCTTTCCATGAACATCCAAGACCCAGATGGCTCCTAAGAAGAAAGTGAGACTGGTAACTTTACATAGTCTTGGCATCACCTCCCTGATGTAATGGTCCTCTTTAAGAAAGAAGGATAGGGAGCAGGCTAGGGGTTAGATGATGCAGTGAGTAGAGCACTGGCCCTGGAGTCAGGAGGACTTTGAGTTCAAATCTGACCTTAAACACTTAACATAAAACTAGCTGTGTGATCTTGGGCAAGTCATTTAACCCCAATTACCCTACTTTACCCCCTCCAAAAAGCAAAAAAAAAAAAAAAAGATAAATAAGAACTTCTATGATTAGTAGCAGGAGCTTCCTCACTGGAGACCCAAGTGGAACTGACTTTTTTTTCTTCCTTCCTTCCTTCCTTTTTTCTTTCTTATTTCCTTTCTTCTTTCCCTTCCCTTCCCTCTGTCCACACAGGGTATCATACCCTTATCTGCAGGTGCTCTACCCAAAGGAATGCAAATTCTGGTTGATGAAACCTTATTGAATATCTTGGGGTTCACAGGCTATATTTCTTTCTTAAGGACCATGCCTTAAATCCAAATCACTCTGGCTCTCCTTGATTGATCAACAACAGGTTCAAGGCCAAGTCCCACTTGGTCATTGTTTGGGCTCAGAGTGAAAGTAAATAGCAATTGTTTCTGCTTTGGCCAGAAACTGCCAAAGGTCTTCCCCTTCCTGATCATTTTTTTTCTGGACTAGATAAAAGAGATCATTTTTCTGTGTCATTTGTTATCTAGCCTTAATCACTTATTGGGCATTGTCTCAGTCAAACTGAGACCTATTAGCTTAAAAAAGTCAAGGTCTCCCACAGCATACAGGGCCATCTCGTCATCCTGATCTGTATCTTGCCCTTGGACCCAGATAGCTCCAGAGGAGAAAGTGAGGCTGATGTCTTTGCATAGCCCTTCTTTCCTCAAATCCAATTCATTTGCATGCCATGTCATCACCTCCCTGACTTCTTGGTCCTCTTCAAGATTGAAAACTTAGAAGCAAATTCAACAGTGCCTTTTCCTATAGATCTTCTTCAACAACAACTTAACAGAGCTATGTAACCAATTGTCAACAAAACCACCTGGCTGCCTTTTTTTAATACCTGTTACCTTTCCCTTCAACAGTCCTCTCTACTCACCGAGGTGGGATATCAGAAATAAGATCACTATCACTTTGTCAATGGGGGAGGGGGAGAAATGTTATTAGTGTAAGGATGATGACTACAGCAAGAAGCCTTCTTATTTGTCCTTATCACAATCTCAAGACTAAATCTAGTGACTGTGAAGGGAGAGGCAGGGGTGGGGTATCTCCCTAGTATGTCTCATTTCTGAACACTCATTCCACCTCAGTTAATTGTCCCTAATTCTGACCTATTTCAGAATGAGCATGAGATGAATCTCTTTAAGAAAAATCCAAGATTACCTCATAGAATTTTCCTATTCAGAAAACTTCTTGACCTCTTGCAATGACATGTTCCATCCTCATGTGTGATGTCTGCTCATTTTCCCTTCCCTCTTCATAACGTTGGCATTCTTGTCACTCTTCTCCCTACTCCCAGTCTGACTTCCTGGTTTCCTGAGAATGACCTGACTGTTAAGATTCCTCTTGACTCAATTCTCATTTAAAAACAATAACTAGCTCCTTCTCCATTCTTTGAAACTTCTCTAGTTTCCAGTTTATAGCACTAAGTAGAGGGGCATGCACATCCCAGCTGCCCCTGTATGGGTCCAGTCAGCTAAAACTTTTCCACCAGAGATGCTGAAAGCCTCAATTATCCCTTCATGTCCTGGGTAGACAAACACACACACACACACACACACACACACACACACACACACACACTCTAAACTGTCTGTTTTACTGTCAGTTTCATATGATTTATGTATTCACCCCCCCGTGGAGATTAGGTAAAACTGACCATTTAATCAAAATGTTGTATGCTTATTGGTCTGAGAGCAATGATTGAACCTGCCCTGGGCAAGATGTAAAATCAGCTTAAGCATCGCAAGACTCCTTGTCCTAGCATAGTGCTTCATACCTGTGCTATCCCTAACATAGCACTGTGCTAGGACAAAGAGTCTTGAGATACTCAAGTTGATTTTACCTAGATGGTACTTTTAAAATGTTTTTTGAATTGAATAGAGTGATCAGTCTATCTTAAAAGATAATCAGACTCCATTAATACTTTTAGTTTTTGTTTTTACTGCTTGGTGTTGTTTTACTCTATTTGTGAACCAAAAACCTCTTATGAAATAATTGGGTAAAATCAGGAAGTTTGAAGGAGCAAAAAAGAAAAAGAACTATTAGCCAAGATTCTGGTATCCATAAACATCCTTAATTTAGTTGAATGTAAAAGTCAGAATAGAACTAAAAACAACCACAATATAGGGGAAACACCCATGTGGCAATAACTATCTCTAAGCTGTTTATATATATTTTGCATAAGAATCCACCCATAAGAATAAAGCAGGCAACTTGCTAAGACTTTGAAGGCTTAGACCAGTTGTCAAGCAAGATTGGTGGAGGGCATTTCCTTACTGGGAGCTTCCTATATCAATAAAGTCACAAGTCCAGTCCAAAAAAAATGAAATTAATTTTCATTTTAATATACCAATGATAATTATAGGATTTAGATCAGATTCTTAATGTGATGCCCATTCTTTGATGAGTTGGTCCAAGTAAGTGTCTTCCATAAGGCAGCTAGATAGCACAGTACATAGAGTGCTGTGCCTGGCGTCAGGAAGACTCATCTTCTGGAGTTCAAATCTGACTCAGACACTTTCTACTTATGTGACCCTAGGCAAGAAACTTAACCCTGTCTGCCTCAGTTTCCTCATCTGTAAAATGAGCTGGAGAAGAAAATAGCAAACTACTCTAGTATCTTTGCCAAGAAAATGCCAAATGCACTCATGAAGAGTCAGGCATGACCGAAAAACAGCTGAACATGTGGTCCATAGGTTGATCCTAAGACCAAAAAAACAGGATGTGCTGGTGTCTGAATGAGATTCCAGACCAATAAAAGATCAAGAAAAAAAAAATCATAGGAGCTAAGAATTGGAAAAGATCTCAGAAGTCATCTAGCACAACCCATATCTGACCAAGAATACACTCTCCCATATTCACAAGTAATGATTCATCTTAAATTTGAATAAGAGTGTTTTATTAACATTATTATTAATAGTAATATATGATTTTTCATGTTTGGAAACTCACCAACTGAAGTTTGAGAGCTCTTGAGAATATTTATCATGTTGCTGTTATAGTTTACTAATACTGTCAACTGAAATAAAGCACTAATTGGATTCTAGCATCTTTTAGCTATATACAGAATTGAAAGGGTCATTGGATTAGGGCTATTATCTTCTCTCCAGTCTTCCTGTAAGAGAATCTAAAAGTTTGGCCTGAAATCCTCATCATTCTCCTTCCATCTCCCTTCTCCGATGGTACAAAATGATAGATATAGGAATAGGGATGTGTATTATACTGAAAAACAGGACACCATCTTTGAGGGAGCTATTATTCCCAGTGGAGAAGTGGGTAGAATAGGGAGTTCATAAGTTCGTTCTAACTGAAATAGTACAGAGACCCAAAATTTTGACAACCAGCATTCTAGAAAATAGAGGTGTTTATAAGTTTATGTTTAACCTTTCCCTCCAGAAGACACCATTACAGAATTCATTTTTGGACTTGAGAAATGTAGAATGCCACAGAGATTCTAAAGTGATTCTAATAATGAGATGAAAAGGAGGGGTCAAACCTCAAAAGAGAGGACAATGATAAAAATACAAAATGGAGAATCATCTTCATGACCCCAAACTGGGATCAGCCAGGAAATTCAAGAGGCAGCTAGGTGGCACAATGGATAGAATGCTAGGCCTGGAGTCAGAAAGATCTGAATTCAAATCCAGCGTCAGACACTTACTAGCAGTATGACTCTGGGAAAGTTACTTCACCCTGTCTGCTTCAGTTCCCTCATCTGTAAAATGAGCTGGAGAAGGAAGTGGCAAACTAATCCAGTATCTCTGCCAAGAAAACCCCAAATAGGGTCACAAAGAGTCGTACACAGCTGAAACTGAACAACAACAATAAGAAAATCTTAGCAGGCAAAAAAAAAAATAGGGTAATGTCTGGTGGGATGAAATGTTAATGAGGGTAAATAGAGGCCTAGGCAGACACCATTTCACCTGAAAGAGATCTGAGCATTTTAGTTGACTATGTGCCATATGAGTTAAGTGTGCTATGACAAGCAAAGAAAGCAAACATGGTCTTAGAATGCATTGAGAGAAGTGTGGAGTCCATGACTGGAGGGAAGGGGAGGTGGTGCTTATTCTGGTATTTCTGGTCCTGAGCAGCCCAAATCTAGATTATAGCTCTAGACAGATAATACTAAGGACATTAATAAGCATTCAGCAGAACATGACCACAATGGCAAGAAGACCAGAAATCATGCTATGCGAGGGTAAAGGAACTATGGATGTTTAGCTGGAAGAAGATTTGGGAAAAAGGGAATTTTAACCGTCTTCAAGTATTTGAAGTGTGGTTATGTGGGTAAGAGAACAAAATTGTTTTGCTTGGCCCCAGAGGACAGAATCAAGAGTAGTAAATGGAGATTTGGGGTTAGGTTTGATGAAGAGGGGGATCTAACCAAAATTGCAATGGTCTGAGTGGAGAGGTAATGAGTTCTCCCTGCTAGAGGTCTTCAAGTAAAAATATATGGCTATTATTGGGGAATGCTATAGAAAAGATTCTCCTTAGAAAGGGGAAAATTATCTAATGTGTAAGAAGAATACAAGAAAAAAGAAGTGTGGACAGGGAATTAGGGTTGGGAGAGGGAGTGTTTCAAATCTCACTCTCATCACAATTGGTTCAAAGAGAGAAGAAAATACACACACACACACACACACAGAGCTGGGCATAGAAATCTATCTTACCCAACAGGGAAGTGGGAGGGGAAGAGGATAAGAGAAAGAGGGTGGTGGGGGACGGGAATATGGGAGACAGTGCTCAAGAGGAAAACAGCTTTTGAAGAGGAACAGAGTAAAAAGAGTGAGAGAGAAGTATAAACAGAAGAAAAATAGGATAAGGGATATACATAATTAATATTCATAATTGTGAAGGGGATGATTTTACCCATTGAACAGAAGCAGATAGCAGAACGGATTAGAAACCAGAATCCAACAGAATTCATCCAACAGAAACAAAGCAGAATCTATTGTACTTCAGCTGTGGTTTTAAAAAAAGGCAGGGGTAGAACCCATGATCTTAAACAAAGCAAAACCAAAAATAGATGTAATTAAAAGAGATATACAGGGAAACTGTGTTTTACTAAAAGGTATCATAGACAATGACATAATATCAAAAATTGTTATAATAAAGGCCTCATTTCTCAAATACATAGGGAATGGAATAAAATTTATTTTTAAAAAATGAGTCATTCCCAAATTGATAAATTGTCAAGGAATAAGAAAAGATAGTTTTCAGAAGAAGAGATCAAAGCTACCTACAGTCATATAAAAATGTTTTAAATCATTATTGATTAGAGAAATGTAAATTAAAATAATTCTGAATTCCCACCTCAGGTTTTTCGGATTGACTAACAAGACAGAAAAGAAAAATGACAAATGCTGACAGGGAAGTGGAAAAATAAGTATGCTAATACACTATTGGTGGATTTGTGAACTGGTCTAAATATTCTAGAGAATAATTTGTACTATGCCCAAAGGGCTATAAAATTGTGCATACCCTTTGACCTACCACTACTAGGTCTATATCCCAAAGAGATCAAACAAAAGAGTCAAATTTGCACAAAAATATTTTAAGGAGTTTGTTTTTATATGATAAAAAATTAGAAATTGAGGGGTTGTCCATCAGTTGGAGAATGACTGAACAAGTTGTGATAATTGGCTCTGACGGAAACTGTTGTGCTATAAGAAATGAAATTTGGGAAGACCCAGTAACAGTAATGTTTCACAGTGAAAAACTGTGAAAGACTTAACTTGATCCAAGACAATTCAGAAGGACTCATGAAAAAATGTTATTTACCACCAAAGAGCAAAACTGATGAACATTGAGTGCAAATTGAAGTATAATTTCTTCATTTTCTTTACTTTTCTTGGATTTTCTTGCAACATGGTTAATATGGAAATATGTTTTGCATGGTTTCACATGTCTAATTGATATATTGCTTGCTGTCTCAATGGGTGAGGGAGAGAATGGAGGAAGAGAAAAAATTTGGAACTCAATTTTTAAAAAAAATGTCAAAAATAAATAAATGATAAAATTGAAAAGGGGGGGGGTGGGTGGAGAAAATGATTCTCCTTTTCAAAACTAATCCCTCTTAATCTCTCCCCTTACTGTTTCTTTTGGAAGCTTGTCCCCTCCATCATTCCCTCATCTCCTCACCTTCATCAATTTTCACCACTCTCTTCAAACCTGCCTAAGCCTCACCAACCTTTAAAAAGCTTTGTGTCAATACCACTTCTAGGGTTGTATCCCAAAGAGATCATACAAATGGGAAAAGAACCCACATGTACAAAAATATGTATAGCATCTCTTGTGTGGTGGCAAAGAACTGGAAATTGAGGGGGTGCCCATCAACTGGGGAATGGCTCAACAAGTTGTGCTGTAAGAAATGATAAGCAGACAGACTTCAGAGAAACCTAGAAAGGCTTATGTGAACTGATGCTGATTGAGGGGAGCAGAACCAGGAGAACATTGTAGATAGTTACAGCCACATTGAGTGATGACTAACTTTGATAGACTTGGCTTTTCTCAGAAATGCAAGGTCTTAAGACAACTCCAAAGGGTTCGTGATAGAAAATGCTGTCCACATCCAGAGAAAGAATTACAGAGATTGAAGATCGAGGCATACTATTTGCACTATATTTCTTTTTGTTTTGTTTCTTCTTTCTCATGGTTCATTCCATTGGTCATAGTTCTTCTTTGCAACATGACTGGTGTGAAGGTATGTTTGGTGTGAATGTATGTGTAGAACCTATATCAGATTGCATGCTGTTTTGGGGAATGGGAGAGAAGGAAGGGGAAGAAGGTTTGGAACTCAAGAACTTGTGGAATTGAATGTTGTAAACTAAAAATAAATTAATTAATTTTTTAAAAATGCATGATCTTGCAATCCTCTCAAACTCTTATCTTAGTCTCTTCATTTTGTTTCTTTGCCAAACTCCTAGAAGACATTGTCTGCATTCATTGCCTCCATTTCATCATCAGAAACTTCTGACATCACTATTTTATTGAAACTGCTCATTTCAAGTATTCCTATAATCTCTTGACTTCTAAATTCAGTGTCCTTTTTTCAGTTCTCATCCCATTTGTAACTTTTGAAACTGCCAACACCACCCTCATCTGGGACTTTCTTCTCCCCTAGCTTCTCTGATTCTGCTCTGTCTTATTCCTTCTCCTGGTTATCTGTCTTCTGTCTCCTATTCTGGATCATACTTCTTCTCCTCAGATCCACTTGGGGTTTCCCCAACGCTGTTCTGCCCTCTTTTCTCTCTTTATTGGAAGAGAAAGAGAAGCTCACAATTTTGTGCAACTCTGCCTCACTTAGATCCAAGTCATGCACAAGTCAAGACATCAGCCCATGGTGTCACTGGTCCTCCTTGAAAACAAAAGATGAACAACAACAATTGTCTCTTTTGGTGATCACATCAGTTCCCAAGGGTTTATTTATCATTTCAATGCAGATGACACCCAAATGTATAAGTCTGTCCCTAATTTATCTCTTGAATTCCAGTCCAGTATTATCAGCTGCCTTTTACATATTTCTAATTGGATGTCCCATAAGCATTTCAAAGTCAACATATCTGAAATGTAACTCATTATATTTCTCCCAATTTCATTTTTCTTCCAAGCTTTCCCATTTCTGTTTACAGCATGGCCATTTTTTCAGTCATATATAGGTTTGCAACCTTGGAGACAACTTTCTACCTCCAGTCAATCATCAAGTTTTGTTGATCATACCTCCAAGTCTCTTTTCTCCATGTCTGTCCCCTTCCTTCTACTCCTGCGACCATCACCGCACTTCAGATTTTCATTACCTCTTGCCAAAATCATAAGAAAAGCCTTCTAATTTTGGCTTCATATCTCCATTCTCTCTCTTCTTTAATTTCTATTTCTATTTACTGCCAAAATAATATTCCTAATATAGCTCCAACATGTTATTCTCCTATACAAAAATCTTCATTGTTTCCTTAATACCTCTAGGAAAAAATTTTAAAAATCCTTAGCCAGGCCTTTTAAACCCTCTATAACCAGACCTTTATTATCAGACTCCCTCTTACCTTTAGAGTCTCATTTCATTCCATGCCCCTTCCACACTCTCTGGTCTAGTCAAATTGACTTGATAGTAATACCTCCAGAGAGATACATGACATTCTGTATTCTACCCCTAAGTCTTGATGTGAGTGGTACTTCATGTATAGAGTGCACTCTCTCCTCATTTCTGCCTCATAGAATCCTGAATTTCCTTTAAAGTGCAATAACTCCTATACCAAGCCTTTGCTGATTTTCCTCAGTTATTAACATTCTCTCCCTCTTGTAATTACTTTGTATTCATTCCCATACAAATTTTATTCGTTAAATAAAATATAAGGTTCTTAAGGACAGTAACCCTACTGTGATTTGCCTTTGAATTCCCAGTGCCTTGCACATTCTAGGTACTTAATAAATGTTGAACTAAAAGGCATTCTTGGTTAGGTACCAGCTGGATTAGAGGTTCCTTCTAACTCTGAGATTTTTTGATTCTGTGATTTGGGGCTATAGTTCAGGTCTTCATAAAAAACAACACTGAAGGGATTGGGGAGGGGTGGAGACACACTGACTCCCTATATTCACTTAGCCTTAGGGACCCAGCAGTAGGTGTGAACAAACAGCAGAAGGCAGGCTTCCCTATCACTCACCACAAATAGCCTCTGTCCTTCCTCGGGTCAGCTCTAAAACCAGCTGAATTTAAAATTCCCTTTTGAAAAAATACCCTTCTTTAACTGTGCTACTATTAGAAATGTCTTACATTTGTGCGGCACTTTGCTGTTCACAAGATGTCGTTCTCTACTCCTCAATCTCTTTCACGCCCAAAGCCAATCTGCTGCCAAGGCCTAGCCAATCATTTGTTTATACATAGTTATTTGCATGTTTTCTCCCCCATTAGACTGTGCATCTTTCAATGCAAGGACTATATTTTTAACCTTTCTCTATCTTCTTTGCATAGTGCCTGGCACACTTTTTTGTTTTGTTTTGTTTATTGACTGACTACAAAGTATTTTCCCCATACCTTATATTTTATTTATTCACAATTTTGTGAGTTAGGTAAAACAAATGTTATTGTTTAATCCCTTTTCATAGATGGAGAATAATAAATTTCAAAGAACCAGACACAATGAACTAATAAGTGGCAGATTTGTGATTTATACCTTCCAGTTTTGACTCTCAGACCTTTGTTTTTACCAGTATATCTAGAGACCTTTAGGTGTTATCAGTTAATTATCAGTTAATTTCTTATTAAGGAATAATAAGTTGGCAACCAGCTGAGAAATAAACTGAGACCCAGGATAAGTGTCGAGAGTAATGGGGTGGGGAGGGAGGAGATTATCCTATCAGAAAAAAAAAAAAAAGAAATACTAACACAGAAAGGAGGGGCAGAAATGAATGACACATTTCATTCTCTTTAGTGCTTACAGCATAGGTTTTTTAGAAGACAGATATGATAGTGTATAGTTGTCCCTTCCACATCATGGGAATAGGGGGCATGTAAGATAGCCACTGAAGAGATTTACTGTACTCATTTCTGGACAAAACGTTTACCTTCAGCCAAGACATAACTTACCTTAGAGGCAGAAACAATTAAGTTATGACTGATAAGGGAGGTGGTTTTAATGCAAGGCCAGCCAGTGGGGTGACTGGGGTAAGGCTCTATCAGGTCCTTTGCATACAACCCCCTCTTCATTATTCAGGCTGCTTTGGAGAAGATGGCAGGCCTCCTCCACGAAAGCGATTGTTTTGCATGCATTTTACAAGTCTGCTTACAACATTTCAAGTGCAGCCCTCAATTGTTGCAGTTCAATTGTCAAGTGCCAGTGTGCTAATTTATGTTTATGTTTCTCTAATTTACAGTATGGGAAGTAGTTTGTATGGTAATTCTTGGGAAGAACAAGGAGTTATCAAGAGAATACCATCCCCCAGACACCAGAAAGGGTTGCCTTCCTAGGGGCACTAAAACAAAACAATTAGCCTTTGCTATTTGGGCTTGTTGTTGCAGGTAGATTTACTGAAAGCTTTATGAGAATAGTTTTCCAGAAAGCATCTTCTAACCAACATCAGACCCTTCGGTCACGTCTTTAGGAACCTTCTCTCTTTGGGAAATAATCAGTTACTGCTTGTATTTATAATTGCGTGTGTGTGTGTGTGTGTGTGTGTGTGCGCGCGTGCGCGCGCGCATGTTGAGTTTAAGAGAACAAGCATCAGGCCCCAGATGAAGTATGAACATCTTCCTTTTGACAATCTCCTCTCTCACCCATATCATTACTATTCTAAGCATGGATTTTTGGGAATGTTTGGCAAAGCTATTGACTTCTTTCTCTCATGCCTTAGGTAGCTTGAAAATGTCCAGTGTGTAGTATCAAGCCATGGCTAGCTCACTAACCCTCCTAGGGAAGAGGTAGTCAGAAATTTAGCTCATCAATTTAAGGAGAAGGGACATTAAAGTTTGTCTAGTTCAGTCCTCTCACTTTCCGCATAAAGACATTGAGGCCCAGAGTGCTGATGTGATTGCCCAAGGTCACAAAGGAATTAAGTGGCAAAACTGGAATGTAAACCCATGTCTTGTAATTCCAGAGTCAATGCTTCCTTTTTCTACTTTATGGCTTAGAAGTACCACAAAAGCTTTTAGAATACTGGACCTATGACTGTGGCAGTCATCTTAAATGTCTCATTGATCTTGGGTGCTGGTATACCTGAAATCCTCATCCTTCTTTCATAAGGTTTCATACCCCTTGTCCATAGCCCTAATGCCTGATCCTCAAACCCTATTATGTCTAAAAGAGCCATGATTATTTCAGAGGATCTTCTGTGTACCTGGATCCACTCTCTGGGAGTCGGGGGAGAGAGATGGAGGGGGGAAAGGGGGTGGAGTGTTAGGAGATAGAGGGAGGTATGGGGAGGGAATAAGGAAGGAGAGGAAGAGGGAGGAAGAGGGATGGAGAGAGCCATTACTTGTTCCTCTTTATTGCCATAAGCTAAATGGGAGACCTGAGAATTAAAAACTGATTTAAATCCTCCCAGGACTGTTTGCCATGTTTCCAAGGCCAGGCTGGAGTCAGTCTAACAACAGTCTAACCATTTTAACACTCATTACAAAACTAATTGGGACAAATTGGAATTGAATTCCTTTTTCTAATCCCACAGTCAGGAAGTCTACAGGTAGATACTTTTTCCCTCAAAGAACTGTTTATATGTTTATCAAACTCAAAACAATACTTTTTTTTAATGGAGGAAAAAAGCCATTATTCACACTCCTATTTGTCATTACCATTTTAATTATTATATAAATGGATGAAAGCAGTTACTCTAAAGGAAGTCAAATCATCCTTCCTGATGGTTTTCTGAAGAAAAAGACCACAGATTAGATGCTGAAATGTGAATTTCACTGTACACTTTTAAAACATAGATATATTAAACATCAAGTGATTAGATAAGCTTAACAAAGCCATTTAAGAATTGAGGAAATAATGATCAAAGATCCAAATATTTATTTTGAATGCTAACACAATTTAAAACAGATTAGCTTTTTAAAATGTGATAAAATATGTTCATTATGGAATGAATATAACCTCTAAAATTCATACATTCTCAAATGAATCTATGATTTTATCAGTGGACCATCCCCAACAATGAAGATAGCAACTCATTCATTTTTATTCCTCCTTAATGACTCTTATGCACATCCAGACATAAGTTTACTATGGGAGGTGGGAAGGAGGTTCTTATACCCAATGTTTTGGGGACTTTCCTTGGTTCCCTCAGATATAGGATAGGTAAGAATAGGGCACATGAGCTCCTCATCAGCTATTACTCACCCTTGTCAAACAATCAGACCATTTTCTTTTTCAATCATATATTTCTTTGAGGACATCCTTTTCTCCACTTCTTATTGTTTTTTATTTGTTCTATGTTGCAGCTCTTTCACACCAATCATGTATCTTTTCATTGTTCTCTGAGAGACACTAGTTCTTAATTATTCAGAGAATGAGTTGTATGACTTATAGTCATGCAATACCAGTAGAATGGTATTGAAAAGACAGACCTTTGTTTCAGGGAGAAATATTGAGTCTTTAAAGAGATCTAGCCATTTCTTTTTAGTATCTATTTTATTTTTTTTTTTCTTCAAAATTTTATTCTAGACTCAAATGCTAGAACACAAATACAGAATTGAGAAAAGAAACAAAAACATATCATAAACTTAAATATTGGAAGTTACATACAAAATTAGAAAGAAAAAAGCCATGTGCATAGCAGAATATAAGAGATGATTCAAAATATCTAACAATGAATTTTCATTTTAAGAAAGTCTATATGGTAAATAATACTTATTGTATTGAAAATTGTCCATCTTTTCTTTTCTTCTTTGTGAGTTTTCTTTTGTTCTCTGCTGTGCACATTTTTAGTTTGTTCTTTTTTCCCTTCCCCCAACTCCACAGGAGGTCACAATAAAGTTTAGACATGTTTCTCTATAGATAAAGATATATATACACATATATATGTATCCCCCCCCACAATAAAGTTTGTTTCTTCAATAGCTACAGATATATATGCTTATACATATATATATACATATATCGACATATGCTTTCTGAAATCTATTCTACTCCTGATCTTTGTTTTTATGTTTGTGCATATCTCTTGTTTCCTTTCCCTCCTGCCACCTCTATTTCACTTTTACCCACTACATTACCCTCCTAGGACTCACCTACCCCCCTCCAAGTATCCCTCCCCTATCCTCTCATTCCCATAAATCTAAACACCCTTCCATATCCCTATTTGCCTATTCCTTCAATCTTCCCTCTAAAGATCCTCCCCTTGTCCCCCTTCTTAAGCCCCTACTGTTTTATTTCTTCTGAATTTAGAAGACTTTTATACTCTTCTAAATATATATGTATTGTTCCTTCTTAAACCCATTCCCAAGGAAAGTAGGTTACCAGAACTACCAGCCTTCCGAATCTGACATCTAATTCCTCTGTTTTTAATTCTTCCTCTTGTACTTCATTTGTATAAATTAATTACTCTTTTACGCTATATGGTTTTACTTTTTAAATTTCATATCATACTCAGGTTTGCCCCAATCTTTCTTATGAACTACCCAATTATTTATAAGAATCTTTGACATACATTTTACATATATAAAAAGTAAACAATTTGTCCTTATGGATCCCTTATAATCAGTCTTTGCTATGTACCTTATATTTCTATTGGTTCTTGTATGTTGTATGTTGAATCTTCTATTAAGTTCAGGATTTTTTTTAACAAAGTCTTGAAAGTTTAAGAGTTTATCAAATGTCCATTTTTTTGTTCAGGATAATACTTAACTTTGCAGGGCATAATATTTTTGGCTGGAGCCCCAGTTCATTTGCTCTTCTATATGTTGTGTTCCAGGACCTGCAGTCCTTTAATGTTTCTGCTAGGGCTTGTGTAATTCTAACTGCAGCACCATCATATTTAAATTGTTTTAATTGTGATGTTTTAATAGTTTTTCTTTAAGCTGGGGGTCTCAGAATTTGACTATGATATTCCTATGAGTTTTCCTCATAGTATCTCTTTTAAGTGATGAGAGATTGATTTTTTCCTATTTCTCTTTTCCCCCCTTGTTCTAATGTTTCAGGACAATTGTATTTAATTGTTTCTTGTATTATTGTATCAAGAGTCTTTTTTTATCATAACTTTCAGTTAGTCTAATTATTTTTATATTTTTTGTTCTTGATTTATTCTCCAAATCCTTTTTTTCTTATAAGATGTTTCACTTTTCTTCTATTTTTCATTATTTGTATTTTGTTTAATCTTTTTTTTTTTGGAAGAAGGAAGGTAGGGCAATTGGGGTTAAGTGACTTGCCCAAGGTCACATGGCTAGTTTTGTGTTAAGTGTCTAAGGCTGGATTTGAACCCAGGTCCTCCTGACTCCAGGGCCAGTGCTCTATTCATTGCACCACCTAGCAGCCCCTTGTTTAACCATTTCTTGATCTCTTATAATTTCCCTGTCTTCACTTTGCCCAATTCTAATTTTCAAGGTGTCATTTTCTTCATCAAGATTTTGAATCTCCTTTTCCATTTGGTTGACTTTCCCTTCATACCCTTCATACCCTTCTTGTTTTTCTTGGATTATTCTTATTTTCTTTTTTAGTTTTTCCTCCATCTCTGTCATTTGATTTTTTAAATCCTTTGTAAGATCTTCTATGAATTCTTTTTGGGCAGGTGACCATTTGACACTATTCTTTGGGAATTTCTTTTCTTCAATATCCTTCTTTAAAGATGAACCCCATCTATCTCTACTCCCATAATAGGTTTCTATAGTTGGATTCCTTCTCCTTTGCCTGTGTATTTTTTTTTTTTTGTGGTGATAGCTTAGTTATTTGTAGTCACCTCTAGTCCTGGGGTATGGGAAATGGTGCCTCTTGCCTGAGTTCTGAAGTTCTTCCCTCTAACCTGAAACCAAAGCCAAACTTCTAACCTCCTGTAAGTGCCCACAGTCAGGGGCTTTCTGCCCCTCTGCTTCTGTACTCACTGGGCAGGTGTGTGCTGGTTCCTTCTCACCTTCCAACTCTTTGTGGCACAGCTGGGTTTGGCCCTCGATCTTTCCAGGCTCAGACACCCAACTCCTCTCACTAATCCAGGGGCTAAAGTTCTAGGGCCTGGGGCACAGGCAGCCTCTCAAACCAACTAACCCCAGGACTTGCTATTAGTTGTTTAAGAGACTTGCTGCTTGCCTGTTAAAATGGAACCTAGCCTGGAGGTGTTTGCTCTTTACAGGGACCAAACCTTGTCCTGGGATTTTTTTTCTCATCTTCTCAAATTGTCCCAGGAGGACCCAGGTTATGCTCCTGTTCTTATTTATCTCCACCCACACTTTATTTGCCCTAAGGTGCTATTTTAACTCTTTCGTGAGGGAAAATCTTGAGAGTTTGGAATTTCCTGACCTACACTGCCATCTTCCCAGAATCCTCTCAATCTAGCCATTTCTTGAAGTCAGTCTGGCTAACTCTATTCCTTATGTTTAGTCTGGGCTCAACTCATTGTTCATTTGCATTTTCTATCCAAGATATATATATAAATATATATAATTATATATATATGGGTGGATCTATGGATGTGATATGTGTATGTGCTGACATATATACGAATGACTCTTGTAGGATGTTTCATGTAACTTACAATTTGGACTAAGTCAACCTCATTTGAGTGATTACAGATATCTTGCAACAAACTCCCAATCGCTCTTAATTACCTCATCATCTACTTTGTGCTAGTGCTAGACTTCCTCCATCATCTTGGTGAACAGCTTTAATAAACAGACAACTTCTTGATTTATGCCTTGCCTGATGTTATTGATCAAAGAATTGAAAAAGTTATTCCTTTTGTGACATCTGCCAAAAGGCAGTAATTTTTAAAATTCTTTGAAATCTTTTTGAATCTTAAATATTTTAAATAAAAAAATGATTTTACAATAACTTGGATAGGAGAATATTGCCTGCAGAAGCCTTCCTCTTCCGTACAAGTGGTTGTTATTGTTTGTGCTACATTTAAGAGGAGCACAAATGACATCACAGGTTTTGCGTGAATTGGATTAAAGAGACAGAGTTGCACAGTCACCAGCCTCTTTCCTCCAGAATTATCAAAGTCCAATGGCAGGACCAAATTCAAGACAATTAATTGGCAATGGCTCAGGATGTGGTAGACAACCTGTGGGTCGTCAATGCTTAACCAAGCTCTGAGTGCTCCACAGTGCCTGCTTCAGGAAGCAATGTACTGTTCTCATTCACCCATTCAGCAGGGGACAGTTTTCACAAGCTTGAGTTAGACATCCCCCAACTCACCAACAAGTTTGAGGCCTGTTGGTTAGCCAACCTCTGCTAAAATGGTTTTAATCTTACTGGAGTCTGACTGTTGTGCATGCTACAGCTTCTTGGAGCCACAGGTGAGAGATGGGTGAATCATGTGGACAAGAAAGGTGGATAAGCAACCCTAAAAAGGGCTTGGCAAGCCCTCACAGTAGAGGTGCTAGTCCTCCGGAATATCCCATACAAATATTCTCATCAAGGAGGACATAGATACTTATATAAGTTATTGTTACAAAAATTTATACTTGAAAAATAGACACATAATATGTCCTTTCAATCACCTTTTTATTATTAGTTAGTCCTGAGAGGTCCCTGTGCTTTTGATATCTTCTCGTCCTTCAGAAAACTTATGTATTGAAACTGCAACGACCCCTCAGTTATGTCAGCATCAGAATGAATTTCCCTCATACATTCTAGAATGATAATAATAATAATAATAATAATAATAATAATAATAATAATAATAATAGCATCTACATAACACTGTAAGGTTTGCAAAGTGATGTACAAATACTATGCTGTATACAACAACAAAAGACTTATAGTGGAAAATGCTATCCACACCCAGAAAAAGAACTCTGGAGTCTGAATGCAGATCAAAACATACCCTCTTTTTTGTTGTTATTTTTTTCTTCTTTTTTCATGGTTTCTCCCATTGGCTCTAATTCTTCTTTACAACATAAACAATGTGAAAATATATTTAATATGAATGTATATGTAGACCCTATATTAGATTGCATCTTGTCTTGCGGAAGGGGAAGGAGAAGAAAGGGGAGAATATTTAGAACTCAAAATCTTATGGAAGTAAATGTTAAAAATGAAAAAAATTAACTAATTAGTTAATTAATTTTTAGGGAAAAATATCTTTTTTTATCCTCTCAACAAAAATGGGTCTTAGGTGCTTTGTCCATCCTCTTCACTTCAGTGCTATTTTTTTTTACCTCCTGTGTAGGCACATCTGGTACTGTTATGTTACAGTCCAAGTGTGGTACCTTTATTATCCTTAATAATGAAAAACTACTTAAGAAAAATGTCGCAGATCTTTTCTATTTGTCTTTTTTTGTTGTCTTTCCATTTTTATCTAAAAATGGCTTCGTGATAATATTGCTGAATTAATTTCTCAGTGAGCTATCTTTAAACTCATTTTACCTCCACTGCTTCTCTATGACATGATGTTCCTCATAATTTTATGGAGTGCTTGTTTTGTAACATTTTCCAAATGACATTATGTCCTATGCAATTATAATTCTTAGATTCCAAATGGCTTTCCTTGGCAAGATCAAGTGCTTTCTGATTTAGGTGCTTAATAATTTCTTTTGGCTTCCTTGTTACAGCATTGGTTTACACCAGTTAAATTTCTATACAAGATCATTTAAATCAGTGTTCATGTTCTTTCTTCCGTCCATATCTTCCTATTTGTTTAAGTCAGGATATATCCCTTTCACTTAGTTTGTTTAAAAAATTTTTATTCTTTCTTCTAACTTTATATTAATTTTGATTTTTGCCCTAACAAGTCAGTGGTGTGGAAATGCACAAATGGCTGATGTAGGAATGATCCATATCAAGAGAGTTATTTCTACAAAAAGCCTTTCCCAACTCCTCACTTAGTCATTTCTTATTTATCCTGCTTGTTGCTTGTTTGTACATATTTGTTTGCTTGTTGTTTCTCCCATTAGATTGTGAGCTCCTTGAGGGCAGGGACTGTGTTTTACTTCCTTTTGTACCACAAAAGGTTGTATCACAAATGTTTATCACAGTGCTTGGCACATAGTAGGTGCTTAAATAAATGTTTATTGATTGACTGTTAAGAAAAAAACAGTCTTTATGAGGTTATCCAGGGCTTGCCACATCTAGCACCTCCCAATTCATTTCTTACCAAAAGCATTCAAAATATCCACAAGTTTGCAACCTCTGTCTAAAGACTGGCCTCTTTCATTCTTTAGTTCTGATCCATATTTTCCAAAATTTTTCTTTCTTCCTCACTAATTCCCACTTTTTCATTGAATTCACAAGGAATCACAGTAAGGTAATGATTTAATTTGGAAGATCTTATTGTGTTCATTATAGAATTTCTCTACATTTACCCTCTGTAATAGATGTTGCTTATAAGCTGCAATGATTTTCATGGTAGTCTTTTTTTTTTTTAATAAAACCTTTTTTTATCCTAAAAGTAACCAAAAAAAGAACATTTTCACATTTAAGTAGAATAGATTATATGTGAAACCCAAATAATTGTGGTCCCTGAAATATAAGATATTCAAAGGTTCCATGAAACAATTATTTGCCTTTTGATGAAAGGTAAAACCAACTTTGGCAAATCTTTAATTTGTCTCTCCAAGGAACACTTATGTGTCATCTTTCTGTTTAACTTCTACTTTCTTCTTTCTTCCCTGTTTTACTTATGCATGAGATTACACATAATTCAGTTCTTCCAGTACTATGTTGACTCAATGTCAACCAATCAACAATCATTTATTGAGTGCCTACTATTTGTGAGAGACCTAAGAGGGCCTTTTGCCCAGCCCTCACATTTTTACATATGAGAAAACTAAGTCTGGAGGAAGCGAAATTATTTGGCCAAAGTCATAAAGAGAGTGAAAAATAGAACCAGCATAGGAATCCAGGCCTTCAGATTCCAATTTCAGCATTCTTTTCAAGATACCTCAAGGCCTCTGATGATCCTTGATGGAGCAGCTCCCACATAGCCATTTCAAATACCCATAGAATATGACTCTAAACAAATTTTAAGGCTCCAAAACTCACAAAAATACAGAAAAACATATCTCCCACTGAAAGCAGCTTGGCAGGAAGGGCTCATCACAGCACACTGGGAGCTGAAACCAGCCCAGCCTGAAACTGCGGCTTGGCCCTGGGGTGGCCAGGACAAGCCACAGCTGGAGCCTTCAGGAGAGTGGATCAGTGGCAGCTGTGGCAGTTTCCAGAATTATCAAGCCATAAGAAACAAGGACAAAGTGAAAGGTCAGTGGAACTCAGCTAAATTTTGGGGAGAAAAGCAGTCTGGCCAAACTGCCTCCAGGGCAAGGAAACAGGAGAAGTGGCGGCCCTGGAGCTACCTCCACATGGCTGCTTCAGAGCTCCTGGCCTGCAGACTGCAGGAGGCACGGGGGGCCAAGAAATCAGAGGGTAACTGCTCTAGCATTGAGCGGCGTGGATCCAGATTATGGTCTTGGGTGGTGGTCCTGGGGTGCGTTTTCAGTGAGCCAAAGCTGATGGAGGCTGCAAAAACATGGCAGCCTCCTAACAGCTGCGGCAGCTGCAAAAACCCCAGCAATTTGGGACAGAGCTTTCCCCTCTGGAAGCAGAGTTCCAGAGAGCTAAACATTCAAGTAATTGACTGGCAACAACATGAGCTGGCAAAGGAAGCAAAGTAAGAACAGCAATTGAACACTAGATTCCTTCTTGGGGGACAAAAAGGATCAAAGCATGGAACGGGAAGAAGACAACACAGTCAGAACTCCCACACCAAAAGCTTCCAAGAAACATGAAGACTTCCTACAAGCCATAGAGCAGTTTAAGAAAGATTTTGAAAACCAAATAAGAGACGTGGAGGAATAATTGGGAAGAGAAATGAGAATGATGCAAGAAAATCATGAAAAGAGACTCAACAACCTGACTGAAGA
>CM053588.1:232100392-232121301 GCA_028646515.1 Pseudochirops corinnae | reverse complement strand
AGGGGAGTAGGGGGGGTGGGGATGAGAGGTGAGATGATGGAGGGGAGGGGACGGGAGGGTGGGGGGGAGGGTTGCTGGAAGTACACACTTCTGTAAAGGGACAGGGACAGAGTAGAGAATAGAACAAATAAGGGGCAGGATAGGAAGGAGGGACATATAATCAGTCTCTCACAATATGCACACTGTGGAGATGTTCTGTGTAATTACACATGTAAAGCCTGTATTTAATTGCTTGTCCTTCCAGTGGGGGTGGGTGACGAGGGAGGAAGGGAAAGAATCTAGAATTTAAAGTTCTATAACATCCAACTGGGAACTAAGATACACAGGCATTGGGGTAGGGAGATCCATCCTGCTCTACCAGAAAGTCAGAGGGGTGAAGGGGAGGACACAGGAAAGAGCAGATTGGCAGAGGAGTTATACAATGGGATGGCTGTCTTGAGGTGTTGGGTAGGAGAAAGATGGGGAGAAAATTTGTAACTCAAAATCTCATGGAAATGAATGATGTAAACAAGAAAATAAATTAATTTATTTATTTTTAAAAACAAAAAGACATTGGGCAGGTCTAACTGACCCTAATCCTGACCCTATCCAAAATCTGAATAGCATAATCATCTATATAAGTGAGAATTACCCAAAATTGTGATTTTTTTTTTTTTTTTGGTAAAGAAGGTCAATTAAAAAAAAAAAGTTGTAGGTGGTTTATATTATGTAGATTGTCCAACTAGTCAATAACCCACCTTTTTTTCTTTTGCCTAGGTTTCTTAAAGTTAGTCAATTTGGGTTCAAAGACATTAGATTTATTTTAGGACAAAAGTACTCTAATATTCATTTAGCAAGGAGCCCTCTAAGAATGGATGTTAGAGCAAAGTAACAAAATTTCTTTCAAAAACATTGTTAAAATTTAACATAAAGTAAATTCCATTTGGTATTGGCATTTATGAGTTTTACAACGTGGGGGTAGAAAACTTGTTAATCAGTAAACTCACCCTCTCCCAACAATTTAAATGCCTTTGACATTTCTGGATGGCTCCATCATGGAGATAGGAGGATATACACCATCTGTCACAGTTCAGTTGGGCTGGTTCTGAAGACCTGACAAATTCACAAGGAATCTATACAAAACTGAAATATCGCTCTCCATTTCTCTTTAACGTAGTAATAAGTTATCTGAAGTGCTGAGAAAACATGTGAATAGTGTGCCTGTGAGCTGGAGGCTGCTGAGTTATAGCCATCCTGGAAAAGATTAATTATGGGAATTTGGAGAGAGAAAGACTTACACAGAAGCTATCTGAGTTCATTACAAATAACCTTTTTCAGCTGTCATATAGGAATGAAGACAGGGCTTTTCTGTTTGCTTGAAATCTAAATAACATCCCCCAGAACAAAGGTCTATGCTGAAAAGAAAGTTTCTTACTAGAAATGTGGGAGATATTGATGAATATGGCTAGATTAGCACAGAAATGAGCTTATTTTGTAATAGGAGTTAGGAAGGCAACATTGTGTAATAAAAAGATTTCTGGCTAGGAAGCCAAGAAGACTTGAGCTCAATTCTAGTAGGCCTTGGGTACTGACTAGCTATGTGATCCTAGGCAAATCTTTTACCCTCTCTGAGTCGATTTTCTCTCTATAAAAGGAGGGGTTGGAATCAGGGACTTCTAAAGTCCCTTGCCACTATAAATCTACCACTGTTTAAGAACTTTATCATCCAGTCTCTTTTATTTAGCATCAGTGATGGTCATGAGCTAAGAACATGGTAGCTGAGGATGTGCTATTGTCAAGGGTTCACATTTCTTTCTAAATTTACTAGACTCACATAGAGGAACGTACATATATATGTATGTAAGCCAACTATACATGGAAATAGGCACTCCTCCTTTCTGACTGTGCCCATTCAAATGATTAGGGTTCAAAGATGCAATACAGTGTCCTAGAAAGGTCACTAGACTCAGATTTCATTCCTTTTAAAAAGAATTTTCTTAATTGTTTTATTTATTTTATTTTAAAATTTTGGAATAAAACAAGTATTTCTATAATGTAGTATAAATTTTTAAAAGATGATTACACATGAAATTGCAAATCTGTTATGTACAACTTGTTATTCCTTTTAAATATATAAGAAAGTTATTGTGTAAATTTCTTTTTTCTTTTTTTCCTTCTCTTTGCTCTGCACCCCACCCCCATATATATATATGCATTATGAATATATGTATGTATGTATGTATATATGTAAAATTATTCCATACAGACTTCTATTTATCAGTTATTTCTTTAGATCAGTGGTTCTCAATCTTCCTAATGCCACGACCCTTTAATACTCATATGTGGGCGTATCTGCATGTGGGCGGACCTGTCTGGGGACGGATAGAGGAGCAGTGTCTCAGTTCCTAAGACCATCGGAAATCTGTGTTTTCCGATGGTCTTAGGCAACCCCTGTGACCCCTGTGAAAGGGTTGTTTGACCCCAAAGAGGTTGCAACCCACAGGTTGAGAACCACTGCTCTAGATGTATCTTTCTTCATATGTCCTTTATTAACTTACTAAATAACTAAATTAACTAATTTGGGTCAAAATAACTTACTTGTTCAGTCATTCTTAAAACAATATTGTTATTACTGCATACAATGATCTCTTGGCTGTGCTTATTTTACTCTTCCTTATTTTGTGCAAGTCTTTCCATGCTTTTCTAAGATTGTTAAGCTCATTATTTCTTATAGCACAGTAGTATTCCATCACAATCATACACCACAACTTGTTCAGCCATTTCCCAATTGATGGGCATCCCTGTGATTTCCAGGTCTTTGCCACCACAGAGTCACCATAAACATTTTAAAAGATATTAGATTCTTTTCCTTTTTTCCATAATCATCATTGGAAATAGATCTAGTAGTGGTATTGCTGGGTCAAAAGGTCCAAGCAATTTAATAACTCTTTGGACATAATTCCATATTGTTTTCCAAAATAGTTGGATCAATTCACAATTCCACCAACATTGAATTCTTGTCCTATTTTTCCATTCTCCTCCCAACATTTGTTGCTTTTCCCTTCAATCATTTTAGCCGACCTGGTAAGTGTACAATTCTATCTCAAGGTTGTTTCAATTTGCACTTCTCCAATCAATAATGATTTAGAACATTTTTTCATGTAACTAAAAATTGTTTTGAGTTCTTCATTGGAAAATTGCCTGTTCATATCCTTTGACCATTTATCAACTGGGAAATGACTCATATTCTTTAGATTTGACAAAGTTCTTCATGTATTTGAGATATGAGACCTTTATCTGAGAAACTATCTATAAATTCCTCCCACTACCACCACCAATTTTCTGCTTTCCATCTGATCTTGGCTACATTTGTTTGATGTGTATAAAAACTTTTAAATTTCATTTTAATTTCATTTCATGTCAGCAGAAAATATGCATCCTTTGAGGATGAGGAATGTCTCTTGTGTTTGCATCCCTAAAACCACACACAGTGCTTTAACTGTTAGATTGTGAGTTCCTTGAGGGGAAGGACTGTCTTTTGTCTCTTTTTACATTCCCAGCCTTGTATATAGTAGGTACTTAATAAATGTTTATTGACTGGCATAAGCAAGCCCTTAATAAGTGCTTTCTGAATCGATTCAACTTCCTGACTCTGATATATAGTAGCCATGAGTATTAGCTAAGTTGTTTTGTCATCCTTCAGCCTGTTTGTTTTTTCATCTAAAATGAGAATAATGCTTGAATCCCTTTCCTCACAGAGTTGTTATGAGGAAAAGTGCTTTTTAAACTGATTAGATAACTATGAATTTTAGTTATTATTAACTCAAGCTTCAAATAAAATAGAATAAATAAATTGTACTGAACCTGTGTTCTACTTTTGTCTTCTTGTCAGAAAAGCAAGTCCAGAATTTAAAAATATCTCAAAGGACTACATTTTTTTGTGTCAATTGATGTTCTTGCTCCTTCTAGTGTTTTAAACACCTAATGCCTTAAGCATGCCTTCTGATTTATTTATTTGGCTATTACAAGAGCTGATAATTTCATTCTTGCATCACTGATAGACCAACCTCGAAAGATGTTGGTATTTTATTTGGTTTTGAATGGCCTTTAAAGTACTTTGGGAGTTCTGACAGAGCTGAAAGGAATGCTCTCAAAAAAGCAGACATATCAATCGGCCAAGAAAGACTTGTGGGATATACATGGGGATTCTGAACACGATCCCTTCCCTAAAGGAACTTATGAAGTCAGACAAAGAATAAATACATCAAATATTCTATAATGATGGAATAGCTGAATAAGAGTACCAGATGTGGCAGAATAAGAAATATCACAAAACAAATATTCCAATAAATTATTCTTGGATGCAATAATGTGCACGTACATATTAAGGTTTATATACCTATTATATAGGACAGCTTGGTGACATGGTGCTGCGCCTGAAGTCAGGAAGATCTGAGTTCCAATCCTGACCTCTTACGTTTTGTATGACCTGGGGTAATTCACTTAACCTCTCAACCTGTTTCCTCATCTGGAAAATGGGAATAATAATAGCACCTAC
Source organism: Pseudochirops corinnae (assembly GCA_028646515.1). Classification (NCBI taxonomy): domain Eukaryota; kingdom Metazoa; phylum Chordata; class Mammalia; order Diprotodontia; family Pseudocheiridae; genus Pseudochirops; species Pseudochirops corinnae. Next base: position 232,116,764 of record CM053588.1, on the reverse strand, counting down.
CTTTCAAGGTTTCTGTGACATTGATGAGTTAACATATGTAGCAGAACTGAGTTGATGTATGTAAATCCTTTGCAAATCCTAAGCACTATATAAATGCTAGCTATTATTAATTATATACACTTAATATCTTATTATATTTGTACATGTAGTCAGTGTAAGTTTTATTACCCCCATTTTATAGATTAAGAAATTGAAGTTCAGATGGGTTGAATAATTTATTTGTCCATAATCATACGGTCAGTGAAAATCAAAGCTGAGATTCAAATACATTTTTCCTTCCCATGGATAAAACCCATGGACATAACATATAAGTTAAAGTGAATTTCACTATGACTAAATTTCATCCAAACTGCTCCCTGCAGCCTGGGGATACTCCTCTCCCACGGCAGACACTTCCTTGGAATTCAGTTGTACTGAGTTCAGTCTTGGGAGAGAGATCTTTAAAAAGAGATCGGGTTAGTTCTTACATTCTCTCCCCTCTGTATGAATAGAATTCTGGAGGAAAATCTCTTTAGGTTCAAGTATAACTCATGTCTAGGGCCTCCCCAAAAGAGGTTAGCAAGGTCCTCACTCAGAAAAGTTAATCAATGTACAAAGTAGTTGGTATTAGGTTTATGGAAAGGAAGCATGATTTAGTGGCTAGATAACCATTCTCAGGGCCAGAAAGACCTGGATTCAATTCCTTACCTCTGACAAATAGATTGTGTGACTATGGGTAAGTCACTTACCCACTAAGAGCTTTAGACAACTATGTCAGTTGTAGAGAAGATGCTGATCTGTGTTAGTAGAAGGTGCCTTATACATTAAAGCCTACATATGGGTTCTTACTTTATTCTCTTCCATGGTATTCCCTCCCTCTATATTTCTTTTAAAGAAACATTATATAATTTGCCAAAAAATTTATGCAGAACTAGTGAAGTGTGGTGTCATTTAGGTCAAATTCGATTACATAAATTCAAAAACCCCTAACTTGGTCTAATCTCATTCCCCAAATTACTAGATTTGCATATTTATTGCTCCTAGGGCATTTTTCTTTTCATCAGCTCTAATTGCAACCAGAATTTATGACTTGGGATCTCTTTAAATCCTAATGCAATAGCCAGGTACTTAGGGCCTGGAACTTTGCCACCCTGCTTACAAAGAGATCCTCAGCAGACTAGAATCTAAAAAAACCTGAAGCTTTAGTTGCTTTTCATTTCATGCCTACATTTTTTTTTTTCCTATGGGGTAGTACTCACCACCCCATTTAATAAATATTGCACACATTCCCAACAAACTCCACTGCCAAATGACATCGAGGAAAGAGTATTTATAGCTCCCTAATTGAAAATGTGCATTTCCATTTCAATTTAGGCCCTCTCCTATGACCAAATTCAAATGGAATCCAAGAAATCAGGGTTCTTCCTTTGAGGGCATAACTTACAAAATATCAAATGATTTAACAAGGTCCTAATTGTGAAAAGAAAACTAGACAATCTCTAAGATCCTTTCTAGCCCCCAAATTCTATGTTCCTATGATTTTTTTAATTCTGAAAGAAAAGATTTTTTTTTAATTTCTATTTTTCCTCATTCAATCAATTATCAATAAGCATTCATTTACAAAGTACTTACTATGTATCAAGCATTGTACTAGACACTGGAGATACAAGACCAATAATGAAACAGTCACTGACCTTAAGGATCTAACTTTCTACTGGGAGAAATACAAAGTAGATAGATACTTACAGGGTTTTTTTTTTAAGTAGATAAGTATATAAATACTTAGATACGAAAAGGTTGATGAGTATGAAAGTATAGATAAAAATAGATAAATATGTAAGTACTTATAGATAAAAAGTAAATAAGTATTTATAGATTAAAAAGTAAATACATATATATGTACTTATAGATAAAAAGTAGATTACTATAAAGGCACTTATAGATTAAAAACTAGGTAAGTACATAAATAGGTACAAAATACATTAAAAAAATAAACAAGATAATTTTTGGATGAGGGAGACAAAAGCAGATTAGTGTATCAGGAAGGCTTCGTCTAGTAGGTGAAGTTTAAACTGGGTTTTGAGAGAGGTTAGGGATTCTAAGACGTGAAGGCAGTGAGTGAGTACATTTCAATGCAAAGGTATAGAGATGGAAAGCAGGGTGTTATGTGTGAACTACAGTAAGGAAGTCAGCTTGGTTGTACTACAGAAGGGGGAAAGGAGATGATGCATAAGAAGTAGAGGTGCTCTGGCAAATGTTTAACAACCGGCTGTCTGAAAAAAAGAATGTACATTAGACACACATTTGTGTCTAAGCTACACTATTAACACTTTCTTCCTCTCTTTCTTAAGTCTAGAAGATCAACAAAACAATAATGGGCAAGGGATGATTTTTACCTTTCTTTGTATCATCAGTTCTTATCACAGGCCAGGCATATGGTAAGCCTTTAATAAATCCTTGATAACTGATTGATGATTAATTAGCATCTTCCTATCACTGGTACCTGATATTCCCTTCTTTGCTAACAATTTGCTGTTGTTATTCAGTCACGTCCAAATTTTTGTGACCCCATGGATCATAGCATGCCGATGGTGTCCATGAAGTTTTCTTGGTAAAGATACTGGAATGGTTTGCTATTTCCTTCTCCAGTGAATTAAGGCAAATACAGGCTAAGTGACTTGCCCAGGGTCACACAGCTAATAAGTGTCTAAGGTCAGATTTGAACTCAGTTCCAGGCCCAGTGCTCTATCCACTTGGCTCACCTAGGTACCTCAAATGCAACTATTATGGGGGAGGGTAGGTTCTAAATACATTAACATACTATTTGCCATTATTGAATCTGTATAGATTATAGATAAGGTTAGTTGGTTTCCAGATTACCATGAGTAGGGTCCCTTAAGGAATGGGTAATGGATTGTTGTTGTTCAGTCATTTTGGTCAGGCCCGATTCCTCATGACCCCATTTTGGGGTAGAAAATACTGGAGTGGTTTGTAATATTCTTCTCCAGCTCATTTTACAGATGAGGAAACTGAGACAAACAGGGTTAGTAGACTTTACCCAGTCTAGTAAGCACCTGAGGGCAAATCTGAATTCAGGAAGATAAGTCTTCCTGGCTCCAGGCCTGGCACTCTATCTGCTGAGCACCTAGTGCCCTTACTAACAATAGCTTACAATGATTTGCTGTAACACTTTGCAATTGTAATAGATTTGCCCATACGTAATTTAATTTGAACCTCACAATCCTATGGCAGAGTAGTCAGGGCAAGGATTCTAGAATGTAAATTCCTTATCAATAACATTGTTTCATTCACTTCTTACCTGGCAAGTAGTAAACCGGTATACAATACAAGTAGTATTAATAAATGTGTGTTGGTTGATTGATTTTCTTCATTTTACAAATGAGGAGAATAAAGCACAGACAAGTTAAGTGACTTGTCCAAAGTTACACAGTCAGGAAGAAGCAGGAAAAAAAAGTACCTGTATTCTGATTCATTTTCCAATATACCATGTAATTCTTTGGTTATAATATTGTATAAGTAGGAGAAGACACTAAAAAGAGAGATGGGATTTTTCCAAAGTGCTATGGATATTCAAAGGCAAAGCTTCTGAGAAATTTGACTAGATTTCAGTCCTCCAGCTGCAAGATCATAAATCATTTTTAGGATTCAAAATAAAATTGATCCTGAGTTACTTCCACTGACTAAACAGTGTTTCAAGATACAAACTAAAGGCTACAGAGGAACAAGGTGGAAAGAAGTAGGTGGGGATGAGTCACAATTGTCTTTGGAGAATCACTGATATATCATGGGAAAATATATGATATATTCTATTGAAGAGAAACACACACACACACACACACACACACACACACACACACACTCCACTCAATGTTATTTCTTTTACCAGATGCTTGGCCTTGTGATAGGAGATAAGAGGGGGCCTCTTTTCTATGGAAATGGGCCGAGGAAGAAGGCTGCCCTGAAGGCCACTTTTGCAGCTGAATTTCAGGGTTACTGGAATAATCATCAAAGATCATATGTTCATATTTTGCTAATCTTTTCTTTATTTCCTTTTCTGACGTCATGAAAGAGATTTTGGCTATAGATAAGTTTGTGAATTTCCCTCCTCCCTATTTGGAAGCCTGCAAATTTCTTATTAAGCATCATTCAGTTAAGATTTTCAGGTTTAAAAATTACTAAGTTGTTACCTTCAAAATGCACTATATTAAAATAATGAAGGTGACAGACTGAGTGGCTACTTCTTTTTTCAAATGTTGTGTAATCAAAGGTATGCATCAGACCTAGGAAAAACTAGGTAAAGTAGATGAGGTTTATTTTTACATCTTTCTCCTCTCCCTCTCTAGTTCTGTGTCTTTCATACCTTTGGAACTCTGGGTGCCTCAAAGTACCCAGAGTCAGCCACTATAGCCTGCTTACTACTCTAAAATAGAAGGTGTTTGAGCTGATGCTTAAAGGAAACAAGGATTCCAAGAGGCAGAAGAGAAAGAAACATATTTTAGGAGTGGGAGACAGCCAAGACACCAAGAAGTGTCATGGGTACGAGTCAGGATCAAGGCCAGTTTGCCTATGCCTTTGCCCTGTACCAAAATTTGTTTCTCCCGACTTATATCCTCTAGATAAATCATGCAATTGGAAAGTTACATTAAAAGCTAATGTTCACCAAAGTGTTAATGATTGGTAAAAAAGGAATTTAGAGGATTATGCCTCCTAGCACTGTTGTAATATCTCCTTCTTATTACTACCCACTAGCTTCCCATCCAGTCTTCCATATTTCTGTCAGTGCTACCAGTATTCTCCCAACCTCTCAGACCCAAAATTACATCTGACTCCTCTGTCATCACCTCTTATATCCAAATCAGCCACCAATTCCTGCTAATGTCCCTCTGTAATGTTTTCACTATCACCCTAGTTCAGACCCTTATCACACTATCCCTAGTTTATTGAAATGACTTCTCAACCCAAAATCCTTTCATACAGTAATGTCCAGCATATAAACCATGCTGCCCATTACCACCAAGTTAATCTTCCATAAACAAAACAACCTACCTTCAGAAACTTTCAGTATTTCTCCCAAGGTAAAATCCAAATTTCATAACGTGGCATTTAAGGCCCTTCAAAAAACAGGACTCAATCTAGCTTGCTAACATTATTTCCCACTACTCTTCTATGTTTAATGGGATTCTGGACTCCCTCTCCTAAAGGAAGGCCAGTTACATCTCCCTTTTAAGGTTGGTATCCCTGAGAGGTTAGAATGTCATTCTCTAGGGCTATCAGCTCAAGTCCCCATTCTGGTGTGTTCTCCCCAATATGTGTCACTGGTGATAAGTACTACAGTATAATTTAATCCAGTTAACATCAATTAGCTTTTGCAAAGGGATATTTACTGCAAAGATAGAATAAAAACTAAAGTTACAAAATATTTTCACCAAAAAAACCTGGTGGGAACATTTCCCCCTATACTACCTTCATCTCTGGGAAGAGCGGTTCAAACATAAGGCAGTTTTGTACAAAGCATTGTCCTTGCCAAGTTCATTTCCATATACATAAAAGACTATAGATAGAATCACTCCCATGCTTATAGAGACTTGGTTTCAGGGGTCAATACATTTCTGTGCTGCATTTTTCAATCCTACTTGGCTGGCATTGAACTATTGCATGGATTCAGGCTCCTGGATGTCTAGCTTATTTCAGAGTTTACAAGGTTGTTTCCATCTCCAACAATCTACCTAAGAGCAGGAAAGAATAATACAGAGAGGCAAAAACAAAAGCTTATGTTCATAGCCTGCATGTCAACCCCAGGGGAGGAGAACTTGAGTGTTCTCCCCATTCAGAGTCTTACAGACTATCTCTCTTACTGGAATTCTGGCAAGCAGAAAAGAGAAAAGAGGCTCACTTTGGCCAGTTGGTGTCTTCAGGACATACTTCAATTCTAACCAAAAAGCCAATTAAATGTCCATCCCTTCAACATGTAGTTAGCAAACCAAAACCATTTACATGTCTGTGCATGCTCCAAAAATCCACTTGGGGAATAGTATCAGCTGTAATGCCATGCATGTTCTTAAAGGCTTCACTATGACCCCTTCCTGAGCCCTCTGGCCCATAGCTACTGTACCTTTTCTGAACTCCTATAACACAATATCTACCACTCTGTGACATTCACTGTAAGTTAAGAATTTGTATTTTTAAAACTAGTTCTTCCGAGGTTATTCATTTTGTCCTAAACACTTTGTAACATGCGTAACCATTACCAGGTGAAGAGTGGTATCTGATGGATTTGTGGGAACTAGTTGATATAAATGGGGAAGTGAAAGAAGAAAGCCCCAGGGCCAGAAATTAGCTTTTTTCCTTCAAAAAATTAATGATAAATTTATGAAAATAATATTAATATTCCAGTATAATGAAAACTCCTTGAAGACAGGATTCCCCCCACCCCCTGCTTTTTCTCTGTCTCTTGGATTTAGCAGAAAACCTTGAACACTGCTAACTCTTATTGACTTTGCAGTCTATTTAAAACTCCCATCTTGTAGTGAGGAAGTTGATTTTTGGGAGTGCATAAGTATAAGACTTTACATTTATGCCAATTGAATTTTATTTGAATAGATTCAACCTAGGGCTCTTGCCTGTCAAGCAATAAAATTTTTTAAAATTTGACTTGGCTGTCAAGATCCTTTGAGAAGTTGACTCTCTTCATCTACTGTTTGGGTATCCCTCCCAGCTTTGTGTCATCTTCAAATCTGATTTGCAAACTATCTATAACTTTACCAAAGTCATTGATAACAATATTAAACATCTTGGGTCCAAGCATAAATGCCTGGGGATCTCCACTAGAGACCTCCAACTACATTAATTTGCATGTACATTGTATCCTATAGTCTCTACACTCCAAGAAGGAAGGGTCTGAACATGATTTCATCTCTGTACTAGCATAGTGCTCTACCTTAAGCACTGCTAAATAGAATTAAAACATGTGCTGTTATGAATTATGAATTTTTCAAAACCAAATTCAAAAGAAAAAAACTCCACAGACATTTCATCCAACACTGTATCAAAAAGTAAAGGAACACACCAAATGCATGAATTAGTGATTGTACAAAGTCTACAGCCTATTATGATAGAGCCTCCCAACATCAGTCAGGTCTTCTCATTTGTTAGCTCAGGATCTATACAGATGTTCTGAATCTGAATAATAGTCTCTTACAGGAAGGCTGGCAATCACTGGTCTCAGGGTATGTTGACGTATGCTTCTAGCTCAGTGTCTAGGGGTCCTTTTGTTTTCAACATGTATACACCAATCGATCAATAAACATTTATTAAATCCCTACTAAGTGCCAAGCACTGTGAATCCAATCAGTTGTCAAGCTGCTCCTTGGTCAATGACATGGGGCAGAGCCTCTGGTTTCATTCATCAAGTAGTAAGATCCCTGAGGATGAGGACTCTGTCTTATATTTTCTTCCGCCCAACAGTTCTCACCCTTAGGACTTCTGCATTGTAGGTATTCAATAAATATTTGTTCATCGGATTAATTTTACAAATTTTTGTTTGAAATGCATTCAAAGGGATTCATCTTCAGGGATTTGTTGGAGGCTTATTTTGGAACAGTGAAAGGTTTTAGTTTTTTTTCCCCCAGTATCAATCAAATTAGCATATGAAATTTAACCACTTTATTACCAACCTACTACAAGCAAACTAGTTTTCAAATTTTGTTTGTTTGTTTATTGCTCAGAACAGTATTCTTTGCTGTAAGAAATCATACAACAGCGAACATTTGAAAAGGGTTCTGGGGTGTATCAAGAATCATGACCCAGGCTCTGGGATTTCCAAACTCTCCTTCACATCTCCCATTACTCCCTCTCCTTTTTCTTTAATTCTCCAGGATTTTCAATGGAGATCACTTTGCATCTTCTCAGATAGAGCTATCTTTGTGACTTGGTGGGAAAGGGCAGGCAGGCATTTAATTGCAAAGAGGCTGAGAGGAGGTCGGGAGAATGTTGAAGTCTTAGGGGGAGGAATACTTGAAAGGGGAGTGGAGGGGAGTACAAGATGTCACTATAAAATAAATAAGGCTTGAGATCTCTTGTAATTCAACTGGGCATTTTGTTTTCTTTGGGCTCTGATGGCTCATAGCTAATTTTAAACTCAAAAGGACCTAGATTTCTGGTGGATGTCAAAGTGAGTATGAAGCTTAAAATAGGTATGTGGAGAACAATATTTTGTAGGTCACTCAGCAAAACTCAGGGCATGCCCATTGATTTTCCAGGGACTTGTTTTTAGTTGCATACCTAATTCATGCACTTGAGTGAGGAAGTTCTGAGTTCAAATCTAGCCTCAGACATTTATTAGCTATGTCACCCCTTGGCAAGTCACTTAACATTATTTGCCTCAGCTCCTCATTTATAAAATAGCAACATACTGGAGAAGGAAATGGTAAACCACTCCAGTATCTTTGTCAAGAAAATGCCATGGACAAAGTCTATGGGGTCATGTATTATCAGATATGACTGAACAACAATAATATTAGGCATAGATTTATGGAAAGGGAAGGGAAGGAGAAGGCGATAGGAATTAGTCCTTGTCCTCAAGGAGCTTACATTCTGTTGTAGAGCTACAACACATACACAGAGAAGTAGATCCAAAGCAATCTGAAGAAGGAGAGAGCATTACATATAAAGAAGGAGAGAGCATTACATTACACGTTACATATGACATAGGTCATAAAAAGCTTGGCCATGAGGGAACTATTGAGAGTGGCCTTGGAGAAAACAAAGGATCCAAAGAAACAAATTAGAGACCAGGCATTCTAAGAGTAAAGGGACATTCTGTGAAAAGTCATGGAGAAAGGAAATGGAAGGTAGAGTTGGGGAACAACTTGTAGGACAATTTGGGTGGACCTTAAAGTATGCAAAAGAGAGTAATGTGAAATAAGACTACCGGGGTGGAGTCAAGATGGCGGTGTAGAAGCAGGAAAACTCTGCAGCTCCCACATAACCACCTCAAATACCCACAAAATATTACTCTAAACAAGTTTTAGGGCTCCAGAACTCATAAAATTACAGAAAAACACATCTCCTGCTGAAGGCAGCTCAGCAGGCAGGACAGGAAGGGCTCATCACAGCACGCTGGGAGACAAAACCAGCCTGGCCTGAAACTGCGGCTTGGCCCTGGGGCCACCAAAACAAGCTGAAGCTGGAGCCTTCAGGAGAGTATATCAGCAGCAGCTGTGGCAGTTTCCAGAATTATCAAGCCATAAGAAATAAGGACTAAGTGAAAGGTTAAATTCAGGGGAGAGAGTCTGGCCGAACTGATTCCAGGGCAAGGAAGCAGCAGAAGTGGTGGCCCTGCAGGCACTTCCATGTGGCTGCTTCAGAAGGTCCTGGCCTGCAAGATTGCAGGGGGGCCACCAAGCAATCATTCAGAGGCTAACTGTTTGTTCTTGCTTTAAGCTGCCTGGATTGAGAGCATGGTCTTGGGTGGTAGTCCTGGGGTATGTTTTCAGTGAGCCAAAGTTGGTGGGGGCTGCAGAGACAGCAGCCTTCTATTAGCTTCAGCAGCTGCAAAAACCCCAGTGATTTGGGACAGAGCTTTCCCCTCTGGAAGCAGAGTTCCATGGAGCTAACCATTCAAGTAATTGACTGGCAACATGAGCAGGCAAAGGAAGCAAAGTAAGAACAGCAATCCAACTTTAGATTCCTTTTTTGGGGACAAAAAGGATTAAAGCATGGAACAGGAGGGAGACAACACAGTCAGAACTCCCACACCAAAAGATTCCAAGAAAAATGTAGATTGGATAAAATCCACAAAGCAGCTTAAGAAGGATTTTGAAAACCAAATATTATGAGTGGAAGAAAAATTGGGAAGAGAAATGAGAATGATGCAAGAAAATCATGAAAAGACAGTCAACAACCTGACTGAAGAAAATAACACCTTAAAAATTAGACTAACTCAAACGGGAAAAGAGGCCCAAAAAGCCAATGAGGAGAAGAATGCCTTAAAAAGCCGAATTTGACAGATGGAAAAAGAATCTCAAAAGCTTTCTGAAGAGAATAATTCCTTCAGAATTAGAGTGGAAAAAATAGAAGCAAATGACTTTATGAGAAGTCAACATACTATTAAACAGGTCCAAACAAATGAAAAAATAGAAGGCAATGTGAAATATCTCCTTGAAAAAACCACTGACCTGGAAAATAGATCCAGGAGAGACAATTTAAAAATTATTGGACTACCTGAAAGCTATGATCAAAAAAAGAACTTAGAAAGCATCCTTCAAGAAATTCTCAAGGAAAATTGCCCTGATATTTTAGAACCAGAGGGCAAAATAGAACTTGAAAGAATTCAATCGCCTCTTGAAAAAGATTCCCAAAAGAAAACTTCTAGGAATGTTATAGCTAGGTACCAGAGTTCTCAAATCAAGGAGAAAATATTACAAGCTACCATGAAGAAACAATTTGAATACTGTGGAAACACAATCAGGATAATCCAGGATCTAGCAGCTTTTACATTAAAGGATCAAAGGGCCTGGAATATGATATTCTGGAGATCAAGGGAGCTAGAACTAAAACCAAGAATCGCCTACCCAGCAAAACTGAATATAATGTTTCAGGGGAAAATATGGTCATTCAATGAGGTGGAGGACTTTCAAGCATTCTTGCTGAAAAAACCAGAACTGAAAAGAAAATTTGACACTCAAATATAAGATGCATGAGAAGGTAAATATGGAAAAGAAATCATAAGGAACTTATCAAAGTTGAATTATTTACATGCCAACATGGAAAAATGATAATTGTGACTTATGAAACTTTTCTCAGTATAAGGATAGGTAAGAGGAATACAAATGTGTATATATATACATATACACATATGTATACATACACATGTGTCTATATAGGAAGGTTTATATATGCATATGAATACATATCTGAGTATGTGTACATATGTGTACATAGAGAGCACAGGATCAATTTAATAGGAAGGGATGATACTTTAAAAGGTGAAATTCTGAGGTGGGAGAGGAATAGAATGGGAGGAGACAGGGAGAGACAGAATGGGGTTAATCATCTCATATAGAAGAGGCAAGGGATAACTGTTACAATGGAGGGGAAGAACAGGAAGGCAAAAGGGAAAGGATCAACCTTACTCTCATTTAATTTGGCTTGGGGAGGGAATGACATAAACTCTAAACTGGGTATCTTGTCACACAGGAGAGAAGGGGATATGGGCTTGAGAGGTGGGATGATGGAGGGGAAGGGAGGGTGGGGGGGGAGGGTTTCTGGAAGCACACACTTCTGTAAAAGGACAAGAAAAGAGCAGAGAATAGAACAAGGGGAGGGTGGGATAGGAAGGAGGGACATATAATCAGTCTCTCACAATATGTCCACTGTGGAGATGTTCTGCGTAACTACTCATGTACAGCCTGTATTGAATTGCTTGTCTTTCCAGTGGGGGTGGGTGACAAGGGAGGAGGGGAAAGAATCTAGAATTTAAAGTTCTATAATCAAATGTTAAAAATATATATATGTATATATATATAATATTAATAATTATTATTAACCACATGCATCTGGGAATTAAGATATACAGGCACTGGGGTAGGGAGATCCATCTTGCCCTACTGGAAAGTAAGAGGGGTGATGGGGGATGACATAGGAGAGAGCAGATTGGGGGAGGGGTTATATAGTGGAAGGCTGTTTTGAGGTGGTGGGTGGGGGAAAGATGGGGAGAAAATTTGTAACTCAAAATCTTGTGGAAATGAATGATGTAAGCAAGAAAATTAATTAATTAATTTTTAAAAAAAGAAATAAGTCTAGAAAGGTAGTTTAGAACCAAATTGTGGAGGGATATAGAAGAAGTTGGCTGAAGAGTTGGCATCTTATCCTTGAAATAATAGTAAGCTTCTTAAGATTTTTCAACAGGCAAGAGACAGAGAAATGTCAAAATAACTTTAGGAAGATTATGTTGACAATGGGGAGAGGTCTGAAGAAAGGAGATACTGGAAGAGGGCATGCCAAGTCAGAGACTAATATCATAATTCAGGTAAAGAGGTTCTAAACTAGAATAATGGGCATGCAAGTCAAAAGCAGGAAGAATATGAGAATTAGATATGAGTCCTACAGATAAAACCACATATTTTATGGTGCCTAAGTCCAATCTTGTTAAATAAACCAACTATCTCCATTAAAATAACTTTTTTTTTGTTTTTTATATGTGACACAAATGATGTCATTCAAAACAACAACTACAATGATCATGACATTTCCTTGCTTCTTTGTAGATGCCATGACCCTTCAGCAACCCTAGAATATCTGTGATAGACTTTCCCAGAATATGCTGGGAAACATTTTGGAGCCTTCATACAAGTAACTGAAAAGGACAGGCTAGAACAATGAATCCCTCATTTTGCTTTCGTGTGGTTCAGAACAGTTTTAGTATGGTTGGTAGAAATGTCCCAAGAAGCTCTGTGGTGCAAATATTGGATGTGGGACTATCCCAGTAGATACAAATGAAGACTGATGAGGCAAACTTGGACTAGGACCAATCTAGGGGTGGGATAGGGAGCCCTGGGAGGAAATATGGCCAAATCCAGAGGTCTCATAAGGATTATGGTCCACATAGGAAATTTGAAACATGGAAGCAATCTGATCAGGGCTAAGGAAAACTCAAATCAGAATGAGTAGAAAGTAGGGAACTCTTCAGGTTTACTTTCCTCTTGTTCTCTAAATAAGTCAGAAACCTCCTTCTCATCTTGGTCTTCTTGAAGCCCTCTGGAGCAGAACTAAGACTAGCTCAAATTAGATGCTCAGGTCTATACATATAAAAATTATACTAAGTGACCTCAGAATCAATGAGGGTATTAGGGCTAATGTCAAGAGGCAAGCCAGTTCCATAGTGACTGAGCATTTGGCTTCATTTCAGGATGCTCTTGATGACATTTGGCCCTCAAACTCCCATTTTTAGATTTGAAAACATTTGGAAAAAAGCACATTAAAATGGCACATTCCCCTACTACTGGCATCTGGGAGGATTTCCTGAAGGGCAAACCAGTCATCTGTTGGTGCTTTAGATACAATGATATGAGATGAGTATAAAATAATCAAGGAAGCAAATAAAAAGTGAATAATTGAATTTAACCATAAATATTCTGCCAATTTACCTTAGCAGAGGAGTGCTTCTAAAATATTTCCTAAATCTTTTGCTGAACATCTGTGCTTGATGTGGGTGGACATGAAAGCACCAAATAAATTCATCATTGCTGATTTATTACTATTGGCTAAAAGTTTATAATGTAATTATATTTTGAAAAAACAAATCACAGGACCAAAAAACATAGAATAATTCTATTTCTTATGAATAAATGTAATTAAGTTTTTGTCATTTAGAATTACATTGAATTCATCATATGATGCCATTTCACTAATAATTGAATTAATATTCATTGGGTCAATATAGAATATGTCTTAGATATGCATCATTGATATTCTTATACAAACCAGAGACTCTTTCTTTGACTATCCCTCTATAGGTAGCAGCATCAGGACCTAAAGAAAAGGATCACCCCCTGTTTCCATAGTGGAGGTGACTGCCTTGAAATACTCATTTTAATTTTAATTTATTTTTATGTCTATTGATTTTATGTCATCTTCACATCTCAATATATCCAGAGAACCATCACTTATAACAAAGAAGTAAAAAAAAAAAAAACCAACAGTTCAGCAAAGCTAACCAACTCATTGACCGATTTCAACTATTATATGCAATATTCTGCATTTGTTGTCCACCACCTCTACAAAGACAAGAGGGACTTGCATTCTCATATCTCTTTTGGGGGCCAACTTAGACATCATAATTTCACAGTACTAATTTTAAATAAATAAATCACTGACAAACTGTTATAATCCATCATGGGAGCAAGTTGATCTACAACCAATGTCATTGTGATGTTTCATGGAAACTCAGACTCCACTGCAATAATAAACAAACAAAATCCTGTTTATCTTTTGTAATTTAAAGTCCTAGCTCCTACCTATCTTCCTGGCCTTATTATACACTGGTCCCCTTTATAGTGTTCTGAGCTCCAGCCAAAATGGATTACTGGTCAGTCCTCATAAATGACATGCCAACTCTCATCAAAATGCCTTTGCACAGGTTTCCCCCGCCTGAAATGCATTCCCTCCTCTGGCTCCTTCCTTTCAAAACTCAACCAAAATGCCATCTTCTAACATGATATCACACCCTCAAATCCTTCTACCTACTAACACCCCATCCACAAAGTGTGTATTTGTTTTGTATGTACATATATACATCTATGTTGTTTCTTCAGAGAAAACTTCTTTGAGGCAGGGAATGTTTCGTTCTTGTATTTGTATCCCCAGTATCTAGAAACATACCTCATATACAAAAGGTATTTAATCAAAGCTTATCAGTTGTTTGGGGGACCAACTACTGAGATTTATTCCTACTTCTTGTTTTTATCTCTGTTTTATAATACCATTGTTTTGTATGTAAAGTATTTAGTTTGGAAACATTTGAAAATATTGTTTAAAATTTGGCTTATCTAGGGATTACCTCCCTTTTAAAAAATTTACATCATAATGGCATATTATGACAATATATCATTATTAATTATGGCATCTAGGAGCTTTACATATTACCAAAATTTCATTTTGGGTGCTAGGTGGGACAGTGGGTAAAGTGTTTTGCCTGGAGTAAAGAAGACTCATCTTTGTGAGTTCAAATCTGGTCTGAGATACTTACTAGTTGTGTGATCCTGGGCAAGTCACTTAACCATGTTTGCCTCAGTTGCCTTATCTGTAAAATGAGCTGGAGAAAGAAATGGCAAACCACTCATCTTTACAAAAAAAAAATCTCAAATGGATCACGAAGAGTCATATGCCGCTGGGACAACTGAACAACAACAGGAAGTTTCAATTGACAAATGAGGACACTGAGGGTCAGAGAGATTAAATAACTTGTCATGGTCACACAGGCAGAATTTAATAACTAGTGTTCACAAACAGGGCTTTTTATTTCAAATTTGGTGTCTTTCCCACTGTGGCGGCTGCTTTACAGAACGGGCTTCATGTGTGGCTTTATAACTGTTCTTCTTTTCTCCAGGGAACAGCTGTGTGACTAGTAACTCACCTCACTAGGTCTTTAAAACCAAATCATTCTGGCTTCCACTGAACAGCCAAGAACAGGGCAGCCCGAGCCTCTGTGGCTCATTGTTTAGGTTCCTAGACTTAGAATGAGCATAAATAGCAGTGGGTTTCTGTTCTACACCAAACCTCTGAGGGTCTTCCCCTCCCAGATTGATACCTGAGGATGGGAGAGGGAGGAAGGGAGGGAGGGAAGGAGAGAGAGACAGAGACAGAGAGAGAGAGAGACAGAAAGAGACAGACAGACAGAGACAGAGAGAAGCAGAGAGACAGAGACAGATACAGAGAGAGACAGAGAGAGACAGAGACAGAGAGACAGAGAGAGAGACACAGAGAGAGAGAGACAGAGAGAGGGGGAGAGAGAGAGAGAGAGAGAGAGAGAGAGAGAGAGAGAGAGAGAGAGAGAGAGAGAGAGGAGAGAGAAAGGCAATTTAGTGTGGAGAAGCACTAGCAACTTGGAGAGTCAGGAACAACTTCATAGAGGAGGTAGCAGTTGAGCTGAGCTTTGAAGATTAAGAATTCTAAGAGGCCAAGGTAAGGAGAAAGCACTTTCCACATTTTCTAGAAATGCTTATACAAAGTAACAGAGCAAGAAAACCAGTGCGGCTCTCTGGAAGGGTGTGAGGAGGAAGTCATGTGCAATAAAGCTGGAGAGATGGCCAAGGAACCGAGTTGTGAAGGACTCCATCTGCCAAGCTGAGGAGTCAGTATTTGACCTCAGAGGTTAAGGAGCCGCTGGAGTTTATTCAGCAAGAGGGAGACATTACCCCACCATTTTGGCAGCTGTGTGGAGGATTAATTGTAGAGAAGGACTTGATGACAGTAGGACCTCACATTACTATAGAGATATAAGATTTAAAAAGCACTTGCCTCACGACAACCCTACAAGAGAAGTGGCACCATTCCAGAACCTCCATTTTACAAATAAGGAAACTGAAGCTCAGAGAGGTTAAGGTTAAGGATAATCTTGCCTAAGATTATCCAGACAGCAATTAATCATCTTTCCTAGATAACTTGAGTCTAGTTCTGGCACTGTTCGGCAGTTAAATGAATCTAAGGAGACACTGGTTAATATTGGCATGGTCAGTGCAAGATCCTGGGCCTGATCACATTTTCAAAGACTCTGTGTGTGTGTGTGTGTGTGTGTGTGAATGTGTATACATATGTGTATATATATATATATATATATATATATATATATATATATATATATATATATATATAC
>CM053588.1:232075559-232099892 GCA_028646515.1 Pseudochirops corinnae | reverse complement strand
TCTGCCTTTCACTTTTCCACTCTGGAGGCCTTTTGGCCGGACTGCTTTTCTCTCCTGATTTCGTAATCTCCACTGACCTAGTTCTCAACACTGCTCACAGCTGCTGCTAATCCGCTCACCACTCCTCTCCTCCAGCTGCCCCTGGGGCTCAGCAGCGGCTTCAGGCCAGGCTGGTTTCAGTTCACAGTGCTGATATGGTTCCTCGTAGCAGAGCTGACTTTAGTGGGAAGTATCTTTGTGTGTGTTTTGGAGTTCTAGGATTGGTTTAGAGTCCTATTTTATGGGTATTTTGGGGTGGCTATGTGAGAGCTGCGATATGTTGCTGCTGCTATGCTGCCATCTTGGCTCCGCCCTCCTCTGAAATTCTTTTATTCCAAATATATTAATGTAAGGAAACCACTGCATGCTTCTGTTTATAATTCCCATTTACAAAGGAAACAGCTTAAGTAGGAAACAGATACCTACCATTGTTTAACAAAGGGAAAGGGTATTTGCTTTAAGATTTTGGCTATTGATGAAAATGTTAAATATTTACTAAGCCTTAATGCAAACTGCAATACTTCTTGTGTTTTGGAAGAAATGTGATAATTACCTTTCACTTACATAGATTTTTCTTTTGGGGGTTTTGTTTTGGTTTTTTTGCATCACACTGCAAAAATAGTAATATGTATTGTGTTCAGCTATCATTGTTTTTGTTAGCTTCTTAACCCAATGTAAGAATGTTGGGGACAGAGTTTAGTTTTGCCTTTGTGTTCCCAGACTATAGCATAGTGTTATGTATGCAGTAAGGACTTAATAAATGCTGATTGAATTCAATAGTTGTTCAGTTTCTGGGTTTGTTTGTTTGTTTTTAATGGGGGATACCCCTTCTCATATCAAGTCTACTAAAAGCAAAGAACTAACCTAGAGTTGCAACATTTCAGAAATCAATACATTTCATGTTTTCTCTTTTCTGTGCCCTAATGATTTGGTGAAAAAAAAAAAAAAAGAACAGAGGAAAAGGGAAGAAGCAAAATGCACTATTCCTTCCAGAGATTTTTCTCATTCATTGCTCTCAGCACTAAGTATAAGCCTGGAAGGTACATTTTTGGAATAAAAATATTGGTACAAAAAGAATAATTTTCATTAATGTCGTTATAGTGATGGAAGCAACATATGGCTCAGATTAAGAAAGTGAATGTTAGCTATGAGGTTGCATCTGAGCGAGGCATTAATTAGGGCTGAGGGTACCAAAAGTACTTGACTTTGAAAACAAATTTGTTTAATAAGCTTCATGGTTTGCAGATGCCTCTCTCTCCTCCTTTGCCATGATTTCTATTAAGGCAGTTTTAGCTGTGCAGAGCGAGGCCTATTACAGGAGACACACTTTCGTGGGCCTTTGCTCTGTTAATGTTCTGAAGCGAGCTGGCACAGCTTTTGAGTAGTTAAGCCAATATTTAGGATGTATTTTACCGTTATGCTCTTCCAGATGATAAAATGATTATATTAAATCAGAAATGGATTTCAAAGCTTGAGATTTTCAGGGTTTGTCTTTTAAAAAGACATCACAGGCTGGAAAAATAAAAATGGAAGGTGATGGGCTTCCCTTACTTTTCAAAAATGTGCTAACCTTGAAGCTACAGGCCAAGGAAGGAAACTATGCAACATTTTACTTTTGGGTCATTGGCCTTTAGAAGTAGAAGTAGATGGAACCTTGGAGACCATCTAATCAAAGATGCTCATTTTACAGATCAGGAAACTAAGACTCAGAAAAGTGGAGAATTTATTTAAGGTCACTAGAGGTAGTAAAAGGCAGACCTAGAATTTGAACTTGGGTTCTCTGGGTCCAAATCTAGTACCCTTTCCAGGTTGACAGGGTTGTTGTTTGGATTAGTGGCGAATGAGTTCTCCCTTGTGTTTCATGGTGCTTATAAAAAAAATAAAGATTTGGATATATGTATATTTATGTATATATATATGCATGTACATACATACATACATGCACACATATATATAGTCAGCCTTTGGAACTCGATTTCTATTATTATCACAATATCCATATTCATTGGTTCATTTTCTCTTATTCATATTTTGGTCTATCTAATTTTATTTTTATTTTGGTCCATTTTACAGAATCACCAGGAGGCTACTCAATGTCTAGGAGAGCCTATTGAATACCCAGAGGGGCAGCCAACATGTGGATTTTGTTGAATGCTCAACTATATATTGTATCACTTTCCTGGATTCAGAAGGCTGTAATGCCTCTCTTGGGATAAATAAACATTTCCTGTGAGGTCCCAATTTGCTAAATTGCCAGCTTCAAGTTTTGCAGTCCTTGCTACCCTAAGTGAACTCATTTTATAGAAGAGAGGTTCTCATCAGCTGAATGTTTTGTTGGTTCTTGGTGAAGAGGCCAAGGATGAAGTGAAAATCAAGAATTATTTTCGTTACTCCTTCAGTTCACATTTAAAGCAGAAAATGTATCCACTGTTGTGAAACCTACAGTGCTTGTTGTGCCCTCCATGTTGGGGGAACAATATTCATCAGAATCTCTTTGCCTTTGCTGGATTGATTAGCATTTATCACCAGTGGAGCCTAATTGGTTCTGTGATATTTGTTGGTCCCTTTGTGCTTCACTTTCCCTGGTTGTATGATGGTGATCGGTAAATAACTTGCCACCCATCTTCTAAAACTTCCTTTCTGTGATTAAGTGTTTTGCTTATGTGAATTCTAGGGATTCCTGTGGAATCAGGATTGTTATCCTCAGTATGGTGGAAGGAAGGAGTGAGAAAAAGAAGGAAGGAAGGAAGGAAGGAAGGAAGGAGGGAAGGAAGAAAGGAGGAAAGGAAGAGAGAAAGGAAGGATGATAAAAAGGAAAGAAGATAGGAAGTTAGAAAGGAAGATAGGAAGGAAGGAAGGAAAGAAGGAAGGAAAATAGGAAGGAAAGAAGAAGGAAAGAGAGAAAGGAAGGAATATAGGAAGATGAGAAGGAAAGAAGAAAGGAAGGAAGGAAAGAATATAGAAAGGAAGGATGAAAGGAAGGAAGATAGGAAAGAAAGACGGAGGAAAGAAAGGAAGAGAGGAAGGAAGAAAGATGGTTTTCCTTCATTCTTGGAGAGGACCAAAATGATATCACTGTTAGAGTCAAGTTACAGTGTGTCTGACTGTGGCTAATTAGACCAATACAAGCTCAAGATGCTCTACCACAGATCAGGCACAAATAGTTCATAAGAACATTTGGGGTGGATTCTCTAAATTTGTACATCTCACGTTTCTTTTGAGCTGCTTCAATTCTGCTTTGCTCATCAAGCACAGCACTTTCTCTATTGAGGGCACACCAGACTGGGCAGTCCTGGGTCAGCATCCCCCGTGTCATGGAATCAATTCCAAAGTTCCTAAGAGAGGGGCAGCTAGGTGGTGCAGTGAATAGAGCACCAGCCCTGGAGTCAGGAGGATCTGAGTTCAAATACAGCCTCAAACACTTAACACACACACAAAAAACCCTAGCTGTGTTACTTTGGGCAAGTCACTTAACCCAATTGCCCTACCCTCCCCCCTCCAAAAAAATAAAGCTAAGTTATTAAGAGAAGCTTTGAAAGTGTTCATGTATTGCCTTTTCTGGCTACTATGTGAGTGCTTGCTCTGTGTTATGTTCTCCATGAAATAGTCTTTTAGGCAAACATACGTTTGGTATTCGAACAATGTGGGCATGCCATCAGAGTAGCACTCTCAGTTTGAATGCTTGGGAGTTTAGTTTGAGAAAGGACCTCAGTATCTGGTATTTTATGCTGCCAAATGATCTTCAAAATTTTCCTGAGACAATTCAAATGGAAGATATTCCATTTCCTGGTATGGTGCTGGTATGCAGGATCTAGGTTTCACAAGCATACAATAATGAGGTCAGCATCATGGCTCTGTGGAACTTCAGTTTTGTGGTCAGCCTAATACCTCTTCTCTGCTACACTTTCCTTCAGAGCCTCCCAAATGCTGAGCTAGCTGTGGTCATGTATGTCAACATCATTATCAATGTGTACATCCCAGGAGAGTATCTGCCAAGGTAAATAAACTTTGGAATTGACTCCATGACATGGGTGACACTGACCCTGGACTGCCCAGGCTGGTGTACCCTCAATAGAGAAGGTGCTGTGCTCAATGATAACTTTACTTGTGCATTCAAAACGTCTCCATTTGCTGTAACCAATGGTTCCACGTGTGGATGGTATGGTGCTGACTGATGGAGCACCTGTGTTTTCTTGGTATATGTTGTTAGGCCAAAATTAGCACAAGCAACTGAGAATCGATCCATACTTTGTTGCATCTCAGCTTCAGAGGCTGCATTGAGGGCATCATCTGCAAATCTTGGCTTGTAGCCTTTTCAAGTTGAAGAATTTACCATCAGTGCAGTACCTGACCTTGATGCTGTGTTCATTCTCATTGAAGATGATTGACAGCATGGCTAAAAACATCATGCTAAAAAGCATGGGAACAACACACAGTCTTGTTTCACTCCATGGTGCCTGGGAAAGCATGAGAGCACTGTCCATTATCCAGAATCTGGACAAGTATGCTGTTGTGAAATTGACATATAATACTGATGAACTTCTCCAGGCAACCAAATTTTGACATAATTTTCCATAAGCCCTCACTACTCATACTACTAAAGGACTTGGTCAAATCTACAAACGTATACAGATTTCTCTTCTGCTTCTGGCATTTCTCCTGGAGTTGTCAGGTAACAAACACCGTATCGACTATTCCCTGGCCCTTTCTTAAGGCACACTGGCTCTCAAGTAGAAGACTATCTTCCAGGTGAAGGATCAGCCTATTAAGGAGGACTCTTGCCAGCCAAAAATTGCCAAGAATCCTGCCAACAATGACTAGGAGAGAGACCTCCCCTGTGACTGTCACAGGACAATATATTCCTTTTGCCTTTTTTTTTTTTTAATTTGATTGAACTACTTTTATTCTCTTACAAGAAATGGTTTTGCTGAGCAGGAGAGGGAATTGCTCAGTAGTAAAGGGGATATAAAAATAAAAGATCCTTCATTTTTTAAGGAGTTTGGGCACATGGCAATTACTGTCAGCTTAATTACCAGCAGGGTGGTTGAGGAGGGGGCTAGCCACAGAGTGGAACTTGCTTTGTGAACCTCTCTTCTTTATCTTAGCACAGAGGGCTGCATCTCTGAGGCAAACTCTGTGGGGACCGTGCTACCTGACTCAGAGGGAGCTTGGTTTGGTTCACTACATGATCAAAGAAAGGGAGTCATTGTGGATACATGGAGAAGGGTGATAACCAGCATAGACCATGTTTCTACATGTGAAGAAGGGGCTGATGGCAGATAAAGAGAGATTTTTCTTTTCCAATTAGCAGGTTGCATTTACTTAGTCCAGATGAAGGGGGGCGGTAGGGAAGAACTTCAGAGACAAAATATAAACAAATGTTGAGTGTGTTCAGCACAGAAAAGACATGGCCTCTTTTCAAAAAATATTTGCCCCAAGGAAAACAGAGATGTGAATCTCTTGTGGGCTTATAAGACTGGTAAACTGGACCTAAACACATGCATCTCAGAAAGATTTGGCAAACAAAGAATTATTCACATTCCAGTTTCAGTGGCTGAAGCAGATAAAGAGCAGGGCAGAGGTCACAGTATGGGCCTAGCAGGGAGCATGAGGAAGGGAGTAGACCCAGCAGAGGCAGCTGTCCAGCGGGCTCTACAGGCCAAACCATCCCTCCACAGGAAATCAATCAAGTTCTGGGGCAAGGCGAAGGGGTGAAAGAAGATTTCAAATGTCAGTGTTGGATGGACTGTCCCAAGCTTAGTGACCATCCTCTTTTCCCATTTACCCAGGAAGATTACAGGGCAGAATGGAGAGGAGTTTGCCAAGTGGCTGCTCCAACTAGGGCAAATGGACCCAAGGGGTTTTCTGGGACCATGTGTGACAAGTCTACGGTATTTTGGACAAGTCCCTAAACACAATGCTTTTAAAAAGGACACGATTCACTTGTTCAAAGGAGTAGCAATGTTTGGGGGAACTTGGAGTTATGGGATTTCATGGAAGCCTCAGGATTGGAATAGGAAAGGTGGTCATCAGAGAACTCAAGGGCTAAGACTACAAAGAGGAGAGGTGAATCTGTCTGACCTGTTCCTTATGTGCAGGTATGAATACAGGTATCTATCCTCCCATTCTGGTGAACTAGGAACACGATATTTACACAACAAATGAACCCAAGACACAGGAGCCATCACAGATGGACAGACTTCTTCCAGTAACCATTCTGCAAACTCTGAGACAGTAGCCTGCTGCTTGGTGAAACTCCCGGTCCCACTGCCCTAGAAGGGTAGCACTGTGGCCTTTATCATTACTGCTGAAATGCAGCTCCACCCAAGAGTCCCTTAGGAGACCTTGGGAGAGTCCTTCACCTATCTGGTCCTTGTTCTCATGCTTCAGGTTCTCCTTGGGTGAGGGCAAGGATTGCCTGTTCTGCACCATGGCCTGGGTCTGCAGGTTTGGTTGGCAGCCAGCAGGGGGTGGGGGCTGGGCCTGGCCAGGGAGCACCCAGGGACAGCTGCGAACTGCTGGGGCCTCTGGGGGTTCCCACAGTCACCTCTGTTGCTGCCGCTGCCACTGCTACTGCTGCTGCTGCTGCTGCAGTGGCTGCAGCTGGACCATGATGATGTTGAAGGAGGTGGGCTACAAATGGTGTAGCCCCCGACACTGATAGTGATTCTGACATCATGGTGGCCGCAGGCAGTCCATCTGTCCTTTGCCTTTATAGAGACAGACAATGGAGGCATCCTTGAACTCCTGGGGAATAACCTCCTCTTGCTACATAACCTGGAAATTTTCAGTCAGCTGTTGTATGAGCAGTGGAACCCTCACTTGATTTTGTAAATCTAAGCTAGTTGCTTTGCCACAGGAGAGGAACCTAATGGTCTTCAAAACCTCTTCTTCAGTTGGAAATTTGTCTAGAGAGGGATTGACATTAATTTGAGGTACATGGTCAATGATTTCAGCATTGATTCCTGACAGTCTGTTGAGAACACTATGGAAGTGTTCAGACTATCTCTCCAGGATTCTGTCCTTTTCACTAATCCATCTGGCCCCATCAGCACTGGGTAGTTACTGTGCACTATAGATCTTTGGCCCATAAATAGCCTTCAGGGCATAATAAAAGTGCTTTGGATTGTTACTATCAGCATAAATCTGAAAATCTGCTTTCTTATTGAGTCAAGAATCGTGCATCTCTCTAAGCTTCACTTGTACTTTACTTTTGATGGAGTTAGATGCTGCCTTCTTAGAAATGAATAAGTTGTCCTGCTGGGAAACTCTGTGGAGTTCTCATTTTTCATTTATCAACTTCTGAATTTTGCCATAATTTTCATCAAATCAGTCTTGATGTTTGTAAGTGTTCTGACCCAGATGAGAAAATGCAGTGCTGTACACCAAATCTCTAAAAACTGCACACGCTTCTTCCACTGTTGCCAACCATGTATTGGTCCAACTTTTCTTCCGAGTTAGCAACAAATTGTTCCCACTCAGAGAAGTGTTCTAATTTGGTGACATTAAGTTTTCTAGTAGTCATTTTGCCTTAGGGCCACCATTTTATGTCGGATGCAAATATTTATCTTGGAGAAGATAAATCTATGATCAGCATACCACTTTGTGCCACACATTGCCTTCATCACTCTCACATCCCATGTGTCTCTTTATAATCACATAGTCTATTAAATGCCAATGTTTGCTGCAAGTGCATATCCATGAAATTTTATTGTGTTTAAGTAAATGGAAAATGTGTTGGTGATGAGGTCATGAGATGCACAAGTCTTCAGTAGTAAGTGACCATTGCTATTGCTGTGTCCAACTCCTTTCCTCCCAAGGACTCCCTGCCATGTCTGGTGGACTGAACCTACTCTAGCATTAAAGTAACCCAGAATTATAAGCTTGTCCTCTTTTGGCACATTGATGATAAGGGTCTCCAGCTCTTCGTAAAAGTTTTCTTTGACCTCATCAGTGTTCATCATGGTGGAAGTATAGGCACTGATGATGATGGCATGACATTTTTCTGCTAGTGGTAATTGCACTGTCATGAGCCTATTGTTCACTCCTTTTGGTAGGCATACAAGCTTTTTGACTAGATTATTTTTGATTACAAAACTTCCTCCAGCTTCACAATGCCCCTCTTCACTATGGCCACTCTAGAAAAACATGTATCCTGCCCTGACATCAGTAAGCTGGCCTTCATTTTTTGGATGGGATACCTGCTGAGTTCTCTCACAACAAGAGCTGTTCATCATTTAGGTCTATTGGATTTTGTGTTGTCTATAAGTGTGCACCCATTCCATCTGATGGTGATTTTTGCAGAAGTTTTTGTACTTTTTTTTTTTTTTTTTTGCATTTCAGCCTCAGGGTGGAATCCCTGCCTGCCACGGTAATCAAGCCAGAGCTGGGTAAGCAGACAATTTTTAGGGCACCTTTTCTTGCCCCTTCCTCAGACCAGAAGGTAAGCAGTGTGGTCTTTAAAAGACTGCTCAGACACCCAGGAGGCTGCTGAATCCCATTGCTGCCTCCAGTGTGCAGATGACCCATGGCCTGGGCTGCCTGCGTGCAGGAGTGTGACTACAGCTCCCAATGTATCTGCCCCTGTTGCTTTGTCCCTTACCTATTGCAACAACACGTCAAGATAGGTAAAAATGGTAAAATGGTATGGATGATGTCTTTTGATTCATGCATAAATTGAATTTTAGTGAGGCAGAGTTGCACAAAGTTGTCAGCCTCACTCTTTCTTCCAGAGTCATCTCAATCCAGTGGCAGGATAGAGTCAAGATGACTAGTGATGGTTCAAGATGCAGTGGATGACCTTGGCATCTTTGATGTCTAACCAGGCTCTAAGCTCACCACAACACCTTCATGGCCATTGGAACAAATTTTTCTCATCTACTCATTCTACTCATTCTACCAGGGGAAATCTTCACATGCTTGGGGTGGCCATTCCCCCAACTCATCAACAGATTTAAGACCCTTCAGTTACCCTCAACCTGGTTTAGCCTGTCTGCTGAAATGGTTTATTGGGATATGGCCACTGTACATGTTACAGCTTCTTGGAGCTGCAGGTAAGAGTTAGGTGGATCAAGTAGACACCAAAGACAGAAAACAGCCCTGAAAAGAGCTGAGCACTCCTCCTATCAGAGGTACTAGTCTTCCCTGAACATGCCCTACACCCCAGAAGGAAGGAAGATAGGAAGGAAGGGAGGAAGGAAGAAAGAAAGGAAGGAAGGAAGGAAGGAAGGAAGGAAGGAAGGAAGAAAGGAAGAAAGATACACTGGGAGATAGGTGTTATTATTATCCTCATTCTACAGTTGAGGAAACTGAGGTATACTGAAGTGAAGTGACTTGCCCAAAGGCATGTAGCTAGTGAATATCAGAGATTATATTTCAACTTGGGTCTTTCTCACTCCACATGGAATTCCCTATCCACTTCATCACCTAATTGCCTCATGTATAGGGGAATGTGCACTGGATCTGTAGTCAGAGAGATGTAGGTTCAAATGCTACATCTGACAATACCTGTGTGACCTTGGGTAAATCACCTAACCTCAGTGGGCCTCAGTTTCTTCATCTGCAAAATGAGGGAGTTGAACTCAATGACCTTTGATGTCACTTCCTGCTCTAAATCTGTGATCCTTTGATGCTAGCAACTGATATGTATCAACTCACATACAAATTTTCTCTTCTAAAACAGGAGTTTATATTTATTAGAAACATCCTATTGAAAGTCAACATGAATTATAGTAGGGAAATTTTAGTTCAGAAAACTATGCTAGTCTTCTCAGTGAGTGGGGTCAAGTCCAAATAGAAGCAGGGGCCACTAAAACCATACATAAAGATCCTTGTGGGTTGTATATTGACTTAGAAAGCCGCTTGTTAACATCATCTGTTTTATTGTACTTTTTTGTCGTTGTTGTTAAATATTTCCCAATTACAATCTGGTTTGGGTTGCGCTAGGGAGTATTGTGGGTAATGTTTTTGATGACTGTTATGGCTAATTACTATTCATAGGGAAATTTTCTTTATTGTAACTTAATAGCATATTCCTACAAAGCCATGCATATGGAAAGACAATGAATGGAATAATGCCTTTCCAAGACTCTTCTGAAATGTCCCTAAAGCTTGAAGATCATTGAAGTTTTTGGTACCCTGAGGAAGCCAAGAGAAAACAAGAGAAAGGATAAGGGACTGGGAAGAAAATTAGTCTTACATTCTAAAATCATCCACTCCTTAATATGGCTTTTGGATTATTGCCTAAGCAACCTTCTTCCTTTGCTACTGTGACCACATTAGTCCTTTACTAAAAAAACAAAACAACAACATCATCTCTACCAAATAAAACTTACTCGTGGTCTGCATATTCAAAGCTTTTCACGTTACTCTTCAAACTAGACCCATTTCCACCCCCTGTTTTCTTCCTTCCCTCTTTTATTTTTGTTTACATCTTTTTACATGTCCAGCACAGACCTTCCTCTAATCTCTCCATCATTGGTTGTAGTCTTTCCCTTCTTTCAAGGTCTAAATGATGTAGGACCTTCTCCCTGATCTCTTCTTTACCACATCCCACTCATTAATGGAAAGCAATCTCTTCCTCTTCAGATTTCTTAGAGTAATTTTCTTGAATCTCTCCCTTGTACTTATTACACTCTCCTTTACTTCATAATTATTTATATAAATTCCATTTCCCTGCTGGATTATAAATTCCTTGAAAGCAGAATCTATGTTGTATTTATAATAACATTCTCCTCTCCTAGAGTCAGCTAGGTGTACATAATCACTGTTTGCCTCAGTTTCCTCATCTGTAAAATGGAATGGAATAAGCATATAATTTTCTACTGTGTGCCAGGCATTTGTGCTAAGTGTTTTACAAATATTATCTTATTTATTATTTGAAAACCATGGTGAAAAGCTATATAATCTTGGGAAAGTCCCTTGACCCCTGACTACTTCAGTTTCCTCATCTGCAAAATGGAGAGTGAGGCAAATAATTTGATTTCTCTTATAAACATATAGGTCAGTATTTTGTTTTGATATTTGGAATGCAAAGTGGGTGAGGAAAGAGTAATTGAACAGTGATGGAAAAAAACAATTGGACTGGTGTCCTTGCTGTTCTGTGCTTACACCATGCTCATTCTCATTCCATTCCTTTGCTTTTCCTTTTTACATTTCTTAAAATTCTTAGCTGTTCTTAAACTTCTAACTACAGTTCCATTTGCCCCAGGAAGACTTTTATGAACTCTCTAGCATGCACAAATCCTTCCTTTTACTGACTCTTATAGGATTTGCAACCTATACCACTTGCCTCACTCCCTAATGACCTACTGCTGTGTGATGGCATTCTAAGGGCATCAGACTTGTCAGAAGAGAGCAGTTGGAGTCTTGCTGTTGCTACTCATTATTAACGCCACAAACTATTTGAGCCTCACTCTCTACTTCTGTAAGTTGGGAACAATAATAATTGCACTCAGCACTGCAGTGGATAGTGTTGGTCTTGGAGGCAGAAAACCTATCTTCAAAATCTGCTTCTATTACTTATCAGCTGCATGACTCTAGACAACTCCCTTAGCCATTTTGATCACTTCCCTCATCTGTAAAATACAGACAACTTGTATAGTGCCAATGACGGTGGCTGGGAAATCCAAATGAGATAATACACATATGTAGAGTTGATGATAAGTTGAAAAGCATTCTATAGATGTCATAGGATCACTATGAAGATTAAATGAACCTCTAAAGCACATTGCAAACCTTAAAGTTTTTTCATCAATAGCAACTATAATTATTATAGTCTACTACTTATTTTACTGGTGTTTTTCTTGTCTGTCTTCAATGTTGCAAGGTCTTTGAGAATGGAGACCATGTCTTACACCCATCATTAGAAGTGTACCTCCCTACCTCCATGCCCAACAAAATATTAGGTATTTAGTTGGTGCTCAATAAATCTTTCTGAATTGATTAATTGGTTGATTGATCGATGGAGGTCAGTATTTTAATGGGTCTGTTATCTATGTGACTACTTTTTTTTAGCGATACAGATTGTCAGCCATTCTTGTCTGCTCATTGTGTGCAACTCTTCCTCCTATAAATCCATTGCAGGAGGTCTACTCAAGCTCCAGGGAACCTCCCTCTTGACATTGTATTGATATCAATGAAGCACAAAGTCTCTTCATCAGTTATCCCTCACCCTTGCCATGTGACCAGCTCAACAAAGGACAGAAATTTAGCTAATGAAATAGCCTGATCTAAATGATCTAAATCAACATTTAGATGTCTGGTAATTCATTGGTTGGGATAACGTAGCCCTCTGAGGTATAAAGGAAGCTGATTTTACCATGCCTATATAGCACTCAGGTGGCACAGACAGCCAGACCTCCAATACCAGCATCTTTTTCTAAATAAGGCTTCCCTCTTCTCTCCTGAGAGTTGGAAGATATAAAAGCAGTTTCCTGCTAAGCACATTTAAAAGTCATTCTCATATTCTGAATTTCCAAAGGAAGCATAGGTTTTTTTTTTAAGGGTGTGGCTCAGCATACCAGTATCATAATCTACACCTGGAATTTACTGCCCAGTCTTCCTGGCCTGGCATCAGGAAGAAACTCTATCTTCGGGGATGCAAAGTTCCCTCCCTAGTGAGTGATGGGGAATTAAAGAAAAAAAAAAGATAGAAAGGGGCTGCTAGAGGAAAAGGCAAGGTAGAGGAAACTTGTCACCCCATTATTGGGTCTGGAGGTCCCACTCTTTGATCAACATAAAGTGCTATTATACCATGATTCCACTAGCAAAGAACTGTTTGAGAATCACTATTATAGAGATAGATGGCAAATTAAAATCTCAAAGAATTTTTTAACTGTGAAATCACTATTTTCAGAATTTCTCCCTAAAATATTCAAATAAAAGGAAGTCCACATGATCAAATGACCTATTTTGAATTTATATGTCTTGTTCTTTTAACAGAGAAGTCGTTTAAGAAACAGTTTGTTACAACCTAGCTCAATTATAGAGCCTAAATTAACATCATGTTTTCCTCATCAGTAATTAGAAACATAAAAAAAATTGAGGAAAATAATTTACAAGAAAATTATAAAGAAAAAAAACTCTTGCTAACAAAGTGTGTATGAAATTTATAAGACAGTTGGAAGCAGCTCAACTATGGGTTTGCTTTTTAATTTGAAATAAGAAACATGATTTCAAAATAGTCTCTGACAATTTTTAGGAAGAAAATGGTAAGAAACCTTAGCTGAACTTTTCTGAGAACTTAAGTTCATAGATCAGAACTGGAAAGGACCTCAGATATCATCTAGTCCATCTACCTGATTTTGCAGATGAGGAAACCAAGGCCCAGAAAAGTTAGGTGACTTGCCCAGTGCCCAAGAGGTAGCAAAACTGGAGTTTGAACTCAGGTCCTCTAACATCAATTTGCTTTTCACTTCACCACACTGTCTCCCAATCATATAATCTCCTTCCAAGAGGCAAAATCAAGATCCTACAAATGAATGCTGTGCCAACTAATATGAATTTAAAAGTAGAATATGTTTCAATTATGTACATCAAAAAGGGTATTTGAGCTAAAACAATTAGTACTACCACTGCATGTATGACTACTACAACTACTACTACTACTACTATGTATACTACTATTACTACAAGTACTACTAATAGTGTTACTACTACTACTACTACTATTGCTACTACTACTGCTACTACTACTACTACTACTACTACCACCACCACCACCACTACCACCACCATCACCACCACCACCACCACCACCACCACCACCACCTTGTAACACTTTGAGGTTTGCAAAGAACTTTATAAATATCATATCATTTTATACTATTTATTTTATACTATATATTTATACTATTAACCTGCGGAGGTAGGTGCTTTTCCCCCCCACTTAATAGTATTTTTTTTTCTAATCACATGTAAAGAGAGTTTTCAACATTCACTTTTATAACATCTGGAGTTCCAAATATTTTTCTCCTTCCCTTTTCCCCCTCCCCTTCCCCAAGATGGCAAGAAATCTGATATAGGCTACACATGTACAATCTTGTTAAATATGTTTCCACATTAGTCATGTTGTAAAAGAAGAAATTAATTCATTGTTGAACACTTCTAATGGTGGAGAACTTTCTTTTTATTTTTCCTTAATAATATTTTATTTTTTCTAATAATATGTAAAGACAGTTTTCAATATTTACTTTTATAAAATCTTGGGTTCTGACTTTTTTCTCTTTCTTCCCCAAGATGGTATGCAATCTGATATAGGCTATGCATGTACAATCATATTAAACACATTTTCACATTAGTCATGCTGTAAAAGAAGAATTGGAAAAAAAGTGAATAGCCAAGAGAAAGAAAAAAAAGAAAATGCTGTGATTCAATCTGCATCCAGACTCCATAGTTCTTTCTCTGAATGTAGACAGCATATTCCATCATGAGTCTTTTGGAACTCAGATCTTTGTATTGCTTTGTATTGCTGAAAAGAGCTAAGTCTATCAGAATCAGTCATAATATGGCTTTTACTGTGTACAATGTTCTTCTGGTTCTGCTCACTTCACTCGGCATCAGTTACATAAGTCTTTCTAGGACTTTCTGAAATCCACCTGCTCATCATTTCTTATAGAACAATAATATTCCATTGCATTCATATACCACAACTTGTTCAGTCATTCCCAAGTTGATGGGCATCCCCTCAACTTCCAATTCTTTGCCATCAAAAAAAGAACTGCTATAAACATTTTTGTACATGTGAGTTCTTTTCCCTTTTTTATGATCTCTTTGGGATACAGACCTAGTAATGGTATTGGATCAAAGGGTATACACAATTTTATAGCCCTTTGGGCATAGTCCCAAATTGCTCTCCAGTATGGCTGGATCAGTTCACAACTCCACCAGCAATGTGTTAATGTTCCAATTTTCCCACATCTTCTCCAACATTTATCACTTTCTTTTTTTGTCATATTAACCAATCTGATAGTTGTGATGTGGTACCCCAAAGATGTGTTGACTTGCATTTCTCTAATCAATAGTGATTTAGATCATTTTTTCATATGACTACAGATAGTTTTAATTTCTTCATCTGAAAACTATATCCTTCAACCATTTATGAATTGTGGAGCGACTTATATTACAAATATAAATTTGACTCAGTTCGTTATATAGTTTAGAAATGAGGCCTTTATCAGAGACACTGGTTATACAAATTATTTCCAAGTTTTCTGCTTCCTTTCTAATCTTGGTTGCAATGCTTTGTTTATGCAAAACCTTTTCAATTTAATGTAATCAAAATTATCCATATTGAATTTCATAGCGTTCTCTATTTCTTGTTTGGTCATAGATTCTTCCCGCCTCTGTAGATCTGACAGGTAAACTATTCCTTACTCTCCTAATTTGCTTATAATATCACACTTTATGTCTAAATCATGTACCCATTTTGACTTTATCTTGGTATCCAATGTAAGATTCTGGTCTACAGATGAGGAAACCGAGGCTGAGAGAGGGTAAATCATTTACCTAGGGTCAAAGAGCAAGTAAGTGCATAAAGTTGGATTTGAACTGAAATCTTCCTAACTCTATGTCTAATGTTCTGTCCACTAGGCCCTCATTAAAAATGTTTTTTCCATCTGAGAACTTCCCCAGTGAGAACCCTTCCATTGAGATCACCACCCATCCATGACTTAGTAAATCACTCCTAAAGAATTTCCTGAGAAATGAAGATGAAGTGTGTTGGTCAGAGTCACATAAGTATGGAGGGTCTGGAGCTGAACTCTGGACTTCCTGACTTTGAGACCTAGGCATTTATCTACTGCCACACTGCCTGTCTCTAGCTATGGATACATCAAAGTTAAAATGTCTTGTTTTCTTCTCATGCTGAAAAACTTGAGGTCGATCAAGTCACTCAAAGGAAGACTCATTTACAGACAATGCTAATTTTCCCAAGAATCAGACAGATTTTCAGACTTCATTAGCCATTTTGGGAAGTTTTAATGCCTTCAGTAGGCTCGGTTTATTATTATCCTTTCTGACATCTTTCTCATTAAAAAAAAGGCCTCGTTATCCTAAAGTGCCTCTTTATTCATGAATGAATATAGATCATCAAGAAAGATAGAACATTTCACCCAGTCATTGGGAGCTGCTAATTATTGTTTTATGATACTGCTAATGTTTGGAGTGATCAACGTATATTTAAGCAGCCTTAGTTTTCAGCAAACTTGAAAGAAACCCAAAGAATTTAGTGGGAATAATGACAGTCTTTAATGTTGCATGAGAGGCTGTGTTGAACAGGATGACCTGCTGTGCTCTTCAAACCCGAGGGGGAGATAACTCTTAACAGGGTATGTAACCAGACCCTGATCTGTGTTTAATTAACAGTTCAATAACTCTGGGAACATCCCAAAATACAATGTCCTTTACAATGTGATTTTTATTTAGCAAAGCTCCCATCCTACTGAAGAATTTGATGAATATTTTGGAAATGAAAATTAATGATAGTCAAATATTTACTTCAAGACACCATTACTTGGTCCTTGTTGATGAATTCTTCACAATTTCCACACAGAAACTCCTGCAGGTTATAATTTCTTAACCCAACATTAATTTAAATATAAATTTTGGCTTTTTATTTAATTGATCTAGATCTGGAAGGGATCTCAGAGGCCATCTAGTCCAATGCTCTCATTTTACAAGTGAGGAAACTGAGGCACAGTGAGTTTAAATGATTTGGTCAAGGTCACACAGGTAGCAAGTAGCAGAGGCAGTAATTCAACCCAGGTCATCTGACCTCAGAAATAGTACTCTTTCCAATGTAACAAGTTAGCAACATCAAAAATATATGTGAATGTATGTGTATATGTGCCTGCATGTGTCTGTACATGTTTACATGCATGTTTTGAAAAATTGACACCAAAAAGTTTTTT
The DNA here is from genome assembly GCA_028646515.1 of Pseudochirops corinnae. Classification (NCBI taxonomy): domain Eukaryota; kingdom Metazoa; phylum Chordata; class Mammalia; order Diprotodontia; family Pseudocheiridae; genus Pseudochirops; species Pseudochirops corinnae. Next base: position 232,082,943 of record CM053588.1, on the reverse strand, counting down.
TTCTTTTTTATCATTACTTATTTAACAACATCAATAAAGCATTTGTTAAGTATCTGTTATATGGCAGGTACTTTGCCATGCTCCATATGGCTGTGATATATATGATTGCCACAAAGTAAATGGAAAGATAACTAAAACCAAGTCGAACTCTAAGTAACTGAAGAACCAATAATGGTGCAAGAGAAGAGATGATGGATTATACCTCCTTCCTCATTCATGAGAGGTGGGAAGCTACTAGGGTAGAGAAGGATCCCAAAGTCTGATCCACAGATAGCCTAAATAACTCTAGAAATCTCTGGAGCACCTTCATTAATACTTTCAACTAATCCTTGAGTGTCATGAGTCATCTTCTCTTTCTTCACTTGGTAATCTCATTGTAAAGCCAGTCTTGAGCAGCTTTCCTGAAAACTTCTGCTATGAATAACATTAAGGATCTAATTGCATAGTCTAATGAACTGTCTACTTATTCAGCAATAAATTAAAGCATAACATTCAAGAAACTAAAACACAACATTCATAACAATATAATATTACTAAGGTGTCCACATAGTCTTAAACAAAACATATCATTCAGTAAGTCACAATCTCATGAATCAATATAGAGTACCCAAGTAAAGTCTTATTTTATCTTGACTTGAGGTTGACTTCCAATCATCCTTAAGGGGTAGCAGCAAGCAGAAACAGCATCCACCCCTATGTTACAGTAAGTCACAATCTTATCAGTAAATACGGAGTATCCAAATAAAGTCTTCTTTCATCTTAACTCAAGGCTAACTTCCAAACCCCAATGCTCTTCCCTGGGCTGACCACTCACAGCTTTTGCCTGGATTCACACGCAGGCAACTCTCTGCTCTGGTTCTATATCTCAGCCGACTGCTCCACTACAAGCTCTTCAAAGCTTCTGTTTCTAGGAAGACAAAGCTCAATAGGGCTACAACAATATTTACACACATTGCTGGCAGTATCATCTCAATTCACTTCCTATCTGACAAAGTAATACAAATCAACAGACAAGGCTTCTGTCTGAGAAATCAAACATGAATCAATAGTAAAGTCCCAAGACTTCTGTAACAGCAGTAAAGTCCTCTTTTGGGGCTTCTGTAATAGCAATAAAGTCCTAGGGCTTCTGTAGTAGCAGTATAGTCCTCTTTCAGGGCTTCTGTAACAAACGTAAAGTCCTCTTTCAGGACTTCTGTCTAAAAATGACAGACATGGTGCTTTTGTCTGACAGACCAACAGACAGAGTACCAAAATCACAAGCATTCTCCCTCTTAGTTCTGCTTGATCCCAGTTCATGCTCAAGCTTTTCTCTGCTCTGCGCCTTCCTGTTCCACTCTTCCTGTTCCACAATTTTGGGAAGCTGCTCCCACTGTGGCCTCCATGTGATGATGTTAGGCCTATTAAGGTCAGGAAAGGTCTTCAAATTCCCTTAGGCCTATTAAGGGCAACACAATGTATACTGTTTCCAACAAGACTTGATACAATCAAAGGTGCGGCTCAAAGGCACTTGAATAGCTGAACAAGCGCAAAGTACTACTTTGCTTGCCATCCATTACACTCATCTTCTCCAACAGATTCAACTATAATCTCTATTAAGATGACTTTTAATCTACAATATCTAGCCCTAGTCTCTATCCTGAAGTTCAGCCACTCATCGCCAATTGCTAGTTGGACAATTTGAACTTTATTTCTGAGGCATCTCAAACCCAATATGTTCAAAAGAGAACTCATTATCTTTTTTCCAAAAACTTTCTCCTTTCCCAGAGTTGCCTATTACCATTGAGGGTTCCACCATCCTCCTAGTCCCTCAAATTCATGACTTCCATATTATTTTTGACACCTTGCTTTCCCTCACTTTGCATAAGCAATCCAATCTTTATTTATCAAACTCTCAGATATTTCACCTTCCCTCAACAATCTAGCCATACTAGTCTATAAACTATTCCTAGCACAGTTCTATTTCCTTACTCCTCATCCTTCAGCTTCTTGTCCCCCAAGCCTAGGGTCTTCTCCCTGTTCACCTATTCAACTCAGTTTCCCAGGTTGTCTTCAAAACTCAGCTCAAATTCTACTTTCTGCAGGAGGCTTTTCCAGTTGCTGCATCTGCTAGTGTCTTCCCTCTGAGATTATCTTCTAGTTTCACTTTATATTTACACATCATCTCTCCCATTAAAATAAGAGCTCTTTGAGGGCAAGGAGCATCAGTTGATTTTCTTTGTATTTCTACCACTTAGAATAGTGGAACACTAGGCCAGGGCACATAAATATTTCCTGACTGAAGGACTGAAACTTAATGTTCTGTCTCCTGCCTGTGTGATTTGCATAGATACCTCCACATTTCTGGTGCTATGTAAAGAGAGTGGAAGTGGCAGTCAGAAGACCTAGACTCAAATTCGTGTTCTTGCTCTTACTGCCCGAGTACTTTGGGCAAAATACATCAGTCTCCTCATCTGCAAAATGGGAAGTTAGATTTCCCATTCTAAAAAAGTGGTCTTGGGACAGCTAGGTGGCACAGTCAATAGAGCACTGGCCCTCAAGTCAAGAGGACTAAGTTCAAATCCAGCCTCAGACACTGGACAGCTGTGTGATCTTGGGCAAGTCACTTAACCCCAAATGCCTTGCCTTCTCCTTCCAAAAAAAAAAGTGATGTGCCCAACCTCTCAAAATCCTCATCTTCACTCCAGGCTTAGTTCAGATACCACCTCCTCCATAAACCCTTCCCACCCAAGTTGCTAAAATGCTCTCCCTTTCCTAATTACCTTGCATTATACTTATGTATATGTTTGTTCTGGACTTCTTATACCCCTAATGGTTAGTAATCTCTTCTTTCTCATATTATTGTGAGGTGTGTGTGTGAGTGCACACATGCTCATGCATGTATGTGTGTAAATTTATTACCTTATATGGTGCTTGGGGTACCTTTCAACTTGCAGGGCAGGTAAAAGAGAATGGCTAGCTCAGATTCAGGTATTCTGTATCTATGTCTCTTATAATTCAGGCGTGGGGAACCTGTGACCTTGAGGCCACATGTGGCCTTCTAGGTCCTTGGGTGTGGCCTTTTGACTGAGTCCAAGTTTTACAGAACAAATTCTTTTATTAAGGGGATTTGTTCTGTGGAGTTTAGATTCAGTCAAAGGGCTGCACTTGAGGACCTAGAGGGCCACATGTGGTCTTTAGGTCACAGGTTCCCCACCCCTGGTATAGTTGATGAGCCTCCAGACACGTTTGGCCTTGGTAGTCATGTGGAAACCACAATTATTTCAATTAGCCTATCAGCAAACATTTAATAAGAATACAGAGATACAAAGAAATGCAAAGAAAAGCAAAAACATGGTACCTGCCTTCAAAGAGCTCACATTCTAATAGGGGCAGCAATACATTAATAACTATGTACATCACACACATATTTTATACATAGACACAGATATAGAGCTATCTAAAGGGAGAGAGACAGAGAGACAGGGAGAGAGAGACAGAGACAGAGACAGAGAGAGAGAGGAGAGACAGAGAGATACAGACAGACAGAGAGACACAGAGATAGAGACATAGAGAGAGGGGAGAGAAAGAGAGAGAGAGACAGGGAGAGAGACAGGGAGAGACAGAGAGGGGGGGAAAGAGACAGAGACAGAGAAAGAGACAGAGAGAGAGACAGAGACAGTGAGAGAGACAGAGAGAGAGGAGAGACAAAGAGAGAGAGATGGAGAGAGAGAGACAGAGAGACAGACAGAGACAGAGAGACAGAGAGAGACAGGGAGAGAGAGGAGAGAGACAGAGACAGAGACAGAGACAGAGAGAGAGAGACAGAGAGAGAGACAGAGAGAGAGGAGAGACAGAGAGATACAAACAGACAGAGAGACACAGAGATAGAGACAGAGAGAGAGGGAAGAGAGAGAGAGACAGAGAGAGAGAGACAGGGAGAGAGACAGGGAGAGACGGGGGGAGAGAGACAGAGACAGAGAGAGATGGAGAGAGAGGAGAGACAGAGAGGAGAGACAAAGAGAGAGAGATGGAGAGAGAGAGAGAGACAGAGAGACAGAGAGAGAGAAAGAGAGATTGAAGAGAGAGGAGAGAGAGAAGTGAAGGTAATCTCTGAGGAAAAAGCACTAACAATTAGAGGTCTGGGAAAGACCTCCTGCAAAAAGGAGGATTGACTTAAATTGAGTCATGAATGAAACCAGGGAAGCCAGGAGGTAGAAGTGAGGAGGGAGAGCATTCCAAGTATGGGAGACAGAGGGTAGAAAGGTAGAATAAAGTGATAGGGTATTATTATGTGTGAAAACTAGCATGAAAGTTAGTGCCCCTAGAATAATGAGTGCATGGAGGAGAGTAAAACATAAGCATATTGGAAAGGGTGGAAGGGATGAAGTAGTGAAAGTCTTTCCATATCAAACAGAGAGCTTTATATTTGATCCTGGAGGTAATAGGAAGACAGCAGAGTTTATTGAATAAGGGAGTGACATAGCCAAATCTGTGCTTTAGAGAAATCATTTTGGCTGATGAACTGAAGACAGATTTGATGCAGGGGGAGAGTGTGGAGAAACTCAACATGGTGAGACCCATTAAAAGGCAATAGTACCCTATTAGAATTGTAACTGTGTGAGTGGAGTGAAAGGGTTGTTTATGAGAGAGATTGAAGGTAGAAACAAGAAGATTTAATATGTAGGGTGAGTATGAGTGCACAGACTAGGAAGACAAACTTGCATCACTGGGAAAACTGATGAAGCAAACCCACAAGGAGAGGGAAACATAAAGAAAATATATGTCACCAGTGCACACATGTGGAGAGTCATATTAATAGGAAACATGTGGAGCCAGGGCATTTTCATGGAGGAAAACTCTTGTGGGAAATATATCTGGCCAGAAGGCATGCATTGAAGAGTGACACATAATTCTCCACCTGTTCCCATCCCCTTCAAACCAACTCTGCCTCCACCTCCCATTCTAAAGCCACCCAATCTTTCCACTGTGCTCTCCAAAATGCTTGCTCCATAGGTAACAAATTGGATTTCACCTTAACCTTTTCCTTTCTCCCTCCCTCCATATTCTCGCATTCACTAAGACCTTGCTATTTTCTTATGACTCAACTTCCTTGGCTACCTTTTGAAACACTGGTTATATTTTTAAAAATTATTTCTGAACTTAAGAAAGTAAACAATTATTTCCATAACATATTCATACTTCTCCCTCTCCATGGAACTGTTAGTGGTGAGGAAGTTGGAATACTTTTGCTCCCTGTTGCCACTTCCAGACTCCCCCTTTATGACAAAAAAACCCTATTCTTTCTCTTTCTTCCATTTTGTTTACTTTGTTCTTTCTACTGAGTTTTCTCATATTCCCCCAAAGACTTGCAATACGTAATCAGATACCTAACCCTAGCTTACGGTGGTCATTCTATATACTTCTCAGTTTTTAATCCCTCAGAGCAAGACTCTAAACCCTAATACTGACCCAATAATATTCAGATATTGCCAGAGGTCTATGTTTCTCATTTTTCCAACTCTCAGCCTTTTTCAAATGTCCCTGGTGATGAGTAGGTGGGGAAACAAGAGCAGAGCAGGAGTTTTTCACTTTTGTCTTTGAATTCTCAGTGTCTAGAACGGCACCTTGTATGTATGAGGCACTTAACAAAGTTTTGCTTAAGTAAATTCTAATAATCCCAAACTTGTTGTCAGGAATATAATTAATCCTTCCAACTTTTTAATGAATTAAAAGCTATCTGTCTATGAGTGAAATTAGTAGGCTAGTAGAAATTTACAAAGTGCTAATGAATACATAAATGTAATGACATTTTACCTTAAGTTGACAAAAATGAGGTGTTTAGATTGCTTAAATTGTAGAAACTATGACAAGTTTTTGGTAAAGACAACTGTTTTTATTTTACTTTCATTACAATAAGGAAAAATAGTTTCCTTCTAAGTAATTACAAGACTATAAGTAAATATATCATATATTCCCTTACCTCAATCTAGTCTTTAAAAATACATGTACAATACACACACACACACACACACACACACACACACACACACTAGCACTTTTAAATGAAAGACCTCAAACTTTCCCTGGGCATTATTGAATATGTGGTGTCAGGAAATCTGACAGTGCAGTTTTCCACCATGCTGGTTGCTGACAAAACATATATCTCCAGGGATGGAGAAATCCCTGTGAGTACAAGAACTAGATATCCTCCCTCACCCCAATTAACAGAAAGAGCAAATTATAAGACTCCTGGTAATAAAAATGAGTACTTTCAGGATTTATTAAATAAACCTTCCCTCTTTGCTATCATTAGCCTCATCAAAATATCACTTAAAGTTTTGAGTTATGTTAATAATAACAGACTAGCTAGAAGATGATTATGTGGAGAGAAATAATAATCTTATTCCAAAGACAGTATAGTATGACTTGAAAGCAGAGAGGTAGGTGACCAATAGCAACTTGCTTGGGAGGTAGGAAGCCCAAATTCTAATTATAATCTTAACATTAATTAATTGTATGAGCTCAACTACCTTGGAATCCATTTTTTTTTTTCATTTATAAAATGAGTAGTTTGGCCAAAATGACCTCTATCATCCTGCCACCTCTAAAATTTGATGAGTCTATAACTCCCTTTGAGTTCATTTCCCACTTTAAAATTCGTAGTTTCTTTCTAATCCTCACAGAATGCCATTAACAGCTCCCTATAAAGTGAGATGTATTACAGGATTAGTGTCTAATATATGAGTCACAAACACAAGCTACTGAGAATTTGGTGGTTAATATGAATAATAAAAGGATGCAGTAATTCTAAACATCACAGTATTTGCCTTTCCTCTCCTCTTCCCCTTACTCTGAACAAAAAGAAGAGTTAGAGAGTAGAGTAGGTCACTGTGTTTGTAGTTGATAAATTAACTTCAAAATACCCTTTACATTGTTCTCTTTGAGTCCAAGGATGAAATCCTCATCACAGAAAAGTATCATGAATAAAAGATGTCTCATTTACATTCATTGCTTTGTCTACATAGGAATTTGGTTGTTTGCCAACATCTTAATGTCTTGAGAAAGCTGTAGGTCATTTTGCAGCCCAGAATTTCATGGCATTGTGTCACCAAATCTCATTTAATCTTCCCATTTTGTCATCAGTTTGGGGTTCAAAACACATTCTAAATGATGAAACATTAATAACATGTAGAGGGTTTTGGTTTTTGTTCCTAAATATATTCTTGCTAAAGAAAAAAATCCCTATGAATTGCATATGCCCCGTACATTTTATGAAGATATTCGTCCAAGCTAAAACAAACAAAAACAAAAACAAACCATTGAGCACTTTGAAGGTGAATCTTGTCAAAGAATAAAGGATAATTTGGGATAAGGCCTGACCTGTATAAATATGGTAGCTCCTATT
>CM053588.1:232051583-232075059 GCA_028646515.1 Pseudochirops corinnae | reverse complement strand
TATTTCTTCCCCCCCCCCCCCTGCCCTGGCCCGCTGAAAAGCATAACTTTATAACTCTGCCTTAAGTCCCTGTCAGCTTTCAACCCCTTGCCTCAGTGAAAAAATAAACTTTTATGACTCTGCCAAAGGACAGCTGGGTCCAGTAGATTCTTTTTCCAACAACGAACCTAGAAAGGATTTCATTAGAAATCCCACACCCCTTCTCCCTCATCAGTGAGATTTTTAAGAACCTGTGCATTTGTGACACAAATTATATTGACAAATGGCCCAGATTTTAAGAATCTGAGCAATTGGTAGGCAAGACTGATCTCTTTTTATATTGTGGGAAGATTTAGATGGGATCAAGGAGTGGCCAAAGTCTGGAGTGGTCTGGTAACAGACAATGAAGGTTGGGCTGGGTAAGAGGTAAGAGAGAATTGGAGGCTGGATTGGGTCAGGGGTAACAGAGAATGAAGGGTTGGGCCTGGAGCCATAATGAAAGGACAGTTGAAAAGATTACTGGGATAAGTGATGCCTCAGGCAAACACCAGAGACTAGGCTGGGTTGGAAAGTCCAGGGGCTTTTCCTTTTGGGGGTCCAGATCGCAAAGACATAGTCTTTTCCTTTTACGGGTCCAGCATGGATCCCATCCCCATCAAATCCACTTACATTTTGAAGGTAGGAAAGGCTAAAGAGGAGGAGATAGTTTACTAATGCTGATCCCTATCAATACTCAACTGCTACACACATACAAGGTGCTATACACATGCTTTGCCAAAAAGTGTTTAGAATGATTAGGATAGGGATTTCTGTGCTATGAAGTAAGCTAGGTGCCATTTGCTTCCATGGAACTTGTTTGTATTTTGGTAGGTGGGGACACAATCTGTGAGTTTATTGGGGGAGGGAATTTAATCCAGAATCAGCCAGATTCCTCCAGCAATACAGAACAACAATTTTTCTGAAACTCATAGTCTTAGAGAGTTGGTTTGGGTAAATGAGATGTTAAATGATTTGCCCAAAGTCACATATTACATGCAGCAAGGTGATAAAGTGGATATGGTACTGAATCTGGAGTCAGGAAGACCTGAATTCAAATTTAGCCTGGGACACTTAGTAGTCATAAGACATTGATTGGGCAATTCGCTTAATCTCTGTCCTCAGTTATTTCAACTGTAAAATCGGAATAAAACCCCCTACTTCTCAAGGTTGTTGTGAAGATCAAGTGAGATAATATTTGTAAAGTGTTTGGCACACAGTAGGTGCTATATAAATGCTATTATTGTTATGTTGCCAGAATATGCCAGAAGTAGAAGTATTATTGTCCTCCATATAGTAAACTACTGCTTCTAATAGTGATAGCTCTTCTCCATGTCACAGAGAGTCCTCAACAAATATTTTTTGATAATTTACCATATTTAATTGCATATGAAAAATGCAAATCACATAATTTTATGATAATTTTTCCAACCAAGCCTGGGTGTTTTGAATGCAGCTGCATAGAAATGTAACTATTAATTGACTAAGAGGAGCCTAGCCCGCCACTGAGTAGTGCCTACTTAAGGGGCAAAGATGGTAACAAAGTTTCTTTAGAGACAAGCACTCATAGTTTCAGAAACTTTGGGAGAGACACATAAAGAGAAAGAAAGACTTTGGAATCCAAAAGACATGTAGACCAATTTAATTGACCAATTCCTCAACATCAAACAATCAGTGAACATTTATTAAGTGCTTATTATGTGCCAGACACTATGCTAAGTGCTTAGGATCCAAAAAGGAGCAAAAGATGGTCCCTGCCCTTGAGGAACTCACAATTTAATGAGGGAGCCAGCATCTAAACAAATACATAAAAAAGCAAGCTATGTGCAATATAAACAGGACATGATTAAAAGAGAGGAGGCACTGGAATTGATTAAAATGGTCTGGGGATAACTTCCTGTAGAAAGTGGGATTTTAGCTGGGACTTAAAGGAAGCCAGAGAACCAGTGGGTGGAGCTGAGGAAGGAGAGCATACCAGAATGGAGGACAGTCAGAGAAAATGCCTAGAGCCAAGAGACAAACTTCCTTGTTTGTGGAGCAGCATGGTGACCATGGTCACTGGATCAAAGAGTATGGATTGGGTAGTAAGGTATAAGAAGACGTGTCCCAAATAGATTTCTGAGACTTTTTCTTGCAGTGGTCCTTGCCTTGGTCTGAGTCATGTTCTCATCTCCCTCCCAGCTAGAGAACTCATTTACTCTTGTGCATTTCCTGGCATATTCTCAACTGTTTCTCTTCTCTAATTTCTGTTTGCCGTTTTGCTTGGATAAATGGATTTACTTGTGATTTGCTATTTGTGATAGTCTTTAAAGTAACCAGGGTTTTGTGGGAAGGAGAAGTAGGCTAATCTCCTTAAGAGTGACTAGGGGAATGGCTTTTATTCTGAACCTATTGTATCCCTAGAAAAACAATAGTGGTGTGAGACAGAGATATAAATCTAGACTGATACCCCTCTAGGAAATAGGCAAAGTGAAGATCAAATGATTTCTGTCCTTGCCTTTCTCCTGTTCTCCTCAAGGCAGAAATCAGTCTTCCTTAGAAATGGATAGACCAGATTCCAAAGATATCTGTCCTTACCACCCATGCTATATTTTTATATAAATAATCCACATGGACATACATATTGCACATGGGTAAATATAGCTTCCAATGATGGCATTAATTACATCATTATTATCATGTAACTATTATTGTGAGATTTCTTTATCATTAAATGACAACAGTTACTTTCCACTAAAGTCACTATCCTGTGTCACTTCATGGCATTGGGATGATCCTGGGTTTTCAAAGGCTATACCAGTAGAGAACAAACTCTGAAAGCTCCCACTAATATGAAAAAAACTTTAAGAATGGATCAAATGGTTTATATTGTGTATATCATCTAGTGATTACCTTAGCTACAGAGAGTCTCATCCTCAGAAAGTTGGTATCAGGTGATTTTTTTTTTTAAATCGCAGCAAGACAAGTCAACAAGCATTTATTTCCAACTACATGCTAGTCACTTTGCAAGGTACTGGAGATACAAAGAAAGGGGAGGAAAGCCCTTGCTCTTCACAAAGGTTTGGAAAAGTCTGTGTTAGTACTAATCATACCAATGAAATCAGAGATCTTTTTAAATAGCAAAGTATTGAAGATATTAATAATAATTCAGCATCTTAAATGTCTAGCACGTAGTAGATTATTAATAAATCCTTGTTTATTAATGGATTGATTCAATCCATTACAATTTAGTATGTCCACATCCATAGTAGAAATAGAAACAATGTGGGATAGTGGAAAAAGCTTTGGATCACAGGGAGAAAGCCTGAAACTAAACCCCTCCTACCCCAGTTATTTAGTACCTATGTAATCTTGACCAAGTCACTTAACCTCAATTTCCTCCCTGGTAAAAGTTCAAATGGTTGACATAGATATCTCTAAGGTTCCTTTCAACTCTGAATTCCATGATCATCAAACCAAGAGAATCTTGAATCTTTTGCATTTTGAACTTTAGCCATCAAATTAAAGTGATAAGTGGAATTCATTAAAAAAAAAAAAAAACAACCCACCACTCAGTCAATTTGAATCATTGAATAGCTTATAGTTAGCACCAGAGAACCAAAGAAATAAAGCCTCTCACACATTAAATGTTGAATGGCAAAACTTTTGTGCTCAAAACCAATTCTAATTTCGGGTACTTTGCCACATGCCATATGGAATTTTAAATGTAAACAAATAATTTACTTGCAACTAGGAAGACTTGCTTTTCAGATGTGCTAAATACTGGCACTCAGAATTCTTTATTCATGAATCTCACTTATTGATCTAAGTGAAAATAGCTTTGTAAAAATAAAATTTTGTTTCTTGAATTATCCTCTGCCCTTTATAAACGGCTACTTGGGGGGTTTATAGGATTTGCCTGATGTATGATTGAAGCTGTCTGATTCTTATAGTGATTTCTTTCTATACATGGCATTTGGTCTGCCTGTTTGAAGCTAAACAGTTAAATGGCTGCCTACCAGTGGCAAAAGTATAATTATGATATCATTAGAAATATTTAAATATAAATAACATCCTATATTTGTACTTGTCACTTGTCTGGTTTTTGACAGGAAGAGCCAGTTTTGATGGGTTTCCTGGGGTCCCCTAGATTTTTATCCTGTTATCCAATTTTCCACTGCACTGCTCTCCTTCTGTCATGCTGACTGCCATCCAGCCCTCTGTTTTCCCCCGAGGAGAGGTAAAGCTTTGTGCTACCATGGACAGAGGCAAAGAGAAAGAAAACTCTTAGCTGAATCTTTTCCCTAAGTGTTATCCTCTTCCTGTTTAATTGAGAAACCTTACCATTTGAAGGATTGAAATAGTTGCAGTGCTGTGGGGTTGGAGAAGAGTGAGGACTTTGTGGATTTTTTTTTTTCTCCTGATGTTGCTCATATAAAGAAAAAATCCTAGTTGACAAGCACACAAAGCCATAGGCAGCTTTTGGCTAGAAGCAGTCCCAGATGAGTGGTAGGGATAAGACCAAAAGGTTGATTATAAGTAGTCACCAACATCATGAATATTTGCTCTTTAATGTAGCCATCTTTTTGCACTTAATAGTATTTTATTTTTTCCAATTACATGTAAAGATAGTTTTCAACATTCACTTTTGTAAGAATTTGAGTTTCAGATTTTTTTTCCTCCTTTCCTGCCCTCCCACTTCCCCAAGACAGGGGATCTGATATAGGTTATATGTGTACAATTATGTTAAACATATTTCTACATTAATCATGTTGTGAAAGAAGAATCTGACCAAAAGGGAAAAACCATGGGGAAGAAAAAAAAAAGACAAAAAAAAAGTGAAAACAGTATGCTTTGATCTACATTTAAACTGCATAGTTTTTTCTCTGGATGTGGATAACATTTCTATGGTGAGTCTTTTGGAATTGTCATAGATTGTTGTATAACTGAGAAGACCCAAGTTAAACATAGTTGGTCATTGCACAATGTTGTTATTACTATGCACAAGGTTCTCCTGGTTCTGCTCACTTCACTCAGCATCATTTCATGTAAGTCTTTCCAGGTTTTTCTGAAATCTGCCCACTCATCATTTCTTATAGAAAAATAGTTTTCCATTACATTCATATACTACAACTTGTTCAATCATACACCAATTGAAGGGCATTTGCACAATTTCCAATTCCTTCCCACTACAAAAAGAACTGTTTGTACATGTGGGTCCTTTTCCCTTTTTTATGATCTCTTTGGGATAACAGCCCTAATAGTGATACTACTGGATCAAAGGGTATGCACAGTTTTGTAGTCCTTTGGACATAGTTCCAAACTGCTCTCCAGAATGGTTGGATCAGTTCTGATGTGACCATTTTAGAAGGAAGAGTTAATCCAATAGTATATACAAAAGAGGAAAATGAATATTTTCTGCCTTAAAAATAGGGAGTGGAGAAAGGCTACTTTCTTCATAAGTTTTCTCAGGAGATTTCTTTTGAGCTTAAATTTAGATAAACTATTGTTCTGAAGCATATATAGATGTCAATGATTCCTTTAGATTGGAAATGAAAGGAAAAAGAGATGTCAAGAGATGGCTTAGATGTAGAAGAGGTTACTGACCTACACATCTCCCAGTGTAAATAAAGCCTCCACCATTTGAAGCATCTCATAATCTTCTATTTCTGGGATGAATGTTTCACATTTTAAGGGCACAGCTAGAAAAGGCATACAGGAAATTCCATCAAAAAAGAATGATGGATTTGGAATCAGAGAACATGGGTTAAATCCCAGCCCTTCCATTTCACTTGCTGTCAGTATGATGTTGAACAATTAAGTCAACCTCTCTGGACCTTAGATCCCCATCTCTAAAAATAAGTTTCAACTGGATAACTTCTTAGGTCCTTTCTAATCCTAATTCTATGATACTATTATATATTTATCTGCATTCTTCATTAAACATTGTTCATTTTTTTTAACTCAACAATTGGGTGAGCTCCTTCTAGCAACTTGGAAAGAAAGTCAATTGTTTTTTACAGGCTTAATGTATACATCTGATGTTATGATCTCATTCACATTTATTACCTGATACTCTTCCTCTGACTCTGCATGCCCCTCCTCTCCAGTTCCCACCATGACCACAGATGCTCTCTTTTCTTATCTAAGGACTATTTAGAGTTCAGAACTGTGCCATTCAAATATACTAAAAGAGTCAAGCTTTTTTATCACCGTTTCCGAGACAGAAAATCTCTCCACAGGGAGTGCACTAGGACTAAGTACAATGCTTTTGTTGACTAGAAGTTCAGACTCATAATGCCTGCTGTGGTGAAGTGGAAAGATTTTAGAGGCAGAGGACCTATGTTCAAATCCCACTTCTGTTACTTATTACTTGGGTGGCATTGGGCAAATCACTTCGCATTTCTGTGTCTCATTTTCCTCATCTGTACAATGAGGGGGGATGCACTGGATGACTTCTCAGGGTCCTCCTAGATCTAAATCTATGATTTTATGATCTATTAAGTGACTTTCTCTCTGTCTCTGTCTCTCTGTTTCTGTCTCTCCTTCCCTACTCTCACTGGCCTCCACATTGGTTATTCTTTATTGTCAATACTAGTGTCCACAATCTGAGGGGGTTTCCTAACCAGACCTATTTCCCCAGCTACTAACATCAGTAGAATGTCTTGACTACTCTTTTCACAGGATGACAAGTAATTAAAATTATTTGCAGTTACTCCCCTTCCATCTCTATCATATGTATTCATATTCCTGAACCTGAATTATAAATGTTGGATTGTTTAAATACTTTTTAGAATATTCTAAATTTAGTGGGAAATTTTTACTGACTAATACATTTCTAACAACTAGCCTAGTGTAAGTCCAAATATGTAGTACAAATATAAAAGAATTAGCTTCTCTTGCTGGTCTAAAATACCTATATGTTTAAAAAAAGGAGACATTCTCTTTAGGAGTTTATACAATGGAAGGAAAGCTCAATTTAGGAACTTTTTTTCTTTCAGTCAAAAAATCATGATTAAGTCTCATTTTATGTATACTGAACCATGAAAAGTCCTATTGTAAATCTGGACAACATTTAGTTCAAATGGTCTCAGAATTTAGCAAAATAATGTCAATTAGTATGGTATATTTAGCCCCAGAAAGTAGGAAATGATTCAAATGAGCTGTCTAAAACTGTGTGAACTAAGATAATTCACTTAACCCATTCCGACCTCAATTTTCTCATGTGTTAAATAAGGGGAGTGGACTAGATGACCTCTAAAGTCCTTCCTATCTCTAACTCCATGATCTCAAGCATGGTAGACCTTTGTTTTTACCAAATATTATGAAGAAAATACTAAAGAATAATTCATCTTTCTAACATGAAAATATTGATTGTAATACCTAGTAAAGCACTGGTGCATAGGTGTCCATTTGAATGAATGAATGGATGCTTTGCCATTTTAAAATTTTATTGGTATTATAGATGTCTTAGCGATCATCTAATCTAAACCTATCATTTTACAGAGGAGGACACAGAGAGCTAGAGAGAGGAAATTATTTGTCCAAGATCACAATGGCATAAAAAAAACCAGGAGTTGAATTTGAGCCCAAGTCTTCTGTATTAGAGCTGGTGTTCATTCTATTGTGTTATGTGGTCTCTCAGCATTTTATACTTTCCATGGTTGAATTGGTTTTTCAATTGTGTCCAATTCTTCATTACCCCGTTTGAGGTTTTCTTGGCAAAGATACTGGAGTGATTTGACATTTCCTTCTCCAGCTCTTTTTATAGATGAGGAAACTGAGGCAAACAAGGTTAAATGACTTGCCCAAGGTCACATAGCTGGTATCTGGGGCTAGATTTGAACTCAGGAAGATCAGCCTTTCTGACTTCAGGCTCAGCATTCTATCCACTGCACCATCTAGCTGCCGATTACTCATCTATCACATTTTGCTATCTTCTGAAGCCAAACAAAATGGATTCCAGATTTAAATTATAATATGACATCAAACATTCCATGAGACTCAGTCATGACATTTTGGCTGAGGAGGAGAAAAACAAGCTTCAATATTCTATTTTGGTTAATGTGAATGAACTTTCTAGGAACTAAAATTTGTAAGGGAGAGTTCTTTGGGTTCCTTCCCAGCATTTTCAATGTGTTCTTAACACAGTTGCCTTGACTTGACAGTACAGGCAGGAGATGAGAAGTTGAAAACAGCAAACACTTTAATCAAACATTTTAAATAGTGGTCATCCTAGTTTGCACCAAAGGTATTCTTTTTTCTATAATCTGCGATGGCAGTTGCTGAAATTCAAATAAGGGGTTTACACATACAAAAAAAGGGTGTTAATCCTTAATTTAGGATAAAATAGAAACATTTTATATTAACTTTTTTTTTTACAAAGTTCTTGAATAAAGTCTTATGCCAGTACCTGATTGCAATGTGGAAGAATCCTTGGGTTGGTGATAGGGGTGTGCTGGTACAAATTTAACAATAGGTACTCCAAAAAAAAGTGCTCATAGCACACCTATACATTTAATTTGAATTATCAACATTTCCCCTCATTTCCCCCCATCATTTTCTTTAGGCTAGACAATTGACAAAACAACAAATCAAGGTCTAACTTATAGCATTTATCAGTTCATGAGGTGGAAATGTTCAAATGAATACTTTAACGATTAGCTTTCCCAAACTTATTCTAATTGAACTCCAGAACACCCTTAGTTCTCAAAATTTTTGGCCAGAGAGTTCAAGTTCCTGACTTCTACTAAACTGAGAAGATTTTGGAATGTAGGACTAGCAATAATCTATCCTAGGAGGACCAGTCTACTACTAGCTTAGTGGGAAGAGCATAACTACTAGTGCTTGTTGCTGTTAATCATGTAGTGAAAAGAATTTGGAAATTATGATATGTCACAGTAGAGAGAGTACCCATACTAAGGACTATTTATCTACTGCTACAAATTTTTTCAAATATTGGAGTTATAAAAGAAAAGAAAATGATAGACTCATAGATGTAGATCTGGAAGGGAACCCAAAGGTCATCTGTCTAGCCTCACCCTCCATTTAACACTGAGGAAAGTGAGAATCAGGAATGTTCAATAACTTGTCCAATACATACAGGTTATGGTCTTTAGAGGTAGGATTCGAATCCAAGACCTCTTATTCCAGGGCCTGAGGGTTTTCCATTGTGTATGTCCTAGTATTGACCCATAGTTAAGAAAAATGGAAGTCCAAAACATCAGCTGGATGAAAAAGAAAAATTAATATCTTTCTTACTCCTAGAACCTGGGTATTTCTTTCATGTTACATCAAAGGGTCATAGAAAAACATGAAATCAACCTTTTAATTCACTAGATAGCAGTATATTTTGCTTTGTCCCTTAGAAAGCAGAAGGAACACTAGACAATATTCATACATTCTACCTTGAGTTTTACCCTCTTTCAATAAACGAAGACCAGAGCATGTGAATTTAACAGCAAAGCATCATAATTGGTGGGATTTTTTTATTTGACTAGTCGCTAGATGGAAACAAAAATTTTAGACAAGAGAAATGGGTAGAACTCTTTCTGCAGAATAAATTTCTTTTGCTACCATCAGGGAGGACATCTATATCCTGATGAAAGACAACTTTCCAAGCCTCTAAACTGGAGCCTTTAAGATTTTCTGCTTTCTTTTTTCCTTTTTGCTCATACCACAAATCCTACTCCAGTAAATTTCTCACACCACTGTTTTCAATCATATTTAGTGAATACTGAGCTTCCCATGTGAAAGATGTTGAAATTCATTGTTCCATTAATGGTTATACAATATGATTTGTGGTTACAATTGGGGATAAAATAAACCTTTGATATGTCTTCTCATTTCCCCAGGAATTCCTTGCTCATGTGTTCTTAAGTTTCTAGAGCTCAGTTCTAAAAATGTCTTCTGAATTCTGTGCCTGGCTTGTTTGGTTTTAGGGATTTTGTTTATTTGTTACACATCAGCCCACTTTTAAAATACAGGTTAATGTGCTATTCATGGAAGAGTTTTACAAAATATCACCTCAGAAACCTCTCCATTTTTTTACATTTAAAAAAAAAGAGTACTATGTACTAGGTAGCTGCTTAAGGGCTTTGTAATGATTATCTACTTTGATCCTCACAACAACTCTGGGAGGTAGGTGCTATTATTATCTCCATTATATAGAAACTTTGGCAAATAGAATTTATGACTTGCCTAGAGTCACAGAGCTAATAAACATCAGAGATAAAATTTGAGCTCAGGTCTTTTTGATTCCAAGTCTAGTGTTTTATCGACTGTGCTACCCAGATGTTATTGAAATAAAAAGAACTTCTATCTAAAAATTACTCTGTATGTACCTTGCATTTCTTTTTTAAAAAATTAAATTAATGCACACATGTTGTCCACATTTCACATCTCCACCCTGGGGAAAATAAGTTCCTTGAAGGTAAGACCTTCTTCATTCTTGTCTTTGTGTTCCCAATGTCTAGTAATTCCCTGGCATATGAGTTACTAAACAGCTTTTAGACTTGAATTGAATTTTCAGAATCTAAGGATGTTAGAGATAATTTAATCCAACCTGTACCTTGACAGGAATTCCTTTCATAATGTCCCTGACATCTGCTCCTTTATTGCTTGAAAGCCTCTGGTGAAGTTGAACCCACTACCTACAAGGCAGTCCATTACACTTTTGGGTAGCTGTAATGAATAGGAAGTTTTCTTTTAAATCAAGGTGGGAACTGCCTTTTGGAAACATCTTTCAATCTACCTATTTCTCAATTTTATTCTATTGAACAAGCATTTATCAGATAACTGATGGAATCCTAATAAAGTTGCTCCCAACCCAATATTCTAACTTCATTATAGGCCCCACTGTACCAACCTTCCCTCCTCCTCCCTGCCCCACCCACCAATGTCCTGACTTCTTCATATATACTTCACTGCTCACTGGAACAACAGGTGTGTCCCTGATCTCTTAGTTCCCACAGAAACAGCAGGTGTATCCTTTTGATGGGAACCTAGTTACTGCCTCTACTTAGTCACTGTCCCTACTTAGTCACTGCACCCAGACCCATTCCCACAGAAACAGATGTGTTCTTGTAGTCAGCCAAAATCACATCATCCATCTAACCCAAGACAGGACCATAATACCTAACTATCTTGTCCAGTTGGAACCACAATAGCTAGTCAATTGGAGGGCAGCATGACCAGAATGTTTAACCACCAAAACATAGATGGGACGCCTCCACCACTACCTAATCCTGTAACAAATTCCTCCTGACCTTTTAATATTAATCATATTCCTCTATTCTATTTAAATTTTGATTGTGTAATAGCATCTTTACCCTATAAAAGCATATTTTGATTTCTCTAAAGCTGCTGGCTCCTCTTGGAACTTAGCCTGCCTCTTGAGAGGCATCAATCTCAATAAATGCCTATACTTAGATTAGAGATGGTCTGACTCTGAATTCTTTGAGATGGTTCCACCACATCATGAAACCCCAACAGTTTTTGGGTGGACAGAGCTCCTGCTTCAACTACTATATGCTGTATGTTCTGGGCATGAATTTTTCAGAAGTCCCCTCCCCATGGAGTTAATATTCCTGACTTAGTCTCTTAGCTTGACTGATCATCAGATGACAGATAATACAATCCATCATTGGGCCTGTACTTGAAACTTTTCTGATTTGGCAGGGCTTGCAAGAGCTTGACTCTGTTAGCATTGCCTTAAAAATTCAGGGTTATCTCTTACCCACAAAGAGTCAAAAGAGTAGAGAAATAGAGATATTCCTCTCATATACACACAGATTTTTATATACATACACACATATACCACATACTATGTCTATACCCTGTGATTTTGAGTCTTTATTCACTTTTATTTAAGGTAAAATAGCGATTCAAAATTTTGACACCTATTGATTTTAGTAAAGGATTGTGAATCTGCCAGAGAAAGACTAATCTATACATACTCCAAAAGCATAATTGTTACTGTTTTTGTCTTCAGCTTGGCTCAATTAACCTTCAGATATGTTCTATTTTATAGTTATATTATTATTGTATTATACTGTGCATCACTATAGCAGAACAGGGAGGCTCAATCCTTCAATAGGATTGCACTTAATCCTTGAAAAGCATATCCTTGGGCTAACCTTAGTTTAGAAATCACTTTTCCACACAATTCTAGGAGCTCAAAAGGAACAGAAATGCTTATATTGAACTTCAGGGTTCTTTGGCATATAAGTAATATTTGTAACCCATGCCTCAAAACTTGTTTGCATTAAACCCCTATTTATTGGTGGAAATTGATTATTCATTTCTTCCTACTTCTGTTAGGAGTGGAGTTACTGAGAACTGGAGAGAAGATAAATCCTGGTCTTCTGACTTCCAGCTTTGAGAGAAAAGATATTGAGTTCCAGACTCTCTTCAGGTCTCTGAAGGGAGAGAAAGACTTTAGGGAGAAACCAACATAAAGGGGAGCTGTCACCTTGATCTGGTCCCTACCCCTAGTTTACTACATTAGAGACTTTGGGGAATTCCCCCTTGGGTGAGATATGGGACTCTCTCTTAACTAAGCTATCTCATTTCAAATGAGAGAATTCATTTACTCTGTGTATTATCTGATATACAGTTTCATCTGCGTACCTTCTCTGATTTCTGTTTGCCGTGGCTCAGATAAATGGATTTATTGTGATTTGCTACATATGTTCACTACAGAAATGGTATTTGATGGGCCTTGGATCTATAGCTTGGAGCATGCATTCCCCATTAAGGGATAACATATCAATCATAAGCTCAACTTGAACCTAAAAATGATTTTCCCTAGACTAACAATATTTAGATAGGTGGATAGATATAATTCCAATTCAATACACTCACTCTGGTAAAAACAAAGTAGCTAGCTTCCTGTCTTAATCTCATGCTTCTCTGCTACCAGGAATCAAAGTCTCTATTAAGATAGAATGGGCAGGAGATTCTAGAGATATCTATTTGTGTCTTCCTCAGAGCCACGGTTAGATCCATGTGGCACAAATGGGTGACACACACCTGCTTTCCTTAGACATGTATCTTTTAAGATTTTCTACTTTAATTTAAAAAATTCCAAACCCCAAGATGGCATTTAAAGAACCCTCAAATCTTCATAAATAAAAACAAAAGCAGTGGAAAACATTGACGTCTGCTATTTTACATATGAGAGATTGGAAATGCCATTGTTATTGACTTATTGGAGTGCAAAAATGCCATTGGGAAAATAAACATATGTTTTCCTGTCCTAAAAATTCAAAGCTGGCTTAATAAATTTAACTCAAACTTTTGAAAATAATCACCTTTGGGCTGAGCCTGAGCATTGGCAATCTAAGTTCCAAAGTTGTTTGAGTGACGGTAGTCAACACCTGAAAAGAAAGGTTTTTAATAAAAATTTTTATATAATATTCAGTATATTCATCAGACAATAGACACAGAGCAGGAAGGAACCTAAGAAGTCATAAAACCCAATATCCCCCCCTACCCACCCCACAATCACAATTTTACAAACGAGGAGATTAAGGACCAGAGAAGTGGACTTGAGAAAGACCACTCAAGCAATAAGTGATGAAGATCAGATTTAAACCCCAATTTTCTTACTCCACATACTCTTGCTATTGTACCAACCATATTTAAACTTTATGCTTCATGCCTCATGGCAGCAAAAGCCTGTGATGTCTATTGTTTATGTCAATAGGTTTGTTTGTGTGAATAGGTTTGAGTGAATAGGTTCTCTATCCAGAATATTTGATGTAGTGATATGTCTGTGTGCCATCCTGTTTTTAGTCATTCTTTCATTCACTTAATATTGATTGAGTGCATCCTCTTCATCATTCATTAATTAATTTAACATTTATGGAGTACTTCCAATTGAAGAAATGACATAAAGGAAATATATGAATAGAATAGGAAGTAGGCTTTTGGCAAGAGTAAGAGATAATAGCTGGACAGTCTGAGAATTCCACTGGTATCCATAATATGTTGAAACACCAGAAGACAAATTCTAGCATGTTGGTTGGGTCTTTTCTACAGGAAGTCTTGGAAAGGACATGAACAAGAATTGTACAAGATGAAAAGGTATTAATGAGAAGAATGCCTATATCTGTACTGATGGAAAGAATACCTATATCAGTGAGATCTCAGATTCATTGCAGTATTAAAGTATCATAGTGTTTACTGTGTTCAGGAAACTATATTAGTTTCTGGGAAAAGTACAAAAAATAAATAACATGTGGAACTTGAAGGAGTTTACAGTCTTGTAAGGGTGACAAGACTAAATATACCTGCCTCATAGTAGAAGCTGTTGCCATAGTAAAGGCTGATAGGGCATTTTGTTGTCAAAAGTACTTAACGCAGTGCCAAACATACAGTAGGTACCCAAGAAATAGTCATCAGTTTATTGAAATCAGGTCTAAGCTTGTGTTTAGCCAATGCTTCTCCCCTATCCTGTACCCATTTAAAAAATGAAAAACAAAAAACAGGAAAATACCCACTATGTAAACTTCCTCAGTATTGGGTTGGGTTTTCTTGAGCAAATTCTCATTTTTACCACACTTGTTCTCACTGTTTAAAGTAAGCTAATTTTTATCTTTTTTTTCCCAAGTTTTCATTAGCAACAAGCTTCACCCTTTAAATAGATATCAGCTCATACTGTAAGTACGTACTGTGAACACTCCCTTACTCCTTTTTCATTTCACAGTTTTAGAAGAAAATCAACTTTCAGATGGGTAAGGAATAGGCAACATGTTGGCCTACAATATTTAGCCTCCTTTCCTTGGCTTCATTCCTAAAATGAAGGAGAGAGTCAAAGTGTAGGTCATAAGAACTAGTCTGTGAACAGACAAAGATTTCTCTCCTTTTAGCTTCTCTCTCCCTCCTATCTATTTTTATGCTTTGTCCATTATCTAAACAACAATGTTAACTTAGAGTACTAAGGTACTCTAAGCTTCACAAAATGCTTCCCTCACAACTGTGTAAAACAAGTAGGACTAGCATCATCAGTTCCAATTTATAGATGAGGAAGCCAAGTGTCTGAGAAGTTACATTGCATTTCTATGGTCATAAAACTAGTAAACATAAGAGTCAAGATTCAAACAAAGGTCCTGGGATGCCAAGTCCAATGTTCTTTTTGTTATGCCATATGACCTCCTAAGCATATTTATTAAGCTTTCATAAGCCAGTTGTGTTGGGCTCAGTGCATCCTCCTTTAATTCAACCTCTGCATCCTATCTTAATAACTCCTGCCCACCATTTTTCCATCCATTTGCTTTCTTCCTGTTCTCTGCTGTCTTTGCTTCACTCATTGCATGTTCATTAAGCAGTGCAGAGATCTTGGTTCACCCAATTGATTTACATGGAAAACAGATCCTCAGCCTACTCACTGCTGCTTATGATTTAGGCATAGAATTCTAAGATAAAGCCTGTTCCTCATGGGGTGTAATTCTGAACAATGATCTGGTAGATTTGGACACAGTAGAAAATCCGGATAAATAAAAATGAACAAATATCTTACCCTTGGCCTTCATTTCCCTGAATTGGTTGTCTATCTACATATTCTGGTGTAATGGTAATGGGAATTTGAAGATCTTTCCTGCCCCTTAATAAGTCTAAGGGAATTTGAAGACCTTTGCTACTTTTAAAATATACTCTACCCCCTTATAGGCTAAATTAAATCACATGGAGCCTGTGGTGGGAAGAGTTTGCTGAAAGGAAGAACAGAACTCATAGGAAGCTGGGAGTCAGAACCAGATAGATGGTGGAAGAGAGAGAAAGCTCAGGCAAGGAGTCAGTTGGGCTCGTGGGTAAAATATTGGTCAACTATTGGTTTGTGTTGGGATTTAGTTTTCTGGTATCTGAATACATGTTTTGCTCCTGTCTTTTATATGGAGAGCCTGTTATATTTTGCAATCCAGCACCTTGCAGGAATATTTATCATGATCACTGGCGCTATAAATATTGTATTGGCATTACACCTGGGTTCACTAAATAATTGCTCAATTCTCCACTTTTGTTTGTACTGAGAAGACCTGGTTCCAGAATAAGTAAGTCTATCATGAAGTCAGGAAGTTCCACTGGAAGTGCTGAACTTAATTGGTGTTGTCTAGGAGATATGAGCAGTTTCCTTAAATCTTTTTTCTCCAGGCAAACATCTTCAGCATCTTCAACTGATTTTCTTATGTCCTGGGCTACAGTTCTATTGCTGTCCTGTTTCAGAGATCAGTCCATCCTTCTACTAGAAGGTACTAGTAAGTCAGAGGATGTCAAAGTTTCAAGGGAACTCTGAGGTCATCTATTACAACCCATACCCGAATAGAAATCTTCTTATCCTTTTACAAGGATAAGTTTTAAGTAGGAGTAGGACTTTGCCTAATAGGGAATCTCTGCATCCTGACACTTTTGGACAATTCTTATTGTTAGAAAGTTTTTTAAATTATATCACTCTAAAAGCTTCCTCTCTTCTTCTCTTCCTATACTAGTTTGTAAAAACAAACAAACAAACAAACAAACAAAAACCAAGTGGGAACAGCCCTTTAAACACCTGAACACAGCTATCGTAATCCTCTTAAGTTTTCTCTTTTCTTCTCCAGGATAAGATAGAATTAGAAAGCATTTATACACTTTCTGTTGTCAGGCCTGTGCTAAGCCCTGGAGATACAAATGCAAACAAACAAGATGGTCCCTATCTTCAAGAAGCTTACACTATAGAGGGGGAAACAACATGTAAAGGGGATCTGGTAAGTGGTGGTAATGGCATATGGGTGGGTGAGGGGGAGGTGCCAGAAGTCAGGAGAGTGATTAAAAGTGGGAAAAGAATCATGGATGAAGCAATTCATAAAACAGTAGTTAAGGTGAGAAGGGCATCAATCAAAATAGTGGAGTCTCAGGGCAGAGGTTTGAAGTCCAGATATTGAGTTAAAGTATGAATGAGGTAGTAAGCATTACCAGTTCTTTCATCTTATCCTCTTGCATCATGGTCTACAATCCCTCACCTTCCCGGTCTGCTTCCTTGTCATACTCTAGCTTATTAGGGTTCTCCCTAAAACATGATATTCCAAATTAAACACAATAGATATGATCTGTTCAAATTCAAGGGTGTGTCTAACAGGTCAGTATCCTGTCAGTTCTGGTTTAATGCTGGGAGAAAATGAGGCACTCTTAAGTCATTGAACAGTTAACAAAAGATTTCTTTTGCCCTAACATAAAAAGTTTATTCAACAAGGATACAGTAAAACTTAGCTCAGTGTTTCCCCATATGGAAATGATGCTTATAAGGGCAAGGTACAGTAATTGATAAGGTCCTAGGACATGTATTAAGCCTGAAGGGTCATGACACCATATGGATGGATCTTTTTACGTCTGTCAATATAGCCAGAGCCTACCAAGATACACTGGCAACTAGGTGGAATCAGCAGAACTTCAGTTCAAATCCAGTCTCAGACATTTACAACTGTGTGACTCTCATCTCTAAAATGAGATGGAGAAGGAAATGGCAACCCACTCCAGTATCTTTGCCAAGAAAACCCCGACTGGCGTCATGAGGATTCAGACACAACAGAACAACACGAAGCCAAGAGACCCCTCAAGGGAGGTGCACCTTGAGCTTTGGCCCAGCCCTGGGCAAATTACATTCCAACTTTGTTGCTGTTAGGGAAAAAAAAGAGCCATGCGGAGAGAGAGGTTGTGGAGAGGGAAGGAAGAGGAAGCCTCGTTAGACACTGGTCCTATCACACCACGGTAGGGTCCTGGTAGGCAATCATACTTCTTGGTCTGGATGCTGAGTCTCTTAATGTAGTTAATATAACATCAGGTTTTTGTTTTGTTGTTATTATTATTTGGTCACCATGTCACACCATATAACATACTGAGCTAATGCACTTGAGTGTCATTTCTTACAGTGCAATAATTTCTTTGCACTCCTATACTGCAAGTTGTTCATTTCCCAGTCAATGTCCACCTACTTTGTTCTTACTTTTCTCCGTGATTTTCTATACTAACAGTATTCTATACACACTTAATATTTGTAGAATTGACTTCAATTGAATTCAGTTTGGTTGAGTAATATTTAAGTGCCTCAATTCAAACTTATTCTAAATTCATTTTCTAAGATAAATAGCAGAAATGGTGATTAGAGGTGAATAGGATCAGAATAAAGAGAGAGATAACTACGAATTAGTAAGTAATGATTAGCAAATTCGTCAGTTTAGGGGAATTCTCAGTGTAGGTACCTCTACCACCTATACAGATCATAAGTCCATGACTTAGTATATAAGTACTAGAGAGTTGGCTGAGGCAGAGAGGTTAAATGATTTGCCCAGGATCATGTAGCTCATAAATGTCAGAGGTAGGATTTGAACTCCAGTCCTCCTGACTCCAAGCCAGCACTTTAACTATTACAGCCAACTTGCTATGTAAATTGGTAATATAAATAGAAAATAATATATGTTTGGGTAATGAACTAATTTCATTTTTAAAAATTCATCAATGTTTTTGTTTTTATTTGGGAAATATAATTTCCATATTAAAAGCTCTGGTACCCATCACCTTTTGATTCACAAAAAAGCTAAATTACATTCACTTTCATTCAATTTGTATGTAAAAAAATTTAAAGAAATTGTTTTCCAAAACCTTTTGAAGAAATTTGTTTAGTTTTTTGTTTTCTTGTTAGAGAAAAGAAATGAAAACAGAAACTTCTTTTTGAAAACCAACTTGGTCTCCTTTGAAAGGAAACTAGTCTTTTCCTATTAGAATGATCTTGTTAAATAGAGACAAGTTTAAAATTCAAATGATGTACACAAGCAGGCAAAATAGTGAATAGCGAGCTTTTTCCCTCTGGAGATACCATTTCTTTTTCTTATCTGGATGTGGCAACAGTCTTTAAAAACGTGATCTCATGCTCGGCAAAAGAAATTGAGCTAACTAAAAATATCAGAGCTCACTGATTTAAGCATCAGCCTTGGAAAGCCAGTAAAGGTAAAGCGTTTTGGAGTGAGAAATTACAGAGTGTGTTTTGTTCTATATTTTTGTGCTCTAGGCTAATTGATACACTGCGTGATGGAAAGGAAGAAGGGGACAATACTGCTCCTTGATTGATCAGCCCTAGGAACAGACATAACATAAATAGAAAGCTGAATGTTTCTTGGAGTGGTAGGCCTCTAACACAGATGTCATATTGTATTAACAGAAAGCTCCCTCATGCTACAGCAAAAAAATCAAGCAAAACACAATGCTGAATCCCTCTAGGGTCTTCTGGGAAGTAATAGAGGCACCTGGGTTCAAGTCATGATTTCAATGGCAGATTCATTGAACCTAGGTTTTTCCCTGTTTGTGCAACAGAGATAATAATCTAGAGGCAGCATGGTACAGTGGAGAGGATGATGGACTTATCAGGAATATCATGTTCAAATCTTGCCTCAGGACCTTACTAGCTATCTGGCCTCCAGCAAATCACCACTTTTCTGAGATTAAGTTTCTCCTATGTAAATGGGATAAATATCTACCTCACAGGGTTGTTTTTAGAGACGAGGGTTGCATAGTTGTAAGTGTCTGAGATTGGATTTGAACTGAAGTTCTTCTGATTCCACCTAGTTGCCAATGTATCTTGAGTATCTTGGTAGGCTCTGGCTATATTGACAGACATAAAAAGATCTATCTACATGGTGTCATGACCCTTCAGACTTAATTCATGTCCTAGGACCAAATGTCTACAAATTTTTGGCAAACCTTAAAGTTCTATATAAAAGTGAACTACTGTTTTATGTACTTCTGAAATAACATCACTTTTATTTGGGACTTTCCTTTTATAGTTTAGATTTTTTTTAAATAAAAATTTTTTATAGTAGAATAGGAGGAAATTGAACTTCATAAAACTTCATGAAAAGAGTCATCGTAAAAATAGCTTTTAACCAGAGAGATGGATTTTTAAAAAGCACTTTGCAAACATTACCTCATTTGATCCTTATTACAACCCTTTGAGGTAATTAGTAAAAGCATAATCATCTCCATTTTATAGCTGAAGTAAAATGATTTGCCCAAGATCTTGGAGATAGTAACAGAACCTGGACTAAAATGTAGGAAACATTTATTAAGCACTTAATATGTGATAGGCATTTTGCTAAATTCTTGGAATATAAAAACAAGTGAGAAAGAAAGACATTCCCTGCTCCCAAGGAGCTTACATTCTAAGGAAGGATGACAACATAAAAGGAAGCTGAAAAGGATGTTTTTTTAAATTGTTTTGTTGGTTGGGGTTTTTTTGAGGGGAAAGAGGAAGGGTATTCAGCAGGAGATGGTACATGGTAAAGAAATCTGGAGTACAGTCTGGGGAGAGATGAAGACATGGTTAACCCAGGTACCCTGATAACATGGAGGTTCTTAGAGGAGCCATGCCATCAGAACCAGGGGTCCTCTTATTTCTTAGGGGTCAAGTCTAGGGTCAGAGTTATCTTCTAGGATGGAAAGATATATGGGATGTGGTAGAGAAATTTGGTGAGAAGTGATGAGAATGCCACTCTCCTGATTACCAGACCAGAGCTCTTGGATGGAACTACTGACCAACAAATTTGTCTAATTTAAATATATCATTTCAGTCACGTGTAGATATTTCATATAATTTTCTCATGACTCAGAATGCCAAGGAAACTGTATGGTGACCCTTTAATGAACAAGCAACTGAATGTGCACTGTGCTGGATACAGTGAGCAGATACTTCACTTAGAACATTATCCTTGCTCTTCAGGGGATTTCTGTCTAGTAGAATACGATACCAACACAGAAAGCTGTGATACCTTATATGACATGATGATTGCATTGGCAAGCTATAAAACAAAATGTTGTGGGAGGTTAAAAAGTTGTTACCAACCAGTGCTCTCACAGATGGCTTCCTGGAAAAAGTACTATTTGTGTACAGGTTTTAAAAACGAGTAGGAATTTACAGAGTAGCTAGGTGGCAAAGCAAATAGAGTGCTGGCTCAGAGTCAGGAAGACTCCTCTTCCTGAGTTCAAATCCACCTTCCAACATATACTATCTTTGTGACCCTGGGCAAGTCATTTAAATTGTTTGCCTCAGTTGTTCATATATGAAATGAGCTGGAGAAGGAAATGGAAAACCATTCTATACCCCAAATGGGTTGGAAACAGAACAACAAAACTTATCAGAAACAGTTAAGTGAGAGGAAAGAGTAAGACCAAGATAAGGAGTTTTGTTTTTGACATACTGAGCTTGGTATGTTGGTGGGACATCCAGATGAAGATATACTATAGGAAGTGAGGAATGTGGGTTTAGAGCTCAGAAAGGATGGTGGTCAGCACTGGCTACACTGTTAGTCATCCATATAAAGAAAGCAGTTGATACTATCATAGTGAATAACATTACCAAAGAACAAGTATAGAGAAAAGAGAAAAAAATGTGAGGACAAACCCTTGGGAAAAATCCACACTGGGGACATAATCGACTTTGATAAGAGTTAAAGTGGCCAGGCAAAGAAAAATGAGCACTGAAATAAGTCAATGGTTTTGATGTCATTAGTAACTTTAGAGAGCATAGTTTCAGTAGAATGTTGTGACAGGAATGTAGTTCCTAAGGCTTAGAAGAAAGCTGGTCATGGAAGAGCCAAGATGGTGGAGTAGAAGTACAAACTTGGTTTGAGCTTCCACTCCAATCACTTTCTAATACATGTAAAAATTACTCTAAACAAACTTTAGAGCTACAGAATCCACAAAGTGACAGAGAAAAACAAATCTTCCACTGCCCAGCAGGTGGACAGGAAAGGTCTATCACACTGAACTGGAAAATAAGCACAGTCCCATGTGAGCCACAAGGTTCTGGCCCCAGAGCAGCCAGAGCAGACTTCAGGATAGTGAATCACC
This sequence comes from Pseudochirops corinnae, assembly GCA_028646515.1. Taxonomy (NCBI): domain Eukaryota; kingdom Metazoa; phylum Chordata; class Mammalia; order Diprotodontia; family Pseudocheiridae; genus Pseudochirops; species Pseudochirops corinnae. Next base: position 232,053,189 of record CM053588.1, on the reverse strand, counting down.
AGCAGCTGTGGTGGCTTCTAAACTTCTCAACCCATAAATACCAAAGACAAAGTAAAAGGTCAGTGTGAAACTCTGTTGGAAGGGGAGTATAGGGCAGAAGAGTGTAATCCAGCCCCTGTCCTCAGGGCGAGAAGTGGCAGAGGCATGGCTGCCCCAGTGTGGTTGCCTCAGGAGCCTGTGGCCTGCAGATTGTAGGGGGACCAAGCAACTATTCAGAGGGTAATTGCTCTTGCTTTAACCTGCTTGGATACGGATTGCGGTCTTGGGTGGTGGTTCTGGGGTGTGTGGCCAGTGAGGCAGAGCTTGTGGGAGCTGCAAAGAGGGTGCCCTCCTAATACTCCAGTAGCTGTGAAAACCCCAGCAATTTGGGACATAGCTCTCTCGATTCTGGAAGCAAAGTTCTACCATGGCAAAGAGCTCAAAAGTCAAGTAATTGGCTGGCAAGATGAGCAAGCACAGGAAGCATAAACAATAGAATCCTTTTTGGTATGTTTGGTGGGACATCCAGAAAGAAAATTATGAACTGGCTACAGGCCATGGAGGAACTCAAGAAGGATTTTGAAAATCAAGTAAGAGAAGTAGAGGAAAAATTGGGAAGAGAAATGAGAACAATGCAAGAAAATCATGAAAAGTGAGTCAACAACTTGCTAAAGGAGACCCAAAAATACTATGAAGAAAATAAGACCTTAAAAAATAGACTGACTCAAATGGCACAAGAGGCCCAAAAAGCCAATGAGGAGAAGAATGCCTTAAAAAGCCAATTTTGCCAGATGGAAAAGGAATTTCAAAAACTCACCGAAGAGACTAACTCCTTCAAAATTATATTGGAGCAATTGGAAAGCTAATGACTTTATGAGAAATCAAGATACTATAAAACAGATCCAAACAAATGAAAAAAATAGAAGGCAATGTGAAATATCTCATTGGAAAAACCACTGACCTGGAAAATAGATGCAGGAGAGATAATTTAAAAATTATTTAACTACTGGGAATCCATGAACAAAAAAAGAGCCTAGACACCATCTTTCAAGAAATTATCAAGCAAAATTGCCCTGATATTCTAGAATCAGAGGGCAAAGTAGAAATTGAAAGAATTCACCAATTGCTTCTTAAAAAAAGATTCCCCAAAAGAAAACATCTAAGAATATTATGGCCAAATTCCAGAGTTCCCACGTTAAGGAGAAAATACTGCAAGCAGTCAGGAAGAAACAATTTGAGTATTGTGGAAACACAATCAAGATATCAGAAGACCTAGCAGCTTCTACATAAAGGGACTGAAGGGCTTGGAATATATTACAGAGGTCAAAAGAGCTAGGACTAAAACTAAGAATCACCTACCCAGCAAAACTAAGTATAATGCTACAGGGGAAAATATGGTCATGCAATGAAATAGAGGATTTTCAAGCATTCTTGATGAAAAAACCAGAGCTGAACAGAAAATTTGACAATCAAATACAAGAAGCAAGAGAAGTATGAGAAGGTAAACTGGAAAAAGAAATCATAAAGAATTTATTAAAGTTGAACTATTTACATTCCTACATGAAAAAATGATCATTGTAACTCATAAGACTTTTATCAGTATGAGGATAGTTAAAGGAAATATAAA
>CM053588.1:232026676-232051083 GCA_028646515.1 Pseudochirops corinnae | reverse complement strand
GACATGTAATCAGACTCTCACAGTGTGCTCACTATGGAGAGGTCCTGCATAATTTCACATGTTCAGCCTGTATTTGATTGCTTGTCCTTCCAGTGGGGGTGGGTGACGAGGGAGGAAGAAAAAGAATCTAGAATCTAAAGTTCTATAATCAAATGTTAAAAATATATATCTATATCTGTATATATATATATATATGCAATTATTATTATTATTATTAACTACATCCAACTGGAACTTGAGATACACAGGCACTGTGGTTGGGAGATCCATCCTGCCCTACCGAAAAGTCAGAGAGGTGAGGGGGGAAGACATAGGAGAGAATAGATTGGGGGAGGAGGACTACACTGGAATGGCTATTTTTGGGGCAGTGGGTAGGGGAAAGATGCGGAGAAAATATGTAACTCAAAATCTCGTTGAAATGAATGATGCAAACTAAACTATCTCACAGAAATGAACGATGTAAAATAAAATAAATAAATAAAATGAACTAGAGAAAAAAAAGAATTAATCTGAAAATCTATTTGGACCAGTGTTTTTAGTTGTTTGGTAGATTCTTTATGATCTTATGGTTCAATTTTATTACTATTTTCTATGTCAGGTTTTTTAAGATTTCTTTTTCATATTTGTTGATTTGGATGTTTTCTACTTTTGTAGATAATCTTTAACTTTAAAAATTCTTGTTTTTTTCTTTATTGAAACTGTGTGTTGTAGTTTTATGTCTGTGCATTTACATCCATGTCTTCAGATGATTGATTATTTCCCTTATAATTGGAATATTTCTCTTTCTGTCTTCATAATTTCATTTTTAGGAATTTCTTCTTATGATCTATGGGCACTGGTTAGAAAAATTTCCTTTCACATGTGATTTAGAAAAATGAATTATGAAAAAGGGACTCAGCAAAAGCGATGCAAAAAAGAGAGGAAAAGAAAAGAAAAACAAAAAAGGTTATTTTAACACTTTTAAGTATGGAAGAGAACCAAAGGTCATTCAGAAGGATACACAAATATGGCAGCTTTGAAAGGAACATGTTGACTTTATTATATTAAATTTTTTTCTTTAAAAATACAGGCTGAATATAATAAAGATATGGGGTATCAAATACAGTTCTCTTTCTGTGTTCTGTACATATGGAATTGTTCTAGTTTAATGATGCTTTTTAAGAACAGAATAACAAAAACTTGTACCTAAAAAGAGTAGTTATGAAATGATTTAGTCCCTCTTTTTACACACTTTCTCTCCATTCCAGATCAGAGAAAAATAAATAGTGAGGGCAGGAAGTGTGGCAAATCATGTGCAGCTTCACACATGCCCATGTGCATGTGTGAGTGCACACACACACACACACACACACACATACACCAATAGAAACAAAAATTGGAAACTTATAGAAATGACACATGGCAAGCTTGAGCAATGATCCTGGAATTCCACGTCCTGACCATCTTCCTGTTTCCTTCTCAAGTATAGGTTAGAGATTAGAATACTTGAGAATGGGTTTTGAAGGGTTCCCTGACTGAAAAATAGCAAGTTTAGGGGTTTCCAGTATATCAGTAGAGTTCCTGAGTTCAGTTTGAGCACTAGATTCTTCAAAGAAAAGGATTTCCTCAGTTTCTTGAAGAGTGAAGGCGACTTGACCACAGAATATTTCCCTGCAATGGAAGTGTAGTTTTGCATTGACAGGGCAAGAGATCTAAACTTTGCCAACCCTAATATTGCCATGATTTGTTCAGGTAGTAAAGTTTTAATATGAAAGGGAATTATTTTTCAGCAAACCCCCAAAGAATGTTTACCTTCCTGGGTTTGAGGGTTGGCATATAATAGGCTGTTTTTCAGGTTTCTTTATTTGTGAGTTCTTTGTATCTTAGATATTTTCAAGAGAACTAATGATAAAACATGTCCATTACAGAGAGATGAGACATGATATAATACACATGTGTGAAATATAAATTACATGTAACATAATATATATTTACATGTATATTTGTATACAGTCATGGGCAATTGGTTTTGTTTTTTTGCTGTTTGTTACAATAAATTTGCTTTTCTCCTTTTCTTTTTTTTTCTACTAGGAAAAAAGATATGCTTCCATTAAATAAAAGAGAGAGATGTGATATACTAAAAAATGTGATATTTTGCATGAACTTTCATTACAGGTCATTATCTTATTAGTTTTCCTTGTCTGTTCAACTTTATTACAAGATCCCTCATGAAGTGAGAGTATTCCATGTGTGTAATATAAAAAAAAAATCAGTAAACTGAAAATACAATAAAGTAAAATAAAATAAAAATTGTCTGTTATCCAATACCCACACTGTACATTTAGGACCTGCATTGACATTAGGTAGACTTATTACTCATATTTAGGAAAACCTATACATATATCATATTTAAGCTTTGTGTTTCAAGCTTCATTATTTCCCAATTTAAAACTACAAATGAGAGCATAGGACAAAGATGTATAATTATTCAAATCTAGAACTTGGTCTGTGTGATGCATATTTTGGGCATCCTGGACCATATATATCTTTCTTCCTCCCCTTCTCTCAGATCAGAAAATAAGTGCCTAATTAGACTCTACAGTCAATAACACAATAGTATATTACAGAAAATTCAAAATTATCAAGCTTGTAGGATAGCCTTTTGACCTCACTCTTAACATATTAACTATTTTTTTTTTAATTTTAGAACATGTGTACCATAACCAAGATAACTAACAGGAAGCAGAGTTTAATTGGAAATAATCTAGCTTAACTGTGAATGTAATCATTGAAGGCTGACACCTTGAGTAATTTTAATGCCAGACAAATTGGCTTTTGTTGTAAAGTGCAACTCTCTGATTAGTCCTTGATTAAATAACAACAACACAGAGGATAACCTCATAGCACTCAAATATCAACAGCTTTCTGGATTCCAGGTTTCTCAGCAAGATAATGAGCATGATGCTTTGTTTAGTGTGTGCGTTTCTAATTGGATATGCATCAAACACACAGTGCTTTTTTTCTGGAATTAATACCTTATATAACAAGGATTCTCTCTGTCTCTCTTTCTCTCTCTCTCTCTCTTTCTCTCTCTTTTTCTCCTTCCCTCCCTATTTCTTTCCCTCCCTTTCTTCCTCCCTTTCTCTCTCCTTCCCTTCATGTATATGTACATAGGTGTGTATGTATGTATGTGTGTATATAAATGTCATTTCTATACTCTTCCTTGTATTTTTCATGAACTGATTCCTTCAGAGGTAATTGTCCCAACCATACTATATATGTGTTGAACTTCTCATTTAGAGTGTTACATAGAGTCATTTATATTTAGACTACCAAAAATGTTTTATTGACCCGGCTTGATTTACCTTTTACCAATGAGTTGCTGTTGTTTTTATGTAGTAATACTACATAAAAACGACTATATTTGTATATACTATATACATACCTGTAGGGCAGCCATTACTTGATTTTTCTTTTGTACCCTCAGTATTTGGCATACTGTCCTAATAGTCACTTATTAAATGCTTATTGAATTAAAATTAAGGAAAGCATCAAAGAATACAATACGAATGTGATACTGGTTAGTCACAATCTCACGGAGCCTCAGTTTCCCCATCTATAAAATGAGAAAGTAAGACTAGATCATCTCTAAATAAATTTCAAGGTGCAAATCTTCAATCCATATTCGTGTCAGGAACTCTGGATTTATTGCCTGAAAATACTGTGTAAGATTTAAAATACTATACAAATGTGAATTGTCATTATTGTAGTTGGTTTTGCTTTACTGATCATCCACTGTATAGAGAGCATTGTAATATGAGTAGACAGGAAAGAAATAGAAGGTGTAAGCTGTTTCTACCCTTAAAGAGTTTGTAATCCAGTTCAGGTTATAGAATTCGCAAAAATGAAAAGATTTAGAAACATCTCAGAGCAATAGAGGTCAGCTAGGTAGTGGAGTGGATAGAGTGTCAAGCCTGGAGTCAGGAAGGCTCACATTTGGCCTCAGATATTTAGTAGCAATGTGACTCTGGGGAAGTTACCCAAATCAGTTTGTCTCATTTCCTCATCTGTAAATTAGCTGGAGAAGAAAAAGGCAGAATATTCTAGTATCTCTGTCAAGAAAACCCCAAATGGGATCACAACAATAACAAAGTGATAGAAATTATTGTATAATTTTGGCTAAAATACATGGGTTTGAATTCAGACTCCAACACTTTCTATGTGACTTTAGGAAATTACTGAGTCTTTTTTGAGTCTCAAGTATGTAAAATAAACATATTAATATATTAATACCGATATTATGGACCTCACAAGGTATATAGCCTAGTCCCAGTGGGACTCCAAAAGAATGATAAGCCTATACAACTCCCTCTCCTACCCTTCCCAGTAGACAGCAAAGGAAGCTAAATGAGCTGGTTGACTGAGCTATAGTTCTCACCTATTGGGGAGAGGCTTAACTAACTATAGTATAGCCAATGGATGGTAAGCAAAGTATTAGGTGAACCCAAAGATAGCCGGATAGCTGAAAATCAGATGGAGAAGAAGGATGATGCCCAGCAGGTAACAGCAGGGAAGGGATGTCTGTAAAGAAAATAGCATAACTAGCAAAGCAAGTGCCAGTTGAGACAAACAAGCTACTAGTCTCTCAGTTTCACCAGAGGTGGGTGAGAGGCTCATAGAGCCTACAGGGATCTGTATATGGAGGCAGCAAGATTGAATTTATGATGCTAACTTTTATTCCCAAATCAAGTATCCATTTTGAGATTATCTTAGTATATGTTGTGAGATGTTAGTTTATACCTAATACCTTTCTTTGTTCCCAGTACTCCTTCTAATTTATCCCAAGCTGGAAAATAGTTTCACCCCATTTTTTTATAGGTTGTCACTCCAGAATCTGTTTGGATGCTTCATTTAATGTTATTTCTCTGGAGATAGTTCAGGCAACTTCCCGGTTTCTCTCCACCATCTTAGTTCCACTGTATCTTTAGGATTCTTTAAGTAAAACATAATATCATCTGCAAAAAAAAAAAAAAAAAAAAAAAAAAGAGAGAGATTTTTCCTTCCTCTTTCTACCTTTTCCTTCAACTTCTTTATCTTTTCTCTCCTCTTTCCACTATAGCTAGCATTTCTAGTATAATATTAAATAGTAATGGTTATAGTGGACACCCTTGCTTCACCTCTGATCTTTCTGGAGAGGCTTTTAATTTATCTTCATTAGAAATCATGCTTGGAATTAGTTTTATATTGATACTACTTATTATTTTCAGGAAAATGCTATTCACATCCAGGAAAGAATTACAGAGTCTGAATGCACATTGAAACATACTATTTGCTCTCTCTCTTTGGTGGAGTTGTGAACTGATTCAACCATTCTGTAGAACAATTTGGAAGTATACCCAAAGAGCTATAAAATCATGCATACCCTTTGACCTAGCAATACCATTAGTAGGTCTGTATCCCAAAAGAGTATTTTTTAAAAAGAAAAGGACTTATACGTACAAATATTTATAAAAGTTCTTTTGGTAGTGGCAAAGAATTGGAATGAGGTGATGCCCTTCAATTGGCAAATGGCTGAACAAATTGTTATATGATTTTGATGGAATACTATTGTGCTATAAGAAGTGATGAGCAGAATACTCTCAGAAAAACTTTGAAAGACCTATAGCAACATTACAAGGTGATCAGCTACAGATGGCTTAGCTAGTCTCAACAATGCAGTGATCCAAGACTATTCTGAAGGACTTATGATGAAAAATGCTAAACACACCCAGAGAAATAAGTGTTGATGTCTGAATACAGATTGACACATCTTTTTTTTAGCCTATTTTTCTTGAGGTGTTTTTTTATGTCTGTGTTTTCTTTCACATGACCAATATGGAAATGTTTTGCATGACTGCACAAGCATAAGCGGTATCGAACTGCTTGCCTTCTCAATAGGGTTGGGGAGGGAGGAAGAGAGAGAATTTAAAATTCAAAGTTTTAAAAAAATATTTTAAAAACTGTTTTTTCATGTAACTGGGGAAAATAAAATACTAAATAAATTCAAAAAGAAAAAATAGAGAGGGTAATAAAACCAGAAGGAAGAATGAGTAACAGACTCTCAAAGAGATTTCCAAATCTCTCAATCAATGCCTGATGAAATTCAGAATCCTATAAACTCTCAATGGAGCCTGAAATGAGGACAAGGATATCCAGAATAGTTCAAAAGAGGTTCAAGGGGTATTCAATGTTATAAAAATAAATTAAAACCAAAATATCACAAGTGACATGATTATACTAATAGTGTACAAAAATCCTCTGACAAAGTACAACATATATTTATTTTAAAAAGCAAAGTGTAGCACTAGCCCTGGAGTCAGGAGGACCTAAGTTTAAATCTGGCCTCAGACACTTGACACTTACTACCTGTGTGACCCTGGGAAAGTCACTTAATCCCAACTGCCTCATCAAAAAAAATTATAAATATAGAAGGATATTTCTTTGCTATGATAAAATACATCTATCTAAAACTGAAGGTAGAACTATGTACAATGGAAAGAAACTAGAGACTATTCTAATGAATATAGAAATAAAACAAAGGTGTTTCCTTTCCTCACTTTTATCTGATGTTGTTCTAGCAACAAAAAACAAAAGAAATAAGTTAAAAGTATAAAAATAGTAAAGAGGGGATTTTTAAAATATCTATTTACTTGTACCATGATGGTTAACTTTAAAGATTCTAGGGAATCAACAAAAAAATTGAATAAGATCATGAATAGCTTCTATAAAGTTCCAGGTTACAAAAAACAAAAAACCTACAAATGCCAACACCATTTCTATATAACAGTAACAAAGTCCAGGATGCAATAATAGAAAGAATTCCCGTTCAAAATAACTGAAAGATGCATAAAACATATAAAGGCATACAGATATATTCCTATTAAAAACATTATAATGTTTTCCTTAAAGAAATAAAGAATAATATAAGTAACTAGAGGGAAGGGGAACAGTGATCAAGGGCTCATGCTTAGACAGCGTCAATGTAATAAAAATGAAAATACTAGCAAAATTAATTTATAGATTTATTGATATATAAAAGGAAAGCTAGGCAAAATAATAACGAAATTCATTTGGATGAACAAAAGATCTAGCGTATCAAGGGAAATAGTTTTAAAAGTTAGGAATAAAGGAGAAATGTCACTTCCAGACATAAAGCCATATTATAAAGTAGTAATCATAAAAAAACTTTTTGCCATTGGTTTAAAAATAAAGAATTAAATCAATGGAACAGACTAGTCAGGACAATCATAAATAACTGAAATTAATAATCCAGTGTTCAATAAATTTAATATAAATTACCTTAGAAAGAATTTCCTCTTTAACACAAATTCATAGAAAAACTGGAAATCAGTCTAACAGAAATTATGTCTAGATGAATATTTTATATCATATACTATAATAAATTTAAAATGAATTTTGACCCAAATATTAAAACTAATGCCATAAAAATGTTAGAAGAGAAATAGGTTACATACCTTTTACTATATTGGCTAGGAATTGAATTCTTAACCAAATGAGATGACAGAAGACAGAATAGATCATTTTGATTATGTTAAATTGAAAAACTTTTGTATGAAAAAAATCAAATTACCTAGGATGAGAAAGGAAGATGTTACCCCAGAGAAAATCTTTTTATCAATTATCTCCAATATCTAAGATATGTAGATAAATATCAGAAATACCTAAGATGAAAAACCATTTCCTAATTGTTAAGTGGCCAACTATTAAGAACTTGGTTCTCAAAAAAATTACAAACTGAGTGAAAGGATATGAAAGAATATTCTAAATTACTAATAATAAGGGATGTACAAATCAAAATGGGCAAGAATTGGCAAAGAAGGAAAAATATGCTGATAATGTTGCAGAATTGTGGAAAGATTGACACAATAAGGTGCTACTCATGTAGCTACAAATGTGTCCAATCATGATAGAAATCAATTTGGAATTATTTATAACATGATTAAAAAGTCAATACCCTTTGAGACAATGATTCTACTGCTAGACACATGCATCAAGGAGTTCCATGACAAGGTAAGGTCTCATATTTATAGTAAGTAGCATTCCTTTTTTGTAAAAAAGGATCGGAGAGAAAAACAACATCCATGAACTGGGAAGTGGCCAAACAAATTGTATTATATGAATGTAATTGAATGTTGTAAGAAATGATGAAGATGATGACCTTAGAAAAGTATAGGAAGTCTTATATGAACTAATGCAAATTGAAGGAAGCAGAAAGAGAAATACAATAAACACAACTAACCCAACAATGCAAATGGTAATCACAAGACAATAAAAACAAAATTTAGGACACATTTGCCCCTAAAGTTGAGATATTATAAGTCATTTCCCACTGCTTATTTGCAGAGGCAGAGGATATTTGGGATCCATAAAATTAGTGGAATTGGGATGTTTGAGTTGACCTCCACATTCCTATCATACCAATAATTATTGGGATTCAAGGACCTGGGGCAGTTTGAGTTCACTTTGTCTTCAGGTGAATTATTTGTGACCCTGCTGTGGGCTTTGTGAGCATGAAGAATTAAAAAAAAAAACAAAACAGTAGGAGGACTTCAGGGAGGGAATTTCTGAGAATAGCGGGTCATGTGGGCCAAAAGCAGTTATTAGGTGTGTGACCCCCGTAGGCTGGAAGTAGTCTATGTGGGTCCTATTCAGCTATGAAACCATGACCAGGAAAAGGAACATGATTCAGGACACTGAATATTGTTTCAGATTCTTTCATTAATATGTCAGTTTCACTGAACATTTTCCCCTGCTTTTATTCATTTTTATAAAAAATGGATCTTGGGAGGGAATGAGGAGGAATTAATTTAGAAATATAGGCAATGTGAAAGCAAAAGGCATGTAGTAATGTAGTAAATGTAGTAAAAAAATCTTTAAGAAAGATTTTTCTTAAATATTTTCTAAAATCTTTCTTAAGAAAGATTATTTTGGCAACTACGTGGAGGATAAGATTAGGAGGAGAAGACAGAAGAAACAGTTGTGTTTAGTGTATTTCTATTTCTGCTTCCTTCAGTTTGCATTAGTTCATATAAGACTTCCTACACTTTTCTGAGGTCATCATCTTCATCATTTCTTACAGCATTCAATTATATTTATAATTTGTTTGACCACTTCCCAATCCTTGGATTTCTTTTCACTCTAACCCTCAACTACAACAATGTAGTAAAAATATTTCTTAAACAAAGATTATTTTGGCAACTGTTTGGAAGATCAGATTGGGAGGAGACACCAGAAGTTGGAAACCGGTTAGTCACAGAAAGACCTCAAATTAGAGCAATGGTAACACAAATGGACAGTAAAGGGAAGATGGGTGACATATTGTGGAAGTAAAGTTGACAGCACTTGACAACTTGTGAGATTTTATTGTGTGTGTATGGAGGGGCTAGGGGAAAAATCATCATGCAGGTAAAGACTTTGACACTGGGTGTCATCATCAGAAACAGGGAGATAAGGAGAAGGAAGAGAAGATTTCTAAAAGATGAGTTCAGTTGGGGATACTGCAAGGTTGATGTGCCTGAGAATGGGTAGCAGGAAGTTCCAAGTATAGAATTGGCACCTAGGAAAGAGATTAGGACTGGCTACATAGGAATATACTTTTTCTTCTTGATTCTTAGTTTATGTTCTTGCTACTTTAAGAATAGGAGACAGCAAAATTCTAGAGATGAGGAAGATAAGTAGGAGAGATAAATAGAAGTCTCAAAATCAAAGGTAGTTTTCTCAGATGGAAAGCTATCTTTTAATTCAATATCACTCAACAACATTTTGTTAAACATTTACCATGGTGCTGGGAATATAAAAACAGACCCTCTACTCAAGGAGTTTAGATTCTAATGGAATATTTAACTTGCATATTTGGTGGGGGGGGGGGTGCCTTTCTACATGCAGTGACTAGGAAGCTTGTTTCTGAGATAATCATGATGCTGTGTAAGAAAAGTAGGGTTGTGCATAGATCAGTGGGCCTAGAGTCAGGAAGATCTGGGTTCAAACCTGGCCTCAGACACTTACTAGCTGTGTGACCCTGGGCAAGTCATTTAACTTGCTTGCCTCACTGGCCTTATTTGTAGAATGAGAGTAATAATAGCACCTGTCTCCCGGGGTTGTTGTGAGGATCAAAAGAGGTAGTAATTGTAGAGCACTTAGCACAGTGCCTGGCCCATTCTAAGCACTATATAAATGTTAGTTATTGTTATGGTTATAATTAAGTCCATGCATTTTGTGTAGATGTTCTGTAACTGGTTTTGGTCAGTTAACCGATGTTTGTCAAAGAAACTTTGGTTTCAAAGGCCTTCAAGAAGTCCTTTCAGCATCAGCCTCTTCCTTTTCTGCTCCATTGGCTCGTTGGGGAAATGACAATGCCTCCTTTCTTCTGAAGTCATAAGACCAAAGGAAAGATCTTAATCTTGTGCACATGCTCTTTTCCATTCTAGGTCAAGTAAGTGGAACCTCCTGAATTTGATGAGTTTCAAAAGATCCTAAGCATCCCAGCATTCCAGAGTCCATGGGTTTATAGCCAGCCCAATATCACTGCCCTAAGAAACAGGAGTGACCTTTGGCACCAATATTTAAGACCCAGACTAGCGGTAACCAAGACATGAACTTGTCTAGCATTCATATCACCTCTGGACATGAACTTTGTGGGACCAATGTTGTGTAGGAAGTGCTCTAAGTTTGAGTCTATCCTCCACCAGAGACCAAGGTCATGGAAAGTATGTCTGTCCCTTCAAGGCAAGGGAGGAATGAATGTCTATACATTTGCAATTGCCATCTATTTGAAGTATATATTCCTTCGAAAAACTAATCAATATTAGGTAGTCAAGTGGAATCAGAACCAGTCAATGACCCCTAACAATGGTGATGAACAGTCAGTGGGGACTCTGAGCTTGATAGCATTGGAGAAAAGAAACAAACCCCTCACAGTACCAAAGAAATCTAATGGAGAGATATAACCTAGCTCTGAGTCAGTGGACAAGTGCATGTTCACTACACATGGAGAACTAAACACATGGTAATTTGAGGAGAAAGGAAGCAATAATAACTAGGGGAAACTCAACTTTATGCAAAGCTAGTATAAAATATGTGCATTTCTATTTACTATACCCAAAGGAATCAGGAGGTGGAAGGTATTAAAGTGTCCATTTTTTCAGCTACATAAAATAGGTTAGACTTAATTGATTTACTCGAGGTCACACAATTGTTTAGAAGCACATTTAGGATTAGGATCAAATATCTCTTGAAAAATCCCTAGAAAAAATAGTTTCTACTGTGCAGTAGTAAATGCATCCCTTTCTACTAAGCAAAAGCTCTTATTCCTTGGTTCTTGTTGTTCCTGTAAAATATTGATTCAAAGAGATAAAACCTATAAAAGCTCCATGTGGTCAGAGTGTTTGACCTTGTGAGTGATGAAAGAAGTTGTAAAAAGGTTGGAAAATCATTTTCCAGCCCCACCTTAAAATAAAAAATCTAGCTCTTGTAAAACAGTCCCGGATGCCACAGTTGTCACACCTACTTGTATTGGGAAGATTCTTGAACTAAATTGAGCAGATGCTGGAACAGATGGAAAGTCTCTTTTTGGGCAGAGAAAAAGAAACATCCAATTAAGGAATGCCTGGACACTATGTTATCTCCCTCCAGCTGACTGAACTATGAGAGAGACTTCCTTATGTCACAGTGTAGACATTTTTGAGAAACCTGTCACTTCCTCATCCTTATTCTTACCTTGACACATAACCACAAATAGGAACTGAAATCCAGACTGATTTCAAAAATCTCAGATTTTCATATCATCTTTGTGAAATTACTGTAGCATTCGTAATGACAATGAAAAATGAATACAGCTGTCTGAGCAACATTTATATTTACTATTCCCCTTCTCTACGTTATCATTCCAATTTTTATAAATTGTACTTCCTCTCCAATTCACAGAATTTTAGAGTTGTAGAAATTTTAAAGATCAATAAGGCTAGTTCTGTATCATTTTGCCAACTGCAGAATTTAGAAATGAAGAGACTTCGGGGATTATGTTATCCTACTTTTTATTTTATAGAATAAAACTCAGGTCAAAGATGTTTAGTGACTTATCCTAAATCAGAAAGTTACTTAGGGACAGAGCTGGGGCTATACAGCCTAAGTGGTCTGATTCCCTATCTAAAGTTCTGTCCCCTAAACAATATTGTCTTTCTCCCTTTTTGAGGTTTAATTGAATGTCTACTGCATCCTGCACATTTGATGGTGTTCTTAGGTACAAATGAAATAGGTCCCTCTCCTGAAGGAGTTTATCATCCTGTTGAATAGAGTTAACAACATCAACATGTGAAGTAAGCAGCATAAGAAAAGTACAAGATAATAGTTATTTGTTTTAAGTCCTATTTGCAGAAACAAACCCAAGAAGGAAGAGTGAGACTAACTGGAGTGAATGGAATTATGATGGCCAGTGATGGAAACATGACAGAGAAGTTCAGCAACTATTTTCTTTCTGTTTTCTCTGCCAAGAAGAAATATCTTCAGCCTAGAAAATATAAAATAAAAATCAGTAATCCAGAATTGGGACTGGAGTTAAATAAGGAGACTATAAAAGGACACTATTGTTGTCCTTGATAAACTCAGATCACTAGGGCTGGATGAACTATATCCCTCCATTCATGACTCATAATTATAAGTTTGTGGGTTGGTCTATTTGCTTAACTTACTCTCTTACATTTCCCTACATACAGTACTTATTCATTTTCTTTCTTCTTTTGGTAGATGAATTTTGTGTGTACCACACTCTTTGAGGTAACCAGTATAATTCCTATTCATATATGAGCTGGGTCCCCAGAGGGTGGTTACTATGTCCCTTTAGGGATCCAGAGTTAACCCTAAGGGAATATGGAGTGTCCTTCTCCTGCTGAAGCCCAAAAACTTACACCAACGTATTTCCCTCCATGATTATCAGTTGATGTCAATTAGTCAACCATACAATTAATTTTCAAAAAGGGTTATCTACTAAGAAGGCATAGTAATAACAATAAGTACAAAGCATTCCCCCCAAAAGCATGTGGCACATTCTCCCATCAGCTTGTGCACACACACACACACACACACACACACACACACACACACACACACACACACCCAAAGTGGGAATGGAAGGGCAGATAACACCATCCTCCTTTTCCAATCTAGAAGAACCAACAGGATATCATTTTCTAGCCCCCAAATTTCAAGAAACATCTTTCTTCATATTTTAGCCCCACTAACTACTTTGAGTGCATGCTTAGTAGGATCAACTATGATTCAATTATTGGTTGCAGCAGGTAATATTATAGTATATATAGGAAGGAATATCATAGCAGCCAGTAGGAATAACAGAAATTAAGAGACACAATAGTCCTGAGATCAGTAAACAATTTTTCCTGATTGCCAATAATGTTTGAGGTGATAAATACCCTTAGGATGTATCTGAGAAACATTAAAATCTCTATCTTCTCCTTAGGAATAATTTTAGGAATGAAGATTAAGATAAAATGAAATCTAAGCAACTTCCCACAAAGATCTACCTTGATACAGTGTCAAGATACACATCTGATCATGGGTTCATAAAGCCAACACCAATAGAGAATAGGCTGTAATGGGTCTTCTAAGCTGGAAATACTTTTGAGTGAAGATTGTCTAAGGACCAGAAGACTGGCTACCACTTGAGAGGTTTTTTTGTCATTGTTGTTTGTTTGGTTTTGGGTTTTTGTTGTTGTTGCTTCATCATATCAACTCATAAAGAACTTATTTTATGGTGAATGGGGGTTTGACTCTATAACTGTAGAGGAAGAGCTCACACTAATGCTAGTTATAGGTCTGCTGAAGTACTGAAACTAGGATGATGGAATCTAATGTACTATCCCTCCTGAAGAAATTCTGAACTAACAAATGGCCCAAAAGCTCCAAAATTAGGGATTCTTAACCTGTATTGTATCATGTACCCTACCTTCAGCAGTCTAGGGAAAGCCTAAGGAACCCTTTCCAAAATAATATTTTCACATAATTGAAAGAAATGCTTAATTTCAGTTAGAAATTAGCAAAAAAATAAAAAAAGTAACTTTTTCCACATACAAGTTTATGGAACTGCTGAAATCCACCCAAACCCCTTGGAGACTCACAGCCCTGAAGTTAAGAACCTGAATAGAGGTATCAAATACACAGATGGGGAGACATTTAACAAAATAAATAAAAATATAGATAACCTATTTTAAAACTAAGTGATATGCAGCCCTCAGGGATTTATTTGAGTTTGACACCATCACTCAAGGATCCAGGAAATATGTTTCCCACTAATGTATCCATATCCTAGGATGCTTTCACCAGAACATCCCAATTATCTGCTAACTTGTCACCACTAAGCACTTGTGATAGATCTACTTCCCTTTTCCAATATAATGAAAACCCTTTGAAAGTAGGATTTCTTTTGTCCTTTGTGTTTGTAGCTATAGTGCCTAGCATGATGTCTACCATAGAATAGGAACTTAATTCCTTATTGGTGGATTATTGTCGGATTGCCTTGGAGTCAGAAAGGAAGCAGTGTAATGGACTCAGGAGACAACACAGAAAATCATAGACTTTTAAAAAAAGATGAGTGGTAAAAATTATTTTTACATGTAATTGAGGGAAAGTATTATTTTTTTAAAAAAGATGCGTGGGACTTTAGAGATGACTTCATCCAAACACTTTCTGGAATCCCATTTGAGTTTGATTACAAGGTCCCCATATAGAAGGTCCTTTTTGCTATCCATCCATGTCCTGGTTATGACAAAGCATCCTAGTAGCTGTGATCAAGATGTGCTTCTGTTTACACTTTGTGAAGCAGTGATGAAACTAGAAGTGAGACACAGAAAAAAGAATTGGGGGAGGAGGGGAGAAGGTAATACAAAGCTTTAGGGCTGAAACTCCTACTCTAGCAAAAAACAGATGACCGACAAGGAACCCAAGGACTTTCCTATGACAATCCTGTGGCTATGGGACAGAGCATCATTGTGAATGTGCTCTGTAACAGGAAAAAGTAAGACATTAACAGGCTCCATAAAACTGGACTGAACAAAGTTCAAGTAACATTTCCAGCTTCAGCATTTAGTTCAATTTTGTCAATATACTGCCTTGTAACTAAAACATCAATAATTGATTTCAAGAATATAAGAATATTTCAGAAACATTTACTCCTAATGATGTGGTGGTATTCATGGTGTGTTCACCGTCTAATTCAAACCACAGAAAGGTTGGTTGCCCTTGGGTGTCACTGCCATTTTAATGTGTTTAATAACTAGAGCAGTCGATTTGATATTGTGAGCAAATCTAGCTGCATAGTAGGTAAATGATTTTCTTAAAGGGCAAAGGAAGAATGTGGAAAGATATATTAGTGATTTGCTTCCAACGTCCTTAATGGGAAACTACTTCACTGCTATTCACAACTTCAAATCACTGTTCTCCAATCTCATCCAAAAGGAAACCTATCTCAAACTGAACCCCCAGGGGTACCATACAAAATCAGCTTGTTATTTCCTTGTGCTAATTCTCAATTACTATCGCTGTAGAATATTGAATCTAAGAGAGATTTTCTTTTGTACCAATTTAAAAGACATGGAAAACATCAAATAAGTATGTTGTATCTTTATCCATACTATAGAATTAAGCTAATTCCTTCCTTTTTATGTTTAAAGATTCTATTTAATTTAGCAGAAAATTTTTTTTCTAGAAATCTCAAATGTCCTGTTATGCCTCAATAGCCCCTTTCTTTGTTTTCTGGGAAGACATAATCAACCTACTATTTCTTCCGAAATTAGCGTACTACAGTAAAACCACTATTACCTCTTTATGTTCATTGTTCTTCCTTGGGAAATAGTCTTGAATTTTAAATGTCTCCATTTTAAAAAAACAACCAAAAGAAGATCGTTTCTTCTCGTGGGCCCAATGTTGCATGTGAAGTTTCTTTTTAGAAAATTCTCTGATTCTGTTCTATTTTATGATTGAGTTTTCATAAAGATCAAGTAAATCAAGTCAAATCAAACCAAAAAGCATTTGTTAAATACTTACTGTGTGCCAGACACTGTGTTAAACACTGGGGACACAAATCCAAACAGAAAGGTGGTCCCTTCCCTCAAAGCCTTACATTCTAACGGGGAACACACACACACACACACACACACACACACACACACACTCACACACTCACGTTATACGTTCAAAATTGTTCAGTATTTTTCAACCATGTAGATTTCATCCAATTCAGGAATAAAAGTCTTAATAAAGTTCTCAAAAATTGTCCCATTCAGAGCAAACCTTCCTCATCTTGCAACAAGCTACTTTTCCCCTGCCTTTGCAAATGAAGAGCCTCTGGTCTTGTAGTAACACCAAGGTAAATAACTGAAAATTATCCATGCAGTTTCTCAGCACAGCTCCAGAACTGGTTGGTGACAGCTGGACTGACAGAATATTATGAATATTCTGGGGAACCCATAAGAACCATATGGAATGACATACCAACTCTTTTTAAAGTGCCCATCAGCAACTCCCACCCCTGATTGGGCTCACACAGCTGCAGAATATTACAAAGGCGTCACAAATGAACCAAGGAGCCACTTTAGGGTCATTCCCTATCACAATAATGTTAACTAAAACCTGATGTTGCTGGGGCAATTCAGTATAGAAGAGCAATATTTCAGTGTTGTTTGACAGATGACATAAGCTTCAGGGAGTCCTGTTTCATTTTTTTTCTGTGTATGCTAAGAAATTAATTTTATGTGTGAGCTTTAGAGTGAGCTCTGGGGGCTAATAAACACTTTTTATCACATGGTTTTGCAGAACTGATAAAATTCCAAAATATGCCTTTATTAATTAGGATTTGATTTGACTCTCATAAAACTCTTTGAGAGTATGCAACAATTTCTTTTAAATCTCGTTATTTAAAAAAGAAACCCTCCTATTATTCATCACCAAATAAGATAATGTGCATTTATAAGGAAATTTTGAGACAATAATCTTGAATATATAATTCTATTTGTAATGATAATTTATATGTTTAGAGAAGAGTGAGAAACACAGTGATACACAATACTTGGTATTTGCCTTAAATTTTTAAAGAGCTATTAGTAGTATTAATTAATATTGTAAACATTTATTAAACATCCACCATGTATAAGACACTGTGCTAGATACTAAGGATACAAATACAAAAAGAAAATAATCCCTGCCCTCAGGGACCTTCCATTCTACTTGTGAGAAACAACATATGTGTAGATTTTTAAAAATGCAAAACTATGTGTGTGGGTATATAAAATAAACAGAAAGTATTTGGAGAGAACACTGAAAACTGTGGGTGAAGAGGAGTCAAGAAAAGTCTCCTGTAGAAAGTAGCCTTTTCAATGAGCTCTGAATGAAACTAGAGATTCCAAGAAGTAGAGTTAAGGAAAGAGAGCCATGCAGGCTTAGTGGGAGAGCCTGTGGGAGATGGAATGTTGTGAAAACAGAAGAGCAAAGAAGTCGTTTGGCTGGAATGTTATATATGTGAGAGGGCGTTATGTGAAATCACTCTGCAAAAAATGGTTCGTAGCCAGATTGTGAAGGGTGTTAAATGTCAGACAAAGAAGTTTGTCTTTTACCTTGGAGGCAATAACAAGCTGTTGAAGCTTCTTGAGCAAAGAAGGGACAAGATCAGACCTTAGCTTTAGGAAGATCATTTTGGCCATTATGTAAAAGATGGATTGGGAAAAGAAGACACCAGAAGCAGAGAAATCAATCGGGAGGTTATTGTAGCAGTCCAGGTGACAAATAATAATAGCGGCTGAGACAAAAAGTAGAAAAGAAAAGAGATGGAAAGTGTTTTAACATTAAAAAATTAATGAGAATTGGCAACTGATTAGATAAGGGGGAATGAGAGAGAGGTTTCAAGTGGAGGGTAGGTCTTATTCTGTGAAAGCTGGGTCATTAAGGATAGTGAGTTTCTCCAACAGAAACAAGAAAGTTTGGAGACTATTGTGTGTATGAATTAATTAATTGGAAAGCATTTATTAATTATTTACTTTGTGTTAGGTACTGTGCATAATCAGAATATAAGTACCCTTTGCAACTGCTGCTCTGCCTGGTTTCAGCTCCCCAGAACAAGAAGAAACTCTTCACTTCTAAACTCACCACCATGGTGCTAACTCATATCCTGACTGACATCACCTCCCCCAGCCTCCTCTACCCTCTGATTGGAGGCCTGGAAGGTGGAGTACCAAAGTCCTCCTTTATAGAGGGCAGAAACTGGATTCTCCCCTCACTCCACTTTGCATCTGCTGATCTGTCTGGTTTCAACTCCCCAAGGGACCTCCTGGCTTCACTTCTGGACCCCTTTCCTGTCTCCTTTTGTGTGCTGTCTCCCTCCATTGTAGTGTTAGCCCCTTGAGGGCAGGGATTAGTTTTGTTTGGGTTTTATCTTTTGTCTCCCCAGTTCTTAGCTCTGTGACTGGCACAGAATAGGCACTTGATTAAGGTGTGTGGGATTGGATTAGAAAAGTGAGGCAGGCCCTGTCCTCATGTAGTTTACATTCTAACAGGGAGACAAGGCACATAGGGATTAGTGGCCAAAATGGGGTATCTTGTTTCATAAAGTCACAGGGAAGGAGAGTGGAGTCAGAGGAGCATTGATTGAGATTCCCTTTCTAGATCAGATAAAGCAGAAGTCTCTGAGTTAGAAAAACCTGTGTTCCAGTCAGTCTCTATCACATACATGATAATTCACAAACATGCATAAGTCAGGCACAACCTCGGGGAGTTCTCTAAGGCTGTAAATTGACAGAAAAGTGGCAAATTTAATTTGCATTGGTAGATGAAGTTTTCATACTAAGAATTCCTCATAATGATGAAATCAGACTGCAACCCCCCCTCTTAGGCCTCCCAACAAATAATTATAAAGCATTCTCTTCATAACCCTATGAAATAGGGAGTATAAGTATTATCATACCCATTTTACAGATGAGAAAATTGTATAAGAGAAGTTAAACTATATCCAGGGTCACTCAGGCAGTAGTAGAGTCAGTAACTAAACTGACTTCAAAAACAATACTTTTTCCACTATATTGCTAATAAGTAATGTATTACTCAAAGATGTTTAGTTAATTGGCACTGAATCAGAATCACATAATTTTAAACATGAGGAAACAGACCAAAAGAGATTAGACAACTTATTTTATACTCAATGTGTTACTGGTGAGGCAGAATAAAGCAGGTCCATTATCCCTTTCTGTTATCCCAGAACAGACTGTTCAATTAATATCCATTTGACCTAAACTGTGCTCTTTGCCTTTTGTAATGGGGGAAGGGAGGAGAAAGATTGGAAAGGGGGGGGGGAGGAAGGCTTAGGGGACAAAGAAGTCAAATTAAAAAATGAGGATCACAACTCATATTCTAAAAATAGCAAGTGACTCCATATGCAAAAAATTCTGATTTTGTGCAGGGCTAGAGGAAATGGCCTCCCCCTCCAACTGGGTTAGAGAGGAGGCCATGAAAACAAAACCAGAGATTGACTCTCAAGCTTTGTTTAAATCCTCACTACCAGGATAACAGAGAGTTTTCTCGTTCTTGAAAGTCTGAACATAGAGCAATGAATATTGCTGAACAAAGCACAAGTACTTAATCAAAAAACCATAATTAAGAAATCTGTTAAAAAGAAAAAAAAGGAGAAAGAAGATTTCTTACTCCTTTTCGGTAAAATGAGTAAGATCATGAAGCAGCTGCCAGTCACTCTGTTCCATGCATAGAGCTTCCTGACCTTGTTCATACCATGTTCTGTGATGACCACATGGGAATCAGAGTAAATGAGGAAGGTGTGAGCTGAGGGCTTGTTTAACTGTTACTGACAATTTCCCAGGGATGACACAGCACTTAACTACGCTTAGAGATTGGCCTCAACGTCTCAGGAGACCTTAGTGAGGCTTTTTCTTTAGCTTCCTTTTCAAAAGTCTCTATTTCTCGCTTTTTTTTGTCTGCAAATCCAAATCTGACCTTAGAAGGAATCAAGTAGCACAAAAGAAAAATACAAGAGTAAAGAAGAGAAAGGTAGCTGAATGGTGCAGTGGAGAGAGCACTGCCCCTGGAATCAGTGTGATTTATTTCCGTGAGTTCAAATCTAACCTCAGACACATATTTGCTGTAAGACCCTGGGCAAGTCATTTAACCCTGGTTGCCTCAGTTTCCTCATCTGTAAAATGAAGTGGAGAAAGAAATGGCAAACCTCAAGTATCTTTTCCAAGGAAAACCCCAAATGGAGCCATGAAGAGTCAGACATGACTGGAACGACTGAACAGCAAAGTGGGTAAAAAGGTCCACGGTACTGAAAACTCTTCTTCCCGCTTCACTCATAAGATAACTTTGAATAACTTCATAGAAATTCAAATCTGTGCATCCTTCCATGGTTAGGAAGTACTTTTGTATACCTCATTCGATATAATCCTTATAGCTAGAGATACCCAGCAAATGACTCCCAGACCTAATGTACACAACACTGCAACAACTGGATCAAGATTAAAATGCAATTAGGAAATATTTAACAAAATAAATAAAAATACAATTGAACAAAGATAATGTTAATAAATGGCTAAGTCAACATGCCTCCCCTCCCTTATCAACGGATCAATTCTATTTGAGTTTGACATTATTGCTCGTAACAGCTCTCTGATGGAAATGGTACTGAGGTGATCTCATCTGTTGGGACAGTCATTCTAGTAATACAGATTGCAACCCATACACGCCTGCCCATCGTGTGCAGCAGTTGTCCATGTCCTCTCTTAAGTCCACTACAGGGAAAGTCCTACCAAATATGCTTGGGGCCCTCTTTGTCTTCTCTTCCTCATCTGCAAAGCTAGAATCCTATTATATTAGCAGTCTCACAGGATAGTTGTACACACACACACACACACACACACACACACACACACACACACTTTTTGCAGACTTCAAAATGATATATAGCTATAAGTTGTTTCTATTTTAGTGGAATGCAACATCTTGTGTTTTTTTCAAATTTTGACAATTCCTCAGTCCTAAATGAGAATCCTCTTTCCCATTTTATAAATGAAGATAGAGGGGGTTACCTAATATGAAGCCTGTTGTGATTGTTGTTGAATCATTTCAGTCAATGTCTGAGTCTTCATGACCTCATTTGGGGTTTTCTTAGCAAAGATACTGGAGCAGTTTGCCATTTCCTTCTCCAGTTCATTTTACAGATGTGGAAACTGAAGCAAAGAGGATTAAATAACTTGCCCAGGGTCATATAGCTAACAAGTGTCTGAAGCCAGATTTGAACTCATAGATGAGTCTTTTCGACTCTAAGCCCAGTGTTCCATCCAATGCACCGCCTCGCTGCCTATCGTACTGGCCAGATAGGAGCTCAGAACACCCAAGTTCATGACCATGACATCTCTCTCATCTCTGAGTTACCATAAAGAGCACCTTCCTTTTTTTTCCTCCTCTCTTTTTGCCCCACTGAAGTTGGGGTAAAGACAACAGTTTTGAGCACTTGAAATAGAAATTTGTCCATCTAAACATCAGTCTCTAAAACAGTAAAAACAAATTCCTGCTTCAGTTGAGGAGTAGGACTGGGTGATCTCAAAGGCCCCTTCCATCCCTCAGCTTCTGTGAAAACCAACTGCCTTCAAACACCAGCACTTTGCTACAGAGCTTATCTAAGGCAGGGGGCCACTAATACCATGTCAAGAAGGTGGAGGGGACTTTTCAAGAATAATCAGCTAAGACCCATGTTCTGGATCTTACACAATTCAATCACCTTGGGCACTTGACTAATACAATCTAGATGTCTTAGAACTAATTTTGAAACTTCATTTGTTGGAAGAGTGAATATTTACAAGAAGATTGTTTCCAACATTTTTAAAGAGTTCTAAAATTATATTCCCTTCTTCTCATTTCTAAATTAAACAGGTTCTCTTTGCATGTCTGAGAAATGACAGACACTTGCATTTTAGTTTCCGTATCAATTATAACTCCCATTTGTGTAGCACTTTACATTTGATGAAGGACTTTCTGTGTAACAACCCTATGAAGTAGGTGAGGACAAATGCCATCATCTCCAAGGTGCAGATGAGGAAACAGACTCAGAGAAGATGAGGGGTTTTTAATTTTTTTCTAATGATCACATAGCTAATTCAGAGCCAGAGCTGGGATTCAAACCCATGTATCCAGGGTCTACCTTTAGCATTCTTTCTACAAATGTGCTCTATCTGCTTGATTATTATTTTCACCTTAAAATACTGTTAAATAAATGTAAATTCAGATCAGTTTGATTTTCATTTTGGTTAGAAAGGCATTCTTATATTCTCTGGGCTCTTTCAATTCAAGTTAATTCAGCAAGCATTTATTAAGTGTCTATTAAGTCAATAACAAGTATTTATTAAGTGCCTACTATGTGCCTGGCATTGTGCTAAGTACTAGGGACACAAAGAAAGGTAAAAGACAGTCCCTGCCTTCAAGGAGCTCACAGTCTAATTGGCAAGGCATTGTTCAAGACTCTCTAGGTTCTGATTTGCATAGCCTAGTTCTTTTAAAAGGGAGTAATATGTTAATGAATGAGAACACAGCCTGGATTTGCAGGGACTGAATTATTAATTTCAATGGAACTACCTGAAAATTGTCCATCACTGATTCCACATGACATGACTGCTTTCCCATTATTTTTAGTAAGCTACAAGAGCTTCTGATTTTATAACCTCAGACAGTATTTCACTTTTCACTTTGACAGAATCAGTGGGAGCTCTTTTTTTGCTTGGCAAGTACCAGATTATATACTCTTGTCCTCAAAGGTTTGGCAAGGTGAACAAGGGAGGGAAACCAAAGAGGTTTGGTTTCTGAAATACTCACTGACGAGATGTCATATTTTGGTAGATGGTAGAACGATCTTTGCCTGGAAGCTTATGAATAAGGACAATAGAAGGTCCATGATAAAATCTATAGACATAGCTTCCCAAGTATATGTCGTGCTTGGTATGGTGTATCAGCAACCATTTTAGAAAGGAAAAAAAGTAGATAAGCTTATTTGCATCCTTTTTTCCTCTTCCTCTTGCCTGTCATGTTTGATTTTACAGTTCATTAGGCACTGGACAGGCTGTGGGCTCCTTGCTTCTGATGGTAACGGCTAAGCAGGTAGAGTCAAGCAAAAACAAAATCTGTTGCCAAGATACAAAAATGTTTCCATCAAGAGATGCAATCAGAAAAAAAAAAAAAACCTAGTTATGATCATGATGAAAACCTGATTTGTAGCAGAAAAAGTTCTTAGAATTGTAATTATTCTTTGATTTATTATCATCTATGTTTATAATCGAGCTTTAGAGAAGCAACACTTCAGGTACTTTATATCTTGCAGATACAAGAACTGTTGTTGCCGTGAGCCAACTTCTTGGCACTAGAACAAAGAATATCATTATATTGTCACAGAATGGAGAAAATAAGAACATGATTCCATAAAATTGAACCAAATGAACCCAATAACTTCTGAGCTTTGAAAATGCCTAACTAGGTTTTTCCTCTATCCTGGATCCCAGGGAGGTTGAAAATCCCTGTTGAGTGATGGCCAGGAAGAAGGAGTTCAAGCACCCAGGTTCTCTCTTCTGGTCAATACCCTTCCTCTCATTGAAAAGTGACAACAATCCAAGGGCCTTCATGAGGCTAAAGTCAATTCACTGAGGAATTCTTCCTTTTCTTCCACAAACCAGGCACAAATGAGGACCTTGATATATATACAGCAATTGGAAGTAGGAAAGGGAGTAAATGGGAAAAGGAAAAATAGACCAACTGTAACTGTATACTTAGTGGAACAGAGACCAGTGGAAAACCACACAAATTCTCAATATTTATGGGAGTTTCAGTCTGTAGTAGGCCATGGGGCTTACCACCTCAATAAAGAGAAAAGAGAACCTAGAGTCTGCTAATTTAGGGAGAGCCTTCTCACATGAAAGGGGTTTTGACTCTGTCATTTTCTGATTCTTTAAATTTCAGAGTTTATCCAGGGTTCTATGGCTATTGGATAGCTATGATATATATGCTGTATATAGGCCCAGACCATTTCTGGTTTTCCCCAAGTAATTTTCTCTGACCAGCAAAATTGGAGCAAGGGTTAGAAAATAAAGAAAGGTCTGGGGGTGAGGGGGAAGAAACAGTGTGTATGGGGAAATAACAGTACAGGTCTCTTGCAAAGAGATGTTCAATGTGGAGGGATGCCCAGAATTCTTATAAAAATGTAGCTGTGGGTAAAAAGGTTGATCAGTTACCTTAAGTCTTATAGGCACAACAGAAGAGATATTTCCTAACTGCATATCTGGATACTCACTGACGAGATGTCATATTTTGGTAGATGGTAGAAC
>CM053588.1:232003863-232026176 GCA_028646515.1 Pseudochirops corinnae | reverse complement strand
CTACAGAAGTATGAACTTCCATCAGCCCTCCCCTCCACCCTGCCCTCCCCTCCATCACCCCACCTCTCATCCCCCTTCCCCCTACTCTTCTATGTCTACACCACTATTGATTAGAGAAATGCAAACTAAAACAAGTGAGGTACCACCTCATACCCATTAAAGTGGCTAATATGACAGAAAAGCAAAACATGGCAAACGTTAGAGGGGATGTAGAAAAATTGGGACACTAATGTACTTTTGGTGGAACTCTGAACAGTTCCAATCATTCTGGAGAGCAATGTGGAATATGCCCAAAGGGCTTTAAAACTGTGTGTACCCTTTAATCCAGCAATACCACTACTATATCTGTATCCCAAAGAGATTTTTTTTAAAGGATCTATATGTACAAAAATATTTATAACAGCTCTCTTTATGGTGGCAAAGAATTGGAAATTGAGGTGATGCCCATCAGTTGGGGAATGGCTAGACAAGTTGTGGTATATGATTGTGATGGAATACTGTTGTGCTGTAAGAAATACTGAGCTGAATTATTTCAGAAAAACCTGGGAATACTTATATGATCTGATACAAAGTGAAATGAGCAGAACCAGAATATTTTACACAGTAACAGCAATATGATATGTTGAACAGCTATGGACAACTTAGCTATTCTGATCAATACAGTGATCCAAGACAATTCCAAAGAACTTATATTTTTTGTTAATTATTTTAGTTTTCAACATTTACTTCCACAAGATTCCAAGTTCCAAATTTTCTCTCCATTTCTTCCTTCCCCCCACCCAAGACAGTGTGCATTCTCATTACCCCTTCTCCAATAGCCCCCCCCCACCTTTTATAACCCCCACCCACCTCTTCTCTTATCCCCTTTCCTTCTATTTTCCTATAGGACAAAATAGATTCCTATACCCCCTTATTTCCCAGTTGTGTATACTGAACATTTGTTTTTAAAACTTTGAATTCCACATTCTCTCCCTTCCTCCCTCCCTACCCACCCTCATTGAGGAGGCAAGCAACTTGATATAGGTTATACATGTTTAGTCATGCAAAACATTTCCATAATAGTCATGTTGTGAAAGATTAACTATATTTACCTCCATCCTTTCCCACTCCCCATTTATTCTGTTCTCTCCTTTCACCCTGTTCCTCCTCAGAAGTTTTTGCTTCTGATGGTTCCCTCCTCCCATTTGCCCTCCCTTCCATCATCCCCCTTCTTATCCCATTTCCCCCTACTTTCCTTTTGAGTAAGATAGGTTTTCATACTCAATTGAGTGCGTATATTATTCCCTCCTTAAGCCAAATCTGATGAGAGTAAGGTTTACTCATTCCCTCTCACCTCTCTAGTCTTCCGCTCCATTGTAAAAGCTTTTTCTTGCTTTTTTTATGTGAGATAATTTACCTGATTCTGCCTCTCCCTTTCTCCTTATCCCAGTACATTCCTCTCTTACCTCTTAATTTTATTTTAGATATCATCCTTTCATATTCAACTCACCCTGTGCCCTCTGTCTAATATATGTGTGTGTGTGTGTGTGTGTGTGTGTATATGCACACATATCCCATCCAACTACCCTAATACTGAGAAAGGTCTCATGAGTTACAAATATTATCTTTCCATGTAGGAATGTAAACAGTTCAACTTTAATAAGTCCTTTATGATATCTCGTTCTTGTTTACCTTTTCATGCTTCTCTCAAGTCTTGTATTTGAAAGTCAAATTTTCTATTCAGCTCAGAGGGTCTTTTCATCAAGAAAGCTTGGAAGTCATCTGTTTCATTGAATATCCATTTTCCCTCTGAAGTATTGTACTCAATTTTGCTGAGTAGGTGATTATTGATTTTAATCCTACCTCCTTTGACCTCAGGAATGTCATATTCCCAAACCCCTGATCCCTCAATACAGAAGCTACTAAGTCTTGTGTTATCCTGATTGTGTTTCTACAATACTCAAATTGTTTCTTTCTGACTGCTTGCAATAATTTCTCCTTGACCTGGGAACTCTGGAATTTGGCTACAATATTCCCAAGAGTTTTCCTTTGGGGATCTCTTTCAGAAGATGATCAGTGGATTCTTTCCATTTCTATTTTCCCCTTTCATTCTAGAATGTCAGGGCAGGTTTCCTTGATAATTTCTTGAAAGATGATTTCTAGGCTCTTTTTTTAATCATGGCTTTCAGCTAGTCCAATAATTTTTAAATTCACTCTCCTGGATCTATTTTCCAGGTCAGTTGTTTTCCAGTGAGATATTTCACATTGTCTACTATTTTTTCATTCTTTTGGTTTTGTTTTATAATTTCTTGATTTCTCTTAAAGTCATTAGCTTCCATTTTCTCCATTCTAATTTTTAAGGAATTATTTTCTTCAGTGAACTTTTGAACCTTCTTTTCCATTTGGCCAACTCTATTTTTAAAGGAATTCTTCTCCTCATTGCTTTTTTGAATTTCTTTTGACATTTGGGTTAGTCTATTTTTTAAGTTGTTATTTTCTTCAGCACTTTTTTGGGTCTCCTTTAGCAAACTGTTGACTTGTTTTTCATTATTTTCTTGCATAACTCTCATTTCTCTTCCCAGTTTTCCCTCTATTTCTCTTAGTTGATTTTCAAAATCTTTTTTGAGCTCTTCCATGACCTGTGACCAATTCATATTTTTCTTGGAGTCTTTTGATGTAGGAGCTTTGACTTTGTTCATCTTCTTTGTCACTAAAGTAAGATTCTATAGTCTGAGTTTTCCCACTGTTTGCTCATTTTCCTAGCCAATTACTTGACTATTTAGCTCTTTGTTAAGGTAGGTCTTTGATTGCAATGTGGAGGGTGTACTGTTCAAAGCTTCAGGGGTTTTGTGCAGCTGTTTTCAGAGAGATTTCTAGGAACCTGTAATTTTCAGTTCTTCCAAGGACTGCTCAAAGGAGAAGTGTTTACTCCCCTCCTGGTCTGTGCTCTGGTTTGTGAGTGACCACAAGCCCTCTTTTCTGCCTTGGAACTGTTACCACAAACTCTGCCATGCCAGCACTCTTCTTTGCCCTAGGACTGCCACCCAAGATTGCAACCTAGATTGAAGCATGGGCAAAGCAAGAGAATCCTGCCTCAGCACCAGCAAAGAGATCCCTGAAATCCCCCTCTGATCAGCAGTTGAATTCCCTCTCTGTCTCTGGAAGCCAAGAGCTCTGGAAGCAGCCACTGCCACTGCTCCTTCCCTGGGACCAGACCTTGCTCCTCTCTCCCCCCAAGTCCAACACAGCTTTCCTACTGACATTCTAAATTGTCTTTGGCATTTGTGGGTTGTGAAGTCTGGAAATCATCACAGCTGCCAGTGATTCAATCTCCTGAGACCTGTGTTCTGGTCCAGTCTGTGCCCCAATGGCCCAGGGTAGACTGTGTTCTTATCTCAGAAAGGTAGTATAGCAGACCTTTTCTGTCTACTTTCTAAGTTGTTTTGGGCTGGAAATTTGTTTCACTTTATCATTTTGTGTGTTCTGCTGCTCTAGAATTTGTTTAGAGTCATTTTTAATAGTTATTTGGAGGGGTTTGGGGGAGAGCTCAAGCAAGTCCTTGCTTTTACTCTGCCCTCTTGGCTGTGCCTTCACAAAGGGCTTATGACAAAAAATGCTATCCACTTCCAGAGAGAGAATTGGTAGAATCTGAATGCAGATTGAAGCATGCTTTTTGAAAGACCTTTGTTTTGTTTTGATCTTTTTTTCTTGCACAGTATGGCTAATATGGAAATATGTTTGACATGATTGAACACATATAACCTATATCAAATTGCTTACCTTCTCAAGGAGGGGGAAGGGAAAGAATTTGGAACTCAAAACCTTTTTTAAATGAATGTTAAGAATTATTTATTATATGTAATTGGAAAAAAATAAAATATTAATTAAAAACAAAACAGTGCCTTCTATCAAGGAGTTTATATTCACATAGAGCTTATATTTAAAAAAATACATAAAGGGAACTTGGAGGGGGGTTGAGATGTACTGTTGGATGCCTGATTTCTAAATGACAGGGAAGTGACATAAAGGCCTCCTTGGAGGATAAGGGAAAAGTCTCATCTGTCTGAGCCCAGTGTTCCAGGACTAAAGTCCAGGTTCTAGTGGTAGGGGAAATGAGGAGAGTACAGGAAGCATGGTTTGGAAATGAGTAGTTTAAAAGTAGTCTGTAATAAATCTAAGACTCTTTGAAGCCCCACTGCCCACTTCAGAATTTCAAATCAGGAACAAATGAGTTCAAACCCTGCCACAGACACTGACTAGCTCTGTGACCCTATGTAACTCTGGACAAGTCTCTTAACCATTAGGCTATAAACTCCTCAAGGGCAGGGACTATCTCTTGCTTTATTTGGATCTCTAGTGCTTAGCATGGTGCCTGGGAGTCACGTAATAGTCTCTAAACAATAAATGCTTATCGACTGACTAAAAAAAAGTAGTCTATAATTCTCAGCTCATTAAATGTAAGCAGTTGAACCCAACCATGTCAGAAGAAAGAGGAATAATTGATGCACCATACACATGCATCTTTGAAGATATCAAGAGAAAATGAGGATGTCCTCCAGAACATTGGGTGGACCTCCTCATGTATACTTTTGGAAGGACACGGGCCATGGTCTCATAGAATGGGTAAGCATGGGAGAGTTGTGATGTATATTGGTGGAAGGATAAACACAAGGACTGAACCTGTGATTTCACTGGCCTAGGAAACTTCTCGATCAGAAAATTCCTTCTAATGACTCGGTTTCTTTGCAACTTAATGTCAAGAGAATTGCCCAGAGGATCAACTTGCCCAGGGTCACACAGTCAGTACATGTCAGAGATGGGACTCAAACCCAGGTCATCCTAGACTGGAAGCTGACTTCCTAAGCACTGAAAATGTTGCCTCTTAATTGTTGAAGAAAATATCCAACCAGTGAGATTGCAGATATATATTAGAATATTGAGATGTGGACCTGACATCTATGGTTGGACTTGGTATCAGAAAGGCTTAAGTTAGAACTCTGAGACATTTACTAGCTGTGTAATGTGGGGCAAGCTACTTAACCTTTTTCACCCTCTGTTTATTCATCTGTAAAATATGGATAATAATACATAGTATATACTTCACAGAGATGTTGTAATAATCAAATTTATAGTACTTTATGAACTTTTCTGCACTATGGAAAGCTAGGTTGTTGCTATTGTTGTTTTTGTTACAGGGAATATTTATACCCCCCCCTTCCCTGCAAATTTTTAAACAAAAAATGGTATTTTATTTTTAATGCATTTTCCTACCTCACTTTGAGGGAGTTACTTTTGATGAAGAGTTGAAGCCAAGGTCTTTCTTTAATGGATTTTATTTAATAGAAATCATGATTGAAGAAAGGTAAGTAAAAAAATCTCAATTTACACAGATGCTGAAATTAAGTATGCAATGATAGCTCATAGGCATTAGAATTATAATTGGAGCATTTTAATTTTACATGTAGACTGCTTGACTATTCCTTTCTCCAACTGGATATTTAAATTATTATTCATTTACCCTTCTACTCTAAAACTAAAAGGTGTTTCTTCATAGGTATGCATCTTTAAGAAAACTAACATTTTTAAAATGAAGTCATAGATATCCAATAACTGAGGTATAAACTGAAACTTCAGTATATACTATGGTACCATGGTGGAGAGGAGCAGGTACTAGATAGGGCATCAGTAGACCTGAGTTCTAGTTCCTATTCTCTCTGTTGCAAATAATAGTTAACATCTTATATAGCATGGTAAGGTTTGCTAAATAATCAGAAACGTTGTGTCAGACCAGTGATTCTCAGATTTTTCATTTCATGCTCTTTCAGATGGTTTTTAAAGTAAACCTGATACCCTTTCCTTCTTATGCTGTATTTTTGACAAACTTTTCATATCTCTTCCTTTACTTATTTGGAAATTCATTTTCCTAAAACAATAACAATAAAAACAAAAAATAAAACACTATTATTTTTTTACAAGATTTCATTTAATATTAATAATGTGCCAGGGTAATTATATGGCAGGGTAACCTAATACTTTGAGAATCAGATTTAGACTATTCATGTGCTTTTATAAAAGTTGTATTTGCTAATATATGGATATGTATAATAGTCTCTAATATGTGGCCACAAGTTTTAATTGTGTCTTCCCTTTGGTTTATGATAAAGTTGATTCTGGATAAAATATATATATATATATATGTATATATATATATACACACACATACACACACATACATATATATATACATACACACACACACACATATATAAAGAAACATCATGTCATTTGATCTACCCAACAATCCTATAAGTCTGATATTTTGAGAATACGATCATTCTCATTTTATAGATGAAGAAATGGAGGCTTACAAAAACTTGGTGACTTTCTTGCCACCACACAGAGAACATGCCAGCCTCTTCTAATTCCATATCAGTACACATTCTTTTTACATGGTATCACTTATATTTGTTGTGCGGCTCTAGGCAAATCACCAAATTTTTCTGTGCCTTTATTTCCTCATTTATGTACTGCAGTGAGGGTGGACTGAATAATCTCTATGACTCTTCAAGTTCAAAAATTCTGAGTTGTCTCATGTGCTGACTGCCGAATACTTCCTGTCATTCTGCTGCAACAGCAAGAGCCCTATGATTTTCTAAGTGTAGCTACAGTTAAAAAAAAAAAGTTGTTGCGTCAAAGAGTAGACAAATGCCCTTTATTTTAAAAGTGACAATTTCCTCAGTGGAGACTAATAATTTTCCCAAATTGATATAGTTGTGTTTAGAGCTTGTGATTGAACTGTCTAAGAATACAGAATAAGTAAGCCAGGCTAAGACTATGCTCCTCCAAGAAACCCTTTTCATCCTGACTTAGGTTCATGGGTTCAAAGAACAAAGCCACACCTAGGCTTACCTTAAGCTGAATTGGCCTAGCAACAGGGTTTATAAGATAACATACAAATCCAATGGAGATACCCATATAGGCAGGATACAAGAAGACATGTGTATACCTTCTCCACGGACAACTTTTGTGTCCCCAGATTTGTCTGCCTTATAGAAATGAATCTGTACGTGCAACAACTACCAAATAATGGACTGTCCAGTTATCATTGTCTGGCCCACAGGTATACTCAATCAATCAGTTGGCATTTAATAAGCACCCATTATGTGCCAGGCAGTATGCTAAGCATTGGTATAAGATCTAAGGCATGTGGGGTGTACAGCTTTATACTGAGTTAGAAGAGAAAAACAGAAACTTCTTACAAATGTACGATCTTGAGTGGGGAAGATAAGGCTAAACCCAGAAGCTGGTAGAAGGTATTTGGAGTCAGGGTCTCGGGGAGGAGGGGATGTTTGGATTCAGTCAAAGGACCTCACTTGAGGGCCTATGGGGCCACATGCAGCCTCTAGGTCACAGGTTCCCCACCCCTGCACTGGGTGTTCATGGATATTCTCATCAGTCATTTTGCACACTCCCCATCCCACTCTCTATTGCCCAGTCTCTATTCTGTTCCCCCTTAGAGTGATGGGAACAACCTGATGGAACCGTAATACTTCCCCTCTAAAGATATAGTTTGAAGCATCTGCTTTCACCAGAACAGAATAATTTCTGGGAAAAATAATAAATCCTCTCTTCCTCCAGTTTGATAAGGAAGAACTGGAAGAGAAGATGTTTACTGTGTAATCTGCTTAAGGAAAAGAAACCTTTAGGAAGGCAGAGAGGGGATACTTGCTTTCTCTGCTTGTTCTCTCTGACTTCTTACGGTTCAACACAGTAATTGGTCTCATCTTTTGGACCCGAGTTTATTGGCCCAGTGTCTATTAACTCTTTCCTTCCTTCTGAACTTTTGCATTACTGGCATTTTTTCTCCATCTTCTTCCTTAATTCCCCTGAAATAGTGACATCCACCAAAAAAAACAAAAACAAAACACAAAAAAACTAAAACAAAAATAATTATGCTCATGTAGGAATTTAAAAGATTGCTACCAGAATCTTTTAATAGTTGTTAAAGTCTGTACCTAGGTGACACACTGGATGAATCATTGCACCTGTACTCAGGAAGATCACAGTTCAAATCCAGCCTCTGATACTTAACTAGCTATGTGACTCTGGGCAAGTCACTTTAACCTCAGAAACTGCCTCAGTTTACTCTTCTGTAAAAAGTG
The DNA here is from genome assembly GCA_028646515.1 of Pseudochirops corinnae. Classification (NCBI taxonomy): domain Eukaryota; kingdom Metazoa; phylum Chordata; class Mammalia; order Diprotodontia; family Pseudocheiridae; genus Pseudochirops; species Pseudochirops corinnae. The sequence continues at coordinate 232,018,035 of CM053588.1, read as the reverse complement.
GATAACAATAGCATCTACTTCCCAAGGTTATTGTGACGATTAAATGATTCAGTAGTTGTAAAGTATGGGCAGCTAAGTGGCACAGTGGGTAGAGTACCAGGCCTGGAGTCAGGAAGATTCATCTTCCTAAGGCCAAATTTGGCCTTAGACACTAGCTATAAGACCCTGGGCAAGTCACTTAATCCTGTTTGTCTCAGCTTCCTCATCTGTAAAATGAGCTGGAGAAGTGAATGGTAGACCATTGTAGTATCTTTGCCAAGAAAACCCCAAATGGGGTTATAAAGGGTCAGACACAACTGAAAGTGACCAAAAAAGCAAAGTTGTAATGTGGTTTGTGAACCTTACAGCATTAGATAAATGTTGATTTAAAAAGTTTTTATTTTTACAAATTTATCAAGTAGTTAAGAATGAGTAAAGGAATACTTCACTTTCCCATGTATGTACACCATTACAGTAAGGCATTAGAAAATTTAAATAGAACTTTGATATTTTTTCATTCAGATTAGGAATAAAGGTCTGTATAGACATACAGAGTACTCTGGCATGTTTAATTGCTGCCTTTTTAGCTTTTTGCGTTTCCCCTAATGAATTGCATCCGTAATGTAAAGAAATGACTCTCTCTAAGGACAGTCATTTGTTACACCTGGGTCTTCCCACTGCCATGTGTGCCACATGCTGTTTAATAATTTGCAGTGATTTAGGGCTATCACAATAACCATCCATTCAGGCTTTTGCTCTCAGCCTGGAATACAGAATCATGGTATAAATGTAGGACTCTGTTGTTGGTTTATAATTATAGCAGTGTGTAGCATCATATCTCACTGCAGGTAGTGTGTCTTAAGGGACAGAGTGTGAGACTTGTTATTAGGAAGACACACATCCAGTTCCCACCTTTCACACTTGGCGGTGCAATACTGGCAAGGCAATTAACCTCTCTGAATCAGAGTCAGCCCTCTAGGACCATAAGTTATAAATGAGTTATGATCTGCAGTGTTAGGGGGAGTCCCCACTGCAAGTTCTGACCATCATTATGTTCGCACTGACAGAATCCCAGGTCGTTTCTTGTTGGTTAAATAAAATTCACTGTCATCTGTCTTCCCCCTTGCCCTCAACAAAACCAGTAAGGGGGTACAGAAATTCATTGCCTCTTGACCTACTTGTGGGGGGTCTTTAAATTCAGTGAACATTTGCTAAGAGGTTTCTTACTGTTTTCTTATTGCAGCTGTTTCAGTTGTACCCAACTCTTTATGTCCCCACTTGGGATTTATTTTCCTGTTGTTTTTGTTTTTTGTCTTTTTGGAACAGGGAAGGCAGGGTAATTGAGGTTAAGTGACTTGCCCAAGGTCACATAGCTAGTAAATGTTAAGTATCTGAGACTGGATTTGAACTCAGGTCCTCCTGACTCCAGGGCCAGTGCTCTATTCCCTGCGCCACCTAGCTGCCTCCCTATTTGGGACTTCCTTAGCAAAGATACTGGAGTGGTTTGCTATTTCCTCTCTTGCTCATTTTACAGATGATGAAAATGAGCTAAGTGGGCTAAGTGAAGTGCTTAGGGTCACACAGCTAGTAGGTATCTAGAACCAGATTCAAATTTAGGTCTTCCTGACTCCAAGCCCAGTGTTCTATCCACTGCACCATCACAACAGTGTACTACTGCTTTATTAGCATTGTGCTAAGTGGTGGTAAGGCAAAATTTAGATAAGATACAATTTCTGAAGAGTTCACATTCTAGTATGGAGATAGAAAAAGGGAATCTCTAACTCGCAGTTCTCAACCTGTGGGTTGCAATCCCATTTGGGAGTCAAATGAACCTTTCACAGGGCTCACAGGGGTCACCTAAGACCATCGGAAAACACACATTTCCGATGATCTTAAGAATGGAGGCGCTGCTCCTCTATCTGTCTCCAGGCGGGTCCACCCACATGCAGATATGCCCACATACGGTGGCAGCATTAGGAAGGTTGAGAACCACCGCTCTAACTAGAATGCACAGTAATGCATAATGACTGCAGTGGCAATATGGGTTAGAATGTTGTACTTGGAATCAGAATGACCTGAGTTCAAATCTTGCCTTGGGTGCTGACTAACCATATGACCTTGGGCAAGTCACTTAGCTTGTCTCAATGTACTCATCTGTAAAATGGGGATAATAGTACCTACTTCATAGGGTTGTTAAAAGGATCAAATGAACTAAAATATGTACGATGCTTTAAAACTTTAACATGCTATAAAAATGCTAGCTGCTATTACTGTTACAGTTATTAGAGAAGTACAAAACCAAAATACTATGTGTCCTATGAAGGAAAGTTGTTGGCAACCAGATATAGAGTATTGTCTAAGAAAGCTTTTTGAAAGAAGTAGCATTTGAGTTGAGTTTTAAAGGATGGTTACAAATTCAACAAGCAAAAGGGTAAGTGAGGGCATTCTTGCCTCAGGGAATAGTAATCAGCAATGTGCACAAGTAACCAAGGAAGCCACATGAGAGATCAGTCAATCAGTAAGCATTTGCTAAGCACTTACTGTATGCAGAGCTTTTTGCTTGATGTTGGGGAGACCAATATACAAATGAGACTGTCCAAAGCACTTAATTCTCCTAAGGGATTACAGCGCTTAAGATTCTAACCTGAGAGCTGGCAGGGACCTCAAAGGATGTGCAGACCAGTTCTCTAATCTTACAGAAGTAGAAATTGAGGCCCAAGGTTACATGGACAATAAATATGAGAGGCAGTATTTGAACCCAGGTCCTCTGACTTTAGAGTCAGTGCTATTTCCAGGCTTGGGAAAGAGTCTCTAGTCTCTGCAGACATAAAGATGATGAATGGAGACATGGAACAATAAGTAGTTATGCCCTAAAGATTGTAGTGGAGAGACTGGAAATGGGAGACTCAGAGAATATTTTCACTTTCAGCTTTAGTTCACCAATTAAGTCATGTGTTTGGAATAGAAATGCTTACACTGAGAGTCAAAAGTCCTGGATTCAAAGCCTGACTCTGCCAGGTATTTATATAATAATAATAATATAGATAGATAGTATATTTATATATCACTTTTGGGTTTGCAAAGGGCTAGCTATCTAGCATCTATCTCATTTAATCCTCATAACAACCCTTTGAGGTAGATGTTATTATTACCTCCCATTTTTAGAAAAGAAAACTGAGGCAGACAAATTGATTAAGTGACTTGCCCAAGACCACCCAGATAATAAGTATCTGAGGCAAGATCTGAACTCAGGTCTTCAAACCCAGCATACTTTTCCACTGTTCTGCCATCTAACTGTCAAGTACATAAGCTTTCATTTGTGTAGTAGTTTATAGCTTATGGCATAATTTCATGTATGTTGCTTTATTCAGTCTTCACAGAAACCCCAGAAGTAGGCAGAGTAGATTTATTATACTGTAGATAACTAGATAGATTAGTTAACTAGACAACTTTGCAGTTCTAAAATTCTAACAAGTGCCTTGACTAAAATGTCAACTGCAATCATCATAGCGGATTTAGACAAGCAGTTCCTGAGAAGTTTTATTCCTGTTCTGTATCACCTCAATTTTTTGAAAGAGTAAGAAGTTCATGCCTTAACTCAGTTCTAAGGAGCACATAATCCCATTTCTAAGTCCAAACCATCTAGGGGCTTGATTGCCAGACACCCTGGTTACTCAGAGCCAGTCTGGCTGGCTATACCATCCCACCTGGAATCCTGGCTCCAAAGGTGCCATGATTCCAAATCTACCTCACCCTCACCACATACATACCTAATATTGAAGACAAAATTACTTAGAACAGAAAAAAATACCTCCCAGGCACATTTCTCAAAGCCAAAGTAAAAGAGAAGGAGAGCAGAAGAAGGGAGTCCTGCCAAGGAAGTCCACTGGGTTAGGTCATTGTACTAATGCCACATGGGTGAAATGTGCTCATCACCCTGTGAGCCAGAAAGAGAGCAGCAGAAATAGCTACAAAGACATATTTAACCAGCATGGCCCATTAAAATTGAAGCTGAGACATTACAAACCCACTCTTTCTATGTTTTTACTTCTAATGCTGTCTACTCTAGTTTCTCCAGGTAAGGCTCCCCTTGTCCCCCATATGAAAATGTGTCAGGTCATCAAGGCAGGCTGGGTATGCTAACTCATGTGGTCCATAAAGTCTAAAGGACCCAGAATCCATGGGGTGAGGTATTTTTTTTATTCCCCCTTTAGGTGATCAGCAAGCTCATCATGAGAAGCATGAGTCAGTCAGTTCCTGGGGACAGTCTATTCTTCTTTGGCCCTATAGATGGATAAGCAAATACAGTATCTATCTGCTACAACATCACCTCTCAAAATATAGTTTTTCTAACTAGGTACTAGACTCCACTTCTCACTTTTCATCTAGACATTTTAGCATGGTTCCAATATCTAGACACTGAAATTCTCATGTCTTTTTGCTGACATTGTCCTATTAATCAACTAGACCCTTGGCATGTATAAGATTTGACCCTAAAACATTAACACTCATTGTTAAACAAACATATTCTAATTAATGTCTTAAATGAGTGATACCCCACCAAAGGAGTCATATTTTGTCCCAAAATTCCTTTCATTCTTCCAAATGTCTTTGGAACTTCCCTTTAAGATCTGCTTCCCAATGCCTGAACTTTCAAATGTGATAGAATGTATAATCCATATGGAATGTAAGTTATTTGAGGACAGAACTATTTCCTTTCTGCCTTTGTACATCTCCAGCACATAATGCAGGGCCTGGCACTTAATGAATGTTTTTAAATGATTTAATAGCCTCAGGAGTGACAAAGTACCCCTTTGAGGAGGGATATTGATTTTTGGAAACAGACAAATGTCATTCAATGCCAATGAGTCAGGTGGGAAATTCATCTGGGTAATAATATCATGGGCAACAGTGTGACATGGTGGAAAGAAGCCTGAGTAGGGATTCAGAGGGCTCAGTCATCCAGCTGCTAATATTTTTTTTTTTCTTACCAATTGCTTTCATTTAGTTTGAATATATCTTGTGCATCCCTAGTTGTTTACATGTTGTCTCCCCCATTATAACGTGAGTTTCTTGAGGGCAAGGACTGTTTTTTTTTCCCTTTGTTTCTCTCCTTAACCCTTTAACCCAGTGCCTGGCATCTAGCAGACATTTCACACAGGCTCATTGAATGACTGACAGATGAGCTCTGTGACTATCTGTCATGGTCTTGAATGCTTCATTTAATTTCTCTAGGCTTCAGTTGCCAAACATGTAAATTGAGGACTCTGGATCAGATGACTTCTAAAGGTCCTCCCTGGCTTAATTTGGTGAGGAAGGTACAAACAAACAAAAATCCAAGTTGTGACTGTAAAGTAGTAAGATTGGTTGCATACCAAGTTCATAAGTTGTGTCTGAGAACGTTTCAAATAATGGATTACCAGAAAAGTGTCAATTTTCATTGAATGGGGGAATGGCTCTGCCACTTACCAAGGAAAAATATTTCTAAAATATATTAAAAAATGATTTCTTGTTACTTTTATTAATAATAGAATTAAGTTATTCCATTCAATAAATTATCTTATTTATTCCTTGCTCATAAATTCTGTAGAAATTAATTTTCTCAGCCTTGGACTGTGTCCCCTCAGGGGAATGAATCCCCACATGCTCAGAGAATTCAAGTAGTAAGGAGACTTGATTTTCTTTTCTATTTTTCTTTTCTTATTTTGAGTTGGGAACGACCTCTTTTGTAAACACCATGGCAACTACTATTAGAACTTTTAAAAGTGATTTTTGTTTGGGAAAAGCCAGTACTTTTTCTACTACGCATTTGCTGTACATTCAATTTTCAGTCATGTCTAACACTTTGTGACCTCATTTGGGGTTTTCTTGGCAAAAATACTGGAGTGGTTTGCCATTTCCTTCTCCAATTCATTTTATGTATGAGGAAACCAGGGCAAACAAGGCTAAATAACTTGTCCAGGGTAACAAAGTTAGTAAGTGTCTGAGGCTGTATTTGAACTCAGGAAGATGAGTCTTCCAGACTCCAGGCCTGGCACTCTATCCACTGCACCACATACTGCCTCCCTCAAATGACCATGCCACCCTGAGGGCCTATAGAGTAGTATGTCCATTTGGGAGGTAAACAACTGAACAACTAGAACAGGGTTTCCTACAGCATGATCAAAGGATTGTCTTTGGCAATTTTCCATGTTCTCTATTTCAGTCTCTCCTAGCAAGAGAAATGATGTCCTTAGTTTCTTTCCCCATGCTATTGTGGTTTCCTACTAGTTTCAGGTGGTACATGTAGCTTTAATAACATCTGGTATGAACAAAGTTCTGTACCATGACATCCATCACATTTCTTAAGAATCTTCATTCATGGAGCCAAGATGGTGGCATAGAAGCAAGAAAACTCCGTGAGCTCCCCCCATAACCAGCTATAAATATGACTCTAAACAAATTTTAGAGCTACAGAAGCCACAAAGTAACAGAGAGAAACAAATCTCCCTCTGAAGGCAGCCCGGAAGGCCTACAGGAAGGGTCCATAGCAGCGCACTGGGAGCCAAGCCAAGCCCTGTGAAAATCCAAGGTCTTAGCCCTAGGGTGGCCCTGACCAGCAGCAGCTAGAGCAGACTTCAGGAGAGTGGATCACCAGTAGCAGTGGTGGTTTCCAGAATTACCAACCCATAAATGCCAAAGATAAAGTAAAAGTTCAGTGTGAAACTCTGTTGGAACTGGAGGGGATGAGGAGCATGGTTTGGAACCTGCCCCCAGAGAGAGAAGTGGTAGAGTTGCAGCAGCCATGCAGCTGCTGCTGTGTGGCTACTTCAGAGCTCCTGGCCTGCAGATCATAGGGGGAACAGGTGACCATTCAGAGGGTCATTGCTCTTTCTTTGACTTGCTTGGATCTGGATAGCTGTCTTGGGTAGAGGTCCTGGGGTGTGTGACCAGTGAGCCAGGGCTTGTGGGGGCTGTGGAGAGGGTGCCCAACTAATAGCTCTGGCAGCTGCAAAAACTCTAGTGATTTGGGACAAAGCTGTGCTCTGTGGAAGCATAGTTCTACTGTGGCAAAAAGGTCAAAAGTCAAGTAATTGAGTGGCAACATGAACAAGGAAAGGAAGCACAGCAATCAAACCTTAGATTCTTTGTTTTGGGGACAAAAAGGATCAAAGCATGGAATGGGAGGAAGACAACACAGTCAGAACTCATACACCAAAAGCTTCCAAGAAAAAGATGAACTAGTTACAATCAAGTAAGAGAAGTAGAAGAAAAATTGGGAAAAGAAATAAGAATGATGCAAGAAAATCATGAAAAGCAGGAAACAACTTGACTGAAGAAAATAATAGCTTAACAATAGACTAACTCAAAGGGCAAAAGAGGTCCAAAAAGCCAATGAGGAGAAGAATGCCTTAAAAGTTGAATTTGCCAGATGGAAAAAGAATCTCAAAAGCTCACTGAAGAGAATAATTCTTTCAGAATTAGAGTGGAGCAAATGGAAGCAAATGACTTTATGAGAAATTAAGATACTATAAAACAGATCCAAACAAAGGAAAATAGAAGGCAATGTGAAATATTTCATTGGAAAAACCACTGACCTGGAAAATAGATCCAGGAGAGATAATTTAAAAATTATTGGACTACCTGAAGACCATGAAGAAAAAGAATATAGAAATCATCTTTCAAGAAATTCTCAAGGAAAATGGCCCTTGAAAATCACCTCTTGAAAAAGATCCCCAAAGGAAAACTCTTAGGAATTTTATAGCCAGGTTCCAGAGTTCCCAGATCAAGGAGAAAATATTACAAGCAGCCAAGAGGAAACAATTTGAATATTGTGAAAACACAATCAGGATTCTAGCAGCTCCTACATTTAGGGATCGCAAGGCTCGGAATATGATGTTCCAGAGGTCAAAGGAGCTAGGATTAAAACCAAGAATCATCTACCCAGCAAGACTTAGTATAATGTTTCAGGGGAAAAAATTCATTCAGTGAAATAGAGGACTTTCAAGCATTCTTTATGAAAAAAAACCAGAGTTGAATAGAAAATTTGACATTTAAATACAAGAAGCAAGAGAAGCATGAGAAGATAAACAAGGAAAAGAAATCATAAAGAACTTATCAAAGTTGAACTATTTACATTCCTACGTGGAAAAATGATCATTGCAACTTATGAAACTTTTCTCGTTATGAGGATAGTTGAAGGGAATATATATATATATATATACACATGCATACATATATATATGTCTATATAAGAGGGTATATGTACATATAAATACATATGTGAGTGTGTGTATATATGTGTACAGGTATACATAGACAGAGGGCACAGGATCAATTGAATAGGAAGGGATGATATTTAAAAAATAAAATCAAGAGGTGAGAGAGGAATATAATGAGAGGAGATAAGGAGAGACAGAATAGGGCAAATTTTCTCATATGAAAGAAGCAAGAGAAAACTGTTACAATGGAGGGGAAGAACAGGAAGGCAAAAGGGAATGGGACAACTTGATTCTCACTGAATTTGACTTAAGGAGGGAATAACATACACACTCAGTTGGGTATCTTAACCTACAAGAAATTAGGGGGGAAAGGGATAAGAGGGGGGATGATAGAACGGAGGGTAGATTGGGGGGAAGGGCAGTTAGAAGCATACACTTTTGAAAAGGGACAGGATCAAAGTAGAAAACAGAACAAGTGAGAGGCAGGATAGGATGGAGGGAAATATAGTCAGTCTTTCACAGTATATACACTATGGAAATGTTTTATGTAACTACACATGTACAACCTATATTGAATTGATTGTCTTCCCAGTAAGGGTGGGTGATGAGGGAAGAAGGAAAAGAGTCTGGAATCCAAATTTTAAAATCAAATGTTTAAAAAAATTATTGTTATTATTATTATTTTTACATGCAACTGGGAAATAAGATATACAGGCACTGGTGTATGGAGATCCATCTTGCCCTACCAGAAAGTCAGAGGGGGGATGGGGGAGGATATAAGAGAGAGCAGATTGGGTGAGGGGGTATTCAGTGGGATTGCTATTTTGGGGTTGGGGGTAGGGGGAAGACAGGGAGAAATGAAAGTTGTGGAAATGTGGAAATGGATGTTGTAAACTAAAAATAAACATAAATTTAAAAAAGAAAAAAGAATGTAAAGAACATTCATATTTTCAAGGATTCTCTTAATAAAGTGGCAGATCATGGTCAAAAAAAAGAATCTTCATTCATAACTTAATTTTCTTTCCAATGTCACCCATGTCCAGTAGATCATGGCAATAAATACATCTCATATTTCTGTTTCTTTTTCGTTACTTGTAACTACAGTCTTTGAAAACTGCTATCTAAGAATCTATCATGATAATCAGTATGGCATTGGAGAGAACAATGACTTTGGAATCAGGAAGATATGTGTTCAAGTCCCTCTGTTTGACATTTAAAATCCTTCTTAATCTGCTCCTCCTACTTTTATAGTCTTCTAATACCTTATACCACCCTCTGACATATACTCTTCAGCCCAGCAACACCAGCCTTCCTGCAATTTGTTGAACAAGACATGACAATTTCCTGATTCTGGGCATTTTCAGTCACTTTCCTCCTCAGCTTTGCCCCTTGACTTCCCTGGCTTCCTTCAGGTAAGTCCCGGCTAAGACACTTTTCCAAATATCTCTTAATTCTAGTGCCTTTTCTTTGGTAGGTGTTTCCAATGTATCCTATTTATAGTTTGTACACCATTGTTTGCTTGTCTCCTATATTAGACTGTGAGCTAAAAAGTAGGGACTGTCTTTTATCTTTCTTTGTATCCCCAGCACTTAGCAGTGGCTGGACATAATAAGTGCTTAATAAACATTTTTTTTTGACTGACTATGTGACCCTTTGTAACTTAGATCTCTCGGTAGCCCTGGACAACTGTCTAAGGCTATAAATAGCTTCAGAACAATTGATGATTTAGTGTTCACTTCTTCAACACATATATCAAAATCAAGACAGTACAGAAAATATTAACTTTTTTTTTCATGAAAAGATAGGCAGATTTGTAATTTTCAAAATTTTATGATTTACTTTGGTAGAGGAAATTTTTTCAAAAGTGAATTTCCTATATCAGCTAATTAAAGCAGAGTTCTGGATCAGGAAAAAAAAAACGACTGTTTTACTGGAGACATACTAGATAGACATATGAGTATTCTTTATGCAAAGGAACCACTATGTCTTAGAAGGCTTAACAAAAATATTCTTGGAACCCAATTCTTCTTAATGTGGAAAGAAAACTATTTTATTTGAACACAAAACAAATTTCAGGTAATGCAAGCAACGGATCCTTGTATCTATCTCTCTGGCATATTTTTATTGCATGTTCCAGATGATTTAAATGAGTCTGTGGCTATGTAAACACAATAGTGTGGGATCTCTTAATAATCATGATTTGAAGAGGGAAATAGATCAAAACATTTCAAAATGAGAGCAATGCAAATAAGGATGAATTATAGACCCTGTCAGGAAGAAGTAGATGGGAACATAAATAATGTTTTGAAACATTTGAGAGATCCATTATTCACCAGTATTGGACTAATATCTTTAGAAAAAAACCTAGCAATTGTAACCAAAAATAAATTCAAAGCACATGGAACAATAAGACATTATACAAATAAATTCTGCCATTGGAAATTCAGAATGAACACATATGGTTCAAATTACATTCCTGGAGGGAAATTCTTAATTTATTATAGTAGTGGTTTAAGAACTTATATCTTATGAGCATTCTTATTATATTTGACTGAAATAAGTAGAGCCATGGATAGCAAAGAGCTCCACAAATAGTTACCGATAACTGTTCCCAAAGGACAGATGGAAGAGAGCCCCGTTGCTGATCTGTCAGCTTTATACTTGAGAAGAAATAGAAAGATAGTCTATAGTCCCTACTATGATTGTCTATAGAATGGGGTTTGTGCTTTCCCATCTCTTACTCCAGCCACCAAGAGCCTAGGACTAGAAATCAGGCGACCACATCAACCACTAAATATGTCCAGAGGTGGGAAATGTTCTTGTCTTGTTCAAGGAACGGAAAGGAGGCTACCGTTCCTGGATAGAAGAGAGTATGTGTATTTGAGGGGGTAGTGTAGGATAGTGTAAGGTGTAAGAAGACTATGTTCTTTTCATGGATCTCATACAGGCTAGCTATGTGACTTTGTGCAACTAAGTCACTCATTTTCTGGGCCTCAGTTTCATCCTCAGTAAAATGACTAGATGATTTTTGAAGTCCCTTTTAGTTCTAAATGAATAAATCAAAATATTTAATATTCCAAATACTGGGGATACAAGTAGAAAATCAAAGATAATTTCTGACTTCAAGGAACTTACATTTTAATTAAGAGAGACAACATACATAAGGAAGTAATAATCTGGCACTATTATTTTAGTTCAGGAAGTTTCAGGGACACTGCATGGGAGACTGACAGGTCTAATCCAGGAACCATGACAGGGTTGATTTGATCATATTTCTGGAACTAAAGTGGAGAGAGAAGAGTAAACATTCAGCAATGAGGCAGTGGTCTAGGCTGTCAAGGAAATGTCTTGAGATTGCAGGATTGTCAAGAACCCAGGGCAGAAGTCCCAGACATGAAAGACTTAAGATCTCCAGGACATAGTTTCTTGAGTTGTTGGCAAGGCAGTAGTCTAGGCTGTCAAGGAAATGTCTGGACAATACAGACTTCTAAAGATGAATTTCTGTTATTTTCAGAGTGGAGAACAGAGAGGATTCAAGATGTATAAAAAAGGAATTGAGGAGTATAAATCAGACTCCTCTTCCTGAGTTCAAATTTAGTCTGAGACACTTACTAGCTGTGTGACCTTGGTCAAGTCACTTAACCTTGCTTGCCTCCAGTAAAATGAACTGGAGAAGGAAATGGCAAAACACTCCAGTATCTTTGCCAAAGATACTGGCCCTCAAATGGGGCCACGAAGAGTTGGACGTGACTGAAACAACTGAACAATAACATCTATTTAAAGAGTAATAGTAGTAAAATATAATGCTTTCAGGCTTGCCAACACTTTACATATTTGATTGTAATGGTGTGTTTGGGAATTTCCTAACAGGGATGTAAAGACCAAAGGAGATAATGCATGTGAAAGCATTTTGAAGCACTTATTGTTTGTTGAATGCCATATAAGTGAAATACACGACTGTCATCAAAAGTTGCAGTTCGAGCCCTTTAAACAGGCTTGTGTGACTCTTCACACTGTGCCTGTGGCCTTTCTTTTCCAGGTTTCTGTCTCAGTATTCCCAAAAACAGATAATCCACCTTGGCCAAAGGAGTCTAATTTTTGTTCCTTTGTAAATTTTGTATTTTCCTGCATCTGGACCTTTTTTGTCCCTCATTTAAAAAAATATTTCACAAGATTTTGAGTTACAATTTTTTTCTCTCCATCTTTCCCCTACCCCTCACCGCAATATAACAAGCCTACTGAATATCCCTTCCCCCAATCTGTTCTCTCTTATATCCTCCCCCTCACCCCCCCTAACTTTCTAGTAGGGCAAGATGGATTTCTATACCCCAGTGCCTGTATATCTTATTTCCCAGTTGCATGTAAAAATAAAAATTTTTTTTGAACATTTGTTTTTAAAACTTTGAGTTCCAGATTTTTTCCCTTTCTTCCCTCCTTACCTGCCCCCATTGGGAAGATAAGCAATTTGATATAAGTTGTACATGTGTAGTTACCCAAATCATTTCTATAGTAGTTATATTGTGAAAGACTAACTGTATTTTCCTCCATCCTATCCCGCCCTCCACTTATTCTATTTTCTCCTTTGACCCTATCCCTTTTCAAAATATTTGCTTCTAACTACCCTCTCTCCTAATCTGCCCTCCCTTCTATCATCCCCCCTCTTATCTTCTACTCCCTCTATTTTCCTGTAGGTTAAGAAACCCAACTGAGTGTGTATGTTATTCCTTCCTTAAGCCAAATTCAGTAAGAATCAAGTTGTCCCATTCCCTTTCACCTTCCTGCCCTTCCCCTCTATTGTAAAAGTTTTCTCTTGCCTCTTTTATATGAAATAATTTACCCTAATCTATCTCTCCCTTTCTCCTTCTCCCAATAAATTCCTCTCTCACCCCTTAATTTTATTTTTAGATATCATCCCTTCATATTCAACTTATCCTGTGCCCTCTGTCTATGTATACATGAACATACATATGCCCACACTCACATAGATGTTTATATATACACACAACCTCCTATACATACATATATGTATGTATACATATATATATACACACATATATATTTCCTTCAACATCCTCATATTGAGAAAAGTATTATGAGTTACAATTATTGTTTTTTCATATAGGAGTGGAGATAGTTCAACTTTAATAAGTTCCTTATGATTTCTTTTTCCTGTTTACCTTCTCTACATCTGCTCCTTTGATCCTGGTGCAGAGAAGTTAAAGAGAATGAAAAGAAAAAGCTACTAGATTTGGCAATTGGGATGTCATTGGTGATTTTGGAGAAAACCACTTTAATTGGCTAACAGGGCAAAAGTCAGATTACAGAGGAATAAGGAAAAAATGAATGAGGAGGCCTTCAGCATCAATCTCTCTTCAAGAAGTTTGGCATTGACAATAAATAGGAAATTACTAGACGAAAAGGAGAGCAGAGTTCAGTAAAGCTGTTTTGTTTTGTTTTTAAGATCAATCCTATGCATGTTTAAAGGGAGAAGAAGGAGCTAGGAAGCTTTGGGATCTGGAGAGAGAAAAGGAAAATCAAAGGAATGAGATTCTGAAAATGGCCTGAAAGGGCAAGAGCATAAAGGGAAGGGTTAGTCTTCCAAATGGTGAACCACATGTCTGCTTCTAGCCTGGGCCTAGTTGCCACATTATCCAGGGGAGCAACAAGTCTTCAAGAGAGCCGCCTGACACACTCTCTGCTAGTGTTACAGCCCCTGATTCTTTAGCAATTATGTCTATTGCAGACTGTTATGGGAATCTGAAGATCTTCCCTGCCCCTAGGCCCTTTGCTAATGTGGCTACGTGACTCTGAGGACCCTTGGATATTTGAAAGTATACTCTGTTCCCTAATAGGCTGAATGTGGTCACGTGGAGCCTGTGGCGCCAGGCTTGTTTTTCAGGAATGCCCGTGCCTTGTAGCTTTGTGATTGGGCAGTAGGTCTAGAGGGCTGTGACATTCTCTAAGCCAGTAGAAGGCTATATATACGCCCTGG
>CM053588.1:231986483-231996646 GCA_028646515.1 Pseudochirops corinnae | reverse complement strand
GCTTCTACAAACTGATGCTGAGTGAGAAGGGCAGAACCAGGAGAAATATGTTCACAATTACAGGCACAATGTATGTGTGACAACCAACTTTGATATACTGGACTCTTCTCAGCAATGCAGTGTTATAAGACAATTCCAAAAGACTTATGATGGAGAGAGATGTCTACATTCAGAGAAAGAACTAGAAAGAACAGTTTGAATGCAGATTGAAGCAAACTACCCGATCTCTTTCTTTTTTTTTGTTTGGTTTTGTTTCCGCTTTCCCATTGTTTATTCCATCTGTTACAATCCTTCCTTATAACCTGACTAATATCTAATGTGAAAGTATTTGCAGATCCTATACTTGATTACATGCCACCATGGGGCAGGGGGAGGAGAGAGAGGGGGAGAAAATTTGAAACTCAAGGAATTGTCAAACTGAATCTTGTAAACTAAAAGCAAACAAATTAATAAAGACAAAAAAAAAAGTAGTAATGTCTAGAACTAGTCCTAAGGCAGCTAGGTTGCCTAAGGGATACAGCACTGGGTACAGAGTTAGAAAGACCTGAGTTCAGATCTTTCCTCAAGATAGTATTAACAGTAGCAGTTATTGAAAATTACATTGGGCTGCCTTAGGAAATGATGGGTTCAGTTTCTTTAAACCAAAATTAGATGACCAACAATGTATAAAGTATAATGTAGAGGGGATCCTTGAGCAGGTGCCCATTGCCACTCTGATATTCTTTAATTCTGTGATCATTTCTTAAGTGAGAGCCCCTGTCCATCACAATACTGGATAGCAGATATAAGACAACATGAGTCTTTCCTGATTTAATTCCTTGAGTATCATAAAACTTATTTAGCCAATTCGATGGTTCAAATCTGGTCACTAAACTTGAGTGGTATATTCTGCCTTTATGGAAACAGAGTCATTTGACAAGGGCTTTAAAGATCATTTCATCCAGTACTCTCATTTTGCAGACTAGAAAACTAACAGAGAGATTGCATAAATTTACTAAAGTCACATATATAGTTAAGGTGACGGTCAAGTTGAGAACACAGATCTTCTTCCCAAGTCCGGAATTCTTTTAATTACTTCACACAACAAGCAAGCATCGCTTCCTGTTTATTGTCTTATCAATGCTAATAGTGAGAAACATACTTAAGAATGCGTGTTTTTTTACCTAATTTTCTTTTACTAGAGTGCTTTGTTCATGTCTACACAATTCCTTTCATCTCCTCTGTATGTATCTTACATGTATCTATTTATTTATATTTTGTTTCCCCACCCCTATTAGAATATAATCTCCTTGAGGGTGGGTATTGTTTTTGCCTTTCTTTGTATCTCCAGTGCTTAGTAGGGTTTGTTCTATAGTAAGAACTTAATAAATGCTTGTTGATTGATTGATGCCAAAACATCTTGATAAGAAGTTATTTCTGATGTACTCTACTCAAAAAGACCTGGGTTCAATCCTGGGCTCTCACACTTAACCACCATTTGTGACCCCAAGGCAGTGACTTCATTCTGAGCCTTCTCTACTCATTGGAAAATGGAATTAATCAATCAACAAGTGTCTACTTTATGACAGTACTGTGCTAAATGTTGGGAATACAAAAGTGTAAGTGTAAGAGTCCCTGTCCTCTAGAGCAGCATTCTCATAGAGAAGACAATATGTACATATGTAAGCTTAGAGTGAATACATAACAAAAGAGTGCAGAGTGGTTTGGGGAGGGAGGGCAGCAGCAACTGAGAGGTTAGGAAATGCTTCATATGGAAGGTAACACTTGAACTCAATCTTTAAATAAACCAGAGATACCAAGAGGTGGAGGTAAAGAGGGAGCACATTTCAGTCATGGAGGACAACCAATACAAAAAGCATAGAGGCAGAAGATGAAGTATTATGTGTCATACAGAGCAGAAGATTTCATAATATGGCTAGACCATAGAGTGTTTGGAGGTAAGTAATGTGTAATGACTGGTAGAAAGGAGACAAATCATAAAGAGGTAAAAATAGTAGATAAAAGAGTTTATATTTAATCCTAGAAGTAATAGGGAGTCACTGGAGTTTATTAGGGTCAAAGTTCAGGATTTAATATGGTCAGATCTGAGCTTTAGGAGAATCACTCTTGGAGTTTTGAGGGGTATAGATAAGAGGAGGCAGAGACTTGAGGTAAGGGTGCTAAGTAGGGGCTATTGTAATAGCCCAGTTGATCAGTCACTCAGGAAACATTTATTAAGCTATGTGCCAGGCACTGTGCTAAGCACATAGGATACAAAAGATCTCACATTCCACTGAGAGAGATGACTTGTAAATTATTAGGCATATACAAGATATATACACAATAGACAGAAAGGTGAAGGCACTAGCTGCATAATGAACTGGGAAAGGATTACTGCAGAAGGTAGGATTTGAACTGAGTTGTGAAGGAAGCTGGGAAATCCAACAAGTAGAGATATGGAGGGCATGGAGAGTGGGGAGCAGTCAGTGCTAAAGCATCGAGATAGAAGAGGTGGTTAGACTTCAAGGAACAGTAAGTAGACCAGTGAACACTTAGAGAGGGGTAAAATAGGAGAAGGTTGAAAAAGTAGGAAGGGGCTAAGAGAGTGATGATGACGAACTGATCTAAGTGGCCATATGAGTGCAGAGCAGAGAAAAATGGTGAGAAATAGAACTAGAAACAAGAAGATTTAACAACTGATTGGTTATGTGAGGTGAGAGAGTGAGGTCTTGGAGTTGGATGGTTGAAAGGTTGGTGGTGCCCTCTAAAATAAAAGGTGTTAGGGGGAGATGATGAGTTTTATTTTGGACCTGTTCATCTGAAGATGCTGATAGGACATTCAGTTTAAAAAGTCCAGTGAGTCATTCATAGTCTAAGACTAGAACTCAGGAGAGATACTTGGCCTAGATATAAAAATATGTGAATAATTTGCATATATGTGATAATTGAACTAGTGGGACCTAATAGAATCACCAAGTAAAAGAGTATATAGAGAAAAGAGAAGGGCCACAGAGTCTTGGCATATAACCACAAATGATAGACATGACATGGATGATGATATGGCAACAGAGACTGAGAAGGATTGGTTGGACTAGCAGGAGGATAACCAGGAGAAAAGGCTACATCACAAAAATCCAAAGAGAACAGGCTACCCAGGAGGAGAGGGATGATCAACAGTGTCAGTTGCTATAGAATGGTCAAGAATGATGGAAGTTGAGGAGAGATCATTAGATCTGGCAAATAAGGCATACCCAATAACACTGGAGAAAGCATTTTTATTGAATAAGGAAGTAGGAAGGTAGGCACTGGTTTAGAAACGAGAAGTAGAAGAAAGGAGTACAGATAGCTTTTTTCAGGGTTTGCTTGAGCAAATAAGGAAAGATATGGATAGCAGAAGGGTGATAGCTAAGGATGGTAATCATCTACTGAGGGCTTTGTGGGCAGGCTTGTAGGCATCATGGAAGTATTTACACGGCTTATGTAAAATGATGATTGTATGAAAAGTGTTTTGCAAAGCATTATCCGAAGGAACTATTATTACAAAGACCATCTGGAACTTGCAAACAGCTGAGTTTAGCTTATTATAGAATTACAGAGTTGAAAAGAAACTTAGAGAAAGTCAGGATTCCTGTGAGTCGTCTCTTCTAGCAGTACATCCTCTCATTGGTCACTGGACAAGAATATCACATTTAGCATATAAAATTAAAGTTTATTGACACCCTAAAAGCTATGAAACTCCTAGCACCCTCTTTCCTGCTACTCTGTCAACAGAAGGGACCAAACAGGACTGAGAATATAGCTATAAAGTTTTCCTCTGAGAAGGTGATCATGGTGTGAAAATGACTCAGGATTCTCAAAGGCTGTGCTAGTAGAATTTAATCTGGGACAGGTTCTATCAGGCTGAAAAGGCTTTGAATAAAACCCTGGGAACAAACCAAGTCTATTTTTCTGAGGCGCAATGAAAGGTAAATCATTGTTAGGATATACAATGGTGACGGTTTTTGTTGTTGTTGTTATGGCAGCCCATGAAACAAAGGGAAAAAATTAAAGTATCAACATAAGGAGATGAAAAATTGAGAGGCAATAAACAGAAAAAGAAAAAGAAAAAAAACCATAGCTCACATTGACTACAAAAAACTTTTGCTGAATCCAATGCCATGCTTCTTTGTAAGTAGCTAGATGGTACAGTGGATAGAGCACTGGATTTGGAGTCAAGAAACTATTCCAGTATGGCCTCACACACTTATTAGCTATGTACCCCTAGGCAGGTCATGGAACCTTGGTCTCCCTCAGTTTGATCATCTGGAAAATGGGAAGATAATAACATCTACCTCCTGGGGCTGTTGTGAGGTTCAAATGAGGTAATATTTGTAAAGTGTTTTTAAAACCTTAAGGCGCTAGATAAATGTGAAATATTATTATTATTAATTTCATTGTGTCCTTGAGCCCTTGGTCCTTGAGCATTATGTAAGAGAATGTGTGCTAGATTTCTTACCTTATTTTTTTATCTCATCCTAAATATTAATTTGCCTATTAAAAATGTTCCTATCTTATTAAATATTCTGTATTCCCTACCCTTTACACACTTAAAAGAAATTTTCAGTTGTAGATGAAATATTTCTTATACTGAACAAGGGAAATTCTTCAGGACTAGATAGGTTTTGGTTAACTCCTGCCACTAAAGCTTACATCCTTCTCTACCTTGGGTCATTTGTTTGATCTCCTTGGCTTTTTGTTTCCTTATCTGTAAAGTGATGCCACTGGACTAGCTGGCCTCTGAGGTCACATCCAGTTCTAGGTCTGTGTAACCTGAACTTCCAAGCCTTTGGAGTTTTGAAGGCTACTGTACATGCAGTAAGAGACTCCTATTTGGTGGGAGAAATGTTTATATAATGTTGTGAGCCTGTGCGAGGAACAGGCATGGAAGCAAGCATTTTCAAGAAGCAACATTCCTTCAGGGAGATCCCGATCTCTTTTAAGTGGAAATTCTCTTTCCAGGACCTCTATGGAAGCAAAATAAGAATGAGGGATATGATAAGGAGCCAGCTTTCCCTCCATGCATGTAGCTTCTGAAGTTTCTCTCCTTCTCCCCTCAACACACCCCACCCCAGTCTATTGCAAAGAAAGTCTGGAACCATGGAAAGTCTCTTTCCAAAAAATCTCACCAATTCTGTTCCTCACACAGAATTAACAGCATCGTATCATCATTCTTTTTTTTAAATTTAAATTGATTTGTTTATTTACTTTTAGTTTACAAAATTCAGTTCCAGAGTCCCTTGAGTTTCAAGTTTTCTCCCGTCCCTCTTACCCCCCGTCCCCTCCCCCACCATGGCGACATGCAGTCAAGTATAGAATCTGCAAATACTTTCACATTGAACATTAGTCTGGTTGTATAGAAGGGTTGTAACCAATGAAGTGGACATTGGGAAAAAGGGAACAAAACCAAACACGGAAAAGAGCGATAGCATGTAGATTGCTCCAGTCTTCATTTAAACTCTGTTCTTTCTAGATCTTTCTCTGAATGTAGGTATCTCCTTCCATCCTGAGACTTGTAGAGTTGTCTTATAGCTGTGCGTTGTTGAAAAGAGTCCAGTTTATCAAGGTTGGTCATCACACATACGATGTATCTGTGATTGTGTACAAGTTTTTCCTGATTCTGCTCTTCTCACTTAATTAGCATTCTTTTTACCAAATAGGAATCACAGAAGCATACAAAATGTCCAGACCACTAGTATTTTCACTATATATTCCTACCGATCAGTTGAAAATAATTATAACAATAATAATAATCATGCAGTAATATTAGCTAGCATTTATGTAGCACTTTGTTTTGCAAAGTGTTTCATACATGTTCTCTTATTAAATATTAACTTTAGGTATACAGTGACATGACTACTATTACAAAAACCTAATAGGCCAGGAAAAGGTTTTTTGGTTTTTTTTTTTTAGCACCTTTTGTGGTAAATACTTTTAACATCTGCTTATTTCTTAAACTAAGCATTAGAGTTTATTCAGTTAAAAATAAAAAGCCTTATTTTTGTTATAAAAGAGTAAAGCATGACCTTTCAGTGAGCTACATGCTTAAATTATAGCCATTCATGTGAAAGTAATATTTTGTTGAAAGTAATTTTTCTTTCCTACGAAGACCTGAAATGTCTTTACACATACTGATGGGTGATATTTATATGGTGCCTTACATACATTATCTCATTTGATCCTCACACCTACCCAGTGAAGTGATTGTTATGGGTGTTTTTAAGTATTTTTTTTGCAGAAGGGGAATCTGACATTGAGAGAAGTCAAATGATTTGCCCAAAATCACTCAGCTTTCAAGGTGGAATGCAAACCCAGGTCTTCCTAACTCCAGGTTCAGTGCTTCATTTTATGATACTCCATCCTACTTGGTCAAGTATAAACCTGAGCTAACCTCTCATTTGTGAAAGATAGATAGATAGATAGATAGATAGATAGATAGATAGATAGATAGATGGATAGATAGATAAACATGATATTTGTAGGTACACAGTTGTTTGCATGTTATCTCTCCCATTAGAATGTGACCTTCTTTGAGAGTTTTTCCCTTTGTGCATGTCCCCATTAGTGCCTGGCCATTAGTAATCACTTAATAAATGCTTGTTGATTATAGACCAGAGGTTACCAAAATTATTTGGCCTGCTGCCTCCTTTAAAAAAAATTACTCAGTATCCTCCTGGAAATCTATTTTCTTTAACCCCTTTAAAAATTTGCATCATTTGAAAAATATGAAATATGTATATATTTTAAATGACACATCTTAAAATAATAATTTATTAT
The DNA here is from genome assembly GCA_028646515.1 of Pseudochirops corinnae. Classification (NCBI taxonomy): domain Eukaryota; kingdom Metazoa; phylum Chordata; class Mammalia; order Diprotodontia; family Pseudocheiridae; genus Pseudochirops; species Pseudochirops corinnae. Next base: position 231,989,854 of record CM053588.1, on the reverse strand, counting down.
AAATTTGTGATTTTTTTTCTGCATTTAAATTTTGGTGATGTAATATTGCATCATGTAAGCACAAAGTATTGTATTGTAAGCAAATCATTACACACACATATTCCTGCCATAGTCTTGCTGGACTTCCTGACAATGTGCAACAATGAAGCTCACCTGTCAACACTTGTTTGTTAAGACCTGTTGGTGGACTTGCCAACTGATTGTTTATAATTTGCATTTTGTGTGTTTATTTGGAAAATAATGTAATCACTATGACTTTAATTCTGTTGTATAAAAGATGAAATATGTGTGAACAGCTTTTCAAAATTTTTCTTCTCTTCTTTCCTTATGCTTCCACCACCCCCTTATTTTTATTCAACATCCCCTCTCCCCAATTGCACCAGAGGCTACTACCACTCTCTGGATCATTCTAGTACCCTGAAGGGGGTGGCATCACTCACTTTGGGTACCTATATGTATATAGACTGATTCTAAATATGTAGATGGTAAACGTTAAAAGATATTTTACATAGGTTCCAAAAAAGTAGAGCAAAAGCTATTTTACTTTCTGTTCAGAATTATCATTCAAGCCAAGAATCTGTAAGATTTATTTTGTCATTGGATTCTTCTTTTCACTCAACATTTTTGTGAAATAACACCCACCCCTAAAAAAGAAAAAAAAAACACCAAAAAAATCAGTTGGAAATGTGGAGATAGAACTCCAAACAGTGAGATGTTATCATAACACAGGGCATCATAACCAACAGAAGTAAAAATGGCATTCCCTCTGTTCTTCCTGACTAGTGCAAATATTATAAAAAGCAATTAATAGCTGAAGGATACCACAACCAAGTTGAACTAGATAGAACTTTTTATTGGGTTCCACCACATGCTACACAGCTGCCACCTATTTTCAACAGATGTTTCTTATCTGCCTCCTGCTAAATAAGCCTCTTTTTCCCCTTGTAGTAAAATATTCTCCTCATATCACACTAGCAACTATCAAAAGCGACTCTAACTTCTGATCTTTGCACTATGACAATCTGATTTTTTATGGCATGATTTCCTCAAAAGTCAAATTTCATTAAAAATTAACTAATACAATACAATATTATGATATATACAGTAAACAATATAAGCTAATACAAATTAGCCCATAACTAAATAAGAAATTCAGACATTTTCTAGTATAGTGATTAAGTCCAGAAACATACAAAGGTAAGCAAGTAGAATGCTAGAATATTGTCATTTTAGAGTGGTAGTGATGTTTGCTCCATTAAAATTGCAATAACCCTCATCTTAATATGGGAGGCAGCACAGAGGAAAGAGTATTAGCCTGAGATTCAGAAATTTTGGGTATATGATTGTAGCTAACTTACTTAAATTCTCCCAGATTGTTTTTAGACCCCCAGATTGGCATAATAACAATCCTACTACCCAGAGCACACATGGTAGAAAGAGTGCTAGATTTGTGGTCAGAGTTCAATTTTTTTTTGTCTTTCACTTCCTACGTGACCTTGAGCAAATCATTTAATGTCTGATCCTCATTTCCCCTCACCTGGGAAATGGATAACAGTGATGTCAAACTCAAAGAGAAATGGAGGCTATAAAACCATACCTAAAGATCCACACTGGGGCAAAGTGACTTAGAAACCCATTGCCCTGCAACATTCTGAAGGACATCTAGAGCAAGATTTAAATGTAATTGAGAAATAGTTAACAATATAAATAAAAATATAATTGAACACACCTAATTTTGATTTGTCGTTTTCTGAGTTAATAGGCACCAGCAGAGATCCTTATATACAGCCAAATGGCCCATTTCTATTTAATTTTTTTTTGCAATGATATAAAGAACCCACATTATCTACATTCTGCTGTATTTTTGCTTATTTTATTAAATATTTTTCTTTACATCTAGTTGAGCTATACTCCAGAGTGTTGTGGGCAGTATGGCTCACTGCATATCTGAAACTTATTGACAAGACGACTTCTGAAGTCCCTTCCAGGGCTAAAGCCATGATACCATGAGCCAGTGGTTACAGGTCTGATTGTTGTCGTTCAGTCATTTGCAATCATGTCTGACTCTTTGTGACCCCATTTGAAATTTTTGTGGCAAAGATACTGGAGGGATTTGCCATTTCCTTCTCCAGGTTATTTTAAAGATGAGGAAGCTGAGGCAAGCAGGGTTAAGTGACTTACCTAGAGTCACACAGTTAGTGTCTAAAGCCAAATTTAAACTTAGGAAGATGAGTCTTCCTAAATTCAGTCCCAGTGCTCTATCCAATGTACCTAGCTGCCACAGGTATGATTAGGGTCACTTTAGCGGGTTGTGAAGGAAGCATTTTTGTATTAATATTAAAATGATTAGTGTGGAGACTACATAAATTGGGTCGAATTCCTTCTGTGCTCAGTAGCATTTCATTTGGAAAGGGATAGCCTAGCATCAGGAAACTTGATCTAGAATGAAGCAATGCAGGAATGGCTTTGACCAAATATGGATAAAGAGACTTTGTCTTACCATAGATGAACAAGTTAGCCTGAACCTACCTGAAAAGCCTCTGGAGAATCCCAATGTGGTTTGTTCTTTGATCTTGTTATCAAGGGAAGTCTGAAAAACCGATGTGGTGACAGAATTTCTTTCGGTATTTCAAGAAGATATTTCTTATTCCCAAATTGCAAACAAAAAATTCTAAAAGGAAATTTTAGATTCTATCACTCTGGTTCAAATCTCACTTCTGATGTTTATTGACATTGTGACCTTGGATAAGTCACTTTGCTTCATTGGGTCTTAATTTCCTCATTGATAAAATGAAGGGACTGGATTAAATGGCCTCCAAACTCTCTTCCTTTTCCACATCTATGATGCTACAAAAGTCAACAAGCCATTTATCAAGTATTTACTATTCACCAGGCACTGGACTAAGTAGACACAAAGAGGTTGAACTGAAACTTTTAGTTTCTGGAATGAGTGATTTAAATTTAATCCTATAAAAAGAAATCCCTACAACTTAATTTATAATTTTTCCATGGATGCACACACATCCATAAACAAATATATGATGTTATAAAAAACTTACATAAATATATGTATATACACACATACATACTCATATACGTACTGTACATACATATATACATGCAAACATATTTTCTTGGATCCGTGAGTCCTTCAGTGTAGGGAGCTCCTGATAAGGAACTTACTCTACCAATAATTGATCTGCACCTTCTTAGAAGCTTGTATTCCGGGGGCGGAGCCAAGATGGCGGCATAGCAGCAGCAATATATCGCAGCTCTCACATAGCCACCCCCAAATACCCATGGAATAGGACTCTGGACCAACCTAGAACTTCAAAAACGCACACAGATACTTCCCACTAAAGTCAGCTCGG
>CM053588.1:231970338-231985983 GCA_028646515.1 Pseudochirops corinnae | reverse complement strand
GAGGGCAAGAGAAAAGACAGAGACAGAGACATACAGAGACAGAGAGAGACAAAGACAAAAAAGAGGAGAAAGAAGGAGAAAAGAGGAGAGGAGGGCAAAAGATACAGGACTTAATTCTGTCTTTGACCAGGAATGTAAAATACTTGGGAGTTAACTATACTTCAGTCCCTCTTGAGCTAGGTCCTTTGTGAATTTTAACAAATAACTCTTCAAATATTCAAGAATATCCATGTCATATTTAGAGCTAGAAATGCCCTTAGAAATAATATAGTCTAACATCCACATTCTATAGATCAGAAGACAGCCTAGAGAATTCAAGTAAGCTACCCAAGTTCATGAAGTGAGCTCTAGAGCCAGGATTCAAACCCAGGTGTCTGACTTCAAATCCAGAGTGCTTTCTACCATAGCATTTCTTGACTTGCATGTCTTCATTGCCCATGGCACTGGGGGCATCAATAGACATGATTGATTAAACAGGAAGGATTTGCCCATAGCGCTCTTATTTTACTCTTTATGTTGTATTTCAAACTCCTTTTCATCCTTCTCTTATGGTATTTTATTGTATATCATACCCCTGTTTTTATTTAGCTTTACATCAATTTTGACACCCCCCCTAGGGCTGCATTCCTAAGCAATTCAACTCTAAGAAGACCAGGGCACCCTGGTTACATCTTATGATCTCATATCTTCTACAGATTCTGCCTTATACAAAAGGAACTTATGTCCCACCTCGTAACTTTGAGACCCTCTCAATCTACTCTGCCTAGTTCTTAATGTCAACAAACAGGAATCAGGCTGCTATGCCTGGCCCCAAAGGGCAGAAACAGAAAACATGGGTGGAAACTAAAGATATACAATTTTTAGCTTGATATAGGAGAAAAATAAAATCCTTTCTACTAGGCTACCTGGAGAGGGAGGGAGCTCATTATCCCTGGAGTTCTCTAAATGGACATCTCTTATCTGGGATATTCTTTAAGGAATCCTTGTCCATGCACAGAGGAGATTAATTAGATAAACTTTGAGGTCTCTTCCAAGTCTGAAATTCTGTTATTCTAAGATAACGCTATTTGCTACTGCTTTCATAGATGAAGGTCTTCTTAAATCTCAAACAGTCTGTGACTTCCAACTAAAGCAGAAGGTGGCTACATGTGTGATAATATGGAAAGTTCTTATCAATATGTAAGAAAAGAGATCCTTCATGGCAAAACTGAGACAAAGAGAGAATCCCTAACATTTCCAATAGCTGTACTATTGAACCCTGATCTTAGAACAACTCTCTTTTCTCCACCTCTCCCCACAAACAGGCATTGATTTAGTCTTGGGGGGAAAATAAATAAATAAACGTTTGCTCAGAATGCCAAGGGCAGGAGATAATGTTAAAAACAGAAATCATGATAGCTACTATTATCTACCTAACCCAAGATGAATCTCAACAATCTTACAGGTTACTTGGAAAATAAACTACCTTAGCAAGGTCTGAATACTTCCAAGAGAACTTGGAACCAACTCAGAATTCTTACCGCTTGCAAATGAGAAATCTGTTGAGGGAAGAAACAAACAAACAAAAAAAAGTAGCAAATAGTATCTGTCTTTTCGGCAGGTTACAACACGAAATAATCTGTAGACTGTTCATTCATTAGAATCTATTGGTCAGTCAACACACACTTATTATGTTTGCCAGGTACTCAGCTAGGGGAATGATACACATACAAAAGAATAAAGCAATCTTCTTCCCAAGGACCTTACAACTCATAATACTGGTTGCCCATACAAATAGTTTGACAAATAAATGAAACTTCATCCTTCAGTTTTAAAAGTAGTCCTATATACACCAGTTCACGTAGTTTTATATACACTGAAATAAGTCAATGTATATGTTGATACTCAGTAACTTAATGTTAAAATATGGGAAGAAGGACAATGAAAAATATTTTAAATTTTTTCTTTGTGACTAACAAATAGATGAGTTATTCTAACACATCTAGAAGTCTTTCTTCAAGAAAAGAATATGAATATATTAGGGCAAGTACTGAATAATGTAATAAAAATGAAATCAACTATATTTTAATGGAAAAAATAACTATTTACGAACACAGATGTCATCTCTAAATCAATTGTTGGTGTGACATCAGTTTATTAATCACCTTAAAAGAAAAGATAAAGATTAAAAGATACCTTCATTGAATAAAAATTTACCTCCAAACTCACCTTTTCAAACAGTGCTGGTGTGCTTAAAAATAGGAAATGGACAAATGCAAAGACCTTGACTCTGACTAGAATCACTTAGAGAAATTTATCCTACATAAAACAATTGTCACTAAGAAAAGGCCCAAAGAGCCTATAGGGATGATGTCTCAGCCAGCAAGTGGAGAGACATAGCAGCCAAGGACAACATCAGCTTCGGTGTAAAATTACTTGCAAAAGCATCATAGAGGAGGATGAACAAAGATTACAACTTCTGACACATCTCAAAATCATGAAAAGCAGTGATCAGGAAAACAAACCCTCAGAAAAGTTGTCATGACATCCAATCAAAACATATCACCCCAAGAGTATTTATAGATGAAACTGGAAGGAAAGAGAGAAAAGGAAAAATAGCTTATCCAGGTGTTCGTTCCATGTGAAGGCACATTTTGTACTTTTGCTCTGTTAGTGTTTTGGGCTATTTGCCCCAGGTATCAAAATGACAAGCTATTATAGTTCTGGGCATAAACCAAAATGTTAATGAAGGGTAAATGTTCTTGATCAATACAGATCAATAGTTATGTCCATTCCAGAAGATGATTTGTACTAAAAATCTCATTTAAAAAAAAAAAACAGAAGAGCTAAATTTTAAAATCAGGAAACAACGATAGTGAGTCAGATATATAGACAATGGAGGCTTCTTATTTATCAGTTTCTTTTCTGAATTCTGCTCCTAGAAATATCTACAAATATAAACAACTCTGCCTGCCCCTGAGGAGCTTCTAGGAGGAAGGGACAAGAAGACTATGTTCTGTTTCCAGCTGTACAAACACATGTATTTCCAATGTGAAGAATTCTGGCCATGGTAACCCAAGATGAATCTCAACAATCTTACAGGTTACTTGGAAAATGAACTACCTTAGCAAGGTCTGAATACTTCCAAGAGAACTTGGAACCAACTCAGAATTCTTACCTCTTGCAAATGAGAAATCTGATGAGGGAAGAAAGGAACAAACAAAAAAAGGTAGCAAATAACATCTGTCTTTTCGGCAGGTTACAACATGGAATAATGTGTAGACTGTTCATTCTTTACAATCTATTGATCAGTCAACTGAACCAACGCAGATGACTGAGGTGGGGAATACAGGCTTATCCTCAATGCTCGCATGTTAAAAAAATATGTGGCATGGTGAGAAAGCTGGGCAGCTAGTCATTTGGGGAATACCCTCTTTTATGAGCTCAGACCTATTTCAATATCCAGGTCTATGAACCACTGCATGCCTTTACATCAAATTTTCCCATTTTCCCCTTGGTATCTATTAAATTGTCAACAATGATTCTAGTTCTCCATCAGATCTTTTGTTTCTGTCCCTACCCATTTTTCATCTTGAGATAGATGGATCATTGTGCTGCTGATGCTCCTTCATTTACATCTTGTGCAAAACTGCCCATGCCATTGCTGTGATGATCACACTCTGACATGGCTGAAATGTGAGCACTCTATGGAGCAGTATCTGTGAGGGCTCTTGGCCCTGCCTCTGACCACACCATGAAAAAGTACAAATTGATTGGTGATTTTCAAAGTGATTTCCCAAAGTCAGACAAGCTCCAAACTCCATACATACCCAACAACAGAATGATACCCAAGACTCCCTTTCAAAATGTTCACTCTGGAAAATTAAGGGCTTGGTGCATTCTTTTGCTCTGATTTAAATTCATTCCAATTCCTCCATTCTTTTCCTTGCTGCCACACCAGCTGTGCTTGTTAAATGCCTGTCTCATTAACATGTTTAATTTTCAGCATGGACTAGAAAGGTTTGAGATGTAAAGGTAATACAAATCACTCCTCAGTGCATAAAAGCGACACATACAAATGAAATGGTCATCAAATGTCTTGAAGTGGGAAAGGAAAGATGTGACTCCAAAGACAAAAATTGAGAGCTACAGTCATGGGATCCCCTGTTGCCTTTAGAAGTTTGTTCTCTTCATGAGTAAGGGGGACCCTCCACCTTTATTGGGAAATGTCACTGAGAAGCTTTCCCAAAAAATTATCTGGGGCTGGCTAAGTGAATCACAGGTATAGCCCCAGCTCTCCTGAGGCATAGTAACTGGCATTATAGAGAGACAAGCTTTGTAGACAAACAAGACCAGTTAGACATGGATGTATAAGCCCAGAATTCGGTATGGGGATAAGGAATGAAGAGAAATGTGTAAGCTTTGGCTAGACTAGAAAGCTGGGTGGATCAGAGGATCAGAGACTTAGAAGTATAAAGGAACTGCATAGTTGACTCCAACTTGCTCACTTTACAGATGAGAAACTGAGATCTGGAGAGACTTGCCAAAGGTTACAAAGGAAATAAGTGCCAGACAGAGGATAAGAAACTCTTGTCTCATGTCACACTGCACCTCACTGACTCCCCTATACCTTCCTTGTCTCCAGGTCCTTAAGCAAATTTCATGGAGGAAATGTGATAAGAAAAGCTGTTTGAATAATGGTTTTAAGACACATCAGTGAACTATGAATTTCTAAGGAACAGAGGAAGGAAGGAAAATAAGCATTTATTAATGCACCATGTGCCAGGCTCTATGCTAAGTGCTTCATAAACATTATCTGATTTGATCTTCACAACAACCCTAAGATGTAAGTGCTATTATTATTCTCATTTTACAGCTGGAGAAACTGAGGCAAATAGTGCCTTAGTGACTTGCTCAGGGACCCACAGTTATTAAGTGTCTCAAGTTAGATTTTAATTCAGGTCTTCATGACTCGAAGTCCTAGGATTCCAACATTCTATCCATTGTACCACCTAGTTGCCTATTCTAGGTGTCAGGTACAGATCAGGAAAGTAGTCACATCTTTGGAAAAGGCACAGAATGTTAGCAACAAAGGGAAGGAACATGAAGAAATAATTAGCTGAAATGTCATCTTGGGGCAAATTCAGTTTGGATTTTCTGGGGAAGTACAAGCATCCCACTTCCCAGAGAGTCTGTGTCCTGTATAGGGGATAATAGGTGAAGAGAAGGTGAACCTCTTGGTATGATAGCAGATGGGACACTGGGGTTGGTGGCCAAGGCAGTTGTACCAAGTGCTTCCAGAATACCATTGGAAATAATGTCAAATACAATGGGAAACCACTAACAGACTTCAGGGCATTTTCAAAAGAACAGCTTTAAGTATAGAGAACAAAAGGATTCTGTAACTGTCAAAATGAAAAGTCACAGTAACATGGTGTAAGAATTAGATTTGGATACAATTTGGAGTGTGAGAAGCAAAGGAAATCACATTGATTTTAGAACAGTTGCCACTCTTCATTTGGATAAGTTAGTGATGGAGTGGTATTGTGCTTACTGTGATAAAGCCAGACACAGGGGAAAACAATTTCAATTTCTCCTCCCATAAAGTAACTTTAAGAAACCATGATGGAGCGATGGCTTGAAGGATAAGGGAGGGATCACAGGATCATGGAATCATAGATTTAAAATGGTAAGGTTTTCCATACAGTTGAATCCCCCTCCCCACTTTACAACTGAGTAAACTAAGGCACAGAGAAGTTAAGTCCCTTGCTGACACACAGCTAGAAAGTATGTAAACAAACTATTACAACCCAGATCTTCCTGACTACAACTCCAGTAATATAAAAGCAAAAGACATCTTTTTTTTAATTAAAGAAACCATTGTGATATCAACAGTGATGCCTATTATCTTCTTAACTTCAGGATGCTAAAGCTTTTGGTGAACAACTGCCTGAGACATGGAACAAACATATAACTTAGACTTGTGAACAACCTTTGAAAAGCAACTGGACTAGAAAAAGTATGAAGCTACCAACTGTGATTGTGATATCTAAGGCACTTCTCTTCTATATGTGGCTAGCATTTTGTGGTATAAGCCTGAGACTAATACTGTTGATTATAAACTCAGGATATGACATCAAGTGACACCATGACTCAGTGGATAGAGAGCCTGCTTTGAAGCCAGGAAGGCCTAGGTTTAAATCCTACTTTTGACACATTCTGGCTGTGTGACCCTGGGCAAGTCACCTAACCTCCTTAGTTCTCTAGAAACCCTCTGAGATATTATATTGCAGAAAAGGTGTTGGTTTGCACAGGAAGAAGAAGTTTCCTCACATGGGAGTTACTTATACCAAATAAATAACAAGTCTAGTCCCTATCCCTATCCCCAATACTGTTGATTACGAACTCAGAGTATGAAATCAGTAGGGTTTTCTTCATATGGGGTCTGGGAGGAAGAAACACAAATTCATAGACAGATGTGTGAGAGGTGGCCCTGCATGTTTGCTTAAGAAACAATTGGTGCAAGATGGTGGAGTAAAAGCAGAAACTTGCTTCAGCTCCTGCTCCAACACCTCCAATACCAGTAAAAAAAATGACTCAACAAATTTTAGAGGTACAGAACGCACAAAGTGACAGAGAGAAACAAATCTCCTACTGAAGGCTGACTGGCAGGCCAACAGGAAGGGTCTATAGCACCAAGCTGGAAGCCAAGTGCAGTCCCACATGAGCCACAAAAGCCCAGACCCAGGGCAGCCCTGACCAGTGGCACAGACCTCCAGGAGCAGACTTCAGGAAAGTGAATCACTGGCTGCTGTGGCAGTTTCTAGACTTCTCAACCCATAAAACCCAAAGAGAAAGTTAAAGGTCAGTGGGGAACTGTGTTGGAACCGAGTGATAGAAGAGCACAGTCCAGCCCCTGGGGGGAAAGGTGGAGGAGATGTGGTGGCTACAGCTGCTGCCATGTAGCTGCCCCTGGAGATAGGGGCCTGCAGATCTTAGGGGGAACAAGTGACCATTCAAAGGGTAACCATTCTTGCTTTGATCTGCTTGGATTTGGGTCTCAGTCTTGTGTGGCAGTCCTGGGGAGTGTGGCCAGTGTGCCACAACTTGTGGTGATTTGTAGAGAGGGTGCCCTCCTCATACCTCTGGCAACTATAAAAACCCCAGCGATTTGGGGCACAGCTCTGGAAGCAGAGTTCTACCATGGCAAAGAGCTCAAAAGTCAAGTAATTGGCTGGCAAGATGAGCAAGCAGAGGAAGTGCAACCAGACCATAGAATCCTTTTTTGGGGGACAAAAAGGATCAAAACATGCAACCACAAGAAGAGAATAAAGTCAAAACTTCTGCATCAAAAGCTTTCAAGAAAAATAGGAATTGATTACAGGCCATGGAGGAGCTCAAGAAAGATTTTGAAAATTAAGTAAGAGAAGTGAAGGAAAAATTAGGAAGAGAAATGAGAATGATGCAAGAAAATCATGAAAAGCAGGTCAACAACCTGACTGAAGAAAATAATACCTTGAAAAATAGACTAACTCAAATGGCAAAAGAGGCCCAAAAAACCAATGAGGAGAAGAATGCCTTAAGAAGTCAAATTTGTCAGATGAAAAAAAAAACAATCTCAAAAGCTCACTGAAAATAATTGCTTCAAAATTAGATTGGAGTAAATGGAAGCTAATAACTTTGTGAGAAATCAATATACTATAAAACAGATCCAAACAAATTAAAAAATAGAAGGCAATGTGAAATATCTCATTGGAAAAACCACTGACATGGAAAATAGATCCAGGAGAGACAATTTAAAAAGTATTGGACTACCTGAAAGCCATGATCAAAAAAAGAGCCTAGATACCATCCTTCAAGAAATTATCAAGCAAAATTGCCCTGATATTCTAGAATCAGAGGGCAAAATAGAAATTGAAAGAATTTACCGATAGCCTCTTGAAAAAAGATCCCCAAAAGAAAACTCCTAGGAATATTATAGCCAAATTTCAGAGCTCCCAAATCAAGGAGAAAATATTACAAGCAGTCAGAAAGAAATAATTTGAGTATTATGGAAACACACTCAGGATAATACAAGGTCTAGTAGCTTAGAATATGATATTCTGGGGGTCAAAGGAGCTAGGATTAAAACCAAGATTCACCTACCCAGCAAAACTGAGTATAATGTGTCAGGGGAAAATATGGTCATTCAACGAAATAGAGGACTTTCAAGCATTCTTGATGAAAAAAACAGAGGTGAATAGAAGCTCTGACCTTCAAATACAAGAAGCAAGAGAAGCGTGAGAAGGTAAACGGGAAAAAGAAATCATAAGGAACTTATTAAAGTTAAACTATTTATATTCCTACATGGAAAAATGATCATTGTAATTCATGAGACTTTTTCTCAGCATGAAGATAGTTGAGAGGAATATCTATGCATATATATGTATACATAAATACATATGAATACATAAATATATATGTATATATAGGATGGTGTACATATATATAAATATATATGTGCGTGTGTATATATGTATACATGTATACATAGACAGAGGGCACAGGACGAGTTGAATATGAAGGGATGATATCTAAAAAATAAAATTAAGAGGTGAGAGAGGAATATATCGGGAGAATGAGGAAGGGAGAGATAGAATAGAGTAAATTATTTCATATAAAAGAGGCAAGAGAAAACTGTTACAATGGACACCAAGAGCAGGAAGGTGAAAGTGAATGGGTCAACCTTACTCACATTGGATTTGGCTTAAGGAGGGAATAACATACACACTCAATTGGGTATCTTACCCTACAGGAAAGTATGGGTCAAGGGGATAAGAGGGGGGATGATAGAAGGAAGAGCAGATTGGAGGAGAGGGTAGTTAGAAGCACACACTTTTGAAAAAGGACAGGGTCAAAGTAGAAAATAGAATAAGTGGGGGGTGGGAGAGGATGGTGGGAAATATAGTTAGTCTTTTACAATATAACTACTATGGAAACATTTTGCATAACTACACATGTACAACCTATATTGAATTGCTGGTCTTTTCAGTAGGGGTGGGTGAGGAGGGAAGAAAGGAAAGAATCTGGAAATCAAAGTTTTAAAAACAAATGTTAAAAAAATAGAAACAATTGGCATCCATGAAGGCATCAGGATTCAACCTGCACTCTAGGATGCTCTTCGATTACCATGGGCTTTGAGCCAGTCCATTCCCACAACTTCTTGATCTCCCTAGCAACAGCCTAGCAACAGCAGCAACCTATCAGGACTGCGCCTGAGGGGATTTTTTGTGTTACTCTATCAAAGCTAATACTGAAACCTAGCATGCTTCTTATATCCCTTTGGGGAGCTGGCCACCTCCCAGCAACTGGTAACTCTAAGTCTGTGTATGACATGAGAACGCGTAGATGTATGTACCAGGGTTGATAAAACTCCATGACTGTTCAATGTTGGAAAATCAGACATCCATGTCTGTTGGTAATTTGTCTCAATCTTGCTTTTGGTGGATCTCACAGAAGCTAAACAAAATGTCTAAACTGCCAGCCTGGTTGTGTTTGCCACAATCCTGTGCAAAGATGGACTCTACTCCCCTCCCTGCCCCAATTTCAATCTGAGTCAAGTGAAAACCCTGGCTAATTGGTGTTTATACCAGCACTGCCACATAGACCAGCTGCTACTGAAGTCAAACGAGCTACTCACATAACAGGCCAACAGGCAATGTCTGATCTGGGAGCACTTGACAGAAATCAACCCAGGAGGGGTACAGATGATTTAATAAAGCAGCATAAGACATTTAATTACCTTTCTTTCTGGCAAGTACAAAAATAATTTTTTTACAGTAAACAAAGTATATAAGCCTAGAGTTTATAGACAAATGCTGCTTATAGTTGAAATATGTTAACTAACTTCAGTCCCCTTTATAAGATCACAGATTTGGAGCTGAAAGTAGTTTTTAGAAGCCATTGAGGTAGCAGAGTCTATAGAGTCCTGGACCTGGAGTTAGGAAGACCTGAGTTCAAATCTAGTCTCAGACACTCACTAGCTGTGTGACCCTGGAAAAATCACTTAAATTCTGTTGGCCTCAGTTTCCTCAACTATAAAATGGGAATAATAAAAGTCCCTAGCTCCTAAATTTGTTATGAGGAGCAAATGAGATATATTTGTAAGCTGCTTAGCACAGTACCTGGAATATAACGGGCATTCTATAGATTCTAATTATTATTTACAGATGAGGAAACTAAAGCAGGGAGATGTGAAGTGATTTACCCAGGGTTATGCAGTTAGCAGAGAGGCAGGACTGTCAAGATGCTATTAGGAAAAACCCTATTTTCCAGCAAGCAAGCTGTTCCCTGAGCTTTAGGTAACAACAATCTTCCACACATGTAAACACCAACAATCCTTTGTACTTGCAATTAACAAGTGAACCTAACTAGATGCCTCCCCTGCTGCTCTTGAGCACGCTAACCCTGGCTCTGCACCCCACTGAACAACTACAAGGTTCAAAGACCCTAAAGACTCGGACACTGTTTTTCGTGGTCTAACTATGGACTAGGAGACTGTTTATTCAAGACCCAAGAATGGTTCTGTTGTGGCCAAGCCATTGGGAAGGAAGACTTTGCTTGCAATCTATTTACCTCACCTTGAAATTAAGCTTCTGTTTGATTCCTGGCTCTCCTTTGTCTAGCCTGTTCTGTTTGGCTCCATTCATCCATAGGTCAAAGGCCAGTTTGGTACAGTTGACAAGACCCAATGAATGAGTTCTTGGTTCTAACTTCACCACTTTATCTACTACTTCACAATAGTGCCACTTCTATTCAGGGACAATATTATAGGCTCAAATAAACTGTCAATCCTAGTAAACAGCCAGTAAGAAACTAGCAAAGCTATCACTCATACTCAAATTGCCTTATGGATGCAGCTGTCTTTTTCAGCCACCTGATCTAGACTAGCATCAAAGCATACTCCTGTCTTGAGAACAAATGACCCTAGAACCATATGGTCTAGGACAAGCCTTCTTAAACCTTTTCCACTAGTGACCCCATTAGATTTTAGCAGCATTGTTGGTGCTTCTTGGCCTGAGGACATGCACAATGCAAAGTGCACATGCTTTGTGTTCAGAACCTTGGCTACAATGAAGTTGCATTGCAACTCAGCCAAGTGCTGCCAGAAACATCTCTGATTCATTATGCATTTGATTTTTAGTTAGCATTTCTTGCTGTATGTTCAGAAATCTTTTACTGTTGCCAAACTTTCTGTGACCCCATATAGGGTTCTGACCCACAGTTTAAGAAGTGCTGCTAGGCCACCATAACCCTTTTTATAAGTTTCAAGGAACCCCCTGATACTTCCAGACTGATTTCCTTTATAGAATTAGTTTCTCATAAAAAGCCATGTCCCTTAAGTGATTATCCCAACAGTTTCCCTTTTCTAGTTTCTGAGACTCAATGGTTTCTAGAACAAATAATAGAGCTGAAGAAATAAAACTAGATTGGAGCCAGTTTTTCCTGGTCCAGTTTGCTGCCTAATTGGCTGGGCATTGACTGCTAAGGAAATAGTCATGACTTCCTCTGGGGATTGGCTTTCTAGAACCTAGATTTCTTAGCCATATTTGTGGTCATGAACCCCTTTTGTTGTCTGGTGTAGCCTATGAACCTCTTCCCAGAATGTTTTTAAACGCATAAGATAAAATATATAGGATTACAAAGAAAACTAATTGTATTGAAATACAGTTATCAATAGGTATATACACATATACATATAATTTTTAAACTAAGTTAATGGATCCCAGGTTAAGAAGTATTGGCCTAGAGCCAGGACTCATCATCATCATCATCATCATCATCATCATCATCATCAAAAGAACTGGCATACACAATAAATAATAACAAATAATTTACCCCTCTAGTAAGGGCAAGGTATTTCAACATACATGGAAAGAAGGTTCAAGATATTAAAGGAACCTAATGATGGAATCACAATTAGCTGAGGGAGCAAGATGATGAGAAAAAGGCATAGAGACTTTTTAGGAAAAGAGTCAGGAAGATACGGAGACCATGATAGGACATGATCCTTTTATAATAATGGGACTCAGGATGCTAATGTATCTTCCAGAATTTCTAAGAGCATGAGTTCAGTATTTTCTGCCCTTAGCCAACAGCTGTGTATGAATTCATTTTAAGTACATACCATAGAAATACCTAACAGCTAAGGACAGGATTGGCTACTAATGTATTGCAGGAAACCATCTTCCTTCCTTGTAGGAAAATGATCCTCTCTCTATTACAGACTAATTTCTTTATCAGACATAAAATGCCCCAACTTTTAGATTTCTCTCTCTCTGTCTTTTTCTCTTCCTCTCTCTCTCTCTCTCTCTCTCTCTCCCTCCCTCCCTCTATCTCTTTTCTCTCTTCCTCTTTCTCTGCCTGTCTGTCTGTCTGTCTCTCTTCCTCTGTCTCTTTCTCTCTCTCCTCTCTTCCTCTGTCTCTCTCCTCCCTCTCTCCTCTCTCTCTCTCTCTTTCCCCTGTCTCTCTCTCTGTCTGTCTGTCTCTCTCTCTCTCTCCCTTTCTCTCTCTCTCTCTGTTTCTCTCTCTCTCCTCTCTCTGTCTGTCTCTCTCTGTCCCTCTCTCTCTCTCTCTCTCCCCCCCTTTTCTCCTTCCCTTCCTTCCTTCCTTCCTAGATTACCTATCATTTACAATGTATATGTCTCATTTGTACATAATTGTTTGCATATTGTCTCCCACATTCTGCCATTCTGCTATGATATCTTTGAAGAAAAGACCTGTTTTTGTCTTTCTATCTTTACTATTAAGGTAAAAAGGGCAATTCCTGTCACATGATAGGCATTTAATAACTGCTTGACTGACTGACTTCCTTCTTTTCCTAAAACAAAGGCTTACTTGTAACATGATTTGAGATGCTCTGAATTCTTAAAAAAAAAAAAAGAAAAGAAGCGAGAAGGAAATAGAGGGTGTGCTCCAGAGAGTTTTAATTCAATTTCTGTTGACGTGATAAATCATGGTTCACAAACACTTAGAGAAGCATAGACCTCCATTTGCTTATTTAGGGAAGGAAATAGAAATCTAAAATGAAAAATAGAAAGGTCAAAATAACTTTATATGAGGAAACCCACACCAGGGAATACTCCTACTTTGCTTAAATTTTCTACACTTTATGACACTATTAGTAGCACATTAGGCAGAATATAAAACACGCATCTAGCTCCAGGCCCTGACCTCTGAACTTAAGATCTAAATAATTAATCCAAGACTCTTAAAACTACAATATCAGGATGCATCAATATTAAAATTTAAAACTCTGGGAAATATTATTCACAATAATATAAAAAAACTACTAAAGTTTGTATGATTTTGTGATTTTATCCTTTTTTCCTCTGTGAAATGTAGTATCTTGTTGATCAGGACAAAGGAGTCTAATGACATGAACTACCACATACCGTTTTCTTAAAATGTCACCATGACCCACTTTTAAGAAGAATTTCCATAAAAAGATATTGTTAAATTGAAAAAATGCATGAGATTTTTGTAGCTTACTGTTGCATAGTTATACTGAAAAAGAGCATTTCTCTCTGATTTATCTAGTAGTATTCAGTACAAGTTCAGAAAACACCGTGCTCTTTGGTAGATTAAAAACTGAGGTTAATAAAAAGGGTGAATATCCTTTCTCTCTCTCTCTCTCTCTCTCTCTCTCTCCCCCCCTCTCTCCTTATGTCTCTCCCTCTCTCTCTCCACACCCCACTAATATTTTAAAAAATAGAATATTGCTTTCCTTATAATTTTCAGAGCACAAAATTTTATTTATTTAGAGAGAAGAGTCTGCAACCTACAATCTGAAATACGGTAGGTAGGAAGACTGACAAAGAATTTGCCAAAGGGGGCTGGTGGTGGTGGTAGTGGTGGCACAGACTTATCACATCTGCTACTGGAAAGCATAAAGCTAGTGGAGCCCTCAAGTTTGGGAGCTCTAAGCTGCAGTAGGGCTAAAGCCAACTGGGTGTTGGTACTGAGTCAGGTACCAATATGGAGAGCTCCTGGGAGCAAGGGGTCCCAAGGCTGTCCAGGGAAAAACAAATTGGCTTAGGTCAGAAACAGAACAGATCAAGTTTCTGTGCTGGTTGGTATTGGAGCCAATGAGTGGCTACTGCACTTCCAGCCTGGATAGGATAGAGAGACTACCCTCTTCTCACCCCAAAAAGAATTCATCTCCCCTCTAAAAAACAACCCTAAAGCTTGACCTTTGATCCAGCATAATTCATCTATCCAGTGCTCAGTCCTTACTTCCAGTCCCACTCATTTCTTACTGGTACATTTAGCATTGGTCAGATCACCTCTTCCCTATGCAAGGTTGTGGTCCTCCAATTTTCTTCCTATCCTACCGTCCACATCCCTCTTGACTAAAATACAGAGACAATTAACCAGAGGATTCAGCAAAATCTTCACTATGATGATGACATAGTAAAGAGAGGCTTTTCAATCTAAGGCTATTAAACTACATAGTATTTTTGAAAAATAAACGGTAATATGCTATGATTTCTGCTTCTCTAAATACTTTTCCATATGTATGCATATTGGTTTTCCTGCTTTCAAAGGCAACTAGGAGACACAGTTGATAGAGTTCTGGAGCTAGAGACAGGAAGACCAGAGTTAAAATCTGGCCTTAGTCATTTAGCAGCTGTGTGAATCCGGGCAAATCACTGAATTGCTGCCTGCCTCAGTTTCCCCGACTGTAAAATGGGGATAATAATAGTATATGCCTCCTAAGGCTTTTTGTAAGGATGAAAAGAGATAATATTTGTAAAGTGTTCTGCCAATCTTAAATTGCTCATACATGCTAGTTATTGTTATTATTATCTGATCCAACCTTTATTAAGCTGCTAAATCAATATTACCAAGATACAAGTCAAACCGCATCACTCATCTCCTGAAAAATTTTCAGTGATTTCCTCTTGTTGTTAGGATAATATGCAAATGCCACAGCAGAGAATTTACAGCACTATGTAATTGTGCTGCAACCTTTCCAGTCTGTTTTACCTTAATTCTCTCCATACACTCCATGTTCTAGCCAAGTTAGTCTTACTTGTTGCTTCCTGAACTTAACATGTCACCTCCCACTTCCATGCCATTGCATAGACACATGCTTTAAATTCTATACTGAGGGATTTGTATATTATCCTTTTTTAAAAAATAGAAATAGGTTTTATATCCAATTTTTCCTGGTACAATGAAACTGGCATGAGTAAAAATATCTTCCCATCCCCTCTCCCCAACATATCCAACATATTATGACTACTTTGTCATGTGGAATTAGTTTGATTAAGGAAAGCCTATCTATAGCTACATCTATTTCTACTTCTATGTCTACATCTATCTCTCTCTCTCCTTTAGAACTAAAAATTAACCTAAGTAATTTGGTCTAACTAAAACTGTCATTTTACAGAAAAGGAAAATGAGGCTTGGGTGAGTGAAGTAATTTCTTTGACTGCTACAAGTTTTTAAAGATTTTTTTTTAATCTTTAAAAATTGAGTTCCTATGACCAAAGAGCTATAAATAATTGTATACCCTTTGACCCAGCAATACCACTGTTGGGATTATATCCCAAAGAGATTACAGAAGTGGGAAAAGGTCCCATATGTGCAAAAATATTTATTGCAACTCTCTTTGTGGTTGCA
>CM053588.1:231959211-231969838 GCA_028646515.1 Pseudochirops corinnae | reverse complement strand
TTAAAAAAAAAAAAAAAAAAGAAGCTTGTATTCCTAAAGAGCTGCCTGCAGCATGAAGATGATCATAGGATTCTAGATTCCAAACTAGAAAAGGCTTCAGAAGTCATTGAGTCAAACTTACTCATTTTATACATGAGAAAACTGAGGTTAAGTGATTTGCCCAGATTCACACATCTGACGTATAAAAAAGGCAAGACTTTAGCCCTCATCTTCCTAGCTCCAAAGTTAAGTCTCTGTCCTCTCTGCCATGCTGTCTTTCCAGGAATAAGAGAGTAGCAGTAAACAACTGGATAGCCTTTGGCAGTGTCACTGTAGGAACTACGATAGTAATGATGACTGATGTCACTTACCACAACACTTTAAGGTTTGTAAAGGGCTTAAAATAACTTATTTCACTTTAACTTCATAACAATCCTATGAGATAGCTTCTGAAGGTATTAGTATTTCCTTTTTACAGATAAAACCAAGGCTCAGGGAGATAAATTGGCTTGCCCACATTCATGCAGCAAGTACAAATCAGAGGCAAGCTTTGAATCTTTGTCTTCTCAACTTCAATTTCAGCATTCTCTCTGTTATATGTTGGTGTCTTTCCAAGCAAAACACAGTGGTGACATAGGGAAACATTCTGGCTACCAACCAGAGACCAATATGAAAACTTTGATGGGTGAATGAAAGATATTTTAAAAAAAGAATAGGGGTGGCTAGGTGGCATAGTGAAGAGAGCACTGGCCCAGGAGTCAGGAGGATCTGAGTTCAAATCTGACCCCAGACACTTAACACTTAGTAGCCATGTGACTTTGGGCAAGTCAGTTGCCTAGCCTTCCCCCTTCAAAAGGCAAAAAAAAAAAAAAAAAAAGATTATAATAATTACTAATAATTTGCATTTATATCAAACAAAACAACTTGTAAATCTTTGTAAAGCATTTTTTCTCATAAATCATTGAGTTCAAAAATGTAAATATTGTTAGCCATCTAGGTGGCATAGTGGCCTGAATTTTGGATTTGGAGTCAGGAAAACCTGAGTTTGAAACATACATCAGACACTTGCTGCCATTATGACCCTAGGCAAGTCATTTACCTCTCTCAGCCTCAGTTTCCTCATCTGAAAATGGGATAATAGGACCAATCTAATAAAGTTGTGAGGATAAATTGAGATAAGATGTAAAATGCTATGCAAACCTTAAAAGGCTTAAATGCTACCTATCATCATCATCGTCATTGTCATTACACCTATTTTACAGATGTATAAACTGAAGCTCAAAGAGCTAACATAACTTCCTCATGGTTATATAACTAGTCAGAACTGGAACTAGACCCGAAATCTTCAGGAGAGAGATGCAATATGTGGGAAAATGACAGAAAAGATCTTTAAGTTTAACATTTATTTTAGCTCAAGTATTCAGAAGGAAAGTTGTTATTATTCTCACTTATAAAAATCAACACATTCCTAGTCAGTATTCTAAATATTAGTACTATTGACTCACATATAAGATCAAAGTATTTTCATGGACAGCTTGCTCTCAATGATTTGTGGGAGTTGGAGGTCAAGACAGCATGGGAAATTGAAGTCCAAAGTTAATTTAATTCAAGTCTCATTTTAGCAATGATTTAACAAATTCAACCATGAGTATTTATTAAGTGCTTCTATGTGTCAGGCACTGCACTAGGTTTCTGTGGAAATAATGGCAGATACCAAACAGACTCTGCTCTCAAGGAACCTATAATCTAATGGTGGGGGAAGGGGATGAGATGAGAGACTGAGTGAATAGAGTGCCATTGACAAATAGCACAGTGAGAAGGAGCAAGATTCTGGAGAAACATCATAAACTTTCATCAACTCCCTAATAAATATGTCACACTGTCTCAAGTATTTGAAGATCTGTCATGGGAAAGAAGAATTATATTTGTTGTGCTTGACCCCAGAGGACAAAATTGTGGATCAGTAGGAAGTTCCAGAGAGGGAAATTTTGGCTCATTGTACAAAAAAGCTGTCTAACATTTGGAGTTGTTCGGAAGTGAAATGGGCTGCTTCCGGAGAGAATGGATTTCATATCATCAGAGGTCTTTAAGCTTCATCTCTTCAGCTCCCATGGAGTTAACTATCACCTCTATGTATATGTCTCTCAGATCTGTGTTAGTCTCTCCCTGGAGGCTCTATCCTGCATCAACAACTGCCTAACAGACATTTCCATTAGGCATCTTAAACTCAACATGTCTAAAATTCAATTTAATTCAATTAAATGATCATTTATTATGTGCCTGCTATGTGCTAAGAGCTGGAAATAAAAACTAAAAAAGAAAGAAAAAATAAAGCTAGTCCCTGCTTTCAAGAAGCTTAGAATCTAATCAAGGAAGATGAAACACAAAAGGAAGCTAGAAAGGGGAGAGCAGAGAGGGGGTATCACACTGAGGAAAATGGGAAGATGTTAAAAGTTATTAAAACTGAGTTTGACAATATCTTGATGAGATTCCACATGATCAGCTTATTCTGTGAGGGGTATCTTGTTCCTGGGTGTTTAAACCAAGCAGAGCCACAGGTAGAAAGTAGAGAGAACTCACTATTTCCCTTACTACCTGAGATTCCCCCCAGTGACTAGAGCCCTACCCCTCAAAATTAATTTATACTCTGCATGTATTTTGTATTTGCATACATGTGTTTATGTTATGTTCTCCAAATAGAACATAAGCTCCTTGAAGACTAATTTAGTTTTTGTCTTTGTATCTTCAGTGTCCAGATCAGTGCCTGGCACCTAGGAGCTTAATAAAAGTTTGTTGAATGGGTCAATCAATCAATGAATGGAGCTAACTAAGTCTTTATAATTTACCATTTGTCATGAATGTTGTAGAGAGAATTCTTTTTCAGGTATGAACTGAATTTGCTAGCTTCTCAGATTCCTTCCATCTCTAATATTGTACAAACAACACAAAAAAAACCTTACTTCCTCCTTTCCCTTTACTTGCTTCTTTCAATATTAAAAGAAAAAGAATGATTGACAGATGTTTATGTGGAATATGCTGTGTTGTTCTTACTTGAGCCTTAATGGATGTTGTAGTCTGGGACCAATTGTGCCTTAGTACAGACTACAGACCTGTGCCCATTTTTCCCATAGGCTGTAGCAGTTATAACTGTCACTTGCCAGTGATGGTTTGTAACCACCTTAAATAGAAATGGCTTAAAGAATTGAGCCATAAGGGTAAAGCAGATTGTTCTCAGGACATAAAACTAAACTCACCTTATTATGTGTTGTTACATTGCTGTCCACTCTCATTACTGAAGGCTATAAAGCAATTTTAACTGGTCCCTGGAATGCCACAGGCAGTAAATGTTTTTACTTTACTGTTCTTTTGAGCGGAATAGAGCAGCTACATTTTAGTATTCTCACAGCTGGGGAGCGCAGAAATGACTTTCTAATCGTTATGAATTCATTAAAATATTTGGTTTGAGTAACCTTGGTATTTCTTTAAGGATGGTTGGGGAAATCATGGCATAATCGTTGAATTTGATAGCAAATAGCCTCTCTATAAAATTCAATGGTCCAAGATCTAGCATTGTTCTGTCCTATGCTGGTAACTTCATCTCTTTAGTTGCCCCTAAATGTTCCAGTCCACATTCTAGCTTCCTGAGGGCACTGATTTATTGTTGTCCTTCACAGCCAAAGCTGACAGAACTTGTGGATCATGAATGCAGTTGAAAGGGCTCATGTTTATTTTGAGCACACAGTCAGTCTGCTTGTGTAGGTCTGCAACTGTTTGCCATCCTCTGATTCAGTGAGTCCACCACCAAAGAGACATGGCATAGTGTATAGAAGGCCACCCTTGAAACCAATAAGATCTCGGTTCAAACCCTACCTCTAACATGTACTGTCTATATGACTTTGGACAAGTGACTTAATCTCTCAGTGTTTTTTAGTTGACTCCAAAGACTCTAAATTATAAAGAAGCTCTCTGCCTGCCTTGTTTGGTAGAGGATATTTACACATCTGGGAATTCTCTTTGTTAGCGAAACTACATGTCTAGTCTCTATTCTCCTAGTGCACATTATTGTTGTTTCTGTATCATTATATATTTACTTCCTCTGGAGTAGACTGATCTCTCCACCACTATTCCCTTTCAGTACAAAGAGTGGCTGCTCTCCCCTTTACCCCCATTGACTCTTAGAAGTTAAAATGCAATTAGAAAAATGAGAAAAGATTAAGATGAGGAGAAATTAATACATGCAAGTTTGAGAATTCAGATCCAACCTAATTCAAAGAACCTATGGTGCTTTAAGTTGCTAAAGGGATAAAATCGAAAACAAAACCACTGACTGATTTTCACCATTTCATTGAGAAATTTAACTGACATTCCCACCATGAGGAAACCTAGAGTCCCATATTAACTCATTCATCAAACATTTGATCTTAGCAGTAGGGACATGCCCTTGGTATGCTACGTGAGGGTGTGAAAATAACACTGAAGAAGACAGAGAGTGAGAGAGTTTATGGACAAGCCCAAATATGCACAGACCAAGTGTCAGTCCTCTACTGCCCATGTCTCTCAGAAGAGTGTCTCTGCTGGATGTTATGTTTCCTACTGTGGGGGTAGCTCAACTGCAAAGTATCATGGACAGCAGTAGAAGGAGAGAAGAAAAAGAAATACCCCTCCTTCTCTTAAGAGGTTAAGAACGATTCTCTTTCAGAGGAAGGGGAGAAGAAAAAGAAATCCCCATCCTCCTCTTAAGAGGTTAAAAACAATTCTCTTTCAGGGGCTGACTCCTTTCATAGTTCATAACCAAAGCTGGTGAACTCAGCATTTTAAGAGCTATCAAAAGTTTGGCAAGTCTTGTAGTCAATGCAGTTGTCCCTTTAAGTTCAATTAAGAAAAAATGTTTTTTCACACTGTGTAAAGGGATAACAGAATTTTAATAATACAATTACTATGTTAACAACATGACTATCTTGTTAACATAGTAATAACTTATTCTCTCTCATCTACCCCTTTATTTCTATTACTATATCAATTTGGAGGAGGGCCACCACCACCATCCCTCATCAGTAATGCAGTAGACTGAAAAATTTAGAGAAAACTATATCCCAATGTGTTTATTTGATCCTAAAGCAGTAGAGCCAAATTCTTTAAAAGGTTCTCCTCTAATGGTGTATCCCATACACAACTTGAAATCACAAAAGAATTCTTTTTAGATGTAACCAGATACCTGGGTTATTTTTTTCAATGTATTTTGATTATCAATATCAAACAAGGTATAAAGCATGAAAACATAAATTTGCCAAAGTTGTTTGCCACTTGTGGAAGATGTCCTGTGTACAGTGTCCAAATCAAGGCTGTACATGCAAATATTTAACAACTATGTTCTCCTTTGGGGTAGAGGGGGTGGGGAAGGATGTATGTCCACACAAAATTATGTTTGCTCTATATTATTAACACTTTATTCTAGATAATCAACAAAACAATAAACTAAACCCTCTCATTCGTAGCAATTGCTGATTTCTGAGGTGCAAATGCTCACATGGAAAATTTCATAATGGGTTCTTGCAAACTGATTAGAGCTGGTTTCGGCATATGGAAGTAGATTTTCTTACACATAGTGATGTGCTCCAGGTATTTCTCTTGGCTGATGTCCATTTTTTATTTTCCGCTATAATCTCTTCTTCATTCTTGAAATGTCACCAGGCTCTAATGGCAATCATGATTTCCAATGCTTCTATTCTCCAAATTTGGCTATCCTTACAAAAAAAAAATTTCAATCAACAGCTAGAATGATTCTAGCACTTTAAGGTTTGCAAAAGTATTCTATATTAACATTTATTAAAGACTTACTATGTACCAGGCATTGTACTAAGACTGGTAGGTACAAAGCTAAAACAGTCTTTGCCCTCAAAGAGCTTACAATCAGATGAGGGAGATGATATGTATGTAAATAGGTACATACGAGGTACATACAGAGTGGATGGAAGGTGGGTGTGGGGTAGGGTTGTACTGGTAAATATTTAACAACTGGCTCATCCAAAAATGTATGCATGCACACTTTTAAATGTAATTTTCATTATTATAATTTTCCCTAATACTTTCTTAAGTCTAGGCAACCAATAGAAAAACAAATCAAGCCCTGATTTGTAATATATATAGATTTCCAAGGTTTTAAAAATGCTCACACTGAAAATTTAACAATCAGTTTGGAAATCAGTTCAAGCTGACTGGAGCACACTTTTGTGAGGCTGGGGGTAGAGGGCAGGTATGGAAATCCTTGGGCAGACTGGCCCCTCAAGACATTGAAAGCCACATAAATGGCTTCAATACTAAAGTTGAAAGCTACTAGTGTGATAAATTAGTCCATCTTTCCATAAAAAAAGATGAGATGAAATTGAGAAAAATATATGATGCAAGTAATTTGTATTAAAACAAAAAAAAACTTAGGGAAGACTGTTAAATATGGTTAAATAATATCCATTTCTGCTCAATGCCAGATTTCTCCTTAATACTATAATTTCTACCTGCATGGAGAGCAATGTTACTTTTCAAATGCTACCATGATTCCTGTGTGACAGCAAACAGCAGTATTTATGTTCACTCATATACCAGCTCAGTGATTGCACTCTTAAACAGATCCAAAGCTTATAGATCATGACTTGTAAAGTCAGCTTTGGGATAAAGCAAGATGTATCCACAGTATGTTCTAATGTAAAAAGGCTATTACCAGACCATTTACAAAGATTGAAAAAAGTAATGATGTGCATCATTTACATGCTGTAGGGATCATAAAATACTTAATGCTATTTTGTGGTAGTTAATCTCAAAATTTATTATTACAATAACAATACATCATTGCATGTAATATGAGGTAGATTTCCGAATAAACCATCAGCTAGCACTGCACAAGAATTAAAGTTCATAGCCATTATGAAAAGGATGGGAAGATGATCCCAGGAAGGAGAAAGCCATTAACCAGAATTCTTTAACATTATTCCACATTCCCTTCATCATTTCCACCATCCTGAAGGGAATTTCCAGATATTACAGAAATGTCTTTTGTTCAGAGAATAATAGAATTTTAGCACTGAAAGGGGACATAGGAACATGAGATTTTAGATTTGGAACTGTAAAGCATCATAGACACTATCTGATCCAGCCTCCTCATTTTAGGAATGAGGAAACTGAGGCCCAGAAAGGCTCAGTGACTTGCCAAAAGTTATGCATGTAGTAAGTGACCAATTTTTTAAAAGTCTTCTTATCCAAAATGTTCATTTAAGAGATATGGAAACTGAAGCCCAAAAGCGCAGAATAATATTCCCAAAGTCATACATCTAGTTAGTACTAGAACCCAAATGTTTTGACTATGAATTCCACTTTAGCACTGTCAGTATTCAACCAATCAATACATTTATTAAATGTCTACTTTTGCCAGGCACTGTCTAAATGCTAAAGATGCAAAAAAAGAGAAAAAAGATTGTCTTTTCCTCTGAGAAGCTTACAGTTTATTGGGAGAGCCAATATGTAAACAAATACATACAAAGCAAGCTATGTACAGGATAAGCAGGAAATAATTAACAGAGGGAAGGCACTCAAATTAAGAGGGGTTGGGGAAAGGTTCCTGTGGGAGGTCAGTATTCTGAACTAAGAAGGGAAAGCATTCCAGAGAGTGATACCAATGGGCTAGTCTAATGATTAAACTTTATTTAAAGTTCTATCAATACTTCTTTTTTATATCGTCTCCCTATCCAGCCCCTCCCCCTTTCATTTAACCCTCCCCCTTTTATTTAACCCTCCCTCATAACATGGCAAAACTGTTAAGGAAAACCACCTGACAAAACAGTCATGTCTGGTAGAATATGCATCCTTCTTCCATAGCTTCTCATCTCTCTACTGAGAATGCAGAGGTATATTTCTTCATCCATTCTTAGACCAAAACTGGTGACAAGAATTAATTTGCAATTAATCTGGCCATCTTTTAGTCTTTTAATTCACATTCTTGAAACAATGACTTTCCTTTAATATCATTTATAGTTCTGTGAAAGCAGATATTTTAGGTCAAACTGAAGGAAAAATAAATCACTTTTTATAGAATTAGCCTGAGAGTCTAATAAGTAGATAATTTGGACAATAGAAAGGCTTACATAGAAAAGGAGTTATAATGCAGAGGAGTAGCTGTGGGGAGACTTAAAAAAATAGAAATGCTTTCCTTTTATTTTCCCTGAAATATTTTGTGTACTTGAATAGGCAAAGCTAGATCATGTCTTGGTCCTATCAGCACCACAGTGAGTACTTTTGTGTCACCAGGCTAGGATTTCAGCAGTGTTTTTTACTTTAGTTAGTAGTATTCTTGAAAATTGCTTGGAAGTTGTATCAGATATAAAATGTAATGACTCCAGGCAGCCATTTCTCAGAGCTTTTTGAAGTATTTCCATCTGGTTGGATATTTGCTGATGTGATCAAGGGAGTTTTAAACTGAAAATGGATGGGGAAAGAGAAAAAGGCCTAGAGAAAATGATAAATCCAGATACCATTGAGGACATGTACAATACAGGAAAAAAAAAATAACAGTAGGAAAGTTTCAATAATTTCAAAGGAAGACATAACTTAAAGGATCCAGGAACAATCTTTGAATGTTTATGCAAATAATTCAATGACACTCTATTCCATAAACATGTGTTATATGCTTAATACGCTAGGGATACAAATGCAAATTGAAACAGTTCTCTCCCCCAGGGAACTTACATTTTCCTAAGGGGATAAAATATGTATGCAGAGTGATTTCAAGAGGGAAAGCGTACTCACCGCTGGAAAGGATCAAGAAAGGCTTCATGTAGTCAGTCTCACATGAGCTACTCTTTAAAAGAAACTGCAGTTTGGTGAGGTGGGAGGGAGAAGGCAAGGCATTCTGGACACGGGAGACAACCTGTGCGACGATAGAGAGGCAGGAAATCAAATATTGTACAAAGGACTGAGCAAATAGCCCAAATGTGGCTAAAATGGTCAGGATGTGAATGTGATCAATATGAAACTTGTTTGGAAGAGTAGGTAGGGGCTAGATATTGTGGAGGACTTTAAATGAGAAGAGGACAGATGAGGGCAAAACTGTGAATGTAATTTCCTAAAGCACAATAATATTGTCACATGTTTATATACTGTAACTTATTCAGCCCAGTTGATTCACTCCCCACTCCACCCCTCAGTCTCCCATTCTTTTTCACCCTAAAAAAAATGTTACGGATATTTTTGTACGTATTTATTTAGAGTTGGTTTTGCTTAGGACAAATTCTTTCTTTAACCTACCAACCCTCTAATTGTCCCTTCTCCCACCTCTCTTTTCCTTCTTGTCTCTCTGTTCAGTAAAATGTATTTGTATATCCAACTCCGTGTATGTATTGTCTTCTCCTTGGACCAGTTGAGAGTGAGGGTCATGTGTCTCCTTGTCTGCACAAACTTCTATTTGCACACCTTGATATGAGATAATTTTCCCTATCCTCCCTTTCCCTTTCCTCTCATTCTTTCCTCTTCTCCTCCTTTCTCATTCTTCTTTAAAAAATCATGAAGACATGGCAGAATTACTCCCAGGCCTTCTGTCCAGTTAGACTCTCTGTTACTCGTGATGATGAGAGGATTCAGAAGAGACGCATATATGATCTCTTCATTAATTCTTGCTTAGTCCCTTATGGCTATTTCATCATGTTTACTTTTTTATGTTTCTCTTGATACCTGTGTTTGTACTTCAAAGTTTCTATGCAGCTCTCTAGTCTTTTCATCACCAGTTTTTGGAAGTCCTCTGTTTCCCACCCATAATACTCCCAAGTATAACCTGAACCAGTTTAACATATATTTTGGAAATATTTTTAAAAATAAATACAAATGCAACATGACATAGATAATGTTAACATGTGGTTTTCTAAGTTAATATGTGGCCCACAGGGATCCTTATTTATGGTTTAGTGACTCCCATTTCCATTTGCATTTCACACCATTGCTCTGTTTCATTAAAGGCCTACTTTTCCGTTATAGGATTATATTCAATTTTTCTGGGTAAGTTAATCTTCTTTGCAAACCTAAATCTTTTGCCTTTTAGAATATTGTATTACAAGCTCACCACGTCTTTATAGTTGTGGCTGCCAAATCATGTGTAATTCTGATGATGGCTCCTTGGTATACTTTTTAATCTTTCTGACTGCTTAAGGTATTTTTCTTTCCCTGTGCTAGATTATTCCAGTGCAATTCACTCCAGTCTAGACCCTGGCCCAGTTTCCATAAATTTCTGCCCCCCTATTCCAACCCTGGGCTGAAAAAAAAAAAGGCTCGCTTTTTTTGTTAATTAACTTTTGTTTATTTTTAGTTTATGTCATTCATTTCCACGAGATTTTGAGTTACAAATTTTCTCCCCATCTTTCCCCTACCCACCGCCCCAAAACAGCGATCCCATTGTATACCCCCTTCCCCAATCTGTTCTCTCCTATGTCCTCCCCCATCACCCCTCTGACTTTCTAGTAAGGCAAGATGGATCTCCCTACCCCAGTACCTGTATATCTTAATTCCCAGTTGCATGTAATTAATGATAATAATAATATATATATATATACATATACATACATATATATATTTAACATTTGATTATAGAACTTTACATTCTAGATTCTTTCCC
>CM053588.1:231935905-231953511 GCA_028646515.1 Pseudochirops corinnae | reverse complement strand
ATATTAACAGGTATCAGCTTCCCATATAGGGATGTAAACAGTTTGCTCTTGTTAAATAACAAGTTGTGTGTGTGTGTGTGTGTGTGTGTGTTTTCCCTTATGTACCTTTCTATGTCTCTCCTGGGTCTTGTAATTGGAGGTTAAATTTTCCATTGAGCTCTGGCTTTTCCATCAGGGAAGTCTGGAATTCTGTTATGTCACTGAATGGCCATCTCCTTGCCTGATAGATTATTCTCAGTCTCGCTGGATAGGTGATCCTTGGTTGTAGCCCAAGCTCTTTTGCCTTGTGAAAACTTATATTCCAGTTTCTTTGATCTTTTGGTGTTGAGGCTGCCAGATCCTATGTGATCCTCACTGTGGTTCCATGATGTCTGAATTGTTTCTTTCTGGCCACTTGTGGTATTTTCTCCTTTACCTGATAGTTCTGGAGTTTGGCCACAATATTTCACAGACTTTTCAATTTGGGATCTCTTTCAGGAAGTGTCTGGTGGATTCTCCCAATTTGTATTTTACCCTTTGGTTCTAGGATTTCATGGCAGTTTTCTTTGATAAGCTCTTGGAAGATATTGTCCAGACTCATTTTTTCATCATGATTTTCTGGTAGACCAATGATTCTCAGATTGTCTCTCCTGGATCTGTTTTCCAGGTCAGTTATTTTTCCATTGAAATATTTTACCTCTTTTTCTAATTTTTCAGTCTTGATGTTTTGTTTGACCGATTCTTGGTTCTTCATAGAGTTATTGGCTTCAATTTGGTTGATTCTAGTTTTTAGTGGATTATTCTCCTCAGTTAGTTTTTGAAGCTCCTTTTCCATATGCTCAGATTTCATTTTTAATTCACACATTTTACTTTTTAAGGAGCTGTTCTCTTCATTGTAATGTTTTTCTAACTCTTCAATTTTATTTTGGTAAGAGGTGTTGATTTTATCTTCTACCTCTCTAAGCTGGATTTCAGAGTTCTTTTTGAGCTCATCTAGGAATGCCTTCTGTGCCTGAGACCAGGTCATAGTCACTGTTAAGGCTTCATCTGTGGGTGTGGAGTCAATACTCTCTCCTTCTGAGTTTGATTCCCCCCTCTCACCAGAATAGGATTCCAGAGTCTTTGTCATTGTCTTTGTAGCCTGCTTTCTTCCCATTTTGAGGCAGGACCTTAGCCACGTCCTTCCTCTGGGGTTACTAAACTTTTATTGCTTAAAATTTTCCTCTGGGGCAATAAATACTGTGTTTTGGGGCTAGAGAGGGAGATTAGAGCAGCCAGGGTTCAGACTGTCATCTTGGTCCCTGGAAGTTCAGATAGGGGCTTTTTAAATTTGAAGGCTGTGAACGAGTCATCCTGGAAGTAGCTGCTGCCCCTGCTGCTGGCCCTCCCTTTGTCTCTTACCCAGTCTGTTCACCATCCTGTGGTGATAGGCCTGGGAGTAGCCTTTGTGGTTGGTGGTTCAGCAGGCCATGTCCAGGGATGGCCTGTCAGCACCTGCCTAGAACAATCTGTTCTAATGGCCATAAAGTAACTGAAGAAGATGCTTTGGTGTAAAGCCAAGCATGAGCAGCTCTCCAGAGGACTGCAGCTATGAATAGTTTCAAGGTTCCAATCACATAGTATAGTGAGCTCTCTATTTATTCAGCAATAAGCTAAGGCAAAATGTTCACAGAAACCAAAGTACACCATTCACAATGATATAACAACTTATCATGAAAGTGGCCACATAGTTTTGAAAAAAAGATATCATTCAGTAAGTTCCCAACTCAGTCATCCTTAAGGAGCAATCCTCCTTGAGGGACACAAAGTACAAAGGCCAAAGTTTTTCACCCCTAGATCACATTGTCTTAATCTCTCAGTCAAAAAGTCTTCTTTCTTTATTGGAGATTAGTTTCCAATCATCCTTAACTCAATAATCCTTAAGGGGTACAAGATACAAATACAAAGTTCTCCTTCCCCTAGACCACAGTAAATCATGATCTTCTCAGTCAGCACTAAGTACCCAGTACTCTTGGTTTGAGGCTGGCCCCCAGATTCCATGGTTCCTCTTCCATGGGCTGAGCTCTTGCCTGAATCTACCCAACTGTTATGTCATCTGGATTCATAGACAGGCAGCTCTCAGCTCCTCATCTAGCCCTTCATCCAGTTCCTTGTCCAGTTCCCATTCCATATAGAAGCTCACAGTATCATTCCACCTCAACTCCTTCACAGTTTCTGTTTCTGGGAAGACAAAGCTTAACAGAGCCAAAACAACATTCATGTACATTGCCGGCACCATCATCAATTCACTATCTGCCTGTGAAATCAACACAGACCCACAAACAGGGTCTAAGAACTCAACACAGACCCACAAACAAGGTCTTAGAACTCAACACAAATGATCAGTACAGTCCTAGAACCTCTGAAACCCTCCTCCAGGACTGTTGCAAACAGACAAGAAAATCCTCTTTCAGGGTTTTTTTCAAGGTCCCAAGGCTTCTGTAGAAAATATCACAAACATAAATCAACACAGACAGAACAGAGTGCCAGATACCACAAGTTTTCCCTTTCTCAGCTCTGCTCCATCCAAGCTGTGGTCAGCTTTTTATCTGTCATTAGCTCCTTCCTGTTCCACTCACCTCTTACATCCTTCCTATTCCTGTCTTTGGCAAGTCCCTCCCACTGTGGGATTCACAGGTTCCTTTTCTTAACAAAGACTTGATATAATCAGGGCAAGGCTCAAAAACACTTGAATTGAAACAAGATGCTAAGTACTTCTTTGCTTGCCATTGCATGTGGAGAGCTTAAGCTTGGTCAGATATCAAAGATGCCAAGGTCATCCACTGAGTCCTGGGCCATCACCAGTTGTCTTGAATTTTGTTCTGCCACTGGACTTTGAATGACTGGAAGAAAAAGTGAGGCTGATGAATTTGTGTAACTTCGCCTCACTTAAATCCAGTTCATAGGCTGGTCACAACATCACCTCATGATGTCACTGGTCCTTTTTAAAAAACAAAGGAGCAGCAACAACAATGGGTCAGGTATTCTTGGATCAAAGGCTGCCCCTCTTTGCACCATGGCAGACAGTCTCTTAAAATGACAAGTACTTATTAAACTTATTAAAATGGGTTTTTAAACAGCAATCTTAGTCTAAGAGAGTTATTTCTACTTTTTAAGCTATATGTTCCACTCAGTAATCATGATTAACATTAATCATGATTAACAACGTGTTTAAAAGGAATTTAATTTGTAAGATCTTTGCTCAGCAAGTTCTCTCATAAATCACTTTCCCCCCCCTCAAGTTTCTATGTTAACTCCTTAAAAGTTTCTGTGTTTCCAAGGGAGTGTATTAATTCATCTTTTCTATTTTTATATTATTTATTGTTCGGGTTAAATCTTTCTAGTGATCACCAATTCAAAGTGTCATACAGAGATAGTGAATGTAATTCTGTTGTGTTCAAAATAAATTCTTGGTTAGAGCAAATATTTAACACCTGTCAAATCCTGTATTGACTGTAGGAAACTAACCCTGTGTAGTTGCTGTAAATTAAACCTTCAAACCAAATTTTCCGTCTGGGTTTTATAATTAGAAAACAGAATGAGGAACTTTTCTAATGGAGCTTAACTAGTTTAGGAAGCCCACCTGTTACCATTTTCAAAAGTATGTGTTGAATATTACTGAGGATATTTAAATGTTTTAAAGAATATCAACCAGAATTATTTTATAAAAATTAATGTAGGCTGAAGAAAGAGGTGGATAGAATCTAAAAGTAACCTATGGATAGCAACTAAAGCTCTGGGTTTGCAGAGATCATGTTCATTTTAGAGGAGGAACAAAAGGGAGCAGAGATGAGAGGGACTCACAAAATCTGTCCAGTGGTTTGCTAAAGTTCCACAGAATCTTGCTCTTGTATAAATCTAGCTCTGTGATTTCATTTGCAGAGGTAATATCTAGATAAGGAAACTCTTTTACAATGCAGGTCAACAGCTCCTTTAGAACTTGGTTTTTAAAGTGTTGTCTGGAGCATTTTGTGGTTAGAGTTACTTGCACCCTGTCATACAGCCAGTGTATGTCAGGGGTGAGACTTGAACTCAGGTCCTCCTAGAACCAAGTTTGGCTTTCTGTCCATTATGCAAAACTGCCTCCAAAACAAACACAAAAACACTTTTTTTTAAAGAAAGAAAATTAAAAGATCATAAGCTTCCATGCCATCATTCATGCCAATAAAACAGTGAATCTAGAAATAGTTTTATTTAAACCACCACCAACAAAAAAACACAAAGACTCTCACTTTACTCCATAAATAGTCAAGACAACTTTCCTTCTCTCTCTTTAAGGCTAAAACTTGGCTGTCTTCCAGACTTATAGTAATACCATATCTCACAAAGACAAAACATTCAGTGTTGCTGGAGGGTTAACCCTCCGCTTTGGTGAACCCTACTTCTTTCAGGACCCTAAACAACCTCCAGACTTATAGTACTACCCTGGGATTGAAACTCTTCTGAAAAAGGAAAAATATTCAGGGTTGTCAGAGAGTTGACTCTTTCCCCAAATTTGAACAATCTGCATTATATCTCAGCAATGATTAATTTCAGTAATTCAATTCAACACATGCTGAGTGTTTACTATTATGTTCCAGGTGAGAATAATTGTTCCCTGATGGATTGAAAGGCAGCTTTGAAGTAAGGCAGATCTGGGTTCAAGGCCCTGTTTTGAAATATACTGACTGTCTCTCAGGGCAAATCAAGATCCCTCTCAATACTTTAGGCAATTCTGTAAGCAGGTGCTGATCACCACTGACTGGTAGAAGGAATTTCCTTACTGGGAATACCTTCTACCAATGACATTACAGGTCCAGACCAAAATAAACAAATGTTCCCTGCACTATGCTAAGTGTTGAAAATAAAAACACCAAAATGAAAATAATGGCCTCAAGGAGTTTGTACTGTATTATGGGTAATGTTTTTGGCTGCTATGCCATAGCATGGCTCTGTCGCTCTCTGTTTCTCAGCTCCTGTGTAATGCAGGAATTACTTCACTTGTCACGGTAACTTCCCACCTGCCACTCCAATGCTGTGGGCCTGAGTTCCTGAAACTCTGAGCATGGGCCAAGAACTCCTTGCCACCCAGCCATTGACAAAAATAACTGTCTTACGTGGGGCCACATGCCACCCTGGAACCCATGGAGGGGCCTCATGCATGAGTCAACTTCCCTACAGGAAACTAAGTCCACATGTATCAAATCATCCTTTCTTTAGATGGCCTTCCAACTCTGTTTCTCTCTGCTCTTGAGTCTCTGAACTCTATTTATAGTCAAGTTCAAGAAAGTAGCCCTAGTATGTACCAGCTTCAATCAACATCAGCCTCAATGTGATATAAATGAGGGTAGCTAGGCTAACACAAAGAATTTACATTTTTTTAAGGTGATATCATCAATTAGAACGAGTCTTCATCAGTGAGGGATGGGGGGGGGGAGGTAGCAATGAAAACCCATGATAATTTCTAGACACACATATTATATATTTTACAAAGGGTTTCTTTTAGGGATATGCTGGCTTGCCTGAACTTATTGTTAAAGTTTCAGCTCAGAAATTAGAAAGTGCTTCAAGTCTGATTTTGATTTGTGGTTTTATTGATTGTCTAAATTTAAAAAGTGATGTAAAAAATGTTAATAGTACAGAGTAAACTTTATGTTAGGCTTGCTTTTTTGGGGGGTGGTGAGAGCCAGTTGTAGAACATTACCAGTGTGCCCCTGTTTCCTATTTATTGTTGTCATTTGTTGCAAATTATGTTTTTATTTTCTATAATGGAAATTTTTTTCTCCATATTTTTTCATCGAATTCCTTAATGGTTTATTTATTGGGGGAGGAGATATTAAAACATTTTATTCTATTTATTAAATCAAAGGAGTTCTTTTGTTGTTGTTTTCAATGATCTCCTGGTTGGTTTTCAGGAACTCTGTTTTGATGTTTAACTGGGGCTTTTAATTTGTTGGGTTTTATAGTTGCTTGCCCAATTAACTGATTTTTTTTTCTTTTTTGTTGATAAAAGTGTTTAAAGATATGAATTTTCCCTCTGAAGACTGCTTTGGCTATATCTCACAAATTTTGATTTATTGTCTCATTTTTCATTATCTTTAGTGAAATTATTTTTCATTTCTGTGATTTGTTCTTTGATGTTACAAATCCTTATGAGTCAGTTTAGTCTCAAAGTAATTTTAATCCTGTCTTTAATGACCTTTTATTGAATATATTTTATTGCATCATTGTCATTAACACATGGATTTAATATTTCTCCTTTTCTATATTTATTGATGAAGCATTTATACCTTAAAACATAGTCATTTTTATAAAGGCATAGCTGAGAAATATTTATTTATCTTTCTATACCCATTCAGCAATCACTAGAGATCTATTATGCCTAACCTTCTACAATTCTATTCAAGGTCATTTGTTGTTGTTGAGTTGTTTCAGTCATGAACAACATTCTGTGACCCCATTTTTGGATTTTCTTTTTTTTTGCTTTTTTTTTGGAGTGGAGAGGGCAGGGCAATTGGGGTTAAGTGACTTGTCCAAGTTCACATGGCTAGTAAGTGTTGAGTGTCTGAAGCCACATTTGAACTTAGGTCCTCCTGAATCCAGGGCTGATGCTCTATTCACTGTGCCACCTAGCCACCCCTGGGATTTTCTTGGTAGAGGTACTGAAGTGGTTTGCCACTTCCTTTTCCAGCTCATTTTATAGATGAGGAACTGAGATGAATAGGGTTAAGGGACTTGACCAGGGTCACACAGCTAGCAAGTGTCTGAGACCAGATTTGAATTCAAGTACTCCTAACTCCAGTCCCCGTGCTCTATCCAGAGCAACACTTAGCTCCCCTGGGAAAAAAAAGTCCATAACTTCTTAGTTTTTATTTTATTATTAATTGTCTAGATCTGAAAGGGGTATATTAAACTTTGTAATTATTATAGTTTTACTATATATTTCTGCCTGTAACTTCTTTAATTTTTTCCTTTAAGTATCTACATGCTATGCCATTTGGTAAATATATGTTGAATATTATATTAATATTGTCTACATAATACAGTTTCCTGTTTCTTCATTTTTTCCTTGTTTATTTCTTTCAATCAAATCTGTTTTTGCTGTTGCCTGGTCTGGGTTTATGATTTCATTCCTGCTCTTAAAAGTTCATTTTTCTTAGACCTAATCCCTTTCAAAATCCACATTCTCTCTAATTTCCTTCTGCTTTCCCTTTCCTTCCTATTTTCCTGTTGTATGAAGTGGATTTTTGTACCCAACTCTGTGCCAATTTGTATGCGTGTTTGTGTGTGTATATGTATTCTTCCTTCTATTAACCAGTTCAGATGAGAGTGAGGTTTAAATGTTAGCCTCTCACCCATCCCTCCTCGTTGTTTACATAGCTATCTACTTGTGCACCCTGATGTGAGATAATTTTTTTTCCTAGTCTTTTCCCCAGCATATTCCTTTTCCCCTTTCTTTCCATTATTTTCTTAAGAACATCAAGAAGCAACCGAACCATTTCCTTGCATTGTCTAATTGGATGCCCTCTATAGACTCTGATGATGATGATGATGATAAAGTTCAGAGGGGATACATGTATCAGCTCCCTATAAGTAGTTTATCCTTATTTAGTCCTTTATTATTGTTTTTCAAAGATTTGAATATCATTCAAATTTTTAAGGCATTTGTTGCTTGGGCAAGGTTTTGTACCTTTTGGGCCAAGCTGTTAATTCTCTTTCCAATTCTTTCTTCTATAGCTATCATTTCTTTTCCATTTTTTTCTTAAGTACACTTATTCCATTTGTAAAACCATATTAACCCTTTTTAAAACTATTGTTTCATTTCTTCCAGGAATTGTAGTTAAGTTTGTGCCCAAATTGTGCTTTTTTCTGAGGCATTGCTTTTAAATGTTTTAGAGTAATTTTCTTCTGGTTTATTTCTGGTATTCCTGTTACAGTAATAGCTCATTATGGTACAGTTCTTTTTATGTACGCCTCTTATTCCAGCCTTTTTCCTGAGTTTACACTTGATGCAATATTTCTAGGAGGAAGACCTGGTCTAGTCCTTTTGCTCCTTTCTTGGAGTATTGAATGGTGTATTATCTTAAGATTTCAGAGCAGCCTAGGAACTTGCAAACTTTCAGTACTCCCAAAGTAGTATGATCCAGGGCATTCTGATTTCTTTCCCTCCTCTGAGCTCTGCTAGTGTCTGACTTGGGTTTGGGTCTATGCAAGAACAGTCTTCTTCCAGATCTTGCCCAATGTGAATGTGGCCCTGAAGTTAACTTAACCACTTTACTTGAATTGCCATATTTTCCAACGGCTAGTTGACACCCATCATTCAACTGGAAAATTTAAAGTGGAAGAATTGTAGGTTCCTCTTTGGTTTGGGTTTCCTGCCTTGTTTTTTTTTCTCTGAAGGCTGTGCTAGATGCTGAAAGTGAGACCCTGCTTTGTACTTGAGGTCTGAGCCGCACTACTGCTTCTGCTGGCCTCTGAACTTTCTTCTTCTTCAGTACACTACCTTGGGCCTCCCTATACTGTGAACAGATTCCCTTCTCACTCCATTCTGGATCTGTGACCCAACAATAGGTAACAAGTGACAAAACTTCCAGTTAATACCCCATTGAAGTACCCTAGTGTGGGTTTGGAGGTGCCCCAATATTGGCCTGAAATCTCCTTTTGTACTGGTGTGTACCCTCTCCTCAGGCTCTGGAGTGTTTCTCACACCACCAAATTCTCCTGCCCTGACCCTATCTTCAGTGTCTGCCAACCTCTATGTCTCCTTGGGTTGACTTGGACAAGACAAAAGACTCACTGTGACATTTTCTGGATTTCTCTGTCATAGTTCAGTCTGTTGCATTTTATTGATCTGTTCGAAGGAGTTTTGGAAGGGAACATTGCTTCCTTTTACTCTGCCATCTTGGATCTACTCACCATTTATGATTTCTTTATAGTCAAATGATGTGTGTATGTGTGTATGTGTGTGTGTGTGTGTGTCTGTGTATTTGAAAACTCTCTTTAACCTATTTAAGTCATTTTTATAGGAAATATCTTATATTTTCTTCAGTTTTTACAGTCTTTTGACTGCTCTAATGTTTCTTGTTTCATGTAGTCACTAATTGTCACTAAATCCACCCTAATTTTATGGGAATCAATTAATTAGGTAAGGTTTTGCACTTCTTGTATGAAGCTGCTAATTCTCCTTCTAGCTCTTTTCTCTAGAGGTATTTCATTTATGGTATAATTCATAAAAACTCTTACTTCATTTCTTCCAGGAATTAGAGTTGACTTTGTGGTCAAACTGTGTAATTGTTTGAGGTTTTTCTTATTGATGTTATAGAGTTATTCTCTTCCCAGTTTGTTCTGGGAATCCTTACTTCCATATCAGCTTTTTATCATTGGTGTCTTTTTTTTTGTTTACTCATTCTTTCAGCCTCATTTTCTGTGTTGCAATGTTGTTTTAGGGCTAGACTCTGCACAATTCTGGAGGGAATGTTGAGGCCTTGTTTGGTCCAGGTCTATATTCTCTTGGGTCATGCTGCTGCTGTCCCTGGGTTTTAAATGCTATATTCTTTAAAGATATATAGAGTAACATAAACAAGAAGCTACAAACCTTCAGCATACCTTACGGCAGTGATTCTCAACCTTCCTAATGCTGCGACCCTTTAATACAGTTCCTCATGTTGTGGTGACCCCCAACCATAAAATTATTTTCATTGCTACTTCATAACTGTAATTTTGCTTCTGTTATGAATTGTAATGTAAATATCTGATATGCAGGATGTATTTTCATTGTTACAAATTGAACATAACCCACAGATTAAGAACCACTGCCCTAAGGGGACAAAGTCTGATCTCTGCCCTCCTAGTCTGAGTTTTGTAGGCTTCCAATCTCGGTTTGGATGTGGGTACCTCAATTCCCAGCAAAGTACCTATGATAGAAGGCTCTTCAAGGGCCTTCCTTCCTAGTGCCCAGGCCTCTAAGTTTTTTTTTTTTTTCTGACCTGGAAAAGTGACCCACTAGAGTTTTTTTCTTGGTTTTACTAATCACTGCTTAGTCTGGTGCTCTTCCATATTCTTTGCTGGAATAACTGGGACAGAGATGGCTATACTACTTCCTCTTACTCCAGTTTCTTTTGGAGTGTCCCATTACAGCATAGTACAATTTTTTTTTTTTTTTGCTTTTTGGAGGGGGCAGGGCGGGGCAATTGGGGTTAAGTCACTTGCCCAAGGTCACACGTCTAGTAAGTGTTAAATGTCTGAGGCCATATTAGAACTCAGGTCCTCCTGACTCCAGGGTGGGTGCTTTATTCATTGCACCACCTAGCTGCCCCTATCATAGTACTATTTGGAGACAAAGCAACAGAATTTGCATTAGGCTGAAACGTGGTAGACCATTTGAAGAAGGAATTAGGAGACCTGGGTTTGAGGTCTAGCTCTACCATTAACTAGTTGCATGACTTTGGGCAAATTATGCAGTGTCTCTGGGCCACAATTTTCTTGTCCATAAGATAAAGCAGTTGGATTAAATGACCTTTCAAGTAGGGCTTAACTGTAGTCAGCTCATATTGTTGTATAAGAGCTGACTGTTAAATTTTGAGCATGAGCATTTACACCTCAGAAACTGGCAAGCATTTCAAATCAGGGTTTGGTTTATTGTTTTGCTGATTGTTTACATTTAATAATAGATCAAGAAAATGAATGAAGCAGGTTAAATTTAGAGTTGTGTTATATATATATATACATATATATATATATATACACACATTGGGGCATTAATAATTAAGCAGATTGAAAGAAATTATAGAATGTTTCATTTCCAATTAATGCAGTCACTCAATTACCTTTTATAATCTGAAAAAGTTGGCTAATACAACATACTATATCTGGGTTTAGGGCAAGAATTACAAAAGATTTAGACATACATTTTTATTGAAATTTAACTGATCTAATAATCATAATCTCTATATCCTTCTCCAATGTTTATGGCTTTGTCAATATTAGCAAAAATGAATTTGAGATAGGAATTTTGACTCTTCACCAATATGTCACCCGGATTGCCCAGGATCTAAAGAAAAATTCGTCCAAGGTCATTTTCTGGAAAGCTGGTACCAGATTGACACTCTCTTTACATATCACACTTGACGAGTTCTGAGATCCATTCCTAGAACAAGCAGGAGCATGTCATTAAGCGGACTCAGGTTTCAAAAGTAGCAAGCTCCTGGACTGTCAGTCAAACTTGTCAGCCCTGCTCCTGTAAGAATGCTTCTCTGACCCACATCTGCTGCCCACTTAGAGAGATCAAGGGTTTTTCCTCAGATGAGGTCATATGAATCTTGCTTGAAGGTATATCTAAATGGTCCTGGGGATGTTGCTTTTATGACCTGAATTTTACAAAATTGATGGTGGCTCCTCAAAATATATAAATCTCTCTAACCCCCTGGATTTTTTTAAAGTTGTACTTGTTTCTGTAGGATTTGCTCATTTCTCTTAAGAATGAAAAGTATGAAAGACAGAAATCTTGTATTAGTTTAGTGTTTCTTCCCTATGCTTCCAAATGGATGCATTGGAATCAGCCCAGCATAGATTCTATGGATTCTCTACTTCAAGGAATGAATCCCCAAGAATCAGGGATACTGAAAAATGATGCTGCCAGATGAACCTGTTACCACAACCCTTTTAATAGTTATTCAACAGTCAGTTAGTAAGCCTTTATTAGGCACTTAATATGTTCCAGGAACTGTGATGAGCAGTAGTGGTAAGAGGAAAAGCAAAGCCGATCTTTGCCCTCAAGAAGCTTACATTCTAATGATTAATAAGACAAAACTAGCAACCCCAGGAGGGCCCAATCTTTGTAACTCAAAATATCCCCTTTAATTATCACATGGATAAGTTGTGGTATAATACAGGAGAGATATAAAACTGCTATATCATGAGGTAGCTGGGTCAAAGCCTGGTGGAGGGAGAAATGCACACATACTTACATGTTTTATATTTATTATATATGTGTATACATATACGTATATACATATAATACATATATGCACACATATTGTATGTATGTATGTGTGTGTGTGTATAAATATATATGTATATATAATGTGTGAGTGGTAGCTAGTATTGTGGTTTAAAAAAAAAAATTTCTCTATTCAATTTGTCCCCTTAGAGGGCTTTTCGGAGGATGACAGTGGAACAGAACCTTTCCTAAAGGTCTGCATATACTGTCACTGCTTTATGATCAAGTTACAAAAAAGGAACATGACTACTGATCCTGCCAGTTGGAAGAAGGTGGTTGTGTGGTGAAACATGTCCATCTAATTGTCAAAAAAGGGAAGGCTATTTGGTTTTTGTTCTTTTCAAATGTTTAGATGGAACCAACCAGACTGTTGTGATGTGTGTGTGTGTGTGTGTGTGTGCATGCATCAATGCAGCTAATATATTCCTGCTTAGAATGGTACTGCAAATGCAAATAGCCCTGACATCTGTACAAAACTAAAAATCCCCAAAGTGCCGAAACATCACATATGTGGCCTACAAATTGAAAGTACAGAATGTGACAGATATTAGAGACCGTTTTGTGGGGACCTCCCTGAATAAGGTTTAAAACTCTGAAGAATCCTATCTAGATAGTCACCCACAAGCCATGGGAGATTTTAAACAAAACCGTACTTTTGATGGACATCAGGGATCTCATTATGGTGAGTGAGCAATGTAAAATAGCAAACACAGAAAACCATTCACTGAACTTTCTCTGATGCCAAACCATAAAACATAAAATGTGAGACTTGATTTACTCTCGTTATCAGTACATTTTGTGGGGTTCTGTTAATCTAAGGTATTTTTATGTATAGAACTAAGGCTTGTTAAGGAAAAGAAAGATAGCAAGACAGAGAGAAACAAACAGAGAAAGAGAAAATTATGTAGATATATATGTATAGATATCTACATTAAGATAAATCTCTATATATTTGTATATGTGTATGTTATACTATAGGTATTGTGGGCAAATACAGTGTGTGTATTCTCTTTCAAGAGATTTTAGAGAGGGGTAGAGGAGTGAGCAAGGGTCAAATTGACTAAGGGGTGTTTACACACTTAACAAACTCACGTGGGTCACCTTCCCAGTTAACAAAACCGTAATTCTAGATGTAGGGAAGCTAGGTAGCACACTAGATAGAATGCCAGACCTGGAGTCAGGAAAACTCATCTTTCTGAGTTCACATCTGACCTGAGACACAGCTGTGTGAGTTTGGGCAGGGCCTTTAACCTCTGCTTGCCTCAGTCCCCTCATCTGTAAAAAGAGCTGGAGAAGGAAATGGTAAACTATTCTATTATCTTTGCCAAGAAAACTCCAAATGGTGTCACAAAGTGCTGGACCCAATTGAAAAACAACTTAACTTTGTTAAGTTCCAGATATAGATGCCCATAAGCAAGCAATTTTCTGAGCATATATGTGACCTTAAGTTTATCTTAAAGCATAACTGAGTTTTATGGAAAGATAAGATGAATCACATGTTCTGTGCTCTTAAATTAATTTTTGAGTAGGGTGGCTTCAAAGCTTCATAAGGGGCAGGGAAATATTTTTTTTTGATAGCCCCATCAACAAGCTTTTCAGTCAAGAAAGCATTTGCCATTTTGTCACCACTAATGAAGCAGCTGAATGACTAAATCAGTCCTTGAAATCAAAGATATGCCATTACACATTACTA
Source organism: Pseudochirops corinnae (assembly GCA_028646515.1). NCBI lineage: Eukaryota > Metazoa > Chordata > Mammalia > Diprotodontia > Pseudocheiridae > Pseudochirops > Pseudochirops corinnae. Next base: position 231,939,823 of record CM053588.1, on the reverse strand, counting down.
TGTATCAGGCATTGTGCTAAGCATTAGAAATACAAAGAAAAGTAAGACCATTTTCCCTGCCTTCTAGTAGTTCCCAGTCTAATGGGGAAAATAATGCACAGATGTGACATATAGAATGTAAGTGAAAGATAATCTCAAAGTAGGGAACTAGAAGTAGAGGAGGGAGGAACTAGGAAAGACCTCCTGTAGAAGGCGGGATATGAGCTCAAAGTAAAGCAGAGAAGCCAGAGGTGGAGGTGAAGAGGGAAAGAATTCTAGCCATAGGAATGGAATCAGGAGATGGGATATTTCGCTGAGTTGGTCTATAAATATATAGGAGGAATAACAAGAAGGTTAGTATTGTTAGATAACAGAATAAAGTATAAGTTACGAAAGGGTCAGGTTATGAAAAGCTTTAAAAGCCCAAGTATTTATAGCATGTTGGGCCTATCACACTTAACTCAGAACTCAGTGTTTGAGCGGCTCTGGCTCTAGTCTTAGTCCAGTTCCCAACCTGGGTCTCCTGCTCTGTGGCATGAAAGAAATCATCTTCCTTTGTTGTACCCAGAGGTGCCAAGTGACAGACTGTCATTTTAATCAGGAAATTAACAACCATTTTCTTTAGAAATGTCATCACTCATGTCTTGTTCATAGCTTAGTCCTACATTTTCAAAGGCACATTTAGTAGCCTCTAAAGCTAGATGGATAAAGAGCTAGCCAGTGCCTTTTCTACATGATTTGGGGGCAGAATTAATTCTTTTTTATGAAATAAACCTCATGGGAGAGATTTGTGAATCCAATGGAATAAGACCAACTTTGTAAAATCCAGAGAAAGAAAATTCATAAATCCTACAAATATGATTTATTTTGTAAAATCCAGAGGATAAAAAGATTTACAAATCCCACAAAAACAAGATCATTTTAAAAAGTCCCACAGAGATTGCAGCAACTAATTTTTACATAGTATTTTAATATTTACAAATCATGTAACATAGATTATCTCATTTTATTTTCATATTCATCCTGTGAAGAATGAGGAAATTGGGATTGTGAGGAAGGTTATGAGACTTGCCAGGGTGACACAGTTAAGTACTGTTAGTATCCCCAGTTTAACGGTGAGTCTGAGGGAGGTTATAAGTCTTCCCCAAGGTCACATGGCTGGGAAGCATCAGTGGCAACATTTGAATTCAGGAATCCTGAGGACTCCATCCATTACACCACCTAGCAGCTTCAAAAACAAAGCCAAATATGTATCATCCAGATAGAGATGTAAGTTCCAAGGAACCACCTACCATCAACTTTGAAATATTGAAAGAGCAATGGAGATTGGTAAAATGAGAGTAATCGCAATCTATATCATAAAATTTGGCAAATAAAAATGAAGCACCTAAAGCAATAGCAACTCTCAGGCTGCCTTTATAAAGGTAGTATATATACTTTGAAGCCAGAACCACAACCCTCTTAGTGAACATCACCTCTGACATTACTGGAAAGCTTGTATGAGGTTTGCATGAGAAAATTCCCAGATGATGTCAATAGGCTTAGGTTTAATGATGTCAGAGGAGGAGAGGCAAATGATGTCACATTGATGGATCACATGACATTAGCCATCAGGGCAAAAAATGAAGGAAATGTCCTCAAGTCACAGGAGGCAAGGCTAATGACATGATATCGTATGTTTGAGTGATGTCACACAATTAAGATTTATAATGTCAAACGGTTGAGAGACCACAGGAAAAATGTTCACAGCGTCCTCAATTAGGAAATTTTTCCTTCCTTTGTTATCAAGAATTTGTGACTGTGTCTAAAGAGTTTGTGCTGAAGTTTGGAAATTTCCTTAAAAGTTCTGAGTTGAACCACTTCTAAGGCTGTATCCCAAAAGATCATACAAGTGAAAGGAGGACCCGTAGGTACAAAAATATTTATAGCAGTTCTTTTTGTGGTGATAAAGAATTGGAAATCAAGGGGATGCCCATCAATTGGGGAGTGGCTAAACAAGTTGTGGTATATGAATGTAATGGAATACTGTTGTGCTATAAGAAATGAGGAGCAGACAGACTTCATAATAACCTGGAGAGACTTATATAAACTGATGCTGAGTGAAGGGAGAAGAACCAGGAGAACTTTGTACACAACTACAGACACATCATATCCGTGATGACTGACTTTGATAGACTGGGCTTCTCACAGCAATGCAAGGTTATAAGCCAACGCCAAAAGACTCCTGATAGAAAGGGATATCCACATCCAGAGAAAGAACTACAGAGTCTGAATGCATATTAAAGCAAATTACTTGCTCTCTCTCTTTTTTTGTTTTGTTTTGTTTCTTCTTTCTCATTGTTCACTCCATTGGTTATAACTCTTCTTTACAGCTTGAATAATATTTAATGAGAAGGTATTTGTAGAACCTATATTGGATTGCATTCCATCATGAGGCAGGGAAAGGAGAGGGAGGGGGAGAAAATTTAGAATTCAAGGGATTGTGGAATTGAATATTGTAAACTAAAAGTAAATAAATAAATTAAAAATAAACATTTTTTTAAAAAAAGTTCTAAATTGATTACTGTAAATCCTTACTTTTTCTGCTGTTAATCCTGGAACAAAAATTGTTTCTATGTATTTGCATTATGCTGAAGTTAATGCCTACTCTAACAATAATAACAACCTCATATAAAACTTTACAGTATGAAAGGTAGTTTCCTTGTGCAAATGTTATCATCCTCAGTTTTGTACATGGGAAGACTGATTTCCAAAGGTTCAGAGGGATTGAATAAATTGCCTGTAATCCTATTTGACTAGAAAATAGCAAGGGTAGGATCCAAGCTGAGGTCTTCTGCCTCCAAATGCAGTGTTGTTTCCATTAAAAGTGTTCCTGCCTCTTAGTCCTCTCTACAAAGGTTCTTAATAGACGCTTACTGCACAAGTCAAGTGCCTAATGACAAAGTGATAAACCTGGTCTCAGAATATAAGTGAGAACATGACTGATGTGTTGACAGAAAAATCTTTCCCAATACAAAACAGTTTATGTTTGTGTGTGCTCAATATGACATGTGAAAATGATAGATGGTGCTTGGCATAATTCTGTGTACGTGGTAGAAATCCAAGAAATAATTGTTGAATGAATGTATGAATCTAATGAATCTAACTTTATTCATTAATTTTATCAAAAATTCATTTACAGCAAAATGTCACATAATATCTCCTAAGGCTGGAAAGAGATGTCATTAAAGATTACTGAATTTGGAGTTGGAAGACTTTGGTTCAAATTCCAGACCAAACATTTACTCCCTGTCCCTGTGTGATTTTGAGGAAGTTATTTCACTTCTAGGCCTCAGTTTCTACCTCTGAAAGATAATGGGTTGCACTTGGCAATTACCTCTAAGGCCCCTTCTTGCTCTAACATGCTATGATTTTATGTTTTATAACAAAGCAAGAAGCTATAGAAAAATCAGAACATGTACTTAGGGAAGCTGTAAGAATTTTTCGGGATGTAAATGACCTCAGAGGTCAGCCAGATCAATTCCTTTTGAAACTTTTCTACAATGGCCCTCAAAAGTGGTCATATAAGCCCTTTTATTATTTATTATATGTATAATATACAATATGTCATCATATATAGTTATGACATATACATTCTATATAATATAATGATATATTATATGGGTTAATACAGATATTATGTATGTGTCCATGTACATATATTATGTGATAATATATTACTTAAAATATATTATGTAATTTATTCAACATATTTCTTAAGCTTCTCTAAGCTTCATTATATATATGTGTGTATATATACACATATGTGCACAGATATGTGTGTGCTTTTTTGTGTGTGTCAGTGTGTATATATAGAGATAGGAGAGTCCTATATTATGATTTGTTAAATATTAAAAACTCCACCTACTAATTAAGATCAGTACCTGGTCTGTAACTAAG
>CM053588.1:231903024-231935405 GCA_028646515.1 Pseudochirops corinnae | reverse complement strand
TTTTCCAAAAATCTAGTATTGTCTGAACCTCCTCTTGGCTAAGCTGAGCTTAAATTGCTTTCAGATAATGTCTTTGGAATATAAGCATAATTATTTTATAGCCATTTCCTTATATTTCACCAGTAATTTTACTCATATAACAACATCATGTAACTAATAATTTTTGAAAAACATTTCTTTTGCTTCTAGCTGTTCCTTATGTGACCTTTGTAATTCAAATACTAATGCTTCCCATTTTGCCTCATATCCTTCATAAGTGAATATTTAAATGGATTTCTTACAGAAAAATATCACTAGCAAATAAGTAGATTCTAATTCTTTTTTAATGTTGATAGGCAATAACTATAGCATTAATAGAAAGGAAAAAATATTTCAGCAAACATTTTAAAAGTCCCTTCATTTAAAACAGCTTTAAACTCATCAAGTATCATCATTAAATAGGTCTCATTCATTATAAGCACTTAGCAGCTTCCACAGAGCAGAAAACCAAGTTCTGAGAGCCATAAAAATATCTTACAATAAGTAATAAATAGCCTTTTCATCCAGCTGTCCACCTATGAGGATGACAGTTATTATCTACACTGTCAGGAAGGCATAAGCCTTGAGTTGCTTTTCCAGTAACGACAATGGATTTCCCTAATCCATTCACATGCCTCCATGCAATTCCTCTTATGATCAATGGCATATATTTATTTGCATGATGAATCACTAGGCAAAAGGTAGTCCCTGTTGATATGGAAAAGAATGAAAACTTGCTGATCTACTCAGGGAACAACCTGTGATCACAGTCTCAGACCTGCTGACCTGACCTATCACAAATAGGGAGTGTGGTTCTTCCAGGAATAAGTGAAATGCCATTTAAGGTCACTGGAGAGCTGGAGGATAGAGTTAATACAGGATTAGTAACAGCTACTATTCTCTATATTACTCCTCCTTTAGTAAGATGGGTTAGAATATTCCCAAATGCCCATTTATATACTTGGATTTCACCCTCATAACAGTTCTGTTTTTCATTCATTCATATTCTTTCTTCATTCAATCCTTTCTTTAACAAAGGCTTATTAAGTGCCTGGTATGTAGGGTGCTCAGGGAAGGCTAGTACCTCTGCTTTTCACCTTTGACATCCGTCTGATTCACCCAACTATCACCTGTGACTCCAAGAAGCTGCAGCTTGCACAGCGGCCACATCCAGGTAAACCATTTTGGCAGATGGGCTAAACAAGGTTGAGGGTAACTGAGGGGCTTGAAACCTGTCGGTTAGTTAGTGAGGTGTCTATCCCAAGCATGTAATGACTTCCCATGCAGTAAGGGGTGGATGAGAACAATTTGTTCCAGTCTCTATGAAGACAGCTGAAGCAAGTGCTGTGGGATGCCAAGAGGCTTGGTTAGACATCAAAGATGCCATGGTCATCCACTGCATCCCAGGCCATTACCAGTCATCTTGACTTTTCTCTTGCCCCTGGACGCAGATGACTCTGGCAGAGACAGTGAGGCTCACAACTTTGAGCAATTCTGCCTTCCTTAAATCCAGTTTATGCATGGATTAAAAGATATCACCCATCCCATTAAGTGCCTATTATATCAAAGACACTAAATACAAAGATCTAACAATCAAAGACATATGCAGAAATAACTAAATTACAAGAAAGAATGAGATAAATATTAAAAGGTTGAGGAAAAGGGCTATGAGAAATTTGAGAAAAAATAATCACCTTCCCTCTTTCACCTGGGGAAAGGATTTCAGAAAGGATTTAAGGAAAATCACACCTGAATTCTTGAAGAGAGGATGGAATTTTAATAGATGGAATGACAGACTGTGCAAAGTTCTTTCCAAGTATGGTATATAGTGTATGAAAAGGCAGGGAGATGGGGGGCAAAGAATAAATGGACCAATTTTGTTGGAATGCATAGTAAATTCAAGGGAATGGTATCATATAATACTAGAAAGAAAGGTTGCAGCCAAGTTATGGAAGGTCTTAAATTCCAGACCTATGTTATACATATGGAATGGAGAGTTAGTAAAAGTTTTAGAATCAAGGAGTAAAATTGTTAGATTGTTGCACTAGGAAGAGGACATAGACAAGGTTGTAAGGGATAAACTAGCCAAGGAAATGGGGAGAAAAAGCCTGAATCCAAGAGTATCAGATAGGAGGCCTTTATAATAGCTTGGGTGAGGAGAGATAAGGTCCTAAACTAAGGTACTTGCTTCAGAATGGATAGTAAATGGATATTGGAAATATTGTGGGAATAGAATCAAAGGGATTTGGCAATTGACAAATATATCAAGTGGTCAATCCCTCCGTCAATGTGTATGTTATTAAGTGTTTACTATTTGCCAGCACATAGTGATGAATGGAGAAAAGTTGGAGAAAAGTGATGTTTTGAGACTTGGTGACCAGGAGAATGGTGGTACCATTAGCAGACAAAGGAAAGTTCACATGAAGGACAGATTGCTAGGAAAAGACATGATTGATGCAAGCTCCTTACATCGACTACAATGAATTACAAAAAGTCACTGTTGACATGTATGCTGGTGCCTATAACAGTGTTTCCCTCTTAATGCATATTTAGTAAATCCTTACTGAATATGTGAATGAATGACTCCTTGAATTTAAGATGCTGCTTAGATTTTCAAATGGCAGCTGAAGAGATAGCACTCTTGGAAAAGATTTGTAGTAAAATGATCCATATAGGAGTGATCTGCTAAAAAAAATGGAAATTGAAGTTATGGAAGTAGACAATATATCCAAGGCAAAGTATAGAGACAACAGGGAAGAGGCCCCAAAACAGAGTATTCTGGAGCAGGAGAAAGAGTCCAAAAAGGACAGAAAAGGAGTTTCCAAAGAGGTCAGAGGAAAACCATGATAATACAGGAATACAGAAATCAAGGAGAAAGCGGATGTTGAGAAGAAAATAATAACTAGAGAACAAAGAAAAGGTTTGAAACAGCCAGGATAGAGAGTGAAATGAGGCAACAAGAGATGAATAAAAAGGCTGCTGTTCCACATCAAGGACCCATTGGGGGAAATATTGTGACGTATAAAGGGAATTAGACTAGGATTAAGAAGGCCTCAATTCTAGTCCAGGCTCTGACTAGCCCTAACTTGATATGTGACTGGAGGTAAATCACTTACTTCTCTGAACCTCAGTTTCTTCTCTTGTAAAATGAAAATACCTTAATATTTTATTAAATCTAGTTGCTCCACAATCTTTACCAGTAAAAAAGAGTTTCTTATAAAAATCTTTACAGATAGTTTCATTTTTCATCTCCTTGTCCTTTAAGTTTCATCCTTAAATGTGCTCAGAATAGTTTTGATTAGTCAGGTCACTTGCTAAACTTTCTTTAATTAGTTTTCCCTTCACAGATTCTCTCTGTTTTGTAAGATGATACTACTCATAATTTTCTATTGTACTTAAAAATTTTAACATATTCTAAATATATATGTACTTACATAATAGATATTTATAAGAATATTAGTGAATTCTAATATCCACATATTTTAGATTCTTAACCAGTTTTACACTTGGCTATCATATCTTTCTGCTTAGCAAGTAAATCAAGTTTTACTAAGGGATTTCTTAAGGTGCTTTTAATCTCCTGCTTATAGCAATTTTTTGCATTTATTAAGCTTGTACATAAAATTATTACAATTAATGTCAACACCCTTTTCTCCACCAATTTCTCATTTTTCATCAACAATAACTTATTTAAGTAAGTGAGGTTAGAGTTATTTTCATTGCATCCCAAATCATTTCCTCATTTTTATTCTTCCTTCTAGCTTTGTAATCATTTTAATTTTCTGGTCTGACCATACATATATTGCTGACTCATAAATGACTCTGACAACAGTAATAAGTCATTCCTTGTATATTAGATAAAATAAATTTCATTTTTGTCATTTTATTTGGTGAACCATGTCCAGTAACTTTTGATTTTTGTCTTAAACTATTCATGACATAAAAAGCATAAAGTTCTTGTATGGTCTATAAGTCTTTGGTCTTTCTAATTCCTTGTCCATAAACCTTATTTTCTGGCATTTAAAAAAAAACAACAAAACTCTTTGAGAAGGCTGTCTATAAACAGCATCTCTTCCACCTTGCTCTTCTTAACTCTACAACGTGGCTTTGGATCTCATCATTGTCTCCAAAGTTACCAATGATCTCCTAATAGCCCAATCTAATAATATTTTTTTGATCTTCATCCTTCTTGACCTCTCTCTGCGTTTTAGCACTGGTGATGACCATTTTCTCCTGAATCTACTCATCTCTCGAGGTTTTCATGACAATGATCTCCTCCAACCTGTCTAATGATTTCTTCTCAGTCTGTTTTGCTAGATCTTCATCCAAATCATGTCTGCTATCCATAGATTACCCCTATGACTCTGTTCTGGACCTTCTTTTCTCTCTCTTTTATACTATTTAGCTTAGTGATCTCATCAGCTACCATGCATATCATCTTTATGCTTATGATTCTCATATCTTTTTGTGCAGCCCTAACCTCTCTCCTGACCTCCAGTTTCACATCTCCAACTCCTTGTTGGATATCTCAAACTGGATGTCCCATAGATATGTTAGAATCAATATGTCTAAAACTGAACTCATTATCTTTTCACCAAAACCCTTGCCTCCTCCTAATCCCTCTTACTCTTGAGCATAGCACTATCTTCCTAGTTACTCAGGCTTGGAATTTAGATGTCATCCTTAATCTCTCACTATTTTCAGTCCCCATTTCCAATCTGTTACCAAAATATTTTCAATTTTACCTTTGTTTCATCTCTTGAATATGCCCTTTTTTCTTGTCTGAAACTGCCACTACCCTAATGCAAACCTTAGTCATCTTGGCCTGGGCTTTGCAACAACTGCCTTTTGGTTCCTCCCTGCCACAAAGCCTCTCAACACTCCAGTTCATTCTCCACCTAGCTGTCAAATTTATCTTCCAAAAGAATAGGTCTGACCATGTCATCTCCCTAATCAAGAAACTCCAGTGGCTTCCTATTACCTCCAGGTTCAAATACAAAAACCTTTGGCTTTTAAAGCCCATCATCCCTTGGATCCTTCCTTACTGTCTTCCTAGTCTTCTTATTCCTTCCTTCCTTCCACATACTCCATGATCCAGTTACACTGGCCTCCTAGTCGGGGTGGGGAGCCTGTGTCCTCGAGGCCACATGTGGCCCACTAGTTTCTCGAGTGTTGCCCTTTGACTGAATCCAAACTTCAAACAAATTTGTTCTGTGAAGTTTAGATTCAGTCAAAGGGCCACACTCAAAGACCTAGAGGGCCACATGTGGCCTCGAGGTCACAGGCTCCCCATCCCTGCCCTAGATGTTCCTCACTCATGACACTCCATCTCTTGACTCCATGAATTTTCACAGGCTGTCCCCCATGTCTGGAATTCTCTCCTTTCGATCTCAGTCTTCTATTTCACTTGGATTCTTTCAGGTCTTAACTAAAATTCCACTCTTTGCAAAAACTCCTGATCTCCCTCCATGTTAATATCTGCCTCCTATTCCTTCTGAATAAATCCTGCTTATCTGTTGTTGTTTGCATGTTGTTTATCTTCTTAGACTCCGAGCTCCTTGTGATCAGACCTTTTTTCTGTGTCTTTTTTTTCTATGCTTTTTTTCCCTAGCACTTACCATAGAACCTGGCACAAAAGAAATGCTGAATAAAAGCTAGATGATTTGACTTGAAAATACTCTCCTTTGCAGTGAAATAACTCAGCATCAAAGTAGAGGTTGATTTAATCTGAGCTCTTATCAGGAGATCTTTGTGGAATGTCTCTACCAATGAAGGTGTTTAAGCTGTTGTTATCATCAGAGAGGTCATTTTAGAAATACTTGTCATGAATACTTTCAGATGCTACCTTCACTGTCTCAAAGGAGGTAGAAAGGAACCTGAAGAAGAGGAGGAATAGGAAAGCCTCCAGTTACGAACCCAGAGGCCTTCCATTCTTGAGTTCCCTGAAGGCCTGATTCTCAAGATACACAAATGAAAGGCAAAACAACAATACAAATACAAAGAAGGAGTGTAGATACCAAAAGTGCTTAAAAACAAAACAAAATTGGGATTTCATTATATGAAAAAAAAAAGAGTCAAAGAAAACATCAGTAACTGTTGACCCATATGCTTCCTTTTCCATCTACATAAAAATTTTATGAGAATAAGTTAAACAAGTGTCAAGGGTCTTAGAAGGGAAAGGGCCATTTTGCAGATGAAGACAGTGAGGCAGGCAGAAGTTAAGTGACTTGTCCAGGGGTTCACATTAAATGCCTAAAATAACATTTGAACCCAGACCTTCCCAACTCTAAGCCCAGCACTATCCATTGTGCCACCCAGTATTACCTCCTTTTAATCTCTCCTCATACCTCATACCTTGTACCCTCTTAATCACTCATTTTGTATTATATAGTCTGGTTATTTTTCCTACTAGATGGTAAACCCCTTGAGAGTAAAGATCCTTAATTATTTATCTTTTATTTTCCAATGCCTAGTATAATGCCCTGTAAAAGAATTTGTGCTTACTATATTTTTATTGGTTCAATGTCTTTTTCGTTGAATTAAGCAGAATTGAACATATTAACTAGAAGTGAATTAACCAAAATCTTTCTCCTTAGATAGAACCCTTGCTTTGATAAGTAGATAGGTAACCTGTAATTAGTAAATGGTACTTCTACTTCTACTTATCTATTTGTATTCTTATAAAGAACTAGGAAAAAAGCCTTTCGTTCTGAAATTAGCACACATTCCCCTTGAAACCAGGTTTACAACATTCATTTGTTTTGCAAATCCCATTTCTTCCTACTATAAAAGTAAAAGTGAACTTCAATTCAGCCTCTGAGTTTTACCACCAATACTAAATTACTGAAGCTAGATAATGTGGGTTGTTGTACTCATATTTTTGATAATGTCTCAGTTTTTGTTTGCTCATTGTTACCATTTATCTAATATTTATCATTCACTCTAGTAAAATGAAAAGAGAATTAAAGGGAAAAATGGTGCTTTTAAAAACAATACAACTTATTTAACTGATTGTTATATGGGGGAAATTAGATAGATTGATAGACAGACAGACAGATATACACACACACACACATTTAAATCATCTGTTCTTCTTCAACCAACATCCAAAGGTAAAAATCTTTAGGCTAGAAGGGACAAGTATGAATTATGCTAGATGTCTCTGTGATTCCTCCTAACTCTGACATGTTGTGGATTCAGTTAATAAATTCTGATTTCAAATATTAAGGGCCTCATCTCAAGGTTAAGAAAATATTCTCTTATAGTAAGACAGCTTTATCAACAACTCTTCTTATGGTCTAAGAATATTTGTATATTACATCTTTCATAATATTAAATATTTGTACTTTAGAGCAAATTAATAAGGGATATGATTATTTTTAGAAGAAAAGAGAATTTTTGAGAATTTCAAAATGAAATACTCCAATACTCCAAAACACAGATTCACTGAATCTATGATTTCATTAATGTTGGTATTAACAGCACCAACAACACCAACATGAAGATATAAATCTATCCCTACAGGACCACCTTGTGTGACCCTGGTTCATATCATTTCCTCCACAAAGTTCATCACAGGGGGTTCACCCAATGTCTTTTGGGTCTTCTTCTCTTTCTCTTGATTCTTGAAAGATATCAGTTGAATACATAAACTGTCCAAAGCTACCTTTCTTTGATGGCATCTTTTTCCTTGGTTCGCCTTTGTGATTATTTATAATGTATTACAGTCAGCGGCAATACATGTGTCTATCTGTTGCTCTCTGGATGACACCCATATTCATTAATTTGGAGGTTATGGTGTTTCATCACTTGTAGCCATACAACATGACCAGAAGAAGACTGGTATTAAAAAGATGGGACTTTATTTCTGTGTGAAGCTTGGGAATCATCAAAAGAATTTTGTAATTTCCCCAAAGCAACTTAGACTACTACCTTCTTTCTCTTAATTTATACATCTAAATCATTGTTCATCTACAACATCCCTCTGAGGTAGAAATGCTAATGGACAAGTTCTATGGGCTATCTGCCCAACAGCCAACATATCAAAGTCTAGATTAAAATTTTAAATATGAACACAATTTCAAAAAGCATCCCATATGCTCATAGTGTTCAAAATAATCTTGATGCCCTAAGACTTTTTCACCATCAAATATAGATAATAGTTCAGGCTATTAGTTAGGGTTCAGGACAAGATCATTCCTAAGATAAACTAGTATGCCACTGCTTCTCTGTAAAGCTATTCAATCATAATTTCTCTACTTGTTGATTCATGGTTGTTGTTTTCAAGAATATTAGTGAGTGTTTTAGATACTTTTATGCAGTTTGCTAAATAAGCAGATGTATCTCAAAAAAGGTAAGAAATTTCTTCTAAATGACATTATATACATAAAAAACCTAGTCTCAAAATGTAGCAAGACAACTGCCTTTTCTCTTGGAAACTTTTAGCTCTAGCAGGTTAAATATATTTTTGCCATGTTAAAAATGTCTATCTCCCTTCCACCCAGAAAATGATAAATTAGCAAAACCTACAAATGGTACTTGGACACAAAGCAGAAAACATCTATTATTTTGACATAAGAATTCATTCTAAAATCTAGTAGAACTTGAAAAGGTACCTTTTTATATAGAAGAGTACTATATGGGGCTCTGAAAAAGTCTAACATGGAATATTTTTTGATCAAAGAGCATAAACTAGAAAGGTCTGTGTTTGGCTCAATAATGAAAAAACATAGGGTTTGTTCTTAGTTCAGCCGTAGAGTTGTGGGGCATTCATAATATTGACAAATAGAACAGCCTTTCAGGATGTTGTAAATCTTGGGTCTTGCAAGTATATAGAAACTGTTAGCACTAGAAGACTGATAACTAAAATTTATGTCATGCTTTAAGATTTACAAAACATTTTACACATATTATCTTGGTTGATCCTATATGCAAAACAGGAAAGCAATGGTTCCAGCATCTGAAGACCTAGGTTCAAATCCTACCTCTAAAGTTTATATGGGTTATGCATAGTACTTATGTAGTAAGTTATTTAGCTTTGAAGGATGGTTTCCTCACCTATAAAATGAGAGGTACAGAGTAGATGGTCTCTGAGCTCCCTTCAAGCTATGGATCTAGCTATAGATACTAAGAAATGATGAGAGGAGGGCACTACTAACTGATGAGGATCAGAAAAGCCTTCACACAGAAGGTTGTCATCTTGAGCAGAATTTTAAAGGAAACTTGGGATTCTAAGAAACAGAGATGAGGAAGGACAGCCTTTCAAGCATAGGAAGTCAGTGTAAAGGTCCAAAGGCAGGAAGAGATTGAAGGTTGTGTGTGAGGAACAGTAAGAAGGCGTTTGGCTGGTCTGGAAGATTCAGAAAGGAGAGCGGGGTATAACAAAGTGTGAAAGGTAGGTTGGAATTAGGTGTCAGAGCTTTCATATTTAAACATAGGAACTTACATTTGATCCTAGAGGCAAAAGGGAATCATAGAAGTTTATTGAGTAGGGGAATGACATGATAAAATATTAGCACTTCAAAAAAATCACTGGCAGTGGGGTGCAGGATAAATTGAGAAAATAGCAGCTGGACATTTCAGCCTATTGCTAGTCTCTAGATCACAGCTCTCTTCCTCCTGGTGGTGAGAGATCCTGAGAGGTAAAGTATATAATCGTTTTACAACAAAATATGTGGTAGCACTGTGCAAAGGACGGTCCAAGATCCCTTTCCACTATTAAATAAGCCAAGCCAGAGCTTAGGTCTAGCAACCTCACCTTTGACAGAGAAAGGAGAGATAATCTTGCTACTTCCCCAGACAAAGACTGGTCTTGCCTCCACTCTTATTGTCCCTGGTAAAAACATCAAAATCCTCCATTATCTCACTATCAAGGCACCATCCCTACCTTCTTCCTCAAAGGAACATATTGACTTACTTTTAAACAGTCTCACTCTGGGGCAACTTTTCCAGCCCCGAATCAAATCACCTTATGATTTGCCCTACTTATGACTCTGGTGGAAGGGTCAAAAGAAAGATTTCAGTTATTTTATAGTTTGCCAGGGTGGGGAGCCTGTAGCCTTGAGGTAACATGTGACGCTTTAGGTCCTCAAGTGCATCCCTTTGACTGAATCCAAACTTCACAGAACAAATGCTCTTAATAAAAGAATTTGTTCTGTAAAACTTGGACTCTGTTAAAAGACCACATCCAAGGACCTAGAAGGCCACATGTGACCTCGAGGCTCATTGTTATATACTACCCAGATCCATATAAAGAATTAATCTTAGGGATAGAAATATTGTATAAATAATTAGGTTGATGAAGATGAAGAACTCACCAGTAATTTATATTATTAGATATTTGCTCATGACACACAGCTAGCATGTGTCAAAGGCAAGAGTTCAACATGTGTTCTTGAGTTCCAGATTGGCCTGCTAGCCACCATCCCACACTGCCTTTATTTACAAATACAAAGTATTTTAACGATTCATGTTTTCACTGAACATTTATAACCATATTATTGCCATGACCACAACACCCTTTGACACTATCCTTTTGTATATGTTTTAATCCTATTTTTCTATCAGATTGGAATGTTTTATACAGTAATATAAAACTCTTGGAATTACAGCAATAAACTATAAATGGAAGTCTTTTAATCAGTTCCAGACTTCTAAACCCAAGAATTCACTGATTGCCAATCTAACCTCTAATGTTAGTCTTATGTTTTCAGCTTAATACATTGTCTAAATAAGATGCTGCAAGCAAACAGTGGAAGACACTTTTAAAATGCTGGCAGTCAAATAGATCCAGATACTAATACTAAGATACAATACTAAGTGTTAAAGGTACCTTTGATGATGAAAAGTTGATACACGCTGCATTCTCGAAAATATTCTTACATGTAAGAGTATAGAACCTACTCAGCTCAAATCCCTCTTTTTTTTAAACTACCCTAATTCTCTTTGAGCCCTCCTTCCCCTGAAGCCTTAGGGTACTTACAGAATACATAGCCCATCGTAGAACTTAGTCACATATAAAGGCTTGAATCTTTATTTAAATGTTTTGTATATCACTTGGGGAATGGCTGAACACATTGTGGTATATAAATGCAATGAAGTACCATTATTCTATAAGAAATGATGAGAAGGCAGACTTCAGAAAAACGTGAAAAGACTTATATGAACTGATGCTGAGTGAAGCAAGCAGAACCAGGAGAATATCGTACACCATAACAGCCACAGTGTACAAGGACTGATTTTGATAGATTTAGTCCTTCTCAGCAACACAAGGGCCTAAAACAATTCCAAAGGACTCATGATGGAAAATGCCAACCACATCCAGAGAAAGAACTGTGGAGTCAGAAGGCAGAACAAAGCAGACTATTTGCTCTCTTTTTTGCTTTGTTTTTTTCTTTGTCATGGTTCTTCCCATTCATTGTAATTCTTCTACACAACATGATTAATGTGAAAACATGTTTAATAAGAATGTATATGTAGAGCCTATATCAGATTGCATGCCCTCTTGGGGAGAGGGTAGGGAAGGAAGGTGGAGAAATTTTAAAACTTATGGAAGTGAATGTTGAAAACTAAAAATAAATTAATTTATTAAAAGAAGAGAGAATAAATGTCTCATATCATTATATCTCAATTTATCAAACTAGACTTTAAATTTCTTATGGTCAGGAATTGTCTGTTATATTTTTTATGTATTCCCCAAGGTACCTAATACAGTACTGTGCAATAGTAGGAACTCCATTTTGGTAGATTAATTGATTCTCAGCATGCATTTATCTATGAGATTGCTAAATGCAGAGCCCTATGGAAATAGGAGAAAGAAAGGTGAATTGTGAGGGGGGAAAATAAATCCCAAGCTGGGTCTTTAAAATGTTTAAGACTTTGAGGAGGAGTTCATTTAGAAAAGGGTGGGGGAACCCGTCTGGGCAAATAGGAGCATTTTGACAACACTGAGTTAGTTCCTTTGGGGGAAGCAGATGATACAAATGGAGGGAGTGTGGTGAAGAAAGGAGAGATGGGAAGGATCCCAAAGCAACTTTACCTCCTTCACAATTTTCCTGAGGGCCAGTCTGTAGTAGGAATTCCTTCCTTGTTTTCTATAAGTTCATCCAAGTATTCAACTAGGCCAGATAGAATGAATGACATTCCATACTCAATACTTTCTATGACAGAGACAAAGCAGAGCACAAAGTATATTGCTCTGCACAGAAATTTCTTCATCCTGGCATAGCTTTGCTAATGTGTAGTTTCAGAGAGTTGAAAAAAGGCAAAAATGAGATCTGGCCTTCACCACTGAAATGTGGGCATCACCTTCCAGGTCCAAATATTCCTTTTCTACTCCCACTGTCCACTTCCTACTCTTTAGTCACCACTCCTGCAAAGAGTTTTCTCATACATTTATAAGGAGGGGTATAGTGGAAGAGAAAATGTGACCTACCAGCCAAACCTGCTACCAGACAGCAATGACAGCTAACTCATTTTGCCTCTGAGGAGGAAAAAACCACGAGCAATCTAGATTTAAAAACACTGCGCTTTGGGATGTTTATTAAAAAGTTAATAAATCAACATCATTTTCTTCTTCTTCATATCACTCTTGAGACTCCAGTTGGTATCCAGAGCCACTTTAGCCTACATATCTTATCCAATTATTGTTCCCTCATTTGCAATCTCCCACTTACAAATAAAGAAAACACACACTCCTAGAATATGTATGATTAATAATAATTTGTGTGTATAGTAAACCACCCCCAAAGTACTCATTAAACCAAGATTTATAGTAGTAAATGTCTACTATCTCAGCTAAGAGGGGAGGAGCATCATAGGATTATAGATTTAGATCTTCATCCCCTCATTTTACAGATATGAAACTGAGGTCTAGGGAGATTAAGTGACTTTGCCAAGGTCAGACAAGGAGTAAATACCAGTAAAAAAAGAAGCTATTTTCTTCTTGGTTCTTGGATAAAGAATCACACCATAGGCATGCCTATGTACAAAACCCTGAATGGGCAGAATCTTCCCTTGGCGAGGCTATTGCCAGATGATATTTCTCCAGCTTCTCTTGAAAACCTGAGCACCAAAGTTAAGTGACAAAGAAAAATTATATTTTAAAATATTCAGATTGATCTGTGTGTACACTGTCAGAATGTGGTTATAATTATTATTCTTGGCAGCTTACCATATTCAGTTCTGGACTCCACAGTTCACTTCACCATCATTTTCAGATCTCCAAGAGAGAAAAAATTTCACAAACTTAGTTTGCTCCTGCCATACACCTCCTAAGGATCTCAGTGAGTGCAAGCAGAAACCTGAATGCCAATGGTCAAGTACCCTCTTTGTTCCCATTCAGCCTTCATGCCATCTCCTTGCTCTTATTCACAATTTCTCTTGACTCACATATTCAATGGCATATGAAGGTGAATGACAAACATTGCTCACTTTGTGTTGCTAGCTCTCCATTAAAACTCCTGGGCTGATCCTCTTCAGATCCCATTGCCAGCTGTGAGATGGAGGATTCTGTCTGGCCCCTTTGCCTTCTCTCCCACTCCTGGAGTCCCAGGGCTTATCTTCAGATAGCATTCCAAAAGATTTCATTCTGCTAACTGAACTCCATCTCCCATCGTGCATTTCCTACTATCTGAAAGACACCATGAATTATACTGTCACCTATGAATCCAAGCCTCAGTCAGAACTTATGTGGATGTTAATTATTATACCTACAAAAATTGTTGGTTACTTCATTCATTCATTCCATAATCATTTTGTCCAGTGACTTCTCTGTTGTGGGTACTATGCTATTGAAATTAGACTATTTAGCAAGTTTTTGGGCCATAATACACAGGATCATATATTTGGGATTAAAAGAAACCTTAAAATAATCTAATCTGAACCCTTCGTTTTACAGGAAGATCTTCATGTTTTTGATATTTACGTTCATATGGAAAAGAATACACGTACATGAAAATTATCTTAGAATCCTGGACACAATTCCCAAATATTATATAGCTAGAAAGAAACATCCTCCAGCTAGTTTGTGTGTGTGTGTGTGTGTGTGTGTGTGTGAACCAAGAAGGGCTATCCAGAAGTTTTCTCAAAATAGAGTCTCAGAAAAGAGAGCCAGTCCCCACAGAAATGGAAATATTTCATTGCTCTGAAAGCTTCCTTGGATTTAGTCATATAGTAATCATTTGAACTCTCTGCTGGGTATGGGTCACATTAGTGATCCTATCAAACAAGGAAGAATAATAGTTTGCATAAGATGTCAAGGACAAAGTAATATATTGTCCCAAATATTCTTCTTACTAGCACTCGAATAACATCCCTGGGTCCATTCGTGTTTGGAGAAACAGCAGAAGCAAAGCAATCAGTTCTTAAACAGTAAGCAAATAGAAGCAACATATAATACCAAGTCTCTTGTGCTCTGGCAGTCAGATCTGAAATCTAGACTGACCAGCCTTCACCCAAAGAAGCTGCTGATACCAGGACAATGTGGGAGCAGGGAGAAGGTGGGGAAGGTAAGTTGAATGTCAACGCCAGAAGAGCCACTGTAAAGCTGAGAACAAAGAGGAGAGAAAACAGGGTCTTAGACTGATTTAGATCCAAGAGTTAAGAGAAAAGAGAAAACAGAGCAAGGGAAAGCAGCATATTAAAATCCAAGTTAAATCCCAATCCTCTGCACATCTTACTAAAATTCTTTTTCCTAAAGCATGATTGTGACCATGTCAGTCTCCTACACAATAAACTTCAATGGCTCCAGTAATTCCAGGATCAAATATGATTTTGTATTTTTCTTACGCTTTTTAAATTTCCATTTTTCTACGAATGTTTAATGTACACAGAGTCAATAGTACCTAACTTATAAATAAAATATATATACACTCATTGGTGATGTGTGATCAATTTTTTTAACATATAAGTTACATAATCAAAAAAAGTTTGGAAACCTTTGATATGTATCAAATGCCAAATGTCAAAGGCACTGAAGGGAATGAAAATATAAATAAAGCAGTTTCTGTCCTTATAGAGTTTATGGTCTAGAGGAGGAAAGTTTAGGGACACATGTAAACAATACAAAATAGGAATATTAGTGCATTGGAGAGATGCAAAGAACCATAGAAGATCGAGGGAGAAATTCCTTATTGTTTGTTCTATGAATGAAACTCAGCAGAAACAGAAGAGAATTACTTGTACCCTTTGAATCTTTCGCTATCATATAATTCGTTCTTGCTAGAGGTAAGGAAAAATGCATGAGAAGGGAGGACCATAAGGTCAAATGATACTGTTCAGTATCATGGAGCATCAGCCACGTGCAAGCTGCTGCTGAAAAAAGTAACCATTTCACACTGTAGTGGGCTTCAGGCTTTAGGTGCTAATTGGAATCTTGGGATGTGAAAGATGACAACCTGCTGGGGAGATTTGAAGGGAAGGGGGGAAGGAGGCCTGTGCTGCAGCGATATGGATTTTGGAAAAAAGTAAAACCAAATTGGTGACTGATTTCCTAGACTGGTAGAAACAGTATCTCAGAGTTTTGGATTTTAGCTTTTCCTCATATCTTTTTCTAGTTAGTAGAAAATTATTTTGACTGAGTTATTCTGAAGGCTGTAGGCAGATAAAAATAATATGAAATATACAACTGACTTATGAAATGAAATTAAGATCTGTCTAGCTTAACTGAATAATAATAACAGATAGCATTTATATAATGCTTGGGTTTACCAAGTGTTTTACACTTCTGATCTTTTTTAGTCCCCATAACAATGCTGTGAGGTAGGTGCTATTATT
Organism: Pseudochirops corinnae; assembly: GCA_028646515.1. Classification (NCBI taxonomy): domain Eukaryota; kingdom Metazoa; phylum Chordata; class Mammalia; order Diprotodontia; family Pseudocheiridae; genus Pseudochirops; species Pseudochirops corinnae. The sequence goes on along the minus strand of CM053588.1, from coordinate 231,919,613 downwards.
ATCTTCATTTTACAAATGAGGAAATGGAGGCTTACAGAGGTCAAGTGACTTGTCCAGAGTCACACAGTCAGTGAGAGTCTGATGCAGGTTTTGAACTGAAATCTTCCTGAGTCCAGGTCCAGTTCCTTTTCTACTTCTCTATCTTGTTGCCTGAAATAAGAAATAACACTAGACAATTTACTAGTGAGTTGATGCAGAAAATGAGAAAGAGGATTCATACTAATGCTTCATCATTGCTAGCAGTAAAAGAGAATGATGAAATATATGAAAAATAAATATTGAAAATATTTTTCAATTTTCAAATTTCAATTTTTTCAATTTTCAAAAAAAATAAATAATGAAAAAAATTCATCGATTTACAACTAAATGTCAAGATGAGAATCATTATGGGGTCTAATTTTATATCTCAGCTGAAGAATGAAGGAAAAGCAGTAAGTTCAATATGGCTGCAATATTGGATATCCCTCACTGATATGTCTGGTACTCATTTACTATATTTATCTACTGATACAAGAGTGTAACTAAATAGGATCCAGGGATAACCTCAAACAGAAGGCTCCTCAACCCCTTCAGTACCCCTTGGGTAACTTTCTTCTGCAAGTACTGGGAGTCTTTTTTTTTTTCCCTTTTGGAGGGGGGAATACAGGGCAATTGGGGTTAGGTGACTTGCCCAAGGTGGCATGGCTAGTAAGTGTTAAATGTCTGAGGTTGGATTTGAACTCAGGTCCTCAGGCCTCCAGGGCCAGTGCTCTATTCACTGTGCCACCTAGCGGCCCCAACTACTGGGAGTCTTTTGGTTATACCCTTCAAAGGCTACATCCTTGGAATTATGACTCTTTCTTGTATTGCTTTTGTCATTATACTGTATTACTATATCAGTCAATGTTTCTTGTCAATATTATTAATTTATTAAGTGCCTACTATTATGCCAGTTTGAAAAAAGAAATACAGTCCCTGCCCTCAAGGAGCTTACAATGTAATGTAGCATATACACAATGAGTCATTCAGAACACAAAAGTTAATTTAATAAGGTGTGTTGTTACCCTAGGGGATAAATGTCTAAATATTTGAACTGCTAAATCTAGGATGGATCAGGACACTGGATTTTCGCCCTCTCCACTAAGGTGTCCATTTTCTCTGAAGCTGCAAATGTGGTCTGACCCAATGTAGTCCTGGGAACGCCCTGTACAAAAAAGAGACTCAAGCTCCTTTTCTCGTGCTCTTTGGCCTTTTATGTTTCTACCTCAGCATCCCAGGGAAATTTTTCTTAAAGCTTAAGTTTTAGATCAAGTCTCCAGCATCTCCCCAAATGTTGAAGTAAAACAGTTCTCAATGTACAATATAAATCAGACATAATGAGAGTTAACATTTATATAGTCTGTTAAGATTTGCAGAGCGCTTTGAAATATCATCGCATTTGATCCTATCAACAACCCTAGGAGATAGGTACAGTTCTTTCCCCTTTTTGACAGATGAGGAAACTGAAGGAGACAGAGGTTAAATGACTTGCTAAAGGCCATCCAGCTAGTAAGTTTCTGAGCCCAGATTTGAGCTCAGGTCTTCCTGACTGCAGGTCCAGGGCTCTACCATGTGGGTTACCTAACTGTCTCAGGTAAGATGCAGGTACTTCTTTCCTACACACCAAAGAAACACCTAACACAAAAGGTACTCAAGAGACTTAAGCAATCAGTAATTTATAATTGTTGTTATCCTTTCCTAAGGTTCTGAGTCGTAGACATCAGAATACAGCTTGGAGCATTTTGTGAAATGGTTAGATAGGCATAGTTACATTTCACCTTGTTATCGTGCTATCCCTAAATTTTGGTTTGCCTGGCTAGGGGCCTGGATTTCTCCCCCTGCCTGTGGTAACCTGTCTGAAACAGTTATAACCTTGCCAGTATATTTTTTTTTTTGGCTTTTTGGAGGGGGAAGGCAGGGCAATTGGGGTTAAATGACTTGCCTAAGGTCATACTGCTAGTAAGTGTTAAGTATCTGAGGCTGAATTTGAACTCAGATCCTCCTGACTGCAGGGCCAGTGCTCTATTCACTGCACCATCTAGCCTGCCCTTTTTCTTTTTTTTGGATGGAACACATGGAGTTTAATGACCTTAGGGATCTGTACCATTATATGCCATATAAAGAGACCTTTATCTCAGGCCTAGGTGTTTGCTGACCTTGGCCAGGACACTCTGAAAGTTAGGGATGTCTGGGGAGTAACTATGAGACAATAAATAGGAAGAGTCAGAAGCCTCAGCTTCAGGTCCTTGTTGGAACCAGCTGCTCAGTCATTGTTCTTCTCAGGAGAGAAGGAGCTGATTTTCTGGGCAAAAGTCTCTGCCACAAGTAGGGGACAGACGAGAGGCATCAGCATAGACCTTAACTGGTTTTACATCCATTCCAATCTTGTCCTAGGACACAGCTTCATCCGGCCTGGCACCAGAGTCTGAGCCGTCAAATTCCTGGGCTGTGTTGATATAGAGCGGCATAATCGGCCCCATTCCTCATGAGGTTAGTATTGGCAATGTGGTGTTTCACTGGGGCTCCCCCGAGGATGATTATGCCTGTGCGCTTGGCAAAGATAGCCTGAGAATTTATAAGTCGTAAATCTTTCACAATGTCCAGTACAAGCCCAGGATTCTTATAGAGTGGAAGAAGATCATATCCCCAAGAGACCCATCTGTCAGAGCAGGGGTTATAGTACTGGGGCGTTGTTCTTCTGCGCCCAGCATTGTTGATCTCTTTGCCCAACCTTGCAATCATCTTTGATGGTGTCCATTTTATCCTCTCTGTATTTTGCTCCAGAACCATCTGGTCCAGAATCGGCATCAGCCAGTCCTCAGATTTGAAGTAATTGTTATTGGGGAAAAGCAGGTTTCCAATCCTATCGATGCCATTGTTGTCTCAGGTCCTTCCCCTTCAGGCTAAATTCGCCCAGATATGTGGGTGCCAGGCATTTCATCAGATCTTCATCTATACCACCTGCAGTTGTCACCAGAACATCCACAATACTGTGTTGCACCAGGTAACGAATGGTCTCTTAGACACCAGAAACACAACACAAGGCCCAGGCTCAGTTCACATCATTAAGAAACTTCTCTTGCTGCCACATAGCAGATCAGAGCATTTCTCTCAGAGTTGAGGGGAAGAATGCTCACCTTCTCCTTCCACTCCCAGATGGGAGGTGAGACTCTAATTGATCTTGTGATCTGATGCCCAGAAGAAAGAAACTACTGGTGGTGGGCCACTTCCTTTTAAAAATTCACTGTGTTAGTAGCTTTTTCTGGTCAGTGGCTAATAAAGGGGTTGTTTTATTATCCTCCAAACACCAGACACCCTTAATGCTGTTATAGGTGACTAGCCAGAAAGAGTCAGGGGCTTCAGCATCTTTAAAAAAGCATCTGAGCACTGAGCTAACAGACAGAGCAGGTCAAGCCAGAAACAGGCAGGGAAATTCTGTGCAAGCCCTGTTACAGTACATACAAATTGTCCAGACTCCTCCCTGTATGTAGCTGGTTCATTCATTTGCTAAAAGACCATCATACAGCATTTTGTAGTTTCTACAGTTCTTTCATTTAGGGTATTCCATTTTATCTTCAAAACAATCTGATAGCTGGTTATTATTCATATTTTACAGGTGGAAAAAGTACATCAGAGTCAAAAAGACTCATCTTCCCAAGTTCAAATCTGGTCTCAGATACTTACTAGCTGTGTGAGCCTGGTTAAATCTCTTAACTCTGTTTGCCTCAGTTCCTCATCTGTAAAATGATCTGGAGAAGGAAATAGCGAATCACTTCCAGCATCCTTGCTAAGAAAACCCCAAACGAGGTCATGAAGAGCTTGACGTAACTGAAACAACCGAACAATACCTCTCCTTCTAAATCCATATTTCATTATATCTAGTTCCACTTTCCAAGTCATACTTATTTCTACCCACAGTCCAAAACAGAGTTATGTTTTTTTATACATTTTCTGGTTGCTGAGGAAGTAGGCTGGTTTTTGTCATTGGCCTAAATCTACCTCTCATGATTAGGTGAAGACTGCCCTACTCACAGCTACCAGGGTTCTAGCTAAATGGCCCATCTTCCTAGCCCCAGCCTGCTTATAAAATAGCCTAAATGAAATGTCCTCTTTCTGAAGTGGAGAGCCCACTTTGTTAGCTCTCCTATCTGATTTAGGAATACTGGGAAAGAGACAGAAGCATGTGAGAAAGGTCATTTTTATCAGTTAAGTAAGCCAATGTTTCTGCTTATGCCAATGATGCATTCATCCAGAATGCTTAAGGAAGGGAAGCAGTGTTAATGCATTGAAGGAAATAGTAGTGTTGCTGACTAATTAGGCACAAGGAAAAAAAAAAGAAAAAGTCACCTAAGACTTTGATGTGCAATAGAGAAGCCTAAGATTCTGTAGTATAGACGACCTGGGCATTATTACCATTTGTGTGTTTTTCCTCTGTTAGTCTACCAACCCCCTCAGAAAAGCTATCCACAGAGTAAATGATGTATATTTTCTCCATGGTCTTATTTCCTGAAACTGTATACTTTGCAGCTAGGTGATGCGGTAGATAGAATGCTGAACCTGGAGTCAGAAAGACCTGAGTTTAAATTTAAATCCAGCCTTACTAGCAGTGTGACCCTGGGCGAGTCACTTAACCTCTGGTTGCCTCTATTTTCTCATCTATAAAAAAAGGGAAAATAGTAGCAGCTACTTCTCAGAGAAGCTTTGAGTCTCAAACAAGATAACATCTGTAAAGCATTTAGCACGGTTTACACGTAGTAAATATTAAATAAATGCGAGCTATCATCATCATTATTACAGTACCTCAACCTAAGCATAAGGGTATCGCTTTGTTTTAGCAAAAATCATTATCGTTGAATCAATCATTGAACATTCTGAGACCATCCCTTTTCTTTTTTTTCCTGTGAATTAGTTTTATTAGATTGCTTTTCTTTCTTTTTTTTTCATTGACTTGTTTATTTACTTTTTGTTTACAAGATTCAGTTCCACAATCCCTTGAGTTTCAAATTTTCTCCCCTCCCTAACTCCTCCCCCACCATGGTAGCATGAAATCATGTATAGGATCTGCAAATTCTTAGGGACATGATATTGTCTGTACCATTCCCTCACTAAAACTTCCTCATACAGCAAGAACTTATTGCACTAGAAGTAATAACAAGCATGAAGAATACAGACAGATAAATGTGAGAAAACATGAACTTTTGACAGATGAAAATTAAGTAAAGCAGTTTGCAAAACGACTGCAATAATGCAAATGAAAACAGCACTAAAAAACAGCTGAATACAGATTAAATGTAAAAATCGTTTTGGTTTAAAAGAATAGAGAATGAAACCTACTTTTTTCCTGTAATTGGTTGGGGTTAGTGGTGGAAGTAAGATGCTGAATATTGCATATACTTAAAGAAACAGCCTTATTGTTAGGGATTTGGGCATTTTTATATGGTTATCGATAATGAGCATTTCTTTTTTTTTTTGGGAATGATGTTTCCCTATATTATACTACTATTTGAGAATTGATATTGACCTTATAGTTTTATGTTGATTATCTATTTATATGAAATGTCAAATATGATGCAAGTTTTGGGTTTGTTTTTTTTTTTGCTTTTGATTCTAGCTTTATTGACTTGGTTTATGAAAAAAATTTAATTTTATATGATTGAAATTGTCTATTTTGTCTTCTCTGAGCTCCTCTATCCCTTGTTTGGCTATGAATTCTGATCCTAGCCATCAATCTATAGACCTGAAAATTGTCTCCTATTCTTCAGTTTTAAAAAAATGATGTGACATTTTACATGTAGGTTACATATCCATTTGAAGCTTGCAGAAGTATAAGATGGAAGAAGATGTGGATCTGAACCTATTTTATGACAAATTATTTTCCAGTTTTCTTAGCCATTCTCATGCAATGATGGGTTCTTTTCCCAGAAGATTTTATCTTTGAATTTATCAAGCCATAGACTTTTCATAGGTCATGTTTATCTAGTCTCTTCCACTGAAATATCTATCTTTTTAAAAGTGTCATTTTTAATTACTTGGTCTTATTTGATTGTTTTTAACATGTAAAAATCTGTTTCCCCCTGTATTTGGGTTCCAGTCTCAAAGCTGAAGGGGCCTGGTTGTGGTTTGTTGAGCAATTGGCATGTATTGCTTAATAAATCAATTTTTATTGCATGGTAATAGAATTAGAAACCTAAGAATATGAGACACTTTTACTACCAGACTTTTTCAAGTGAAGTCCAGATGGCTACTTCTGGGATATATTGTAGAAGAGAAATGTGTTCAGGAGCAGGTTGAACTAGCTAATATCTAGTGCCCTTTCCAAATCTGAGATTCTGTGAAAATATGTGTTTAGGGATTTGATACTGAATTTGCTTTATTTCTTGTTTTGGTGAATGATTGTATTGATGAGTTTGGACATCTTTTTAGGAATCTGCATCAAAGTATATATTCCCAAGTATTATAAGCTCTGAAAGTCATGGACTGCTGGTTTTATTATTTCTATAGTATTTACATAACCAAATTTTCAAAATAAATGATTTAGAATTATGGAATTCTAAAGCTGGTAGTGATCTCTGATGTTATCTAAAGCAATCTACTCCTTTTAAATGGGAGAATACTTGAAGGAATTGAATGTTAAGGGCAGTTGCATAAACCGCACTGACTCCATCTTGTGACTCAGTTCTGAACCTAGCTCAGTTCCCTTTCTATTCAATTGTAGGTTTAATTCAATCTCTGTCTTCTGAGAAAACTTAATTCAATTGTAGACATTGTAAGGAACCCTTATTTCATTGTTTGAACCTAGCCCTGCACGGGTGGGAAATGGGGCCTCCTTTACCTATTTCTTAGAAACACTTAACTAAGGACCTAGGTTATACTGACTAGACACCCAGTAAGATTGAAACAAGGAGTTTTCTCACAATTACACATCTCAAGCAACCCATATGTCTTATCTGAAAACTGTCCCCATTGTTTCCATGTTCCTCCGATTGTTTACAGATACTTAGAGGGGAATGAGACACCTCTCTTTCTGAATTCAGGGAATTGTATGTTTGGTCTCCTCCTCCCAGCTGGGAAAGTCCCTAATTTTTCTTCCAATTAGAAATCAGATTACCTAATTTTATATCCTGGCTAATTGCTTCCTTTTAATTAATTGGTCTTATTTGATTAATTGTTTTTAACATATAAAAATCTGTCTCCCCCTGTATTTGGTTTCCCATTCCAAAGCCGAGGGGGCCTGGTGGTGGTTTGTTGAGCAATTGGCATGCATTGCTTAATAAATCAATATTCTCAGAAGTCCAAACCTTTGTTTCCTCAGTCATTTCATCTTTCACCATTACAGGACATAAAGGTTAAGGAATGCACAAGTTTACCTAAATAGCAGGGTAGGACTAGCACCCAGGGCAATGTCCTCCCAATCTAGTATTTCAAACTGGATTCAACAAAGCCTGAAAATTTTTAAATATACATACATATATATATATACACACACACACATACATACATACATACATACATATATATATATATATAAAAGGAATAAGAAAGGACAAAAATGATATCTGAGAAATAGTCCTCAAGTTTACTCTCCAGGAAAGAGTAAAATTAAAAATTCTTGTGCTATTACATTCTCCTGGACAGCTCTGAAGAAAATTGTTCTGAAATCATTATTATTGAGAAAATGTTTTATTGCTCACTACCAGTGTATAAGCACAGCATGCTCTTTCAAAAACCAAAGAGTTTTCCTAGTTCATATAAACAAAGGAAATTTACTTTACTATATAAATATACAATGTGTTCATAATACATATTGGTGATTTACAGCCTTACAGAGTGATGCTGTACAGAATAGCAAGTCTAAAAAGTTGCAAAGTCTGGCTGTCCAAAAAGCCGTGGAAGTCCAAGCACTCATACCAAGCTGTATTTGAACCCACACACACGCACAAAAGCACACACCATAGATTTATATATGTGTGTGTAGCACATATGTATATACACACACACATAAATAGATCTCCCTAGCCTCACACTTGGCATCACTTTGTGTTGTACCCTTCTTCTGTTGGTTTATATTATTGCTCAAACTTTTTTTGTTTTGTTTTGTGTTTTCGTTGTATTGCTTTTTCCACCAGAGCTCTTGATGTATTGTAAGTTACTTTTAAAATGTGAACCACCAGGTAGCAGGCGTCTTTGTTAAGTTGTCCTCTGTCTTAAGGATGTGACCTCTATCCTCTATTTATGTCTCTTTGTATCTGATTATTTACTGTTTAATTTCTGTCCTCTCTAATCTCTTCCATTCAGTTTTCCTAGGCTAATCTTTGTCTTCTTCTGGTCCAGATGTGGGGAAAAGGAAGCATGGATAAATTTAAAGCTAAATTAAATTTAGAAAACGTCAGCTGACTAAAATCTCCTAACATCAACAACTGCTTTACTCCACTGAAATACATGCTTCATGTGATGTTAGCACAATAATCAGGCAATATAGTTGATTGCATCTGTCCAATATTATGTCATATTTTGAAATACTGCTTTTTAAGCTGCCTTTTTCAAACATAGCATGTGTGTGTTGCTTTCTCCCAGTAGAAAGTAAATTCCTTGAGAGCAGAGTCTGTTTGATTTTAGTCTTTGTACAGACACACAAGGAATTATTTGACATTTAATGAATTGAATTATCTGTCTAAAAGGACTATTAATTACTTGTAGTATAAGACCACATAAACCATTTCTTTTGCATCTCAGAACATCTAATAGGACAGTGCTCTTGCATAAGAACTCATTAAATGCTTTTTAGTGAAATAATTTTGTCCACAAATGTTACTGTACCTCTCATAAAAATAGTTAACAATAGTTTCAGCATAATAGCTAGTATTTATATAGGACCTAAAGTTTTACAAAGTGCTGGACATATGTTATCTTATTTGATCTATAGCACAACCCTGTGAGGTAAATACTACCGTTGTCCCCATTTACAGAGGAAGAACACTGAGGCTGAGAAAAGTTAGCTGACTTGCCCAGGATCTTACAGCTAGTAAACTTTGAGGTGGGACTTGAATTTAGATCTTTCTTACTCCAAGTTTAACAGTCTTCTCCATTGTATCATTGATCTTCCTAGTTCAAAATTTCTGAAAACATTGAGAAGTCCCTATATGCGATCTCTTAATATTATGAACATAAAAAAGTCCCCCAAATTAAAAATAGGTCATGGATATAATTGAAGCCTAAGGTAGGATATATTACTTAGCAGCACATGTACAATAATCAAATCCAATATCTAATAAGAGAACACAGAAAAGTTCTCATCTATCATTGGCAAAATTCTGTGATCGCAAATGTTTATATTAAAGTGCACAAATTCAGCCTTTCAGATCAGGCTGCTGCTGAGATAATATTGCATAATCTAATAGCTATTCCGTCTGTAGAGACAAGAATAGTTTTGTAACTGGTGCTTCAAACAACAGAATAAGAGGAACTTATTTCTTCCTTGTGAAATGAGGCATGACATGAAGTAAGTTTTTAAAAGTTATACAAGTGGCAGGTTACCAACTATAGGTGGTACCAAACTGTGGATAATAGTGCTGTTTATCAGCCAGGCAAAGTTGACATGAGGCAAATGACAAATGTCAGATGGGCTGTGGGAAAAGAGATACCCCAGGATGCTGTTGGCAGAGATGAAAACTGGTCCCACCATTTTGGAAAGCAGTTTGAAACTATGTCCTAAAGATTATAAAACTGTTCATACTCATTGGTCCAGTTATATCTCTACTGGATTTCTGAGCCAAAGAAATCAAAGAAAGAGGGAAAGAATCTCTATCTAAAATATATAGTGGCTCTTTTCCTGGCCACCAAAAATGAGAAACTAAAGAGGCATCTTTCTATCGGGGAATGACTGAGACAATTTTGTTATATGAATATAGTAGAATCTTATTGTTTCATAAGAAATGATGAAATGAACAATTTAAGAAGAAACTGGGAAGACCTTTATGAACTGATGCAGAAGGAAGTAAATAGAACCAGGATTACAATTTATCATGTAAATTATCATATAATGATAGCATTGTAGGCAAAAACCAACTTTGAAAGACTTAGAAATCCTGATCCTCCATGAATCTAAAAGAGGGTCTTATTTTTCATTTTTTTCTTTTTAATTTGTTCAACTAGTGGTGGGCTTATTGGTGAGTGGGACAGCTCAATTTTTAATTGGCCATAAATTGAAAAATAAACTATTAAAAAACTTGTAGTCAGGAAAGTTTTCTTTTTTCTTTTTTTAAAATTATTTTTTATTTGTGGAATAAAACAAGCATTTCCATAACATAGTATAATAAAAAAGATGATTGTACATGGAACTGTCAATATATTATGTAGAATTTGCTATTCCTTTTAAATACACAATAAAGTTATCATGTAGATTTTTCCCTTTTTTTCTTCCCTTCCCCAAGCCCTACCCTAAAGATGGCTTCCATTAGACACAAATAGGTGTCTCTGTGTATACATATACATATATACACATATACACACATATACATATTATATATATATATATATATACATATATATGTAATTATTCTATATATACTTCTATTTATCAGTTCTTTTTCTGGATAGTTTCTAATTGATTTTCCAAGATAGTTTTCTAATTGTTCTTCCTGACCTCAATGTCATTTAAATAGGTCCTGTAGTTCTTTTCATCTAGGCCTGCCTTGACAGGTCACTAGTTCTTCAAAGGTAAGCTCAAATACCACCTCCTTGATGTAGCTCCCCTGTTACCTGGAGCTGGTAGGAATCTTCTTCCTCAAAACAATCTTCTACCATCACCTTCCTGAGATCTCTATTATGCATGTCCCAAAGGTTACAAGTTGAAATTATAGTTATCTATGAAAATATATTAACATGTCTTTTTCTCCCCTCTACTAGGATTGGAAGCTTCTTGAAGGCAAGGGTTGTACCTCTGCATTTTAGTGGAGAGGGAAGCAGAGTTTGAAAATGGAGGCAAAACCAAAGACTACAGTTGAGGACAGTAGAAGATTGCTCTGAGGATCTTTCACTTATGTATAGCTACTGAAATCAGGGCTTGAACCCAATGAAATGATTACCTCACCACTTTTTATTTAGGATGGGTATAGCTTGGGCACTTAGGAGAAACTGAATTATACAAAATGTCAGTGTTTGAAGGGACCATACAGTTCATTCAGTCCAACCTCTATACTTAATAGAAAGAGAAACTGAGGTCTAAAGAGATGAAGAACTTGCCCAAGATCAGAGAGAGGGAAAGCTCTAGTGTATTGTTGGAGAACCTGTCCTGATTTCTATGTGTTGAATAGCTTTTGGGTTTGAGAATGCAATGAAGGAAGCTCTAGAGTAGGTTCACTGTCTTGGCTAGACACCAGACATTGGCCCTCTCACTTCTCAAACCATCCACCCAGGCATATACGCCTTGATTATGACATTTCTGCACTCCAGTGAATGGTATAAGGGGAGCTATAATGCCTTTGTCCTTAGCATGTTCTGAATGTGTGATTGTGTCTGGGCTCCTTTTGTTTCTTATCCAGAATCAAGGACTTCAGCAAATGAGGATGAGGAAGTCTCTGAGAATACTCTGCCTGAGCCACTCCTCCTTCCTCCTTCCCTTCCCCCCAACCCCAGAATGTTCTTTGCAAAAGTCACAGAACCTTAGGCATCAGAAGTCACTAGGGACTCTGCTTTGAATGTCATTGCATGCAAATAAATACATATTTGAATACTGATACTTGCTGAATGAAAGAATGAAGTTTAGTAGTTATACCTGACCTACAAAATGCAAAATCATCTGAAAAGAAAATTAAACCAAAAGCATCTCCTTAGATATGACAGCCTGGCTCTTATATATAACCCTGGTTCATAGACTTCCTCTTTACTCTGTTCCCTGTTATTGTCTCTGGTGACTGTAGTAGCTTACTCTCATAGTTCCTCAACCCCAATAACTTTCAACTAGGCTCCAGGATGTGAACCTCACCCAGATGTCTTGACCTCTGTTCATTTCATCTACAAGGTACCATAGCTGAGTGCTAGTGGTAGGGTCTACATAGCTCCATATGTTCCTTAGTCAGTGGTTGCTCCAACTTCTTCCATGGAGTTTAGATGGCAAGGTCAGAGGAAAGAGGGCAGGAAACAAAATAAGATTGCTATGGCATGAAGATATAATTACTTTATTGCATTGTATGATATATATTATATTGCATGACATCTGATTGCATATGTATACATATATGTACATATATACATGTACATAGATATATGTATATGTACACACACATATATATCCTTTTATCCATTTCTTCTTGACTGATTAGAGGATTGCTACCTCAGCTGTTTCAAATATTGCTTGTCACTCCCTCTCTCAGCAGTTGATCTTGCCTGGTACTTTACTGAAAAAATGGGACCACAAAGTTTGAGCTCCTTCAAACTTAATTCCTTTGTTTCAAATGTCTCATCCTTGCTCTCTCCTATCCAATTTACTTTTCCTTTGTATCTTTGCCCATCTTCTCCTCCTTGCCCTGTGTTTTAGAAGAAAATGTGCATGTGTGTGTGTGGGGGGGGGGTGTTCATGTGCTTGTGCACCTGATCATTTCGAGACCAACCTCTCTCCTCTCTACTTTTGCTTTTATTTTGCCTTCTCTAGGATGTTGTTCCCTTACTGACCCCCTTTCTCTTGTGTATCTTCCATATCATTGCTGAGGTAGCCCTATACTATAATGCAAAGCAAAAGAAAACAAAAATAAGCTTTCTTTGAGCCTTTTAACCTCTTGAGCTAGTGTCACCACCAGACTTGTTGAATTATTAGCCGATGTGTATCATCTCTACATCTTGAACATTCACCGAAGAGTCTTCATTCCACTGAAAATAGACTCCAAATGTCCTTAAAAATACTCCTTCCTCAGAGCAGCTAGGTCGCTCAGTGAATAGAGCACCGGCCCTGGAATCAGGAGGACCTGAGTTCAAATTTGACCTCGGACACTTAACATTTATTAGCTATGTGACCTTGGGCAAGTCACTTAATCCCAATTGCCCTGCCTTTCCCATCCAAAATTAAAAGAAAAAAAAATACTCCTTCTTCACCCTCTTTGATCTCTCTTCAGCATGTGATCACTCCATTCTTTTCGAAAATCCTCTTTTGACTTCCATGACCCTGTTTCACCTCGTTTTTCCCTACCTAACTATTTCTTCTGTCTTCCATGCTCTCTTCACTTATTCCTCCTGAGGGGCCTGAGTAGGTGACCTCAGAGCTCCCTTCTAGCTCAAATTCCTATGATCTTAATGATCTTCTATTTGAAAGCAAGTTCCTCAAGGGAATGAGCAGTCTCATGTCTTTGTAGCCCACCCACAGCAACAAGCCCAGCAAATATTTGCTGAAAAGATGTGACCTAATAAATATAGACAAATATGCAGAAGTGAGCACTGACACTATTTAGTAGCTAATGACTCTTCTTTCAACTCTCTGACTGCAATAATAAGGAATCCCCAAACTACAGAGTGTAGGAGAAATTACTAGGGAAACAACTCAAACATACCATCATACCAGAGCCAAATCATTGTTCCCTTAAAGCTACGTGAGGCAAGCATGGCTTCTAAATGCATTCCTGGGGTATCTTTCTAAAGGAAGACTTCAGCAGATCTGTTTCTGTCTTGCTACCATTAATAAGGACTAAAGGGGGCCATTCTTGGAGCTTTCTAGGGATCACATTAAATTTATGTATGTTAAGACTGGAAAGACTGACTTATTCTTCAAATCATTAGAAAGGTTAAATCAGGCCTGGTACTTCGATTAGCAAAACTTCTGCCGTTATACACGGCAACAGCTCCTAGGTGAGTGAATGAAGGAAAAATAATATTCAACTGCTTGTTATATGCCAAGCTCTGTACTAAGTGCTGAAGATACGAATGGAAGAGCCAGTGCCTCCCTTGTCTTAAGAAGTTCACATTCTAATCGGGTGAGACAACACACATCAGCTGTGTGGCCAACAGAAAGACCTAGGACTCTTTAAAGTACATTGGCCCAACAGATTTCCAGAGAACACAGAGGAAGACCAGATGGTAATAATAATAAATAATGATAACTACTATTGAATGTAGCATTTGAAGCCTTACAAAGTGCTTTACATCATTATCTCATTTGATCCTCATAACAATCCTGGAAGGTAGGTGTCGGTATTATTATATCCATCTTTATAGATGAGGGAACTGAGCCTGAGGTAAATTAAGTAGCTAAATTAGCATAACACAGGATCTAAGTAAGATTTTTCCAACTCTAAGTCCAGTATTCTATCTACTGTGTGGATCCTGTCTTATAGGAAGTATTGTAATGCATGACTTCCTGCTCATCTGAAGGACTTTATCTGCCTCTAAAGGTAGGGGAAAAGCAACCAGGGTGATCTGATCAAGGGGGACTTAGAGATGTGGGAACCTTTGGGAACTGGAGAGAGAGCCTGAGATCTAGAGTGGGACCCCAGCTACCAACTCTGGATTCCCTCCATAAGAATTGGGAATGAGAGAGTTCAGCCAGGAAGGGAAAAGGGGAAGGTAAGGTGGGTACAGAGGGCATCTACTTCTTGCTGAGTTTGCTGAATGGGCTCTGGAGTGTATGTTAAAAAGTGAGATCTGAAAATGAACTCATAGTTTCATAAATTGTTCATATCTTCTCTCGTTTACCTTCTCCACCTAACCTGATTTGGGGGGAGAAAGGGTTAGATGGGGGAGGGGAATCTCTGTACCACTTCATGAGCTAATGTAGGAAAAAGGAAAGAATGTGCTTATGAAATCTTGGTGGTGACCTTGAAGGCATCCTGCTCCCATCTGTCAGCAGGGTAGTGAAGTTACTCACAGAACAGGATGGCAAATCACCTGGATCTAGTTAAATCCATATGTTTTCTGGGGAAAGTAGGAAACAGGGAACCACCTTTCAAGAATAAAATCCTTACCTAAGTAATGCATGTTTTATCTATACTGCAAGATGAGTTTTGTTAAGTGGATTTTATTTCAATGAGGTTTTATTAAAGAGAGAAAAACAAGAAATGGAGAGGTCAAAATAGTGGCTCAGAGTGTATGAAGCTTCAGGGTATGAAAACTTCAGATGCCCTCAACCCAAGGGCCACATGTGGAAGAGCCCTGCAATTTTAGGGAATCATGGCTTCAGTTGACAAACTAAGATGGGATTGGCACCTGGATCAATTAAAAAAAAAGAAAGGATTGAAAGATAAATTTTCTTACATATTTCCCCCACCAGAGGTGTGGCACCATACCTCCCAAGTCAGAATCCAAAACTACATTAAATTTAATTGAGAAATGTTTAATAAAATAAACACAATAAAACACAGATAATGTTAATTTATGTTTTTCTAAAGCAATATATGGCTGGCAGGACTCTTTCTATTAGAGTTTGATAGACTTTTATTCAATGTTAAAAACAAAAATTTATGAGATAATATGTTTGTATCAATTCATCTTCCCCCAGAGAAACAGAACTAATTTTCAGGTTTATTTAATTTGACAGTTTTTACTCACCCAACATGACTATTTTCCCCATACACCACAAAATAAACAAATTGAAGAAGAGTCGTGTTTTACCTTGCTTTTGTGAAGATTTTGCATTCAAATCTTATTTATAAGGTAACTGACACCTAACTGGAGAGAGGCCAAATAAATAACTTTTACCATTTCTGGAGTTGTTCTTCATTGGTGGATGAAGATTTCAAAATCCAGTCCCTGAGACGTTCCTGAAGAGGATCTGTTCTTCTGAAGATAAGAGTAAGTTAAGTTAGGTCCGTTTGGAGTCCAGTACCAGGGCATTTACACTGGATTCCTATTACTGGTGGATGATATTCAGAAAGGCATGTGCCTAGGCAATCCTAGGCAGGACTCTGCTTTCAGGTTTGTGAAATTAGAAAGTTCAACCCTGACAACTTGTCTAGAGATCTCCACTCCCCATTAAAGTTTTCATCAGGCAGCATTTGCCACTCACACATCACTGACTGGTCTACGAGGGAAGGGGGGGGTGGGGTACGGAAATGTGGGTAGGTGGATTAAGGTAAATAGTGGGTTTTGTTTTTTTTTTGTTTTTAACACATTAAAGCATTGTTCTCTTGCCCCTTCAGAAGCGCTGCTTTTTGATTTTTGGTACCAGTGTGAACCCGCTCTCTCGTTCCCTCCCCCCGCCCCCTCCCTCCCGCCTTTCCTTTGGACTTGCTGTTCACACCTGAAGAAAAGGCTCTTCATTAGAAGAGTCGGAATATCTATCCCAATCTTTGGATTTCTAGAAGCAGCAAAGTTGGGTAGTCTTTGTACACAGTGGAAGTTCTTTGCAAAAGGAGAAAAACAAAACTCTCCTTCGGATTCAGCTTTCTCTCGTTCTTGTCCCATCCAGCATCTTGGGCCAAGCCTAGGCATCCCATCTGATAGTAAGGCAGAGCAGCTGGATGTGCGGAACATCTGGACCTACAAAGATCTCCTAGCGCCCTCTGCAGCCAGCCTGGCCTTGGGCCGGTGGACTAGTGGGGTCTCGAGCCCTCACACCGCTCCAACTCCCTACCACACCCCTGAACCCCACC
>CM053588.1:231791720-231902924 GCA_028646515.1 Pseudochirops corinnae | reverse complement strand
AAGGCGGTGATTATCCTTCTCTGCCACCGGATTCCGAGGATCCATCCCTACAACTTGGACACGGAAAACCCGCTGCTCTTTAACGGCCCCAAAGGGACCCTGTTCGGCTATTCGGTCGTCTTGCACAGCCATGGGGACAACAGATGGTGAGTGCCGTTGTTTCAGGGTTTCCCATTTGCAGGGAGGCTTTGAAACCCGCGCCTTGAAGTGACTCGCTTCTTAAAACTTTTCCTCCCAAAGGAGGAAAGCGCTCAGGAGACGCAGTGCCAGGCATCCTGCGGTGCCAGGGACGTTGATAGTCATGTCCCTGATGAATTTGCCTCAGAGGCAAACTTATCTTGAAGTTGAAGCGACCAGAGGTGGGGGTGGGGGAGGAGTGAGTGTTGGTGGAGGATCCCCGCTTAATTTGGGTATCTTAGGAGATGAGCGCATTGGGCACGGTGGGGTGCCAGTCAACCAACAAGCGTCTACTAAGTGTCTATTATGAGTCTAGAAAGTGGGTCGCAGTTACCTGAATCATGAGTCAAAAGTTGGGAGTTGTGGGAATGTGTGCTTCCCCCCACCCCACCCCCCCCCGCAAACTCCCGGCCCCCAGATTTTGCATAGCTTCAAAGATGTGTGGGGTGATCTTTTACCATTTCTGTTTTTGCGCCTGCGTGTGTGTTCCCTGAGCTAGGCTTGTTGTGGGAGCCCCCACCGCCAACTGGCAAACCAACGCTTCAGTGGTCAACCCCGGTGCAATTTTCAGATGCAAGATAGGAGAGAACCCTAACCGGACTTGCGAACAACTCCAACTGGGTGAGTTCAGTAGGGGAATTACCACCCATTTGTACCTGAAAGCAAAAATATTTCTTTGGAAACTGGTTTTAATGCTTACTTACACTTTTGTATTAAATCACTAGGATTCCTTCTTCCCTCCCTGCCCCTTCCCCCTTTACACTGCCAAGAAGTTTTCATGTTTCCACCCACAGTGAGGTTTGCCTTTTGCTCAAGATAGTAATTTCTAAACTACTGAAAAGAGAAGGTATTGAAGAAGATATCTTTTATTTAAAAGGACAAGTCCTGATAGACCCATTCTTCCTTTGCTAGTGCTCCTCCAGCCCAGGCACGTGCTTTGTAAAGTTTTTAGCACAACATAACTTTGAAATGAGCCCAGATGTAAAGTGGAATATTCTTAAAAACCTTCCTGAAAGTGACAGTAGAGTTTAGATCTTTCTAAGCCTAGAACGGAAATTTTATGATCACCCTTTGATCATTCAACTTTATTAATTGACAAAGCTGAAAATCAGATCAAAAATTGCCCTTAGAATTAAGAGCACATTTTGTCGTTTAGCATCAGTTTTGGTACAAGCACAAGCAGTATTCCCCCTTAATGAAAATTAAAAATAAAGCAATACCCAAAGTTGGCAGCCCCTCATTAATGAAATTAAAAGGAAAAAGAAACTTGATGCATCTCTGGCAAAGTCATCAGTGGTGTTAAATTTAATTTTTTCCTTTGCACAATATATTGAAACCACTAGTTTTCTCAAAATCACCTCCTCCTCACCAGTTAGCTTTTTAAAATGTTGTTTCTTCGAATTGTGACAGCTTTAGAAATCTTTTCTTAGTTTGGGAATGAGAAGAACAAACCAACAGCTTTTTTTTTCATAGTACAAACAAATGAAGCACCCAATGGAAGAATGTATTGTAGATGTAATATCTGTGAATCTCTCTCCCAAATCAAATTCAGTGATGGCTCCAAAATACCATGTCTTCAGCTGTTTGGGATCTTGTTATTGAGCTGGAGATTGTGACTTGAAAATAGAGTAAGAACCATTTCCGCTTTTACAATCTTACCTTCCCAAAGGCAAAAAGCAGACTATATCCTTAGATATGTAATCATAGAATTATTTTGTAAAACATGTTTTTTTCATTGTGCAGTTTTTGAGAGGAGAGAGCCTGATAAGGAAGAGACTAGAAATTGTTCAGTAAAGCCTTCAAGAAAAGTTTGTTTTCTAGAAAAAGACACTCAAAGGAGAATGATTGTTTATGATTAAGAAATCTAGAGGAGCAAAGAGCTCAGAGGAAAATAAGTAAATCTTCCTATTGTCTTGGTTTGGCCTTGGCTATCATAGCTTCACAGCAACTGCTTCCTTTTAGGAATAGGAAATACATGCTGCCCCAGGAATGCTGGGATCAACTGAAAGAGGAAGGGTTCACTTTTCAATCTACTTTTCAAAATTTAGAATTAAATATGTATATTTACCTACCAGATGAGCAGAGATTATAAACATATAATGGTAATTTTAGGAATACATTTTAGAAGAGGAAATTGTCAGAAGTAGGGATTACTAGGCATTGTTGAGTTTATACTCATGTATAAAGGGAACAGTGTTAGAAAGAGACCTGGGTTCAAATTCCGATCCAAAGGCTTAATAGTTGTGACCTTGAGCAAGTGATAAATTCTTTGAGCTTCTTTTTCTTCATTTGTAAAAATGGAGATTATAACACATAAAGAATTGTTATGAGGAAAATGCTTTCTAAATTTTGTATGCTGACACATGCTGTCTCCAGGGTTCAGACTTGAGTGAAGAATTGAGTTTTGGTGAAATGCTTTAAGATGTGTCAGAGGCCATATCTGAACACAGGTCTTTTGGGTCTGAGGTCAGTTTTTGATTCACTGCTATACCATGGCACCGCTCTATTCACTCTGCCCAGCCTCTGATATATAATTTCATGACCCAGGGCAAGTTAACTGAATTTCATAGTGTCCTAGTCACTCTACAAGATCATCTATGAGTTGCAGAGAATGTGCCAACCTGCATGAATAGATGGAGTTTTCTTATCTGGGAGTCCCATATACCAAGAAAATTACAAGTCCAGCCCCTATCCCAATTTGAAGATGACTGAATCACTATACTTGGCAAGAAACAGAGTTTTCTTTCATAAAGAAAGTAATCTTTGTGGGGCCAGAGTCTGCTGATAATTTTGTATTCTGTATCTTCAGTGCTTATTGAAATGCCTTGTACACAGTGAGTACTTAATAAATGCTTGGGAAATTGGACTGAATGGGATTCATGAGTTGAAGTTCCCAAGACTATACAAAGCTGTGTACTTTCAAGGGGCACTAAGACTATATGAGTCGTACCATTAATTAATACCAGAAAATAAGTCCAAAATGAGTGTTGTGTCTCTATCCTTGAAAGCTATATAGTTATTTCAGTGATGTTTCAATTGCAGAAGATAATTTTGGCATTGTAATTTTGGAACTACTTTCAGAGCTATCTAGTGAGTCACACAAGGTTATTCATCACATTATTATTTAGAAAGGCTTCTTTTAAAAATAGTGTTACCTTTTGCTTGTTCATTCATTTATTATACCAGTCTCGAGGCTGAACAAAAGATTAATCTACTGTCTAAGGATGAAGACTTGGAAAGGTAACTTGAAGAGATATAGTGTTGAATTGAGATGTAGTACATTAGGTTCAAGCCTTGGCTCTGCTGTGTGACCTTGGGAAATCACCTAACCTCTCTGATTTTTTTGTTTCTCCTGAAAGATGAATATACTATTATTTGAATGAGCTGCCTTAAAGATTTTTGTGAGAAAAGTATTTTTTAAACTGAAAAGTGATTACATGAATGAGTTATTCTTAAAAAGTTATTTCTTAAAAGTAAACGTTTTAAAAAATTCTTAAAAAAAGAATGTATGTCATAGGCCCTAAGGCAATTTCCAAATCTGGGAGTAACACTGTTTTAGTTTCCCATCCCCTTCTCTTATAAGTGTATAGTATTCTAAAGTGACTCCTATAAAGGGAAAAGCCTATTTACTTGGTTGTATTAAATATTATTGTTTGTTAAATTAATCTAATCATTGATCCCACTATTATCTACATTTGTCCAACCACCTCTGGAGTTTTGTGTTCGGTTCTAAACAACCGCTATAAATAGAATGAGACAACTGGTGACACAGTAGATAGAGTTCTGGGCTTGTAGTCAGGGAGACCTGAGCTAAAAACCAGCATTAGAAACTTACTAGCTGTTTGACCCTGGGAAAATTGCTTAATTGCTGTATTCCTCAGCTTCCTCAATAATAAAGTGCATAAGATAATAGCACCTACCTCCAAGGGTAATCATTAAGATCAATGAGATAATATTTGTAAAACTCTCAGAAGAAAAGCTTTCTTTTAAAGCAGTGGTTCTCAACCTGTGGGTCGCGACCCCTTTGGGATCGAACAACCCTTTCACTAGGGTCCCAGGGGTCGCCTAAGACCATCGGAAAACACATATTTCCAATGGTTCTAGGAACCTCCTCTATCTGTCTCCAGGCGGTCCACCCACATGCAGATAAGCCCACATACTACTATTAAAGGGTCGTGGCTTTAGGAAGGTTGAGAACCACTGTTAAAGGAAGGAGGAAGGGAAAGAGGGTGGAAGGGAAGGAAGAGAAAATGGAAGATTTAAGATTAAAGGCATAGAAATTTAAAGGGCATTGCAAAATTTGATCGAATGTTAAAAGGAAGTTTTGGTAGAAAAAAGTGGCAAATGGTTGATTGGGTATTTTTGTAACATTATTCAGAGAAGGATGATGTTTCCTGGAACCAGAAAGAAAGAAAATATGCTCGGAGTACAATATTAAGTTCACCTAGTAATAATAATAATAAAATAAAATCTTGATGTTTGCAATAATAGTGGGCAAGTATATTGTTTCGAGATGAGTTGAAGATTAATTCATACAGGTGAGGACAGAGTTTGAAGCCCTTAAAAAATAGCATATTAAAAAAAAGCTGAAAAATATTCACACACACACACATACACACCTACACACCCCTCCCCCCCTTACCTTTTTTTTTCCAGTAGCATGAGATTATGGGTGAGAAATGTTTTCTATTCTGTCACCCTCTATTGAGGTGTTGGCTAGTTTTGCTGAACTTCCCTTGGTTTTTGTTTTTGCTTTCTTTCATCACTTTTTTGTTATAAGAGATGATCCACAGGGTCATGAGAGGAAGAGATATTTTTTTTAAAAGGAGAGAGAAAGGGAGAAGGAGAAGGAGAGAGGGAGGGAGGGAAAGAGAGAGAGAGAATATGGCAATAAATACCAAGTAAAGAAATCCTAGAAAACTTTACTCTTTACTAAGAAATGATAAACAGTATAGTAAATAGCAAATGGAAATAGAATAGTGGCTTTACTATTTACTGAGCACATAGTAGGTACTTAATAAAACCTTTCTTCCTTCTTCCCATGCCCCTTTTCTCCTCTTTTCCTGCCTTCTCTCCATCCCTCTCTTCATCCCTTCCTCTTTCCCTTTCTTTCTCCCTCCTTCCTTTCTTTCTCTTCCCTAGTCATTCATTCCTTCCCTCCCCCATTCCTTCCTTCTCTCTCTCCTTCCTTTACTCCTTTCTTCTTTTCTTCCATCTCTTCTTTCTCTCCTTCCTTCCCCTCATCCCTTTCTTCCCTCTTTCTTTCCTCCCCTCCCTCCCTTCTTCTTTCCTTCCTTTCCTCATTTCTTTCCTACCTTCCTCCCTCCTCTTTCCTCCTCTCCCCTCTTCTCCTCTCTTCTCTTCCCTTCTCCTTACCAGCCAGCTAGAGTGTTGCCAGGAGAAGGGGACCAGACTGATGAAAAGTTTGGAAGCCGTATCATATAGGATTTAATGAAGGATTGCAGAATGATAGAGAAGGGAACTTAGGGGTCAATTTATTATGGATGAGGAAACTCAGGTCTAAAGAGGTTAAGTGTGCCCATGATCACACTGGTAATTATGGCAGAGCTGAAATTTGAACCCGAATATTTGGACTTTAAATTTGCTGTTCTTTCTACTGTGTATAACGAAACCATATCTCCAACTGGGAATATTTAGCCTAGAAAAGAAAAAAAATGATAGAAGACCATGATTATTTTTCTTAAATAATTTAATTTGTCCTATCAGGGACTGGAGGTATTCTTAATAACTCCCTAGGACATAAACAGGACAACTGGGTAGAAATTTTAGTGAGGCACATTGAGGCTCAATGTAAATAACTTTATGACATAAAAGTAGAAATGAGCTGCCTGTAGTGATATTACTATCACTGAACGTATTCAAGAAGAGGCTAGGAAATATATCAGAACATTGTGAAGAGCAGTGCTGCCTTGGATAGTATTGGATGTTTCTAAATTTTTTCCCCAAATTTTAGATCTTAATATACTTTATTAGAGAGAGAGAATAAATTAGGAGTGAAACATAAATGAATGGGAAATATTTCAGGTCTGAAACTGATAATAAGGGATGAACAAACAAAAAGGTTGACTTTGGCCACTAATGGCCGCTGTGTGTTGTTTTAGGATTAAGTTTCCAGATGAGATTTGTACCTGTATGTGCAGTCTGTCAGAGGTCTTTAGAATCAAAAGATTGCCCTTTGAAGGCCAGAGCTGTACAAAATGCCTAGGATATATCCAGAAGAAGAGGACACACACACACACACACACACACACACACACACATATGAGGACTTTTATTTTAAAATTGTATTCGAGGAATATAAAAAGGTAAAGGAACCCAGTATCTAGAACAGAAAGCATTAAAAAATTATGGTTAGAAGAAATAGAAATTTAAAGGGCTTTGTAAAGTTGGCCAAATACCAAAAGGGAGATTGGGTTACAAGAAAAAAGTTGAGAAGGTTTGATTGGGTGTTTTTTGTAACATTATTCAGAGGTAGATTATGTTTCCTGAAAGATGAGAAAAAGAAAATATGTTCAAAGTATAGTATTAAGTGTAACTAGTAATAATAATGATGAAATAAAATCTTGGTTTTTGCTATAATATTGGGCAAGAATATTGGTCAAGGATGAGGTGAAGATTTATTCCTACAGGTGGGGAAGGAGCTTTAAGCCCTTCAAAAATGGCATATGCAAAAAAAAAAAAAAAAAAAGAAGCTGAAAAAAATGTACTCCCTTCCCCCTCCCCCCCTTTGTTTTCTAGTGGTATGAGACTATGGGTGTGAAACACTTTATATTCTGTCACACTCTGCTGATGTGTTGGCTGGTTTTGTTGAACTTCTCTTGTGTTTTTTTTTTCTCTTCTTTTATTACTCTTTGTTACAAGGGATGGTTCACAGAGTAGTGAGAGGAAGAGATATATTTAGAAATGAGGTGATATAAAAAACAAAAGGTACACTTTTTAACATTTTTAAAAAAGGAGAGAGAGAAAGAATGGTGATAAATGCCAATTAAAGAAATCCTAGAATCATGGAAATGCTTTATCCTTCCTGACTATGATTATAGGGAGAGTTAGGCCAGAAAACCTTTTAATTATAACTATGTACTGTCTTGAATTTTCTTCTCTCTTAATATGATCAACTTTCATCAGTTGCCAGTCAAATGACATTATTGAACTTTCTTTAAGGTACTTTTTAGAACTCACCAGCTAGTGATTTCCGTGATCAAAGGGTTTATAGATTTTTAAGAGGTGCAGAGGAGGATAAGTGAAAGTTCTTTGTGATTTCCCCACCCCACTCCCTTTTTGAGAAGGGTGCCAGTTTACTAGAATCTAAGACCTATTTCTGCTTAGAAATGAAGCTTCCATTGGGATTAGAAAGAGAAAAGAACTAACTTGAAGTAAACTCAGTAAACACAAATTGGGTGACATTCACGGTTCGGATTTGTTGCTTCAGAAGTCTGCCGCCGTGCTTTATGATGGATATTTAGTCAGAAGATACTCTTCTCCCTATTACACATTAGCATCCCTCTGGTTACCAGTGGTAGGACTCTAATATAATTATAATATTTTGAATTTTAAATCAGCTTAGGAATGTTTTAAACTGTTTTTGCCATCTTTGACCAATAAAACGTTTTCTGAAGAACCTGAGAAGTATAGGTCAAGGTGATCTATATTTCATTTTAAAGTGACATTATTTCACTTGGTGAGGTGCTGAATTCTTCTGCTTGAGAAAGGTGTGGTTTGTGTATTAGTGCACAGGAAGGTCTTGCTCACTTTCCTCTCTCAGCTTTAGGAGTTAGGTAGGGGTACCTAGCCACACTGTTGACATAATGTTTGAGGATATTGTATCTTATTCTCTCATTGTTTCTACAGTCTTTAGGCAGGATCATGATCTTTACCTGAGTAAGTGGGAGATTAGGGGAAAGCACAGATAGCTTAGTTATGCCTTAGAGGGGTTCTTTGTAGAGAATTCACTTTGAACTTGTTCCTCGGGAGTGAGCATTCTCCCCACCTTTTTGGAAGGCAGATTTAACTTCTGGAGTGTTACTTCTGTTGTGTAGGTATTTACTTCACTACATAATTCAGTAAATAGTATGAAGTTCTCTGCTTTAAAACGTAAATTTCTAGTGGAGATGCAGAGCCAGAGATAGATTTTTTTTTTTGACCTCTTATGGCATTGTCAGTAAATCGAAGGTATTGATTGAAACAAGAGAATAAATGTGAGACAGACTGGAGCAATGTATTAATGGGGAGAGTTCTAAATGTACCTGGAGCCAGAAAGGTGTGGATTTGAATCCCACTCTGATACTTACTGCCTTTGTGATCAAAAGGCTGTGACAAGTTGCATAACCTCTCTGAACCTCAGTTTCTTAACCTGTACAATGGGGATACCAATATCCATAGTATCTACCTCACGAAGTTGTGATTTTCAGTGCATATAAAGTGCTAGATAAATATCAATTATTATTATTGTTGTTGTTTATTTAACTCATTAAATATCAAAGTGAATTCTTTAATTTTGAGGCTTTGAACAAATTTGTCAGTTATCTCTTAAAAGGGTAAACAAATGAACTTGCTATTGAACTAATTAAAAGTGAAAAGCATTTCTTGGCTTCTTAACTTAAAGAAATATGCTAATTAAATGAAATCAAATACTGTATAACCTTTAAACAAAATGTCTTATTATAATGCAACTTCTTGACTAAGATCAGAAAAAGAAGAAACATTCTTACCCCATGCTGTGAAAGGTTCATGTTGAAATACAAGGGAGGTTTTCTTGAGAGTGAAGCACCAAAGCAGTCCTATTTTAGGAGCAGACTGTATTCTCATTTTTTTTAAAAGCAAGACTTGAGTATATCCTACCTAGAAGAACTGACTAGATTCTAAGAGCTTCTCAATCCTAGACTTTTGCATTAAGTCATGAATCAAATACTATAAAAATTGTATTTACATACCATTCTTTTTAATAAATGAAGGTTAGCTAACAAAAGCAGAAAGTAGAATGTATAAATAAAAAAGCAGCCTTTGAAATGCATCGTAAATGAGAAATATGTCATTCTCTGCACAATACAGACTGTCATAGTAATTGGTGATGTATCAGTGATCATGAAATCAGCATTCAAGATTTCCCCCTTCAAATTGGACCAGTTGGTTTGCATTGCAGGAACTGAATAGGCAGTGTCTTTTGAGATATCTCTTCACCTCTGATGCAAGGTGATCTTGCCCTCCTAACACTTAGCCTTGGGCCCAACACAAAATGAGAGCTGCTTCAGGTCAAATAATGACTAAGCCTCTGCATTTCCCATAGGCGCTTCTACAGAATAGAATTGATTATCAATCATTTTCCAGAATGGAGAAATAAAAGAAAGCCCTTTATTTAAAAAAAAAAAGCATCACCAGTATTAATAATAATAATTATGTATACTTATGCATTAATTATTTATGTATTAGAATATTAGGGATAATAGGGACTAGACTTGTGATTTCACTGCAATAAGGAACTCTCAGTTGAGGAAACTTAACACTACCAATTCCAGTTGTCACTTTCTATGGCAACTTAAGGTCTTAGTGCATTGCCTAGAGCACCGAGAATTTGTGTAGCTAATCTAGGGTCACATAACCACTATATACCAAAAATGGGACTTGAACCCAGGTCCAATTAAGATAGACTTGGAGGGCTGCTTCCTAAACATTAGGCTACAGTACTTGTCATGCAGAAATCATTTTTTGTGTCCTTAATAGACTTACTACAAGAGATGAGTCAGAAATACCTCTTGCTGCGGAATGGGATGACCTAGGTATAATACTGCATTTATTGACGAAGGGGTTTCGTGGGAGCACTAGAAAAGTAGATAGATCACAAGCACTGGAGTCAGGAGGATCTGAGTTCAAATGTGACCTCAGACACTAGCCATGTGACCCTGGGCAAGTAACTTAGTCCTAATTGCCTCCAAAAAAATTAATTAAAAAAAGAATTTTTTAAAAAGCACTAGTTAGGATTTGAGATACATGGATTCTTCCAGGATCATAAGACATCAAAGGCCATCTAGTCCAACCCTGTCCTTTTATAGATAAAGAAACAGAGGCCTAGGAAGGTTAAAACTTGCCCAAGATCATGTAAGGAGTGTGAGAAGAAAGATTTCAATCCAGGTCCTCTGACTCTTGAGCCACTGCACTTTCTGATGTTCCACCGTCCCAGAAATGTTTCTGATATTTTGTCAATCAACAAACATTTATTAAACACTCACTGTCTGCCAGGCATTCTGTAGCACTAACTCTCTTTGTGACTCCATGTGAGGTTTTCTTGTCAGAGATACTGGAGGAGTTTGCCATTTCCTTCTCCAGCTTACTTTACAGATGAGGAAACTGAGGCAAGTGGGGTGAAGAGACTTGCCCAGGATCACACAGCTTAACACTAACAATACAAATATGAGTAGAAAGCTTACATACAATACATGAATGGAAGCAGAGGTACCTGGCATGGATACTTGGTAGAGGAAGTTCAGAGTACCCCTTGGAGGGGAATGAAAAACGACTGACTTGGGCATCCCCCTAAGGTGGAGAATCTGCAGGGGGCCATTCAATCAGAGAGGGTGACTGCAGGTGTGGAGTGTCAGTTCTGAGGCTGGAGTGAGGATCTGTCTCATTCCTCTCCAGGCTACCCTCTGGACTTTTTCTACCACATCCCTGCTCTTTATCCTAAAGACTCACTCCAGCCCTGGAATTCACGCATCAGATCCTCATGTTTTGAGGTTGACAAACCTCTGTCTGCTGCTAACCCATCCTGTGACCTTGGGCGAATTTCACTTTTCTTTTCAAAATCTTACTTATCTCATCTGTAAAATGAGAGGAGAGGGATGGTCAAAACAAATCCATCAATTTCAGCATTTTTTAAACTCGGATTTCTATTAGTATACATTTCCACATCCGGCGTAAAAATATCATAGACACAGATACTAGGAGAGGGCTTCTTTCTGTGTGGCGGTCCTATGCTCCCTTACCTGTAGGCAAGGGGAGCTCTAGATCCATAGTGCTTGTAGCAATTTGGGATATTTCTGCCTCTCCCGGGATGGTCAGTGCCCCGTGACACGCCCCAGTTCATCCAATCCAATTCAAAGCAATGGAATGGATATTTATTGGGTTTTTACCGTGTGCCAGATACTGTGCTAAGTGCTGGGGATACAATTAATAAAAATTCACTTTAGTTAACTAATTTATTAATTAATGATCTCTCCTTGGTGGTACAGTGGATAGAGTGCTGAACCTGGAGTCAGGAAGACCCAAGTTCAAATATGGCCTCAGATACTCACTAGCTACATGACCCTGGACAAGTCACTTAACCCTCTTTGCCTCAGTTTCTTCTTGTTCAGTCATTTCAATTCAGTCTCATTCTCTCTTTGTGACCCTTTGTGAGGTTTTCTTGGCAGAGATACTGGAGTAGTTTGCCATTTCTTTCTCCAGCTCATTTTACCATTGGGGAGACTAAGGGAAGCAGAGTTAAGTGACTTGCCCAGGGTCACACAGATAATAAATGCCTTATGCTGGATTTGAACTCGGGAAGATGAATCTTTTTTACTATAGACTCAGTGCTCTATCCACCACTTCACCTAGCTACCTCGGTTTCATCATCTGTAAAATGAGCTAGATAAGGAAATGCAAGCCACTCCAGTATCTTTACCAAGAACACCCCATATGGGGTCACAAAGAGGTGGACACAACTCAAATGACTGAACAACAATTGAACGACGAAGACCTTCACTTTCAGACCATCTCCTTAGTAATACTGAGAGGCCTGGATCTGCCTTAGACAGAACTGTTACCTCCTTAGCTGTCCTCACCTGATGCAGCTGATAATGCATCACCAAGATCAGACTTTTCCTCATTTCTCACCAAAGCTGTATTTGTTCAGAGGATCTGTGTTCCCAGATCTATTAATTTTGTTATCACTGTAATGGAATATTTTAGCTAGCAGGGGGTTAACATACATGCTATGTGTGATTGCCAATTTTCAAAGCATTTAAATATATTAAAATACATCTGTCATGGGAATAAAGACTAAATACAATTTATTATGATTCAAAAAGAACATTAGTATCTTATTGTATTTCAGGTTTGTGACTGTGAAATTCAGTTACCTTAAAATATAGCACTATGGTCATATGAACTTTCTTGGTGTTGTCCTCTGTGTAAATGGGAGTTCCCTTTATCAAGCAACATACAGACATTCCTATACGAACTTTCTCAGGGCTTCATGTGTATAATAGGATTCTTACCTTATTACTGCTTACTCCAGTATCCCTATGTATACTTAACCTTATCTCACTGGAATGAATAGACCTGGCTGAATAGAGTGACTAATGGCCTTTCCAACTCTAGAGTTCTGTGAATTACAGTCTATCAGAAGGTACTCTTTATTTTCTTCCCCTCACTGCTCTCCACCTCAAAATTTTATTCTCTGCACCAAACTCTTGGTTTACATGGTAGAATATATTTGGAAAATGTGAGAGGTTACTATTAAGCCAGTAATTACTTCTGTCTGATTAGCTTAGCTAGCTCTGTCTCCTACGGGCAGATGTCTTGCTGTTGACATTCCAGACATATTCATTTTGGAAACTTTCACCTGTTTTTATTTTTTAAGACATAAAATGACCCCTGACTCCTATAGAGCTGTCACTTCTGAAGTCCCCCCTCCCTAAAGCAGAGAGCGCCATTAATTTCTTCATTTGTTAGGTTAGCATAACTCACTGGACTTACTGCTTTCTAGCGATTTACCAAGTTATGGCTCTCAAGGGATAGAATTTCCATTCCTTTTAGTTTTCTATAATACATTCCAGATCGCATCTTTTGCCTAATACTTGCTTGATCGTTCTCTTGTACTTTGGATGACACCCCTAATGATTAAAAAACAGATCCTTTTGGCAATGACCATGAAGTTAAATATTGGAAAACTGGCACCATTGTGTTCATGTGACTGGGCCAGTTTTGCACAAATTCCTGGTGCTTGGGGTGAATGCTGGGTAGCTGGAAGTACCTATGTGTAGGTCCAAATTAGTTCTGGGTCATAAAGGCCCCTTTAGTCAAACAACATGGACCAAACAGTAGGGAAGGAAGTGTGTGTGTGGGGGGGGGGGGATCTGAGTGAAGAGGGGCAGAAATTTGCCTCTGTAACAGACAATCTCTGATGTTCCTTTCCAGTTATAACATTCTGTACCATATGAAAACCTCAGAGTACTCAGAAACAGAAATACTCACTGAGAGAGGCAGTCAATCTGAAATGTATTTTATTTAGTGCAGAAAATATGCTAGGTGCCTGGGTCACAAAGATCAAAATGAAGACTAGCTTGGCTTTCAACCATCCTCCGTTCTGCAGGGAGGAAACAACATCTGCCCTGATAAGTGAATATAAAATATATAGAAAATAAATTCAAGGGGAGGAACACAAATAGTCATGGGTATGTGATCTGACATGGCCTCTTGTAGGTTGCA
The DNA here is from genome assembly GCA_028646515.1 of Pseudochirops corinnae. NCBI lineage: Eukaryota > Metazoa > Chordata > Mammalia > Diprotodontia > Pseudocheiridae > Pseudochirops > Pseudochirops corinnae. The sequence goes on along the minus strand of CM053588.1, from coordinate 231,889,265 downwards.
CCTGAACTGCACTTTGAATAGAGCTGATTTCCAGAGGTAGAAGTGAGGGATACAAGTATTCTTCATAGGGAGGACAGCCTGAGCAAAGACAAAGAGAAAGAGGATGGAGAATTTGGCTGGAAAATAGTGAATAGGGGGAAGTAATTTAAAAGAAACATGGAAAGATAGACTGGGGACACATCATGAAAGACTTTAAATGCTATGTAGGGAAATTTGTGTTTTATCCTAGAGGGAAGAAGGAGCCACTAATACTTTTTGAGCAAGGGAGTAACGTGGTCAGGCCAGCATTTTAAGAATATAACTTTGGCATATTAACAGAGAAGAGATTGGAGAGGAAGCTGGGAAATAGGGAGACCTAGTAAACTGTTGTAGTTTAGGTTAGGAGTGGTAAGAGTCTGAACTGGTAAAGAGGCCACATAGAGGAGAGAAGAGATGTTATGGAGGTAGAATTTACAGATATCAATAACTAATTAGATATATGCGTCTGTAGGGGGAAGGGAGAGTTGAGAGAAGTGAGAGAGAATGAAGCATTTGAGGAAGACAGGCTGTGAACCAGGGAAGTTCATAAATTGGATGGAACTGAACCAGCCTCAAGAAGGCAGCAAGTAATGGATAGAGATCATTATCATATCTATGGATGTTTATGCATAGCCATATGCAGATACTTATATACACATATGTATGACTCCCAGCACATTGGGTAGGTACTTTCCCACAGGACGACATGAATGAGAGTTACAAGACAGGCATGGGCAGTCTTGTACTCTACAACATTGGGTGAAATAACCAGAGTAATGAGCCCATGGGGTTTTTAGAGACTTGGAACATGCATGCACATATACATCCACACATACTACATGGATGCATATGTTCTATACATATGCATATATATGTATTTACACATGTACATATATATATATATTATAGTCTAAAAGATCTTATATCTTTTTTTAGTTAAATCATCTTCTGTGGAAAAGCTTATGATGGTTACAAATTGGAAATGTTATTTTTTTTTAAATTAACAGTCTTGGAAAGATGCTATTATCATTTTTGCATCAGCCTCATCACATTATCTTCTTACTTTTCTCATCCCAAAGTTGGATTACCATCATGGTCTCTAGACTAGGGCTTTATGTTATTAATTTTTAGAATCTGTATTAACATACAGAATTTTACCTTTTTGAAGAAATACTTATGATCACATCATTGCATGTTTTTCATCCTCTACCCCATGCTTCAGTATGTCAGACTGCTAGCTGAGAAGGTTCAGATGATATTAGTGCTCCTCACTTTGATCTGAGTCTCAGGGCCTTTATAACCTGATATTCTACACTGATAAAGGATGATGGGACAGACTCCCAGAGTGCTGAGTTCTGAGCTGGTTTTTGGATTTTCGTTGCTTTTAAGCTACATCCTCTTTCTTAGATTCTCAATAAAGCTTTGTTGCCCAAACTTTATAACCCTTTTAAATTGTAAGGGCTACCTGTTATTAAATAATGGCAACAGATTAATGTGTACTGTGGTTATTTCAGGGATACCAAAAATATGGCACACTTTTGAATGCTCTTTATAAATCCTCTTTATAGTATTTAGTATATAGTATACAGTTTTGTAGTATATTGTATATAGTATATACACATTAATATATAGTATATAGTTTATAGTATATTGTATATAGTATATATACTGTAGTATATAGTTTTATAGTATATATCTTTTTATAGTATACTGATTTCAAGAGAAGGCTTAAATTTAAGATATCATGAGCATTAAGAATTTGACCCCTTCATTTCTTAGAACTGGGAATTGTTGTATTATTTTTTAAAATGAGCCTCAAATAGGTTATATATGGAAAGAAGCAGCATAATATAGTGGAGGGAGAGCAGGTTTCACAACCAGGAAGACCTGGGTTCAGGTTCTGCTTCTGACTCATACTGTCCCTGTGATCCTAGGCAAGTCACTTAACCTCTGTGTTCTGGGCAATTCTCTAAGACTGTGAGTTGTTGACCTGCATTGGTAAAGGAGCATCCTCATTCAGAGAGTTCTCATTACCCTTTAAATCACAGTTCCACTCTCTAATCCTATAATATATACCACACATCATACTTACACAAACATATAAGCAGTATTATTTACATCACAAAACACCATAGAATATTGAAGTATATACTTGACAAAGGTATCCACCACTGTCATGGAGGAGATATAATACATGGTCCAGGTCAAAGAGGGATTTCCTCTAGCTCATGGGTTTTTCAGCCATAGATTTCACATAGTCTATGATCTTGAATGGGAAAAATTCTATCTTTATTGGTATCCTATATGTTTTATTTTATACATTTAAAAACATTTTTCTGAGAAAGGGCCCAAAGACTTTACCAGACTGCCAAAGGGATCCATGACACAGCAAAGGCTAAGAATTACTGCTGTAGATGGTGATGTCTTGACAGATGCTCCTATTTGTGGATAACATGGTTCAAACTTCACTAAGTTCCAGAGGACTGCAAAGCTTAATGTTCCAGCCAATCACTCAGTAGGTTTTAGATTATCTATCCATCCATGAAAATGAAGTGGATGAAGGATGCCTGTTGTCCCAGCTATGAGATGTTGCTAGATCAGTGGTTCTCAACCTTCCTAATGCCGCAACCCTTTAATACAGTTCCTCGTGTTGTGGTGACTCCCAACCACAAAATTATTTTCATTGCTATTTCATAACTGTAATTTTGCTACTGTTATAAATCTATCTGGTATACAGGAGTATTTTCATTGTTACAAATTGAGCGTAACCCACAGGTTGAGAACCACTGTGTTAGATGGATGACCCGTAAATTTATTCATCTTATTTTGGATAGACCTTCTACTTGCACAAGGAGTTGGATCCAATATTGAATAGGAGAATGAGAATGGGCTAATTGATTGCCTTTGTGAAATCATAGTTCCCATAGAAGGTGGGATTTTAGTTGAGACTTAAGTCAGGGAAGCCAGAAATTGGAACAGAGGACGGAGAGCATTCCGAGCATAAGGGACAGTCAGAGAAAATGGCCAGAGCCAAGGGATGGAATGTGAGCTTATCATCCTGTGATTAACTTATGGAAGGGCATCAGTGAATCAATTTGCAAGTATTTAAGTACAATATGCTAGACAATGTGCTGCAAATATAAAGAAAGAAAGACTCTATTCAAGGAGCTAAAATTCTATAGGGTGTGGGGGTGGGGAAGGAGGAGAGAGCAAATACATTTGTAAGGACATATATAAGCATATTAAGACAGTTAATACAGAGTTATTGAATACAGAGTAGTTAGGGAGTTGAGGTTTGTTGAGTGATCATAGTTGGGTAATCAAATTTTTCTTGTAGAATGATATTGAGATTTGAGTCAATGAGAGGGATTTTATAAGGTGGAGAGGAGGAAGGTGCACATTCTAAACATGTAGGATGACTATTGGAAAGTCATGGAGATAGGAGATGGGATGCTGTGTGAGCCATAGAGAGAAAGGTGAGTAATACAAAGGATTAGCAAAATATCAGAGTTTTTATTAAGGAAGTAGAATTTCAATCAGTAACAGACTTGGATAACTGTCAGACAGTGTTGGGAAGGCATGGATGGAGTGGGTTCTTTGTTATTAGAGAAAATAAATGCATTGATGAGATCACATACATTAGAATATACCATTATAAATTATGCTTCATTTTCTAATATTGGAAATTTTATTATGTCATTATGGTTTTAAGCAATAGTTGTATCTTAAAGTCTGAATAAATGATTAAATGATTCACACAAATACAATTAAAGGAAATCATTTCAAAATTATACTCACTTTAAGTAGTATTTGCCCCGGGTAACATCCAGATAAGGGTACTATTTATATTTTCTTGCTAGCTGGTTCTTGAATAGGGTTGTTTTACAGGATCTGGAGATTTTTAAGTTTCAGATCCAAACACATACTTACAAATACTTGAGAATGATTTGTATTTATAATGTATTTAGAAGCCTTTGGATCAACTTCAGAAATGACTTGGATTCCTGGTGGTCCTTTAGACCAAATCATCCCAGACCATAAACCCAACTCTTCCATTTTGAAGCTAGGTAGCTCAGGTCCAGAATATCCCTCTCTAAATAGGAGAGAATGATGAAAATATTTATAGTTCTGGCTACAAATAATAGAACAAAACTATACGATTTTGTGTAGTATTGTATTGATAAGAAATTTAGCTCATGCAAATTTGGTACAATTAGCCACTAGTGGTCTGTGATCTGACATTCTTTGCATATGACATTGAAATCCACTGATGATCATTAGAGAATACTAATGATTTACAGTTGTTATTTGACTACTTGCTATAGTATATTTAAAATCATATGAGCTAATAGCCAAGCTAGAGAAAAAGGAACTTCAAAATTTTAGTCTAATGAGAAGTTTGGTCATTTCCTATGCCACTACTCAATTTAGGAATTGTGTTTTTTTCTATCTAACATAGTCTTTGTTGGTGTTCACTACATGTGTTAATTTGAGGTAATTAGCAACAAGTCTCTCACCTATCTATTGCTAATATGTTTTATTAGGTGTAAGGGAAATATCCAGAGTTAGAGTGATTAGGAGCTTAAGGTTAGAGAGAAAGAGTGGATAAAAAAGATGGTAAGACTTTCCAGGAGGGTCACATTAATGTACAGATTATTATTTGAGGTCATCTAAGTGTTGCCTATTCATACAACACTATGAGCTCCCTCTGCTGGTTGATTTAGTGTCGAGATGCTGTTATTTGAGTTCATCTATCAGAAATCCAACTTGGGTAGCCATAGGCTTATTTTGTTTCTGCCACCTTCAACTGTGGATTTAGAGAAAGGAAAGAATAAAGACTTTGGCCAATAAAAAGTATTTTTTTTTTCTCTCAACAAGGTAAAATAAACCTACCTTCATTGCCTTTCTATTTAAGGTTATCTTGGATGGTGAGCTTTGTGAAAACTATGAAATGAGAATAGCTTCCCCTTTTGACCCCACTGTTGTTGGTAAATATATTAGAAGAAACTTTTGGAGGCTCTATATATAATGGAATTAAACCTGAATATTATTTTAAAAAGTGAACTAGATATTTGGAAATGAGGGTCAATCACTCATGTGATAAGCATTTATCTTTTAAATGATAGACCAGAACTCTACTGGGTGATAGAAGAGACTGAGATAAAAATGAAACCATCACTGCCCTCAAAGACTCTACATTCAATTGGATATCTTCTTTATTCCTCATTATTCTTTAGTTTGGGGGAATTGTAGTCTGTGCCCTCAAGGAGGTTACAGTATGATGAGGGAAAAAAAATTTAGCCACAAAAGGCTTAAAAGCAAGAGGTGGGGTGAGGTAGGACAGAGGCATAAAGGGAAAAAATCAGAGAAGTCTCAGTACAGCCAGGTGAGAAATGAGAAGATGAGCTGAGTTCCTTCCCTAAGCGGAGGTCTTGGAGTACATAACTGCATTCTCTAATCAGAGGGACAGAGAGTGGAGATGAGGTATAGTACCAAGGCTGATCTTTCAGGATGAGATTTTCCCAGTAAAAAGCTTCCTGGGGTATGATGGAAAAGTCAGAGAAGTCCCAAAGAGGAGCAACCAGGTGAGAAATGAGACAAATGCCGTAGATGTATTTGGAGCAAACTTAGTGGAAAAAAATAAAGTCTTGAGAAAGAATTTTGAAAACAGTAAATAAACCCTCAGGTGTGCATAGGTGCATATCAATGATCTATCCCCCCTTCAATATAAAACTTTTTAGCAGCTGAGTATAAGAAAGCATGCTAATCAGTAAATGCTTATCAACTATTTCATGCATAGAGGTCAGTAAGTGAGCATTTTAAAAACACCTGCGGTTTACAGACACTGTGCTGGGTGCTATAAATATAAAGACAAATGTGAAATAGCTCCTGTGCTCAAGGAGTTTCTATTCTGTTGTAGTTTACATTTTCTGCAATGGCATGAGCTCCGTATCGCATGGTGGCAGGAGGAGTTTAGAGCTAGAAGCAACCTTGGATATCTAGTCTAATCCTTTTATTTAACAGATAAAGAAACTGGGTTCCAGAAAGTTTAAATAACTGCCTTGGAATTTGGAGCTGTGATGCTTCCACCTAACCACAGGACAAGGCTTCCCAGCAAGGAATCGAGATGATCGCATCAAGCTGCCATGGCAGTGGCACACTTTACATTCTGTTTCTCAGAAACGTTTACTCATAGTAATTGCATAGATTTGAACAAGGCAGTAGAGAAGAAGAACTCAAGTAGTAAGTAAACAACCTCACATTTTCTTCTTCCAGAGGAGAAATGAGAATCTGTGGGATTTATCTACAGCATGAGCTGGAGAGAGTATAGGTCTGTGTGACTTTGTCTACTGGGAAAGTACATTCAGCTGTGCTTAGAATTAGTCATTCCAATTCTATAAAAGCAGGGGAAATTATCACATGTTAATTTCTGCTGACCTCTTTTATGTTAAGCCATGTAAAGTACTTTTTAAATTATAAAGCTGATTTGATTGACTAGGAGTTTAGATGAGTTAAGGAAGAACTGAATTGAAAATCAGGTTATAAATCATTTCAGCATGGCATTTGGACAAAATATGAAGATAATCTGAGTTTGCTTACGTTCCTCTGTCAGGAAAATTTAACAGAATTAGCTTTCTCTTGACATTTCCAATAATCTTCAGATTTGGCCAAATCAGAAGTAATACATTACCACATGAATAACATTCTGCTTAGTACTCGACTTTCTACTTATTCTGTTTGAAACCAAGAGGGACAAAGGCCTATAAACATTAGTTTCAAACTGGAATAAGGCTTTTTCAATTCTGATACAATTCAGGAACAGACTTGGCCATTGTAATCATACTCTAGAAATGGGATATGCGGTGGGGAGAGGAGGGCAGTAGCAGAACAGATCTGTAGTCCTGAGAATGAGAATGTCCATTTGTTTCTCCCATGAAAAAATGATTAATGCCAACACATTTTTAGTAGAATGTCCAAATAAATGCAATTCAACATGTATTTATTTTTTAAAGTTTTTATTGATCTTGTTTGTTTTGACATCAATGTTTCCAGGCCCTTTTTCCCAGAGAGCTATCCTTTATGACAGAACTCCTTAGCGTAGAGTCAGTGAACATTTTTTCAATAGTTTGATAACTATATTTCAGTACAATTTATTTCTTTCTGATCCCTTGCATTTTATTTCTATGTATTTAAAAATACTATTCTGAGAAGTGGTCCATAGGCTTCACTACATTGCAAAAAGGGGTCCATTACTCACAGAAAGGTTAAGAACCTATACCTTAAAAAAAGGAAGAAAGTAGGGTGAGGGATGGGAGCAGATCAGCAAAATGAACCAATACATGGCTTGAGTTTGATGGTTTCAGCAGTGTTCCACAAACATAGGCTCCTACCTCTTCAAGAAGGAGAGGGTCCTCTTTGGGACCAAGTTTAGCAAGCATTTGTTAATCTCCTATTATGTGCTAGAAACCAAGACAGAAAAGAAAATTATTTCTTGCCTTTAAGGATCTTACATTGAATTCTTAGGGTGTTATCCTCTGTTTCCATGCCTTTGGAATATATTTCAAGTTAAAAATGAGTGTTCTTAATTAGGTGACTCTAACTATAATCAAAACTTTCCCCCTACTTAATAAAATAAAGTTTTTAAAGTTTTTTTTTTTAAATCTTACTGATCATATTTTTGTAAAATCATTGAGGGTGTTGAGTGGGGATCTCACAGTCATTCCTGTATATTTCTTACCAAAGAAATTGTTGTTTGGTCTTCAAAGAGGACTAATGACAACACAAGTGATGTCTTGGCTTGCATGTAAAAGGTATTGAGATTCTGAGGGGAGGCCACTCTTGAAGTATTTTAAGGTACTTGCAGGACTGGGGAGGAGACTGGTACAGTGGGAAAGAGTTCTGTGTTAGGAATTGGAGGAGCAGAGTTCTACCCCTGGGCACTTGTGTGACTTTGGGTAAGTTACTTAACCTTTCAGGATCTCAGTTTCATGGAATCATAGACGTAGACCTGGATAGGATCTTGGAAGCCATTTAGTCCGACCCCCTAATTTTCAGGAGGGGGAACTGGGGCCTATGGCAATTGAATAACTTCCTCAAAGTCGCACAAATAAATCAATAAGCTTTTATTAAATGCCTATGATGGGGAAGGCACTGGGGCTACAAATACAAAACATGAAACAATCCCTATTCCCCAGGAACTTAGAGTTGAGATTTAACTGAGGTCTCCTGACTTCAGAGTCAGTGATTTTTTTGCTATAATACACTGCTTTCTTCCTGTAAAATGACAGGGTTAAGCTAACTTGTAAGGCCCTTCTAGCGCCCATTCTTGTTTTCCCTCTCCCTCCCTCTTTCTTTTTCTCTCTCTCTTTCTCTCTGTCTCTGTCTCTCTATCTCTTTCTCTCTCTCTCCCTCTCCATATATATCTATATATATAGACATAGATATATCTCTCTATATATAATGACTTAACTGTTTTATTGAATCTAATCTAATAAGAATTTATAAGTTAAATTTTTTTCTTCTTGAGAGTAAAATGTGGGTGATTGAGTGAACGAATCAGGCTACTAGAAATGGGACACCATGTAGATAATTTTGTTTTTGGCATCATGTAGCTACAACCATCAACTTTAGTTATAATTGCCTGTATTTAAAATTTTTACCCAAACCAGAAAACATTTAGTTGCTATTTTGCCATTTTTGATCTTAGTCCAGAGATTGTTTCCACTTAGAACACAGCTTTTTGTAAGAAAAGCAAAATGAAAATGGCTCCTTTAAACTGTAGCCCTTTAAATGCATTTTTTTTTTTTTACCATTTTCTGTGCCATGCTGAATAAAAAAAAAAATTATGCACAGTCTTTGGGGAAAAATTAATGAGGCACAGCAATAAGTGGTTAATACAGCTTCTGCCTGCATATGGAATTTCCTACCTATTTACTTATGTAACAATGCTGTTGTGAAGCCGTTCGGCATTGTTCCTTGATGGCTACATGATTGGCTCTTGTGTACTGTTTGTTCAGGGCAGCTGTGTTTGAGGGTTTGGTTGTTTTCCCTTGACATCTTTTTGTAGAACAAACAAATAGAGGCTCATCCCCCAGCCTTCATACAGCAAGATTATGCTCCTGGGGCAGGGAGTGGGGGGGTTAAGGGTGTGGAAGAAAAACAATGTGAAGGAATCATATCTCTAATATGTTAGCCTTAAACATGTAATCAAACACTCCTGCATTTGGATTGTTTCCTCTAGAATCCAGAGGTTCTTAATCTTTTTGTGTATGTCCCTTTTATGGATCTCTTTGGCATTCTGGTGAAAACCTAAGGACCCTTTTGTAGGATAATGTTTTTAAATAATTGAAGGAAATGCTCAATTTTGGCTAGAGCATAGTGGAAGTAAAGATCTCCTTTATTTTTCCTACCTAAAGAGAAGGTTTCGTAGATCTTCTGAAATCTGTCCATGGACCCTAGATTAAGAACTTCTACTTAAGAAGCCAGGTTTAGAGGAATAGTGACTCCAGTGTGGAAATTCTTGTGATTCAGGCACAATGAAATTTAAATGGAAATGAATATTAAAATGGATCAATATGATATAAAAACTAAATTAAAAACAACAATAATCAAAACCCACCAATTTGTCCAACCTTTCTATGGTGACTCTTCTTTTATTCTCTATAAGTTAAATAGAAGGAAGACTCAATCAACATGCATTTTTATTAAGCACTTACTATGTGCCAGGCATCAGGAATATGTGATTAAAAGTGAAGCAATTCCTACCTACAAGGGGCTTACATTCTTATGAAGGAGACATTAAAGGCACATATAAATATATATGGCACAAACATAAAATAAATAAATAAATATATTTGTTGTTGAGTCATTTCAGTCGGGTCTTAAGCTCTTTATGACGCCACTTGGGATTTTCTTGGCAAAAATACCGGAGTAGTTGGCATTTCTTCTCCAGCTCATTTTACAGATGAGGAAACTGAGGCAAAAAGGGTTAAATGATTTGCCCAGGGTCACACAGCTACTAAGTGTCTGAGACTGGATTTGAACTCAGGTCCTCTTTACTCCAGGCCAGCACTCTTTATCTACTGCACCACCTAGCTGCCCAAAGAAATACATGCAAAGCAGTTAAATACAAGGTAGCTTGAAAGGGGCATGAGGAGTTAGGATGACTTCCAGCAGAAGATGGTACCTGAGCTGCATCTTAAAGGAAGAGAGGGACTTTGAGGCAGAGATAAGTAAGGAGTACCCAGGTACAAAAGCACACAGAAACAGGAGAATGGAGTGTCATGTAAACGTATTGGCAAAGGTAGGATTTGATACTTCCAACGACCTCTTCTTATGAATATTTTCGTCAAACAACAACAGGCATTTATGATGTGTCAGGACCTGTGTTCAGGACACATGGGCAAATGAAATAGTCTCCAGCCTTCCTGTAGGGGAAGATTACCTGTACATATGCATATAAATATATACAAAATAAATTTGAAGTATGGTGAGTGGGGCTTGAGACATATAGCTGGGAGGAATCAGAAAAGTACTTGTGGGAAAAGGTGGCGTTGGAGTTGAGCTTTGAAGAAAACTAGGGATTTTGAGAATTGGAGGGGAGGAATGTGTGTCCTGGCCTTTACAAAAGCATGGAGATAGAAGGTTATGTTTAAGGACTAGAAAGGAGGCCAGTCTCCTTATTTCATAAGATATGTGAAGTAAAGCAATCAATGATGACTAGAAAAGGTAAGTTGAAGCTAAGTTGTGAAGGGCTTTAAATACTAAACAGAGGAGTTTGTGTCTGAATTTTAGAGATTCTTGAAACTGGAACATTGTTGGGTGAAAAAGTAATGTGGTCAGACCTTTGCTTTAGCAGCTGAAGGGATCTCAGAAGCCATCTAGTCTGACCCCTTCTTTGTCTAGACTAAGAAACTAAGGCTCAGAGAGACTGTGATCTATTCATGGTCACACAACTAATAGGTATCAAAGGCAGGATTTGAACCAAGTTCTCACCAAGTCTGGCACTTTAGTTCCTACATCACAGTGCCTCTCACTACACCACACTGTCTCTCTCTTTTTCTGTAGTCTTTTATTCATCGCTGAAGATGACTCAATCCTTAATCCATCAGCACTTTCAGTGGTTGAGCACAGTTTATCTGGGCCATATATCATCAGGGATAGTTGGATTCTTTATTAGGATCAGAAACACTGATTTAGAGCTGGAAGAAATATCTGAAGTCACCTGGATCAATCTCCTTTCTGAGAGGAGAAAATGGGCCCATAGAGTAAGTGGCATGGATAGAATTTGAATTTTGGTCCTGTCATTCCATCAACAAGCATTTATGAAATGCTCACTATGTGCCAACCCCAAGGAATACAAAGGAAGGCAAATTCAACATGCATCTTATTTTCTCCTTATTAAATTGATACTTAAATTCATTATTGGGTTAATGGTCAAAAGAAAGTTGTAAAGAAATTTTCAATTGGTCTAATTACATTTTGAAAATTATTCAAAGTGTTACTTAAATTGGCTTTACTCACTTTTCTTGACTAGTGCTCTCTTAGACACTCTTTTAGTTATCCCATATAAGTAAAATTGTGCCTCTACCATACTAAAAATTTGACAGAATAGATATGTATTTGACTAATATAGCCTATATTGTGAGACAATAAGCAGCCTTGGGAAACATAATAGGCTCAGAATTCCCCTTCCACTACAGAGTTTCATAAATACTGAATACAGAATTGAGAAAGCAAAAGTAGAGTTTAATTTCACTTGGGATTTCTTGAATTCATATACTTATTTTTATGAGCTGATGTAGTGTAATGTTATTTCCATGATAACTATGGAAAGTAATCTTTTTGTACATTCTGTAGGCAGTCCTGCTGGAGACTATTGTGGAAAGACATGCTTGGGAGAAAGAGACAATCAGTGGTTGGGGGTCAGTCTTTCCAGACAACCAAAAGAGGATGGAACTATTGTGGTATGTATTGGCATTTTGTCCTCATTTGGTGTTATGCAAACATTTATAGCATGGGTACTGCTATTACATAATTTGCATTTGTATTTCATTCAGGCTTGTGGACACCGATGGAAAAATATATATTACATGAAAAATGAATATAAGCTTCCCAGTGGTGTTTGTTATCTAATGCCCCCTGACTTGCGAACAGAGCACAGTAAAAGAATGACTCCCTGTTATCAAGGTGAGGTGAGATTGTGATATTGAATTATGGGAAGCAAATATATGTTACTTTAAAAATGTAGATACATCTTTGTTCATGATTCCCAAGTTGAAATATATTTTTGCCTACAGAAAAATAGGTTCTATGTTTTTCCTTAGTTATTTAAAAAAAAAATTTCTTCCTGACTGCTTGTAATATTTTCTCCTTGATATGAGAACTCTGGGATTTGGCTATAATATTTCTAGGAGTTTTCTTTTTGGGATCTTTTTCAAGAGGCAATCAGTAAATTCTTTCCATTTTTATTTTTCCCTCTGGTTCTAGAATATCAGGGCAATTTTCCATGAGAATTTCTCGAAGGATGATTTCTAGGCTCTTTTTTTGATTTTGGCTTTTAGACAGTTCAGTAATTTTTAAGTTTTCTCTCCTGGATCTGTTTTCCAGGTCAGTGGTTTTTCCAGTGAGATATTTCACATTGCCTTCTATTTTTCCATTTGTTTGGGTCTGTTTTATAGTATCTTGATTTCTCATAAAGTCATTAACTTCCATTTGCTCCAGTTGAATTTTGAAGAAATTATTCTCTTCAGTCAGTTTTTGAAATTTCTTTTCCATCTGGCCATTTCAGCTTTTTAAGGCATTCTTCTCTTCATTGGCTTTTTCGGCCTCTTTTGCCATTTGATTTATTCTGTTTTTTTAAGGTATTATTTTCTTCACTCAGGCTATTGACTCACTTCTCATGATTTTCTTGCATCATTCTCATTTCTCTTCCCAATTTTTCCTCCACTTCTCTTACTTGATTTTCAAAATCCTTCTTGACTTCTTCTATGGCCAGTGACCAATTCATATTTTTCTTGGAAGCTTTTGATGCAAGAGTTTTGACTTTGCTGTCTTCCTCTGGTTCTGTGTTTTGATCCTCTTTGTTCCCCCTCCCCCCCAAAAAAAATTTCTATGGTCTGATTGAGCTTCCTCTGTTTGCTTATCTTGCCAGCCAATTACTTGACTTTTGAGCTCTTTGCCATGGTAGAATTCTGCTTCCAAAGGGAGAGAGCTGTGTCTCAAATTGCTGGAGTTTTCGCCATTGTCACAGCTGTGAGGAGGAAGCCCTCTCTATAGCCACTGCAAGCTCTAGCACACTGGCATTCCTCACCCCAGGACCACCACTCAAGACTGCAACCCAGACCAAGCAGGTCAAAGCAAGAACAATTACCCTCTGAATGGTCGCGTGGTCCCCTTATAATCTGCAGGCCAGGATCTCTGGAAGCAGCCATGGGGCAGCAGCTGCAGCCACCACATTACTGCTGCCACTTCTCCCCCTGGGGGCAGGGGCTGGACCATGCTCTTCTCTTACCCAATTCCCTACTGACCTTTTTCTTTCTCTTTAGCATTTATGGGTTGAGAAGTCTGGAACCACCATAGCTGCCAGTGATTCACTGTCCTGAAGTCTGCTCTGGCCAATCTGGGCTGCTGGTTGGGGCTGACCTGGCTCTGGGCCTATGTGGTTCACATGGGACTGTGCTCAGCTCCCAGCTCCATGTGATAGACCCTTCTTGTTGGCCTGCCAGGCTGCCTTCAGTGGGAGATTTGTTTCTCTCTGTCACTTTGTGGCTTCTGTAGCTCTAAAATGTACTTAGCATCATTTTTTTATAGGTATTGGAGGTGGTTGGAGCAGGAGATCAAGCAAGTTCTGGTATTTACTCTGCCATCTTGGCTCTGCCCCCCTCCCCAATTATTTCTTTAACTCCTAAAATTACTCCTCTTTCATTTTGTATGCTGTAGCTAGTAGGGCTAGCTCTAAATAATTAATGAAATGTATGTACTTAAGGGGAAAGATATTATAGTCAGTTCTTTTCTATTTGGATAGGGGATGAGTTCTGCCAATGCAGTAGATAATTAAGAATAATTTATATTTAGTTTTGGAAATTAAAAATGTGTTCTCTGTAGTTATAGTCAAAAATAAATGTTTCCGATGTTCTGGAAATGCATTGCCCTTCCAAAAAAATAGCGAAGCTGTTCAGTGAAGATTACTCTATTTGTTTAATTTCCCATTCATTTCAACACTTCTCAGAATCCTTTAGAGTCCAAGCAGAGTTCTGTGTGTACATTCTCTCTGTCTCTGTTTTGCTGTTTCTGTGTCTCTGTGTCTGTCTGCCTGTTTCTGTCTCTGTCTCTTTCACCATCTCTGTCTCCACTTCTCTGTCGCTATTTCTTCTTGTTCATTCACCTTCTCTTGTTTAGGTGCATAAATAAGTGAAATTTGAAAAGCTTTTCCTTCCTGATCTAGCCAGGATGTGGGCAACTTGTAGGAGTCATAGTAACACCAGGCTTGTAGGTTGAGTAGACACTAATGTCAATATGAAATGGAAAGTGAGACTTTATATATGACCTTTTGGGATGCCCTTGAGAGTTCTCCCCAACCCTGATGCCAGCCTGGCCATCTTTCTACCCACAGCCTACCAATTTCACTCATCTATCACCCTCCTTTACGTGTGAGGTGTACACACACATACACCTAGAGCATTCTTTTTCTATTGTCCTTTAAATTCCTTCTTCTCCCTATCAAAAAATGGTAGTAAAGACAGCAAATGTTGAGGTGTATGAAAGACTTGTGACCCAGAACTGTCTTTTGCACTCATTGCCAATAGTTGAAACTAAGAGTACTAGTTGATAAAGGGGAAATTTAATCATCTGGTTTTTTATTAACGGTATAGCAAATGTCCCATTTGACTGATCTTTAAAGGTAATATTGACTGGATTCTTCCCCTACTGATTTGACTTCTCATTTTTCTAGCATATTGAAGTAGGCATAGAGTGTTAGAAATCTAACCTCTATTTCTTTAAGCTCCCTTAAGCCTGCAATATATTGCATTTAGATTGGAGAGGGGTAATTTATGTTTAGTGAAATAATCAATATCAGTGTGTAATAAAAATCTCCACCCAATACATCTGCTGCAGCTGTTAGAGTTTCAGTTAAAATAGTTATTTGGAATACACTGTCATCTGTTCAATGGAAGAGAAATGGGAATTGGGGATCTTAAATACTAATCTTGAATACTTCACTTACAAATTATGTGACCACATGCAAATTCTTTAATGGGGGGGACACTTCATTTTCTTCTGCAAAAAATGAAATCTGTGCCTTCTACAGGAGAGATGTTTGGGGGCTAAATATCATAACTGGAAGGGACCTTAATCAGATCACCTATTCTAGCTTCTGACTTTATAAAGGAGGAAATTGAAGAGGAATAGGGAAAGGGGGCTGCTACAGTGTCTGAACTGATTTGCCTTATGTCATAGAATATGATGAAGACTAGAGTTTGGATTTTTGAAGTCCAGCCCTAACCTGCTTTTCTCTGTATTATTACATGTAAAATAGTTTTGAAATTTTCAAAAGATGATGATCTGTCAAATAATCAACAAATACTTAAAGCACCTACTATGTGCCACTTGAATAAAAGATGAGGGATGCAATCATAAAACGTGTGAATTTCTTTAGAATTTTATAGACCTCAGTTCTATTTCCCCTTAGCTTTTGCTTTTAGAGATTGAAATTCTTATTTTGGCCCTGCCTTTATATAGTATCCTGTTCCATTGTCTTGACCATTTTGCTGCCCCTCTCTTGACCTTTTCCCTCTTACTTCCAATCCAAGAGACAGAACACTAAGCTAAACAGATGGATGCTGAGGATTCATATTCAATGAATGAAACAATCCCTCGGGGTTTACTCTCTTTAAAAACACAAGATAACAAAAGGCTATGCCTTTAAAGAAATTTTAACATCAAGGGCTTATAAAGTCATATAGAGTGAATGTGCTATTTTAAAAATAGTTCACAAATTATTTTCCTTTTTTTTTCTTTAGATTATCTGAAAAAATTTGGAGAACAGTATACATCATGTCAAGCTGGAATATCTAGTTTTCACACAGAGGTAAGTATTAAATTCTTAAAAAACAATTTAAACTTTTGGAACTTTAGAATCTTCTTACGTCTTTCATATGATTGATATTATACTTTTTGACATTGCAAAATGTGCAAGGCTTAACATAATATAACTTTCCTCAGAGTAGCCTATATCCTAATCTTTGTTCTTTAAATTTATATTTTGAGAAAATTTTAATAAATGAACAGTGTGAAGAATGTCTTATCCTGAATGTCCTTTTAAAAAAGATAATATTGAAACACATCAAGCTTCACTTTACTGAAGGATAAATTTTTACATTTTATAGAACCCATACTTAAAACATAAGTACCCAAATGTATTAAAATTAGTTACAAACTGTAGGAAGAGGAACTGTAGATCTGCATTTTTCCCATTAATAAAATTTCTCTTGGAGCAAAATTTGTCTAGTTTAGTGTTCTGCCTCTGACAGTGAGATGAACATGA
The DNA here is from genome assembly GCA_028646515.1 of Pseudochirops corinnae. Lineage (NCBI taxonomy): Eukaryota > Metazoa > Chordata > Mammalia > Diprotodontia > Pseudocheiridae > Pseudochirops > Pseudochirops corinnae. The sequence goes on along the minus strand of CM053588.1, from coordinate 231,872,701 downwards.
AAAAATCAAGAGAAGAGCTGCGAAATGGTCAAGACAAAGGGATAAGCTGCTATTTAAAGGCAAGACTCAAATGATAAGGACTTCAGTCTCAAAAAGCAAACTTGGGGGAAACTGAAGTCTGTAAAATTTTGAAGAAATTTGTTTTGTGGATATATCCCTAATCACTTATTCAAAGACAATCCCATGTCTGTGCTCTTCCAAAACACCTTCTGTGCTTTAAATTGATGATACATCTTCAGTAATCCTTTATTTTAGAAGCCACTGGCTTTCCTGATCAAGAAGTAAAATTCACATGCTAGTTTATTCTTAGAGTTTTCTTCAGAAGCCCTTTGAATGGAAGTTATTGGTTATTTGTAATAAATTGATTATTGGTAATGTTTGTAATATGATTGGTTTTGTTATTATTATAACCATTGGTTATAATATTGGTTATTTCTAATATATTGGTTATTTGTAATAAATTCTTTGGTATTAAAAGTGTCTTTTTCCCCAATGTATTAAATGTTCACATAAAACATCTCTGTTCCAGTCTTTTGCAATAAAATATTTTCACATTGGTAATAAAGGTGCTTTATTTTCTTTCCAGGATTTAATTGTTATGGGAGCCCCTGGATCACATTACTGGACAGGTTCACTCTTTGTGTACAGCATTACTACAAACAAGTACAAGGCTTTTGTGGACAGACTGAATGAAGTAAAATTCGGAAGCTATCTAGGTAGTGTAAAAAATTTAACACATGTTTAATAACCTTACGTCTACAAGGAGTAATAAATGTTTACTTAAAGTTTAGATACATAATGGATATGAGACCATTAATACTTCTCAGAGTTCAGAAATAGCTTGTTTAGCCACAGAATCCCTTAATTTATGTTCATCTGAATGTTACATTTGCCAGTTGTATTTTTTTGTGCAAAAATCACTGTGTTGGGGATGCAGAGTTCCAGAGTCTCCATTCACATAAGCCTTGTGAAGTAGAACGGGGAAGAGTCTTGCCTAGGAGGAATCCTAGGTCATTATGGCCATGTTTATAAAAGGTCCACAAGAATACAAATTATATGGGTGATGATGTTTTTTTTTTAAAATATTTGATAATGGTTAATCTATCTTTATATTAAAATTCCCTTTATACCTAAGTAATTCAGTTTAACAAACACTAATGGAATGTCTGCACTGTAAGTGCCAAGCACCAGTAGAACAATAATTAAAAATGACATAGCCCCTGGCATCAAGGAGCTTACGTTCTACTAGAGCAGTGGTTCTCAACCTGTGGGTTATGTTCAATGTGTAACAATGAAAATACATCCTGCATATCAGATATTTACATTACAGTTCATAACAGTAGCAAAATTACAGTTATGAAGTAGCAACGAAAATAATTTTATGGTTGGGGGCCACCACAACATGAGGAACTGTATTAAAGGGACGCAGCATTAGGAAGGTTGAGAACCACTGCACTAGAGAGTTGTTGATAGTTAGAATTCTTTTTAAAGGACAAACACTTAACAAAAAAAAATTTTCTCTGTGACCAAAATAGATAAAATAGAACATATAGTTTGGATTTTTCTAGGAATCTTAGATTTGTTAGAGTTAAATCCAAATTTGTTGTGAAAGGAATGTTTCTCTAATCCTTAGGAAATTGTAACTGATAACCAGAATACTAGGGTTAGTTCAAGAATATTTAATGTCGGGGTTTTTTTTAACTTTCTGACTCTTCATATGAGCATCCCATGCTTAGAAGTAATGATGCCAAACTTGTAAGCAGTCTTGATTTTTTCCCATGTAAAATAATATTGTTCCATTTGTATTTTAACATTTTTTTGCTTACCTCTGAAATATATTTTAATACTTTTACTTATCCTAGGAAATAAGTCTAAAAGAGAATAAACATCATTTTATAAGTTATGCAGTTCATATTTTACAAACCAAAATCAAGAACATTCATAATGTGAATTCAATAACATTCATCTTTTCAGATGAATCTGATTTAATTTGTTTTTGGCTTTTGAATTACATTTCATTTATATGGAAACATTCCTACTATGGTCCTACTACTATATAGTCCTACTAGTTGTTTTGGCTGTAACACGACAAAAGTCAAGAGAACTGGCTGTTGAGGGTTTTGTTTTCAATTTTTAGGCTCTTCTCTAAAGCTACTTGTGTTGAAATAGGGTTTGATGTTGACAGATAACCAGACTTCTAAGATAACATTGTACCAACCTATAGGAAGACTATTACTTTATCAATTTTTTTTATTAGCCCTCTGGGTACTTCTTGTCCTTAAGGCAAATTTTATTTAGGTGTAAGTACAGGAAATAATACTCCTCAGCTAGTGGTCATTCAGGAAATTTGTATAATAAGCTGACTGACTAAAAATGTACAGGGGACTAGAATACATTCAGGAAGCATGTAGACACTTGTATCTGGCCTAGTCATAAAGTTCCAAAGGAATCCTACAGAGATAATCAGTTGAAAGTATTTCCAAAAGCTTTTATCTGATCCAGAAGTATGTAATATATATTATTTCATTTGATTAAGAACTCACATAGCATGGCATTAACTAATATGGAAATATGTTTTACCCAATTACACATATATAACCTATATCAAATTGCTTACCATCTTAGGGAAGAAGGAGGTTAGGATGGGAGAAAATTTGGAACTCAAAAATTTTTTAAATGAATGTTAAAAATTATCTTTACATGTAATTGGGAAAAAATTAAATTTTACACATACACATACACATGTGGCATGGATTGTGGGTAGGATGGAATTACCATTACCTTCTTGTACCCTATGAGAGTGCCTGAATTTTAGAGATTTTTCTCAGGGGCAACTAGCTTTAGACTTCTTAGATCTATCCAGGAAATATGCAGACTTTAATCAATTTAGGATATAAATTACAGGATAATGAAAGACTCTTTCCCAGGGAGAATGACTTCTGGGTATGTGGCTTCATGATTTATATTGCATTGCTGAAGTGGCTGAATTTTAGGTATTCCTCTGGTAATGGTTCTTTTTCATTCTCTTTCTTATCTCTCTGTGTCCTGATATTTTTTTGACAAGAACGAATTTTTTTTAGTATCCTGACTTTTCCCAGGGGTCAGACTTTTAATACAGCATTAGTATAAATTGATATATTGACTAAATGATTGAACATAATTGAAAAAAGAATTGTTTGACATAGAATTTTTTTTTCATTTTAGTGTTTTTCTAAAATCAGAACTACGGCACTGCTTCATATTAGGGAATTCAAGAACACTTTGTTTTCCCAATAAAAAATGTATTATTTTTGTATAACTGCGATAAATAATTGAAGAAATGCAACATAGTGCAATTGTTTTTAAAAATCAGAAAGATATAGTTTAGAACACCTAACTCAGGTGTGGGGAACCTGCAACTTCAAGGTCATATGTGACTTTATAGGTCCTTGGGGTGCAGCCTTTTGACTGAGTCCAAGTTTTACAAAACAAATCCTTTTATTAAGGGAATTTGTTCTGTGAAGTTTGGATTCAGTCAAGGGCAGCGCTGTGGACCCGTCTTGAGGCTGCAGGCTCCTCCACCCCCGAACTTATGGATGTTTTATGTGGTGTGAAGCTATATCCCCATAATGAATTTCTTTTTGATGCTCCCCTTCCTCCCAAGGATATGCTGTTGGTGCTGGTCATTTTCGAGATCACCAGCGTACGGAAGTAGTTGGAGGAGCTCCACAGCATGAGCAGATTGGTAAAGTAAGGATTGTATTTTTTTGTCATTATTTACTTGCCGACATTCAGTACAAATTTTGATAACGGCTGAAAAGAGTATAGCAGAAGGGAATCTAGAAGCCTTGAGGAGTCAAAAAAAATGTATTTTGCTGATAATATTATATGGTATTATTATGTATCTAGTACATGATAATAAGTGCTCTTGTTATAAAGGCTGCATAATAGTGTTTAACAAAGGAACATACTTTTAGGCTGGCTATAGGTTATGTTTTGTGTTTGGGCAGACAAAAATTTTTCCCCTTTTAACATAGTCAGCATTTCTACTTTTAGCAGTTTCATTTATTTTGCTATCACTAAATGAAGGTAATTCGGGAATGTGTTTTAATGTTTAAATGGCATAGTATAGAAACAAAAGTTAGCCCTTATTTGTTCGTTAGCCCCTTACAGGTTGTATGAGTGGTAAGACTTTAATGGAATATAAATGGAAGCTGAGGAAGAACATGGGGAAGCAAACTCCCTTCTTCTAGCCCTAGCTCTATCATCTTATGCAAGTCATGCTTCTTAGGCCTTAGTTTTTTGCCTTGGTTTTCCGAAAATGGGCATAATATTAGTTATACCCTATTCAGAGGGGGATCTCATAAGATAATGATGGCAAAGTGAATTAGCAACATCAACTGATATACACACAAAAAAAATATTATTAGGTGTAACATTGAACAACTAACCATACTCAGTTTATCGATCTTAAACTATAGGCTTTTAATTTAATTAGCTAATATTTTATTAGACAAATAAGAGACCTTAGAATGAAATGAAAAGAGGGTTTTACCATCTGTAAATGTAATTTAAGGATAGCTTTTTTGACTTTTTTAAAAATCTTTTAGGCATATATCTTCAGTGTTGAAGCAAGTGAACTGAATATATTGTATGAAATGAAGGGGAAGAAGGTAATGTTTCTGTCTTTCTTTACTCACTGAACTTAAGGTGATACTGCTTCTCAATCAATATAACTAGGTTACTTTGACTTTGTGTAGCTTGGTTCATATTTTGGAGCCTCAGTTTGTGCGGTGGATCTCAATGCAGATGGCCTCTCCGACTTACTTGTTGGTGCTCCGATGCACAGTATTGTCAGGGAAGAAGGAAGAGTTTTTGTTTACATCAACTCGGGCTCAGTAAGTCATCTGATGTCAGTAGTTATTTTCAAATATTTTATGTAATTGGAAGGAGAATCGGACTGTTCCTTACTTTTGTCTAAAACCTGTGATTGATTTAACTGAGAACTGTTTTCACCTGGTTAAGTATCTTGTTGATTACTTTAAGTGGGGTGGGAGTAATTGGTTGGTTGGCTTAATTTACCTCGACCTTCTTAAGAGTGTGCGAGAACTTGCTAAAGAGTGAGCATGATGTTATTAATGTCCATTTAAGTCATTTTGTGGAAATTTCACCCCAAAATATAAGCTTCCTTCATTTAATTACCTTTGTCTTTCTGCTGAAGTATGGTCAGCCTATGAGAGGAAACCAAACAAATCTCACTTCTAATCTTGAGTTTTCAAGTTTGTTTTCTTGATTGGTTAGACTTGTCAGCCACAAAGATGAAAGGTCTTTGATAAAAATCTTTGACTTCTGTCAGTGAAATAAAAACCCTGAGGAAATTGCCCATCTAGACATATTGAAGCAATTTTGCCTAAATGAAATCCTTAAGTGAATTCCTTAAATAAGCCTATCTCAATTTTATTTGATTTCAGTACCAATGAAAACAAATTTATAACATAAATTTGAGGAATTACACAAGATTTTTCCTTACCTTGAGATTCACATCTCAGTTAACAGTTTTTGTTCTGTTCTTCCCATGGTGAAGATTGTTCTCCTTGATAGAAAAAACAGAAATGGCAAAGGGTTGAATGGTTTTATCTTCATTTAATTATTTCTTCCCATTGTCCTATTCATCCTCAGTAATGATTCTTTCTATTCTTTGGCATTTTCCTTGCCAAAATAGTGTTAAAAATGTACTGTTAAAATATGGTTAAAAAAGCAACCCTTTTATTCATAACATTCCCCACCATATTTCATTCTTTTGAGTGCAGCATTCTTAGAACTATTCCCACAAGACCACTTTTCTTGTTCATTTGCCCAGCCCCTGTACATGTTTCTTTTTTATGTCATCTACCTTAGTCTTTTAGTTCCTTGTGCATCTTCATTATAGTCTTGTTAGATAACTAGCCCATTTCTTCTCCCATTATAATCATTTTGTTATTTGTTCATGAAAGTATTCCATACCTCTGGGATCCACTTCCTCAGAGGATTTTAGGCCATAAGGTCCTACTTATCCTTTTGCAGAATTTTTGATATTTGCCTTTCTCTTTCTTTATAGATCATGAACTTTAAAATGGCATAGTAATTTCCTCCAAAGTTCCCATTCTTCTCCCTTGGTAGTCTTCTCATTGACTACAGTCTTGTCCATAATAGCAGTTCTTCCAAAACCTCCTAGTAGAGGGCCCTATGTATATAACAATTCTACAAACAACAGATTCCAACAAACAAAATTTGTTTTTGCATAGATGGCAAATCTCAGTATGCATTTTTCCCCTAGATTTTAGGGACTTAAAAAAATCGATGTTGAAACAGTAATATCAGATTACAGCTCTAAATGATATAAGGGTCTGTCATGACACTTTTTCCTCTTGTAGGAAGCAAAAATGAAAGAAATGGAAATTGAGCTGGTTGGAAGTGACACATATGCTGCAAGATTTGGAGAATCCATTGTCAATCTAGGGGACATTGATAATGATGGCTTTGAAGGTAATGTCAAATAAAATATTTTGTGGTTAATTTCACCTTACAAAGTCATGCATTAAAGTGAATATGATTGGATGTCATTGGCTCCTACAGGAAACAACCCAGCTTGCTGTGCTTTTAGAGTTCTTTTATATGCTTTTTATAGTTTCTTTATGGCCTCTTTCACTATCAACTGTTCTCTCTTGCCCCTGTAAGTATGTGTCTTGCCTTTCTAAGTACAGGGTTTAGGAGTACTTCCGTGAACCTAGGAGCCAGCTGGGATATATCCACATGGTTACAGGAATAAAAATATAATGCTTACTAATTATTTTAGAATTGGTGAGTTTTTCCTTTAAGAAATATGCAAATACCTACTGTCAAATTTAACCTTCTCATGTCCTCCCTATCCCCAAAAGAACATCTAGTTTTATTTGACTTTTTTGAATAAGAACCGTAGCTACATATATACATAGATACATATGTGTGTATGTATCTGTATATGTTTGCTGTTTAGTCATTTCAGTTGTGTCCAGCTCTTCATCACCCCATTTAGGGTCTTCTTGGCAAAGATACTGAAGTAGTTTGCCATTTCCTTCTCCAGATCATTTTACAGACGAGGAAACTAAGGCAGAAAGGGTTAAGTGACTTGCCCAAGGTCACATGGCTAGTGTCTGAGGCTCGATTTGAACTCAGGTCTTCTTGACTCCAGGCTGGGAGCTCTGTCCACCATGCCACCTAGCTATATCAGATATTAAAATAAGGTTGTAAAGTAAGAATGTCCCAGACAACTGACAAGATCCTTTATTGGGAGTAATTATCCTGATGTCTAAGATTCTGGCAGCTTTTCTGTTGGTGGAAAGAAGGTAGAAGGGTCTGCCAATGAATGTTGGAATGGAAAGAGTAGGTCAGTGTATTTCTCTGGTGGATACAGAGCAGAGTGGAAGTTTTCAGTAAACTTTGCCACGAGTTTTCCTGCAGTGTAGACTTGTATCATTCAGCATGAGTTTTTGATTATTTTAAAGAACAGAAAACATGCTGGATTCAAAAAGACATTTCTTCAAATAATATTTTTTGGTGTATATTTTGGCAATTAGATGGGCACCAAAATGGCATTTTTACTGGTTACATTTATATACATTGGCTCCATTGAATTCTTAATTTCTGAAAAATGCTGCACATCTCATTCCTCTTGGAATATTCACTTTCTATATTTCATTGCTTTTTTTGGTCTTAGATGCTGATGTGCACTAAGGTGTCCCAATTTGACCAAATTTTTTGTTCAGTAGCTTAAATTTCAGTTGACTATACCTACAAGGGTAAAGACCCCAGGATGACCTTAATTTTTTATTTCTCCTCTGCATTGTTCTCTTCCTTAATCCTTCTATTTTCCCATTATGGTGGTGGAAATGAGGTGGACTTCAAATTTCATCCTTTGGGTAGGTATTATAGGTGGATGGAAAGGTCAGATTTAAAAAAAGATACTCTTTTCCTTTCATTTTTTTCATACCCTAATCCATGAGTTCTAGTCAGAATTGGTATACTTTTATTGTACTGCTTTTTATGGCTGCCTTCTGTAGTAGGATTGTTACAAAACCAATTACTTTGCTGTAAAAGGAAGTGAGAAAATCAACTGTATTTACTGTGTCCAAATGATTTAATTCTAATGACTAGCATAGTAAAAAGAGAGTCGTGCTTAGCAAAGTAAAATTAGACATTTTCTGAAGAGGACACCAGTTTGGCTAGTATCCAGTGTGTGAACACCTCATTATGAGTTAGAGAAGGGTAGAGACTGTATGTCATGTAGTAGGCTTTTATTAGCTAGTACTGTATAAATAGGAGCATGTGATGTGAAATTCCTGGTTTTGTTGATTTTTAAAAATTATATTAGTTGATCTAGTGCCCTCTGCCTTCACTTAGATATTTTAAGTTTGGTCTTAAATGTAAATATTCATGGTTTGGCTTATTTTGTCTTTCTAATTGGCATTTGAGAAATTTCAAATCATAGCCATTTTAGTTTATTTTCCAAAGATAGTATGGTTTCAGTTAGTTAGGAAATACTTATTCAGCACTTATCTTGTGGCAGGCAGTGCACTAAACATTGGAGATGCCAAAAAAAGGCAAAAACACGGTCCCTGTCCTCAGGGAGTTCACATTCTAAATGGGGAGACAGCGTGCTAACAGCTCTGTCTAGAGAAGCCATGTACAAAATAGAAGGTATCTCATAGAGACAGTGGGGAGAACCACAAACAGCTTCCTGCACACTTTTTTCTTGGAAATAATTTATTGACTGTTTTATAGAGTGATGAGTGACCTAGATGACAAGGGTTGAACACGTCTTTTCTCAAAAGAGTGTAGAAGCTAATGGAGGCAAATATAAAATACAAATTAAAAAAAAGCTTTCAGTTACTGATCTGTAACTTTAGTGTATATATAATGCCAAAGTAAATTCAATGCAAAAGATATTAAAAAAATTTTTTTAATATGAGAGGCACTGATATTGAAGATACAAAAAAAAAGGTGAAAAAAGTCCTGTCTTTCAGGAGCTTACATTTTCCTGGGAAAATACAACATGCCCACAGATGGTTAAATACAGCGTAACTGGTGGTACAGTGGATAAAGCAGCAGGAGTCAGGAAGACCTGAGTTCAAATGTGGTTTCAGACACTCACTAGCTGTGTGATCCTGCACAAGTCATTTAATCCTGTTTGCCTTGGTTTCCCAATCTATAAAATAAGCTGGAGAAGGAAATGGCAAACTACTCCAGTATCATTGCCAAGAAACCCCCCCCCCCAAGGGGGTCACAAAGAGTCAGATGCAACTGAAAATTATTAAAGACAACAATAACTTAAAGAGGGAACTTTAAAAACTGAGAGAACTAAGAAAAGCTTTATGGAGAAGGTGGCATCAGAGCTGAGCCTTGGGGAAAACTCATTTAAAAGCCAGAGTGTATGTGATGCAAGATAGATAGAGTGGAACCAGATTGTGGAGAGTCTTAAAACAAGGATAAGAAGTTTATAATTTGTCTTTGAGATATTAGGAAGATACCAAAGGTTATCGAACAGGAAATTCACCTAGTGAGACCTGGAATTGACAAAGATTATCTTCCATCTGTGTGGAGGATAAATTAGAGAGGAATGGACTGGTTGCAGGGAGACCAGTTAAGAGATTATGATTACAGATAGAAGAGGTGTTGTAGTGGTAGAGATTACAAAGTTTGGTAACTGATTAGATGGGATGTTGGGAAGAGGAAAGAATTTAGTCTTACAAATCTGAATGGTTGTGAGGATAATGGGATCCTTAACAGAAGGAGGGAAGCTTGGAGGAAAGGTTTGAAATTAGGGGAAAAGATGATGATGAGTTCCATTTTGGAGAGATTGAGTTTGACATCTTCAAGTGGACATGCTTAGGAGACTCTTAGTGTTAAGGGGCTGGAGTTCAAGTGAGAAATTATGGCTGAGTATAAAGATTTAGAAAGTATTTGTGAAGAGATAATTGAACCCACAGGAACTAAAGAGGTCACCAAGGAAGAGAGTAAAGCTTTAAAAAAAAAAAGAAAAGAAAGGAGGGGCAGCTAGGTGGCACAGTGAATAGAGCACCAGTCCTGGAGTCAGGAGGACCCGAGTTCAAATCCAGTCTCAGACATTTAACAGTTACCTAAACGTGACCTTGGGCAAGTCACTTAACCCCAATTGTCCTGCCTTCCCCCCTCCAAAAAGCAAAAAAATGAAAGAAAGTAAAAGAATATCCAGGAAGAGATGGTGGTTCATAATGTCATAAGCCCAAAAAAGTCCAAAAGGATAAAGACTAAGAAAAGGCCATTGAATTTAGCATTAGACATTGTTGGTAAATTCTGAGAGCAACAAAAAGATGGTATCAGAAGGCTGATGGTAAGAGGTTGAAAAGCTGTGAGTAGTGAGAAGGTGTTGAGAGTATATAGCTCTTTCTAAGAAATAGGTTGTGAAAAGGGAGGCAAGGTGGATGATAGTTTGAGAGGATGACTGAATCAACTTAATACTTTTTAAGGATAAGAGATCAGAGTGTATTTTTAGGTAGCAGCAAAGGAACTAATACAAAGGAGAATATTGAAAAGGAGAGACAGAGAGAGAATGATCTCAAAAGAGATGACCAGGTATGGGGTGGAAGAAAAGGGCCAACTCTTCCTCAGAAACTAGAACAAAAGAGCAGAGGACGCTTGAAATGTAAAAGAGTTTGAGCTTTGGAGTCAGGGAGACAAGGGAACTGGTGACCTCAATTTTCTCAGTACAGTGGGAGGTAGAATTATCAGCTGAGAGCCAGGGTTAGAGTGTTATGGGGGACCTAAGATGTGAAGAAAGGTTTCTTTAGCAGCCATTGTGGAAAGCATAATAGTCAATCAGAGAAGAATAAAAGATTTGTTCCATAAGTGAGGGCTATTTGAGATTTGGTGGTAGGTGGTGGGTGGTGGTGGGGATTTCAAGAGCTGTCATTTTATTGCTGTAACCTCCCTCCACAAGTGCAGAATACAATTTATATTTAACTTAAAGTTTCAGAGAGTTGCTTGAGGAGTAAGAGACTTTACCATGGTCACATGGCATATGTAAACATAAATCTATATGCTTATCTACACACATATGCTCTCTGTCCATTTCTCTTTCTCTATTTGTACCTCTATCTCTTCATATATCTATATCATCTATAACTATATCTCTGTATCTCATCTATCTGTCTATATATTATATATTATACATATGCATACATACATACCTACATATCTATCTATCTATCTATCTATCTATCTATCTATCTATCTATCTATCTATATCTTCTGTCTGCTATGCCACATTGCCTCTCATTTGAAGTTGGATTAGATGTGGTTGAACACATTCATTGAATATGGTCTTCCAGATCTAACAAGCCTTCATTAGGGTGGGAGTTGGAAAAGAGAAGGCATATGGCAGGAAGAAAAGACATTGGGTCTTTGCAGGACATGACCAGTGATAGAGCAAAGGCAAGGGTTCCAAGATAAAGTACAACCTAGTTAAACTTGTCAAATATAAGGTCAAGACTGGGAAGAGGAGAAAATGGGGCCAAAGCAAGGATGACAGATTTGGAGACATGAGAACTTCTAAGGTCAGGTTTCCTTTTTTTGTACAAACCTTCTGATGCCTTTATCTCACTGAGGTTCATGGTCTTTGGTGGTTCTTAATTCTTAGCAGTGCCAAAGAATGTTTGATCAAGTTCCCAGAGGCTAGACTGTAGACTCATTCAAGGTGACAGGGCATAAGGCACATTGAGAAGCTACATGCTCTATGCAGAGCAAGGGTTCACATCTTACTTTCTGGAGATCCTGAGGACTTGTCAACACAGAGTCTTTAAAGAGCTACTGGCTCCCTTTGTTACTGTCTGGCAATAGAAAAACAATTCCTTATATTTCTTAGATTCCATAAGCTAATGTGACACATTTATCAGTAAAATCTAATATTAATCCCAGGATTCCTAGAAAGTTAGGTTTTGTTCATATATCTGTCAGAGCTAAAAAGTGAATGATGCCTTCAGCAGGGAAGGGGTAATTTGGAAAGTTGTTGATTAGAGGCTTATTTATTCTTCTTCTCTGAAGGCTCATCATTTATTTATTTTAAGTAAGATGTTTTGTCTTAATTGACGTCATTAGTGCCCATGAATAAATAAAACTATGCTTGAATTTCCATACACATAGCATTTCACAGCAGGGATCCAGGCTAAGTCAGCATTTAAATTGATTTACATCAGTATTCAAGCCATAGGCTCCTTATTTAAGCAAATGATTATTCTTCATACTTCAATATTTCAAGGATCTGTTATTTCATTGGTGTGGCTCTTTTCTGTACTTCCACAGATCATAATCCTTCTGTAATTTAATAGTGAGTTTTGAAAGCTGAAGTGCCAAATCTGTCAACCTAGTGATGAGCTTGGACATGCAGTCCATCACTGGAGACTCAAAACATTTCCAATATGGTAAAAACTATAAAAGCTTGTAATCTAATGTCATAGCTTTCAAGAACCCAGGATTACTCCTACACCATAATGGGATTTTAGGTAGGAATATAATGGAGATAGCCTTTGTAATAGAAGTATAAGCAGAGCCTTTAGTGGGTGCAATTGCTAATTGTTCTCTATGGTAGAAACGAGCTACTTGTTGGTCCTTGTTTTATATGTATGTATATGTTTATGTATGTATATTACTACTATATACAGCATTTGGAGGTGCCGCCTTCCCTCTCATGCTCAGACTCAAAAAAGTCTTAACTTCCTTAAGTTTGAGATACCGTATAGGTCAGCACCTGTTCAAAAGCATAGCTCTTGAGCCCCTCACTGACGTTTTTGCTTTTATTAGCCAGCCAGTAGACATTAATTCAAAGCAAAAGACATTTAGTCAAACAATGTGGCATGTAAAATGGAAAGTAAAAAATCCCCTATAAAAACATGGGGAACATTCTCACACATTGTTAAGCCACACACATGGGAAGGCCATATTAAGAGAACATGTATGAATGTAGAAAATACAGGAAGGGTACATACACACTAGGGGAGATTTGTGATTGTGGCGTTCACGTGGCCAATGCAACGGACTTCCCGTGCAGGACTATCATTGCCAGTGTCTTCTGGGGAAGTACAGCTACCTTCTGTTTGACATCATGTCTCTGTTCTCCAGTGGGTGTATCATCTCTGCTGGATATATCATCTTTCAGGACCTCCAGTCTCTACTGATCATACTGCTTCAAAGCACTGTGCATTTATGCCAAATGTAGCAATAACTAAGCTTTTCTCTACTGTGATCTACTGAGCTTCAGCTCTTCAGAGACATTTCTTCTTGGCCCCCACTTCTAAAGTGTAGTGATGTGAAAGCCACTCCCTGACAAGAATTATTTGTTAGTCTGTGTTTGAGACCTTGAGCCACCATACACACCTTATTAAGGGAACCACCACGAGCCAGCCAGAGCATCCCATGATGAAACTGTTCTGAGTTTGGGTTTTTTTTGTTTTTTGACTGTTTATGTTTGGTGTTGATTTGAAGTACAATCATGGACAGCTATCCACCTTGACAGAAATTATGTGTAAATTCTGTTAAATCTCCTATGGGGATCTTGCATTCCAGATAGGATATGTTGTCCCCCTAGCCAAAAATAGCCCCTCCAGGAACTTTCTAGATGCTAAGGCTATGAGGTTTACAGCAAGTCCAATATCCTTACCTCTTAGTATAAAAATGAAGTTGTGGAAGAACAAAAGCTAAGTGAAGAAGTCGTCGTTCCTTGTCTTCCCAGATCATGTTTCAGCTTTATCTACAACAAGGAAACCTTTGATTTTGCTTTATATTTTGCCTGTGCAAAACTTTGTTTTCTTCCTATATGCATAAATTATTTTTGAATATTTTCATATTTTACTGGACTGTAATTTATTTCATTCATGTGTGTCCTCCAAATAGTAAGAGATCATCACCAATCCATAGCTTATCCTGGGCAGTTCTTAAACACTCCCTTTCCTGATTCTCTAGTGGCTCAACCAGCATTACGGATAAACACAAGCTTATTACCATTATTTTGGCCTGTAGGTAATACCTTTTTGAGTTATGGTAATCCATTTGGATATTTATATGGCAAAAATTCTGCTTTCTGTTATTTATATTTTAACTACTTAAATGATTCAAGAAATGTTATCTTTTAAGATAGGTTTTATAGATTTTAAAATTTTTCCTTTTTTTTTCGTAGGAAAGGCAATATGGCATAATGGATGGAATTGGACTTGGACTCAGGAAGACTGAGTTTCAAATCTTGCCTCAGATTCTTATTAGCCATGTGACTGGGCAAGTCAGCCTCTCTGAGCCTCAGTTTCCTCATTTGTAAAATAGGGAATAATAGTGGCACCTAGCTCACAGGGTGTTTGCTAGGATCAAATGAGATAATTATGAAAACCACTTTGTAAACCTTAATGGACTATGTGAATGGGATTTATTGTTAAACTGTGTTGGCATTTGGTGTATATTTGCCTGAGTGAATGTTTATTCTTTTTAGTTTAATCTAAAATGCCACAAAGGCTAGCCATCAAAATTAGCATAACCAAAGACTAGTACTTCACAAGTACATGGTTATTTTGGATCCCATTTTTCTGAATAATATCTATTTTTTCTTACTGCTTTTGTAGATGTTGCTATTGGGGCTCCTCAAGAAGATGATTTACGTGGAGCTATTTATATTTACAATGGAAGAATAGATGGGATCTCTCCATCCTTTTCACAGGTGAGTATTCTGTTTTTTTCCAAAGACATTGGCAGTAAAAAGTGTTCTTTAAATGACTAATAGTAATAGTCTTGTGAAAGGGAGAAAATATGTGTGTGTGTGTGTGTGTGTGAGAGAGAGAGAGAAAGAGAGAGAGAGAGAGAGAGAGAGAGAGAGAGAGAGAGAGAGAGAGAGAAAGAGGAGGGAGAGAGAGAAAGAGAGAGAGAGAGAATTGGAGAATGAATTGCTTAATGGAAAGAGCTATGAAATTGAGTTGAAAAATTTTGGTTTCAGTCCTGTCTCTGGATTTTTAAGTGAGGTCACTTTAGTTTTCCAGGCTTCATCTGTAAAATAAGAGAATTATTGAATGAGATAATGTTTAAGGCATCTTACAGCCTTAACATTCTTGTGTCTTGCACTGACTTTTTTGGTTCTGTCACTTTGTAAAACTTATATAAAATGGCCCACTATTTTATTGTAATAATGATAGAAATTGAACATTTCTACAGCCTATGAATCAATCAGCAAGCATTTAAGAAGTGCCTACTATGTGCATGGAACTTTGCTACTGTGGGTCCTGGGGATATAAAAAAAAATGAAACTATCCTTGCCATCAAGGAGTCTATGTTTTATTGGATTTTGAATCACTTATATAAGGGGTGGGAAACCTGCAGCCTTGAGACCACAGGTATGTTCTGTGAAGTTTGGAGTCAGTCAGAGGGCTGCACTTGAGGACCTAGAGGGCCACATGTGGCCTTGAGGCTGCAGGTTCACCACCCCTGAAATCATCACAGTTTTAAAAATGAACCCTTCTGCTTTGGTTGTGGTTTCTCTTGAGGGTTGATTAATTGTGGTTCCTCACAGAAAAAGCAGGACGCACAGGTGATGCAGTGGTAGAGTTCCAGCCCTGGATACAGGAGCTCCTGAGTTTAAATTAGGCCTCAAATACTAGCTGTTTGACTCTGGACAAATCACTTAACCCTGTTTGCCTCAGTTTCCTCATCTGTAAAATGATATGGAGAAGGAAATGGCAAACCGTTCCATTATCTTTGCCAAGAAAACTCCAAATGGGGTCAGGAAGTTGGACATAAATAGTTGACTAAACAACAAGAGAGAAAGCAGATCTTTGTGTGTAGATTGTGTTAAGATAAAATACTTATAATGCATTTAGTATTTTCTTATCTAACTAGTAAGGCAATTTAGTATTTGCAATACTAGATAGACAGCTGGCTTTGGGAAGACTTGGTTCAGCTGTTGCCTTAGTCACAAATTCTGTGTGAGCCTGGATAAGTCACTCAGCTGTTTAGTGACCCAGGAAACCCCCTGAAACTATAAGTTATAGGTCACCTGCTGTTGATCTAGGATAGTGGAGGGAATTTCCTTACCAGGAGCTCCCCATGCTAATAAAGTACAGGTCTGATTCAAAATCACAGTTTAAAAAACCAAAGTAATCAAAGAAATGTCCATTTATTGACATTCACATATGATTTATTTACAGATTGAGAAATGGTGAGTACTTAGGTGACTGGCTAAATATGCAGTAACCTTCAATAAGGTTTCGGGACCCCTCATTTTATCTCTGTATTTTGTCATTGCTTTTTGAGAATGGTTGAGGACATGAGCAAATGTCAGGCTTTGAAAAACGTGGCTCACTTCAATTTGAAGAAGAAAGCCTTACTCCCAGGCTACTGGTATTGAAGTGGCATTTGACACTAAAAAGAACTTTTTGATGTGTAGAATATTCAAACAAGGCCTTAGATTAAAGTGAATGATTTATTTCTATATGTATCACAGCAGGTGACCTATAATTTAGAGTTTCAGAGGGTTTCCTGGGTCACTAAACAGCTGAGTGACTTTTCCAGGCTCACACAGAATTTGTGACTAAGGCAACAGTTGAACCAAGTCTTCCCAAAGCCAGCTGTCTATCCAGTATTCCAACTACTAAATTGCCTTACTAGTTAGATAAGAAAATACTAAATGCATTATAAGTATTTTATCTTATATATTTCTAAATATTTCTATATTTATTTCTATATGTCATTGTTCATTCATATCAGTCATGTCCAAATCTTTGTGACCCCATTTGGGATTTTCTTGGTGGAAATACTGGAGAGATTTACCATTTCCTTCTCCAGTTCATTTTACAGATTAGGAAACTGAGGCAAACAGGATTAAGTGACTTGCCCGGGGTCACACAGCTAGTAAGTGTTTGAGACTAGATTTGGACTCAAGAAGATGAGTCTTCCTGACTCCAGGCCTGGCACTCTATCTACTAAGTCACCTAGCTTCCCATTACTATGTGTACATATGACCCAATAAATAGACCATTTTTAAAAACTTGAATAATAGTCTGGAGCTTATAAATCAATATCTAGAGACTGAAATAGGACAAAAGAATTAATTTCTAGATATAGTATATAGCAAAGAATTTTTTTGTCAGTATTTGTCAAAAACAATCCAGGACATCTCAGAGCCAGAATTAATTCATTATTTCCTTTTGGAAATGAAGCTTTCTAAAACATCTTCCCATGCAGTTCACCTGTTTTTACAGAGAATCCAAGGACTTCACATCAGCCAGTCTTTAAGCATGTTTGGACAATCAATATCTGGAGGCATTGATGCAGATCATAATGGATACCCAGGTGAATGAAAATATTTGACTTTTTTTTTTAATTTTTGGTCTTTTTTTTAAGAGGGGAAAGAAGGGCACTTGGGGTTAAATGACTTACCCAAGGTCACACAGATAGTAAGTGTTAAGTGTCTGAGGCCAAATTTGAACTCAGGTCCTTCTGATTCCAGGGCCAGTGCTCTACTCACTGCACCACCTAGCTGTCCCAAAAATATTTGTTTTATACATGTAATTAAGACAGTTGGTAGAAGGTGTTTTGTCACAAATGATACAAGAGTCATCTGGAAAAACCTAGTCAAGATTTTACCCACTTACAAAATTAGATTGCATTTAGAGAATGGGCCAGGTGCTTCCCCTAAAATAACAGCATTTCTGGAGGAAACCTAGCTTTCATCACAACCTGATTATCTTCCCTGTCTCAGTGCAGTGGAAAGAGGATTGGTTTGGGATCAGATGAGCTGGGTTTTTGGTTCTACCTGGTTCTCTCTTATGCTTTTTCTCCTTTCAGGCAAGTCACTTAACTTTAAGTCTTATTTTCCTTATCCAAAATAATGAGGGAGGGGGAATAGATAATTTCTAAGATCCCTTCCAGTTCTAAATTCCAATATCCTATGAATGCTGGTACGATACCTATGTGCAGGGGATAGAACATCAAGTTTGGAATCAAGGAAAACTCATCTTTCAAATCCAACCTCAGTCACTTACTAGCTGTGTGACCCTGGGCAAGTCACTTAACCCAGTTTGCTTCAGTTTCCTCATCTGTAAAGTGAGCTAGAGAAGGAAATAGCAAAACCACTCCATCATCTTTGCCAAGAAAACCCCAAACAGGGGCATGAAGAATTGGACATACCTGAAAGAACTGAACAACAACCACCATGCCTGTGGCCTTAGGAAATTCACTTGGTTTCTCTTGGCTTCAATTTCCTCAACTGTTAAAAGATAAGATTAGACAAGATGATTTCTAAGAACTCTTCCAGCTTTAAATCTGTAATCCACGGTCTTTTGGATAGTGGGTTTTGAAAGAACTAAAAAGCAGATATTAAAAATTAGTACATCTTAATAAGAGGAGCTAAGGAAGGAAGAAAAGAGAGAATTCCTGTGTGGAAGCTTCTGACCTCATGGTTGAATACCAATTCAGTTTTAACAAGCTCTTCTCTGTATTATAAATACTTAGCATGATAAAAATGTGGGTCCTTCTCAGTGAGCTGATTTAGGATAAACAGGATATATGTATTCTGAGATGTTAGCATACCACGTCTAATTAATTATTTGTTAGTGGTGTTTTGATACAATGGAAAGGTGACTGTGCCATAGAGTATTCATGGCTGAGAAGTAGTTCCTTTTGACTAATAGTGATCATCAATCTGTGTCCATTTTTTCCCTCTACCAGATGTAGCAGTTGGTGCCTTTTGGTCTGATTCTGCTGTGGTGCTGAGGTAAGGCTGATACATCTCAGTGCTTAAAGACAATTGGCTTAATTGTAAATGATGAGAGACAGTTTTTAAAATTAGCAAGGTGATTGTGATCTCATAATGCTCTTTATGGTATTTTGAACTTTAGTCGTTGACCTTGAAGATTTTTCATCAGAACTGTAGGCTTAAATAAGTGTCTTCATGTCAAATTAAAATCTTTTAATGAATTTTTAAGTGAATTATTAACAGGTTCAGTTCATGAAGCAGTTGTCTATATATGTATATGCAGACATTAATAAAATAACTGCTTGATATTATGACTGCTACTTTTTAAGGGCATAGGCATTAATGGATCTCCTTAATGATAAATTATTCTGTAATTAAAATTGTTTACTTTATTTCCTTTGTAGGACAAGACCAGTGGTGATTGTTGAAGCTTCTTTAAAACATCCTCAGTCAGTGAACCGAACTAAATTTGAATGTAGTGAAAATGGACAACCTTCTGTATGCATGGACCTGATCCTCTGCTTTTCATATAGAGGCCGAGAGGTCCCGGGCTATATTGGTAAGTCTTTATGTATTTAGTGCATGAGTACATGCTTCTCACCACTTAAATATCTGCCAAGTAGTGTTGGTCCTGATGTGTCAAGAATCCTTTGAGAGCAGATACTTAGTGTCTATATTATTCTTGATATGTGTCTTCTACTTTTTCTACCCTTGTGAAGCAAATGGGTGATGAGAAAGAGGTTACCATATAGGTGCCCAAATAGAAGGTTCTTCTCACAAGTATATTGTAGAACAACCAATTTCCATGGTATCTGGAAAGTCCATTTATAATGAAAAGGTGCCACCAAAGCTCATTGATAGTAGGTTGCCATATTTTCCAGCTATTGGGCTGGACTGACAAGATGGATTGATGGGAAGAAAGTATTTTTATAGGGGCCATCTAGTTTTTATTATTGAAGCTTTGATGGGATATAAGTTCAGAACAAAACTCTAATTTAAATAAAGAACAGCCTGCTTCTTAATGATTTATTATGACAACAAACCAGCTTCTGGGAGCAGGGCCAGTTACATTTGAAATAGCCAGTTCTTAGTTATATGTACTTAGTAGTAGGAGGACATTGATGTGAATAATCCAAAATGATGGATAATCCAAAAATCATTCATATTTGACTTTGAAATATATTATGAGTTTCATAGGTAATATTCTAGTATTTATACATAAAATCTGATTATTTATGTTCCTAATTACTTTATATAGAGGCCAATATTAAAGTAGTTTGAATTATTTGAGAAAACATGAAAGGAGTAGCAATGTGTGTGCATGTAAGCCTGTGTTTATACAAATAATTCACAAATTTTCTAGTTCACACATATGTAATAAAAAGTTGACAGTAAAAATCAAAGACTACCATTCCATCCAAAGAATCATCTTAATTATAGATTTCATAGAGTATGTGAGAACAGAAAGACAAACTAGAAATTATCCCTTTCATCCTCTCCATTTTAGAGTTTAGAAAACTGAAACCCAGAGAACTTCAGTGACTCACCTAAAGCCACACAGCAAGTTAGTGGCAAAGCTAGAACCAGGAGCAGCCAACGTTGAGTGATGCTCAGTGGCTACCTACTATCACTATAGATCCAGCTAACATTCAATGAGACTGATGATTACATGACATCATATTTGCAAAGTACTTAGTCTAGTGCCTGGCATGGAGTAAGCACTATATACGTTCTTATTTCACTCCCTTTCCTAACATGTAGAGGCCAGAACAACAACAACAACTTAGTCAAAATTAAATTGCAATGGGAGTAGAACGAGATAAGAATGATTCTCATATTTCTGACATATCCCCCAACTTGGTAGATCAGATGCAATGAGAGTAGTTGTCTGGAAACATCCCAGTTCAGTACTTCTTGCTATAGCTGTCCAATAAGAACATGGCAGGGATTTCAATAGTGACAACAAGAAGGAAGGAACGGAGGGAGGGAAGAAGGAAGAAAGGAAGGAAAGGGAAGGAGCAAGGAAGAAAGGAGGGAAACGTGTGTTAATTGCCTACTACGTGCCAAGCACTGTGCTAAGAGCTTCATAAATATTATCTCATTTGATTTTCACAGGTAGGTCCTATTATTATACACATCATACAGTTGAGGAAACTGAGGCAAACAGAGAACAGATTCCTTGTCAGGCTGTAGTCAGAACTGCCGTTTAGAGGAGGTAGGTTATTCACCCAGAGTGAATGACATAGCAATACATAAAAACCAGTTTTTTGGATTTGAGATCCTGGTTGACATTTTTTTTCCTTTATGAATTCTCTTTGTACCCCTCTTTTACTATCAATAGAAAAGTTCTCCTAAATGGAGCCCAGAGATCTCATACATATAACTATCTCATATATAAGATCTGCTTTGCTATAGGTACATCTTCTTCAAGTGCCTAAGAAGGGCTCCAAGGGAGACAATGCATGACAATGCATATTGAATAAAACTAAAAACTTTTTGAGTCTTACTAGAGTGGTTTGTTCTCTTTCCTTCACTCCCTCTTGGACTGCTACCATTTTACCCTGAATGAATTGGTTCAGTCCTATTTACCTACAAAAGCTTCCACTGAAGTAAGATTTAGAAACTAGTTTTTACCCAGAATAGCTTGGTCTCTGCTATTTTAACATTAAATGCTGGTTGTGCACCCCCTTTGGCACACATCGGTCCTTGGAAAAAGTGGATGAAATGATTAAGTTGTTTCTTCTTTTATAGATCAAGTTATTTCTGAAAGATAAACTAGCATTTTGGGAAATGTGCTAATTTATTCAGACTCTCTTGAGGGCATGATAACTCAAGTGCATTACATGGTACTGTAGTGAACTAGAAGAGTTAGTTCATCTCCTAAAATCCTTTATTTCCACTCAATAGGATGATTTATTTAGTTTGGAAAGGTGATTATAGATCACTTTTACAGTTTACAGTTTGCAAAACATGTTATTTCTATAGGATACATCTGGCCTAGTAAAATTAATAGAATGTATTTAATTAATTAATTTATTATTTCTTTTTGTTTAAATTATACCTGAAATTTCTTTGGTGCTAAAATAAGATTTTTCTTAGAATAGTTAAACCAATTTTCATCAGCAAATGGGTATCTACAATGCTTTGCTTAACAAAATTTCTCAGCAGTCATAATTTTTTTTTGCATTTTGACTCTCCTTTTTAAGACTAATTTATTTTTAGTTTTAAACATGTATTTTTATAAGATTGTGAATTCTAAATCCCCCTTCCTCAACCCCTTTTACCTCCCCAAGACAATCTGATATAGGCTATATATGTATAATCCTATTGAACATATTTCTACAATAGTCATGAAAGACTATTTCTACAATAGTTATGAAAGAAGAATCAGAACAAATTGAAAAAACCATGAGAAAGAAAAAACAAACAAAAAAGGAAATAGTATGCATTGATCTGCATTCAGGCTCCATAGTTTTTTCTCTGAATACGGATAGCATTTTCCATCATGAGTTTTTTGGAATTGTCTTAGATCCTTACATTGCTGAGAAGAGCTAAGTCTATCAAAGTTAGTCATCATACAATGTTGCTGTTACTGTGTACACTGTTCTCCTTGCTTCAGTTAGCATCAGTTCGTGTAGGTCATTCCAGGTTTTTCTCAAATCCACCTGCTCATCATTTCTTATGGAACAATAGTTTTCCATTACACTCATATACCATAACTTGTTCAGCCATTCCCCAATTGATGGGAATCCCCTCAATTTCCAATTCTTCATGTTCACAAAAAGAGCTGCTATAAATATTTTTGTGCATATATATATGCATATTTTGTGCCTTATCTCTTTGGGATACAGACCTAATAGTGGTATTGCTGGGTCAAAAGGTATGCACATTTTATAGCCCTTTGGGCATAGTTCCAAATTGCTCTCAAGAATGGTTGGATCAGTTCACAACTACACCAAAAATGCATTAGTGTTCCAATTTTCCCATGTCTCCAACATTTATCATTTTCCTATTTTGTCATGTTATTAAATCTGATAGCTGTGTTGTGGTATCTCAGAATTGTTTTGATTTGCATCTTTCTGACCAATGGTGATTTAGAGTATTTTTCACATGAGTATAGATAGCTTTAATTTCTTCATTTAAAAACTGCCTGTTCATGTCCTTTGACCATTTATCAATTGGAGAATGGCTTGTATTCTTATAAATTTGACTCAGTTCTCTATGTGTTTTAGAAATGAGGTCTTTATTAGAGACACTGGCTATAAAAATTGTTTCCCAGTTTTCTGCTTCCCTTATAATCTTGGTTGCATTGGCTTTGTTTGTACAAAAACTTTTTAATTTAATGTAATCAAAATTATCCATTTTACATTTCATAATGTTCTCTGTCTCTTGTTTGGCCATAAATTCTTCTGGTTCTCCATAGATCTGACTGGCAAACTATTGTCTATGCTCTCCTAATTTGTTTAGTCTCACCCTTTATGTCTAAATTATGTCCCCAGTTTGACCTTATCTTGGTTTATGGTGTAAGATGTTGGTCTATGCCTAGTTTCAGTCATAGGTTTTAATGAAACAATATGTCAGTCCCTTTTAGCTTTCATGTAAACAATCTTGAGTGTGCATTTTAACAATTTTTTCTTAAATCTTTCAAGTGTTTTCAAAAGTCCATTTGATGAAGAACGTAAGATATTTATGTGATGTCTAGTACAACATTAAACAGCATTATTGTCAACAATAGTAAAGTATACAGATTCCTTAATGTTAGTTACTTTTGGAGAATTTCATGGCTATCCTTTCTTTGATGTTGCAGTTTTGCTTTATAACATGAGCCTGGATGTGGGCAGAAAGGCCGAGACCCCCTCAAGATTTTACTTTTCTTCTAATGGAACATCTGACGTGATTTCAGGAAGCATCAACGTATTCAATGTTACAGAAAACTGCAAGAAGCATCAGGCATTTATGAGGGTAATGTGACCTATTTTCTATTACTAATAAAATATAAGCCTAGTTATACCTCATCAAAACGATATCTGTTTTGTAGGATGTAATCCAGTAAAATTGCTCTTCTCCTGTAGGCTACTAGAGTGAAACTGTATCATATGCATAATACGGTTGTATGTTATGTACATGAGATAACCCAGGCCTATTCATTAAAAATTCATCTTTCTGTCCCTTTTTTTCGTATACATTATTCAGTGGAATAATATATGGTAAAGTGCTTTATAAACTGTGAACAATATGCAGATGTCAGGTTCTATAACTCTAGTCTACATAAATCAGGTTTACTTTATTATCCATCCATGTAAACATCATTACATGGGGTGTCAGTTTAGAACTCTGTTTGTGATTTCACTTTTCTTGTTCATTACCTTGCCTGGAGGTGTACAGAGTCCTTGGCTCTGCTCGGGACTCAGAAATAGCCCAATGGAGCCGTCCTTCTCACTGTTTGTCTTTGTTTCGTCGGGCCTCTGATGAAGCTGTGGCCGGAAGGGCTGTTTGGGGATGGGTTCTTTGACTTCTTGCCAGAATTGCCAGTGTAGTTGGGGCCCAAAGAGTTGTAGCCAGTGCTTGTCAGTGCCATAGTGGAATTTGTGACACTTTTCAAAAATGTAAACCATTATGCCTAAACTAATAATCGCATTTAAAAAATATTAGTCAAACGTCAGAATAGAAAGTATCTCCAGTGTTGTTTTTTTTTTTAATCAGAGAATGGTACATTGATTGTCACATTATCTCTTGTCACAAACACACACAGAAAAGTTAAACTGTCCCCAGAAGCCCTTTCTAGGATTTCAAACACCAGCATCAGCTTAGAACTTAATTTTCTCTAAGATACTTATTCTAAACAAATGCAAACAAATACAAAGAATCCAATATACTATTAATCGCTAAGAGCAGTAATCTCCAATGTTATTTCCCTTAATGGTTTTTATGCTAGTACTAGTGAAAAGCTATTGGAGGGTAGAGCTCCAAAGGCATAGGATGACATTAACCTAACAATCACTTGTATGGTGGGGATTAAGTTGGTTCTATTTTTAATCCCTCATAGCTATAGTTTTTCAGAGCCTTAATCAGTTTTAGTGACAAATATTGGAGTTTAAAAAAAACTAAGGGAAAGGTCCAGTGTGCGGTTTTGAGGGGACTCTGGGTTTAATTAGTGAACAAAAGGCACATTGAAAAAACTTTTTCTCCACGTCCTCCTACCTGTCATACTATTGCTCAAATGAAGAAATATTCTTGGAATTTGTGCATGTACTTCAGAATGCATCTGTAGTTGAAATCAAAGGCAACCCATAAGTCCTCATCTAGCTTCACATATATATATATATATATGTATCCTTAGCATAGGTTCTGAGTTGCTGCCTCTTATCCAGGAGAAAAGAGAAAATGGCAAACTTTAGGGACCACAATATTTTACTGGATGCCCCCACATTTTTTATGTAATCTGTAAGATTAGCATCTCCTGAATTTCATTCTCCTGTTTCCCAATTAAAACCAGGTTGGAGTGGGCTCATTTTATTCTGTTACTTGAAGCAATGAATGTGTGTTTTGAAAATGTCATCAACCTTTAAAATTTTCCAAAATACAATCAAAAGAAGTGAATTCTGTCTTCATTTTTTTATTTTAGAATGAAAGCTACAATTTCCCTGCAGATATAAAACTTGCATCTCTATTACAAGTTATATAAAGAAGATTAAATTTTACCAGTTTCTTAAGGCCTATAAAATGTTTGGAGTTAAAAGGTCATAGTGAGTTGCTTTGAAATTAGTGGGATTATTAATTTTAAAGCTCCAGATGTTAGAGCTACCAGAATATTTGTATTCTGTAGATGAGTTTTTGACATAAGGAGAATTTCCCCCATGAGTCTGGAATGCTCATCAGCTAGTGTTGTCACATTCTTTGGAAGCACTCCTATATCCCCCCACCATACACACACTCCTTCATTGTATCCCAAAGGTTTCATAGGACAGAGTCAATTGGATTTTAGACCTCCCATTTTATGAAATCATTCCACAGCCCAGTTTAATTTTGGTAAATCAGAAGATTGCTTTGTTAATTGATTATAGGATTTGGAACTGTTTGGCTAATGCTGTGCAATGGAAAACTACCTGAGAATTTTGATGAGCAAAATTTCATTGCAGATTCTTATGGAAGCACTAAAATATTCAAAATATTCACAAACACTTGGTGAGGCTGTTTTCTGTACTACATAGAGAAATTCATTTTTCCTTCTTCCCAGTAGAATTTCTGCTGAGGATATTGGGGATTTCTTTGGACCAGGTATGCCTACAAATTTACCCACCTGCTACTCAATCAAATCAGTGGAGTGGGTACTCTTCATATTAATCAGAAGAGCATGGCTTTTTTTTCTTATATAGGAACAGCTGCCTCTCCCCTTCCCCTTATTTCCTAGGCAGAGACAAATGGACTCCTGAAAATAAGATGTTATTTGTCTGATCCTGTTAGTCTACAAACCTCTCAAATCTAGCTTCTGCAAGGTTTACTAATTTCAAATGTATACACCTACCCTCATTATAGTAAGCAATTTATGTTAGATTTTAGAAAATGTATATAGTATAAAGAAGAAAATCGTCACCATTAGTTTCTCTCTACTTTTTTAAAGAACAAATTAGACTAAAATACTTAATATATGTTTATATCTTTCTCCTGAAATAGTAGCATTTGCTAATTTCGTATCAGCATTACTTCTGCTGGTATCAATGCCTATCTGATAGGAGGCCTTGTTCCATAGCTAATTCTTTAGTTTATATGTCTTATATTCTCTTTTAGATTTTAAGTAGGTAGTTAATCAATATTTATTGTAAGAAAGTTGTTTAGAGTACCCTTCAAGTATAAGCCCGAAGCTGCCAGATTAGTCAAATGAGGAAGAACATCCTATATGTCATGGTTATCAAAATGTTTACACCTTGCATGGTGTTTTCAATTCTGGGAAGGTTAACTCAAGGATGAACTAGTAAATGTGTAACAACCAGCTCTCCAGGGGGGAAAAGCATACACGAAACATTTTTAAGCTTAATTCTGTAATATTAACATTTTTCCATCACTTTCTTAGGTCCAGAGTGTCTCCCAGTGCAGCTTTCATTCCCCTTTACTGGCTCAGCCCTGAGTCCTTCCTGAGTATCTTCTCTTCCCCCCTTGCCCTGCTCCCCAAAAGCAACCAGCCCAAATTCTTCTGGTACTGCCTCAGTCATGCTTGACATGCTTACAGGAATCTCAGACCCTGTTAGAATGTGAAGAATCAATGTGGACTCCATTCTCCAGAAGCTCTCACAGCTATTTCTCCCTTTACCAGCAGAGATATCTTCAAATACTTGCTATTCTATCAGCCCCTTCTTAGAGTGAGCTGGCAGTTTCTACTAATTGGCTTTCTATTCTTTGTAATATATTGAAATCATGAAAGAGAGTGTGGTATAGTGGAAAAAGAGTTGGCCTAAAACCCAGAAAACTCTGGGTTTGAATTCCACTTTTGACACATTCTATTTGTGTGACCTTGGGCAAGTCACTTAAATTCTGAGACTATGCATTAAGGTTCAGGGGCCAACCTACCTTAGAATAGAAGGGAACCCCTCGCATACATGAAATAATGTTTTATTAAAGAAAAATTTGGCTGCCAGACTAGGTGGCATGGTGGATAGAATTCTGGCCTGGAGTCAGCAAGATTCATTTTCATAAGTTCAAATCTAACCTTAGACATTTACCAGCTCTTTGACTTAGCTAAGTCACTTAATCTTTGTGCCTCAGTTTTCATATCTATAAAATGAGCTAGAGGAGGAAATGGGAAAACCACTCCAAGAAAACCCATCCATGGGACAGAGTCAGATACAATTGAAAATGACTGAACAATAATTCCTAACGATCTCATGGTATTATGAAATAATCATCACTTACTAAAAGTGCTTGTTGAATTGGAGTGAACAAAGACATCATGGTGAAGTGGGAGAGGGTTCTGAAGTTGGAAGTCAATAAAACCCCAGTTTGAATCTTGCCTCTTGACACTTACTACCTCTCTGTGTGTCAACTTACCTATCTTTAAAATGGGGAAACTAGCTTTACCTCACATGGTCATTGTGAGGCTCAAATGAAATAAAGCTCATAAAATACATTGGAAAACCTTAAAATGCTATTAGCATTACTGAAAGAATGCATAGGAATTCAGATACCAGACCTGTAGACTTGTAACCCCTACACCCCCAAATAGCTCACCATTTGACCAAATTACGGGAATAGTTGTCTATAATGAAGCCCTAGGATTCCTTGCAAATGCAAAGTGCCATGCAAACTAAACAGAAAGATAATAGAGAGACAGTGGGACTTAGTTCTTTTTTTGTTTGACCCATGTGCCATGGCTGTCGTGTGCATCATCTTAGGTAATTGTCCATAAAAAATGTAGCATAGCAATTTCATTACTTTTAATATAGATACCACCCCCAGCAGCTTGATTTCTTTTTCCTCCAAAATCTTAATTAGTAATCTGAAGACATGTTTTGGTACTGAAGCTTCATTCCTTACATAGAACTGTTAAAGTTAAGTGTGACTGTCTATCGAGTAAAGTCCCTGCAAGAGTGCATGTGCATTTTTTCTATATTGTGAGAAAAGAATAATTAATAGCTAATTAGAATAATGGAAGTAATATACAGCAGATGCAGAGAAGACCTTGTGGAAAATGAGTATGAATTAGATCACATGTGATTTGGTCGAAGCAAGCTAGTTGAAAAGAATTAAAGCAATGGACACATGAAGGGATGATCAGTGACTGTCTATCTCCCACACCTGGGGAATAATTTAATCAAGTTTGCTATTTAGTGCTTCAAGCTGTTCCGTTTTCACAAGTAGATAACTTGGGATTTGGACCTTGATTTGCAGCATTCTTGTATGGTCAAGGTTTCATGTTGAAATTATCACTTGCTGAGTGACTTGACAAAATTAGATATATGGATATCTGTTATGTATATATATATATATATATATATATATATATATATATATTTCTCTGTATGTATACACATACATATATATTCACACATATATATAGATATATGTATATAAAAATATGGAAATGTGAAAACAAAAAACTCTCACCTCTTAGTTCTTTGATTCATACTAGACATCTCCCAGATACTAAATTAAGTCAAAAGAAATGCAGAATGAACAAATTAGCTCAAAAGAAATGTAAGATGTGCAGATTTAGACAATCTGCCCCCAAATGTTCTCATGGACAATTTGTGTCCAGCCTGTGGCAGAGCATTCTGAGCTTATATTGGTCTGATTAGCCATAGTCAGATGCATTGTAACTTGACTCTAATATCGTGAATGAAGGACAACAACCAATCAACCAACCAATTAATAGAATGAGTCATATATTATGCTTGCATTATCACCTGGCTTTCAACCAGAATTCACGGCAGAGCTCTCTTGGTTTTCCAGTCTCTCCAACCCACCCATCCCCTTCTTCTTCATACAATGATAATCACTGAATAGGCTCTGTGTCAGTCAAACTTTAAAATACCTTTTAAATACCTTAGCTTGAAAAGACCAAGGATCCCCAATACATCCTGAGCCATCTCCAGTTATCCAGATCCATATCTGGCCACTGGACCCAGATAACTCCAGAGGAGAAATTGAGACTGGTGACATTGCACAGCTGTCCATTTAAATCCAATTCACTTACTTTTAATGGCATCACCTCCCTGATGTCATGGTCCTCTTCAAGAGCAAAGGACAGACAATAGGAGCAGCAAGAGAGACAGCGTGGCATAGTAGAGAGCTTTCTTGAGAGCCAAGAGACCTGGGAGCAAGTCCTACTCAGATCCATATTAGCTGTGGGACCTTAGGCAAGACTTCTAACTTCTTTGTGTTGTCAACCTACACAAGTGGTAGGGAGAATTCCCTGTGTCTATAAGATCATAGGTCTATTCCTCTCCCTAGCCATATAAACTATCAACCAGAGTTCTTTGTTTTTAAGAAATCTGACCTCTCTACCTTTTTTGATGGCTAGTAAAATTTGTAATGAACACATGTTCATTTTATTATATAAAGTAAGACAAGAGGAAGAAAACTTTATTTAATATAAAGTTGGAGAAATAGATTCTGTATGATAGTTTTACTGATCTGCAAGTTGCTTGATCAGCCATGTGTGATAGGGGTTTAGAGAAAATCAGACTTGGAGTTAGAATGACCTGGGCTGAAGAGCTGTCCCTGACACCTACTGGATGTGGAACTTTGAGCAAGTCTCTCAGCCTCCATGGTAACTCTCTAAGCCTATAAAATAAAATGATTGCCAATCTACATCTGTAGATAATATGGCTATTTGAGTCCAAGTTTTACAGGACAAATTCTTTTATTAAGAAGATTTGTTCTGTGAAGTTTAGATTCAGTCAAAGAGCCACACTTGAGGACCTCACATGTGGGCTCCAGGTTGTAGGTTCCCTACCCCAGACAGATACCTCCAACTCCCAACCCAAGGTGATGTGCCAAAGGCTGGGGAAATAAAGACAAAAACCAGTCCCTTTCCTCAAGTAACTCACATTCTAATAGGAAGACAACAATTTAAAGAATTCTGAGTGGTCATACTTCCTGTATTTCCTTTGTGATAGGAGCATTCCCTAACATCATCTCCAATTATTCTATAATAATTTCCTCCAATTATTTTATTTTGTAAATATCTTGTGTATATATAGTGGTTTTTATATTGTCTCCTCCATTAGAATATGAGGTCCTTGTGAGCAGGGACTATCATTTGCCTTTCTTTGAGTCCTCAATGACACATAATAGGCACTTAATAAATTCTTGTTGACTCACTAACATTAGGACAAATTCTACTCTTCTGTTGCTATAGATAGATAGATGGATGGATAGATAGATAGATGGATAGACAGAAAGTTGGATGGATGAAAATCTGGCCTACTGACCCTAATTTGTGAGAAGTTTATGTCCTAGTATAATGACATGAATTTATGTCATTCCTCTGAAGAGTTCCCCTAGTATAAATGTTAACCCCAATTACATTTTCAGTAACTATGTAGTCTACTGAAAGCCCCTGAGCCTATTTTCTTTAATGTTCCATGTGGGCTTTATTGAACTGCCCTCTTTTTTATTACATCCACTTTTGAAATTAGAAACCCTCTCAATTAAAAAAATGTGTTTTAGAAGTAGAGGGTCAGAATAGGCATTTAAATTTAAATTGCAACTATAGTAAAGACAGCCAAGGTTGTGACCAGTTCTATAAACATATTACAATTGTAATACTTCTAATTTTAGTAACATAGTAATAATTCTAAAGCAAAGAAGAGTTAGGAAGGTTGTATATTGCCTACCAAGCTCCCATGGAAGCTGGCTACAGATATATATCTTTGTTGATTTGTGACTTCCCCTTCCATGCTTTGGGATCATTTAGATTTTTAACTTGGGTTGTGTTTTATAAAATTTAGGGACTCTCATAGTTGGGTTTTAGACCTATGATCCATGGGCCTATGTAGCAAATATCTAATTAAACTGATAACTTAATTCAATTGAAATCATCCACCCAAATTACTAAATTAGGAATTCAAAAATTCAATATTCATATGGATCTGTGAAGTCGTCAATGTGTACATTCCCTGCAGATGGCAGCTCATCCATATCTGCCCATTCCCTGTGATTTTTGTGTTTGACCTCTAATAATTTCACTGCAGCAGATTCACTCAAAGTACATGACATTGTGAGGATACCTGTGGAGTATTAGGACAGTTCATAAGTCATCTTTTGTTGCTAGCATGTGACCAGCTCATCATCTTTGTTATTCATACATATCCTTGGTGACATCATTTGCTCTGGTTCTCCTTGGTAATGTCTTTTATTTATTTATTTTTGCAATTATAAATTGCTGCAATACTTTCTATGGGTGCACCCCATCATTTAAAATGTTTAGCCTATCCTAGGCCTTATTAGGTTGATTTTGCTCTAACATCTCCCTTGAAATTCAATGTGATGTAGCTTATTTGAACCTACCCTTGCCCTTTGGGTAATATTTATTTTGAGTTCTTTAGAGTCTCTATGACTCGCAGCCATATAATACCAGTAGAATATTGAGATACACAAAAAATGTTTTTGTTTCAAGGAGATGTTTGGTACAAGTAAAATAACTTTCCAAATTGCCAAAGGAAATCTCCATGTTATCTTTTTTTCTTTATTTCTGACCCAATTCACAGTGTTTGCTTATCTAACTGGCTATCATGGTGTAGACAACTGGAATTCTACATCCATTTTGTTTTTCCAGGATGGATAGTTAGACAGAATCTTTTTGAGTGTTTAAACATGGATGCCATCTAAGACATTCTAGGGTTTGATGCATTAGCAAAATGCCATCCTCAAACAGGAGTGTCAGGAACATCCAGAGGATTCACCATCTCTAAGGAATTCCCTTTGACTTGAACTTCGAATAGACTATATTAATTCAGTCCTTTTTAGAGGAAAAGAAAGCATAATCTGATTATGGTCTTGATGCTCTGGGAAACTCTCATTGATTTCAAGGGAGTTTGTTTAATAAATCCAATAAGGTTTAGAGCAAGATTTGACATTTATTTAGTTTCTTAGTTAAGAATTGTATATTTTAAAAGAGAATGCCTCCACCCATTGAAGTAATTCAGTATCATAGGCAACAATGGCCTTTAGGGAGCAACTTGATTTTCTATAAAGTCAAACAATCAAATCAGATTGGTATACCCATGAATAAAACTCTGTTTCTTCACTTCCTGAAAATCGAATTCTATGTGGTGTCATGGACACTCTTCTCTAGTTGGCACAGAATAATGGAAAGACCACTAGAATTGGACTGGAGAATTGACATGGAATTCTACTTCAGCAAATCATTTGTAATCCTCTGGAAAAGATGAAACACCTTTAGAAAGGTGGATGACCTACTCCGTTTGTCCAGTTTTGCAGTAATATTCCCTTCTATGGAAAGGGAAGTGATATATAAATAGCAAGATCCCTTTTTTTGTTAAGAAAATTTTCATAATTTTATTTTATAACGAGGCATTGAAACATCTGAACAAATCAATATCTAGGCTGCACATATAGCTGCTGCTTTCTCCTTTAATTCTTTGAGTTACTGGAGCAACTAATCAGTACATTAAAACAAAAGACAGTCTTTTATCTTACTTAGTCTTTCTAAAGTATTGCTGGTACAACACAAAGTTGTCCTGTCAGCTAGTGTAGTAACTTAATATCTTGTATAACACACTCAAATAGTGATACCACCACCACCACCATGATGTCCACCCACCATGGATTTGCAGACTTGTATATGATATTTGGAGTGTTTTAAGGGATTTATGGGGAGTGTGTGAATAATATTAGGAAGAGGGGAGAGAAGGGAACATTGTGGGTACCTGGAGAAGACGGGGCTTAGCTGAAGTTGTGCAGCACCAGGTTGAACATGTTCTTGGTATAGACCCAAGCATCACTGACATTCATTAATAGAAATATTTGAAATGCAGAAAAAAATAGGAATCTCTTGATGGTTCTCATCAGAATTTAGCTGATCCACAGTCATACTTAGTATGCAGCTGTCAGGGATGGGCTAGTTGTCCTGTGCCATGATACTGTGTTGTTTTTTCTAAAATGGAAGGCTAGATAATTCCTCTATAACTACTGCTTTGCTTTGGAATTGCTACCCTTCTCATGAAAGGCAAGATATATAAACATATATTGCTCAAAATTAAGTGCCATCATTATCAAGGAACTGGTAGTGATGTTGCACAAAGGATCCAATATGCTCCCAAATCAGTTTGCTCCTCATTTTGGATCCTCACCCAGCAGCAGAACTTAATGGGCCAGCATAATGGCAGCAGTGGTGGTAGCACTGTCTTGGACTGACTATCCCACAGAATGACATAATCTCTAATTCTGAAGTCATAAATTTTGTTATGTTTGCTTTTGAGACTAGGTCGCCCTATCTTGCCCAGCCTGGAAGTACACCACTCATGGATTCAGTACCACTATTGGTTAGCAATGGAGCTTTGACCTGTTCCATTTTTGACCTAGTCTTCTTCGTTCCTTCTTGTGCACTCTGGTGGTCCCCCTAATTGATGTTGGGTTTAGTGTAGACAGCCTATCAACTTCAATCCACTGCTGTTAAGATTTCCCAACCTCAAGGTATTCACTAGCCTCAGCCTACCTCAGTAGCAGGAATTACAGTGTACCTGACCATAGTTATATTAAAAAAAAAGTTTTGGGAAAAGAAATGGAGGGGCAGCTAGGTGACACAGTGAATAGAGCAATGGCCCTGGAGTCAGGAGGACCTGTGTTCAAATCCAGCCTCAGACACTTGATACTTACTAGCTGTGTGACCTTGGGCAAGTCACTTAACCCCAATTGCCTTGCCTTTCCCTCCATCCAAAAAAAAAAAAAAAAAGAAATGGAAAGAAAATATCTGAGTTCCCTGTATTCTCCTATTTACATTTTGTGCAGGAAAAAAATTCTTGTGGTTTGAGTTTCCCATTGTGTTTGCATGTTTATTAAGTGAGTAATTAATAAAATTTCCAATTTTCTTAGAAAGATGTAAGGGATATCCTTACTCCAATTCATGTTGAAGCAGCTTATCACCTTGGGCATCACGTAATCAGTAAAAGCATCACTGATGAATTTTCACCACTTCAACCAATTCTTCAGCAGAAGAAAGAAAAAGACATAATTAAAGAAAAGGTTGGAATGTTTCCCTTTATTTTCACTTTTTATTAGAGACTTTTCAGAATTTTATGTAACATAAAAATAATGAGGAATTCTTTTATGTAAGTTTTTCCTTTAAAAAATCTGTATATAACAATTAATAATTCATATCTTGCCTTTTTACTGATGCTATCCTTACAAAAAGTAGAGCTACAAAAAAATAGATGTTTACAGGCATCACTTTAAATTTTTCTTTCCCCTCTTTATGCCTATTCTGTTCCTATCCCCTTTTTGTATGGTATTGAATTGTGTTGTTTTTTTTTTTAGAAAATACATTAAATATATGATATGTGTATGGCAGTTTTCTATTTACTCTTTCCTATGAAGAATAGGTAAAAAAAAAGAATCAAAGTGAAACTTTTTATGTGTTAGAATTATTTGCTTACACAAAATGCCATGAGCTCATGCATACAGTCTACCTAGGGGCATAATCTGCTCTGGGTTAACAAATCCCTTGTTGGGCTCTATCGCTTTATGTAGTCATATGATTCTATTACTCAGTAATTCCTGTTTTTCAGTTTCATGTTATGCTTCCCATCTCCACCTCTGTACAAATTGTTTTTTGAAATGAGTCTGATGTTAAGCTCCCATTGCTTGCCCTAATTTGGACCATGAACAATGTCTTTGTTGGTTGTAATCATTTCATTTAAGCCTTTACTCTTCAACTACAGAAAGAAAGAGCCAGCTGAATATATTTGGGCAGAATAATGGCATTAACTGTAATATTTTTCATGGTACAAGAATCATAGAATTTGAGGGACCTCAAGAGGTTGTGTACCCCATTTTTATCCCCAGCTGCTAATGCCGAAACAACAGCATGTATCGTCGGTTATTTTAAAGCTGGAATGCACTTTCAAGATTATAGAATTCAACACCTTCATTTTACAGTAAAAGGAAACTGAGGTCCAGAGAGATTAAACTTGCCCACGTATCTGAGGAGACATTTGAGTGTCAAACTTGTCTGACTACAAACTCAACTTAATAAACCACACTGATTCATATAATAGGCACTGAAACAATATGACAAGGAAAAGCAACAACTCAGGACAAAATCTTTAAATTCCTTGAAAGGCAGGGGCAATTTTTGTTTTAATTTGTATCCCTATTGTCCAGCCTGGTGGTAAGTACTTAATAGTATTGACTTGAATTAAAAACAAACAAACAAGCAAAGAAAAACAAAAAGAAAAACAAAACCCCAAAACCACTTTCCATGGTGGTAGTCCCTTCAGTTCTGTTGGGGACTTCTTCTGCCTTTTAAGGTTAATTTAGAGTTGATTTATCGTTAACATAAAACTTGTGTTGGAAATACAAGTAGCAAAACACTAGCAATTTTGTTCATTTCTTTATTATAGACACCCTGTGTTAGAAGCAAGCAGAATTTGTGAGCAGTTAAATATTCAGACAATGCAACTTGACTTCTTCCTGTGTTGCAGGGGAGAGGGTAGGCAGGCTGCTTTCCATTATACCAACATTTTGTCTCTTTGCACCTTTGCTCTAATACTCTCCCTACCTTTTTGTTTTCTGTGCCCAAACCTGCGCTGCCATACACCCTTTCCTAGCCTTCTTTCTTGTTAAGCTCCAACCTCCCTTCCTCCAATTTGAACATATTTACTCAATTACTTGGTGACATGGCTTCCTTGCTGTCCTTCACGTTAGACTCTTCTCTTGCCTCCAGGCACTTTCATTGTCTGTCCTCTGTGTCTGAAATTCCCTCTTCATCTCTACTTCTTGACTTCGACTTCCTTCAAATACCTGCTAATATTACACCTTGTCTCTCCTACTTCCCTTTAATTCTTTGTTCTATTGATTATCCCTATTTTATCTTGTATATTGTTTGTGCATAATCATTTGCAGGTTATCTTCCCCATTAAACAGTAAGTTCCTTGAGGACAGGCGTTATCTTTTCCTTTATATGTCCAGCATAGAAACTTGCTCATAGTAGTCCCTTAATAAATGTTCATTGACTACCTGAACTATCAATCAGGCAGAACAGAACTGCAACAGCTAAAAAGAAATTCATTGGAAAGTGGATTATAAATTACTGTACAATGCATTAATTTCACTTTTTTTCTTGACCTATTATTGACGTCTGTTTTCCTCTGCAAAGTAAGAATAAATAACTTCCTGAATTGAAATATATGTAGAATTACCTCATTTCTGGTTGTGAAAGGAGTCTGAGACCATTTAGTCCTATTTATAATTGAACAAGAATTCCCTCTGCAACATACTCCCATGAGCCTTTGCTTGAAGACATCAAGTGAGCAGGAATGAGCTACCATCCTGAGGCAACCCATTCCACTTGATAGCTTGAATTACTAGAAATATTCTTCTTTCATGATGCCCAAAGTTACCTTTTCCAACTTATAAATATTGATGTTAGTTTTGCCTTCCAAGATGAAGCAAAAAAGTCTAATCTCTACATCCTCATCCTTGAAGCCACCTGTCGTGTCCCTTCTATATCTTCTTCTCTATAAGCTAAGCATCCCTCTTCACCTTGTCTGTTCCATATGGTCTGTATTCCAGGTCCTTTACCTTCTTTTCCTGGTTCTTTCCTCTGAATATCCTTCAACTTTTTAATCTCTTAAAAATGCAATGAACAGGAGTGAATTAAATAACCTAAAACAAAACCAAAAGTATTTCTTAAGCACCCTCAGACAGTCTGCTAAGCACTTCACAAAAATCTCATTTGATCTTTCCAACCACCCTAGGAGATAGGCATTATTATTAACCCTATCTTCCAGTTGAGGAAAATGAGGCAGATATGGGTCAAGTGTCTTAACACACATATACTAGTATCTGAGGCTGGATTCAAACCGAAGTTTTCCTGGTTGTCAGGCCCAGTATTCCCTCTACGGTGTTCCCTACCTACCTCTAATGTGTCTTCTGACCAGGACAAAGTACAATAGTGTTCTTAGGATGCCTCTCTTAGATTAATTTCGCATTAGTTAACCACATACATACAAATGCATACATCAAAAATGAAAGTGGGAAAATTATAATAAACAAGCATGGCTTGAAAGAAGAAGTAGGAGAATACACTCCCACATCATTTCTTCCCAGAAGTGGGAGGTCCACAAGTATACATTGCACATGGTTTTAGACTTCTTCCAATATATTGATCACTTAGACTGATTCTTTTTCTTTTTTGGTCTTTAAAAATGCTATTTGTTATATGAGATTCCTTTTTGGGAGAGGGAAGAGGAAGGATACTGGGGAAAATTAGGGTATATAAAAGTAGACATTAATACAAACTGATTTTACAAGGTTATATTAGCTTTCTCAAATGCTATGTCACAGTGTCGACTGAGTTTGCAGCACGCTAAAATTTTAATATCTTTAGATGAATCTGTCTCTAATCATACCAGTCTTTTACATAGCTTAAGTTTGAGGTGATAGTCATTTCTCTCAATTTCACCTTGCTCAGGTTGACTTAATGTTCTAGCCCCATCAAGGTTTGGTGTTTTTTTATTTTTACTTGTTTGCTTTTGGTTTGCTCATCCACAGTATTAGCTATGGCTCCCAGCCTGAGACATTTGGCACATTTCTTAACTATGCCATTTAGATTTTTTGTCAAGTTATTGATTAAAATTTTAAAAATTAAATAGCATTAGGTCAAGCACTGATCTCTGGGTACTTTATTGAAGATCCCAAATTTGATATCAGGCC
Source organism: Pseudochirops corinnae (assembly GCA_028646515.1). Classification (NCBI taxonomy): domain Eukaryota; kingdom Metazoa; phylum Chordata; class Mammalia; order Diprotodontia; family Pseudocheiridae; genus Pseudochirops; species Pseudochirops corinnae. The sequence continues at coordinate 231,834,552 of CM053588.1, read as the reverse complement.
ATTAATTGCTTCTCTTATATTTTCTTTTTAGATAACCTTTGCAAGGTTTTGTAGCCGTGAAAATTGTTCTGCTGATTTACAATTATCTGCAAAAATTGGATTTCCAAAGTAAGTATTTTAAGTATTATGGTTGATCACTGTCAGGGTTTGGAGTGTTCTGATTAAATAAATATTTTGGACAGTAGTTCCATACCAAAATTATGAATTTTCTGAACACTTAGAATATACTAAAGCTCTCTGTAACATGGTCATTTGTTTTTGGTCATATCAAGTACCTACTATGTGCTAGGCCTATGATAGGGATATAGCAAAAAGGATAAGAGAGTCTTAGCTGCCAAGGAGCTCTCAGTGTGATTGAAAAGACAATCAATGAATCACAATCTATAAGCAAGATATTTGTTGTTGTGGATCTTCATTTGTTTCAATTGTGTCTGACTCTTTGTGATCCCACTTGGGGTTTTTTTTTGGCAAAAATACTAGAGTGGTTTGCCATTTACTTCCTTCAGCTCATTTTATAGTTGAGGAAACTTTGGCAAACAGGGTTCAATGACTTGCCCAGATGTCACACTGTTGGTAAGTGCTTGAGGTCAGATTCCAACTTAACAAAGACGAATCTTCATGACCCCAGGCAGGATTGGTACTCTATCTACTGTGCCACCTAGCTTCTCAAGCAAGATATAGAGTATAAATTAGAGAAAACCAGCAAAGGGAAGACAGCCCTAAAGGGGACTGAGAAAAGTAGAACTTTAGCTGGGACTACAGTGTGAGGGTCACTGTCCTGCTGATTGTCATGAGAGTATAAGGTCACTGTGTGTAGAATTCACTGTGTCTGTGTGTGTGCACATATGCATGTGTGTTGGGGAAGGGAGGCAGAGTACCCTGCTTAGAAATCATTTGGGAAAATCACTATGGCAGGTGAGTGAAGGATGAATAGAAAGACGGGGGGCATGATTTGAGGCAAGGACACCAATTAGAAGGCTATGCAATAGTTCAAGTGAGAGGTGATAAGGGCTTGAAGCAGAGTGAAACTGTATAAATGAAGAGAATAAAATATATGTGGTAATAGTAAAAGAAGAGACAAGACTTTATAACAATTGGATAGAGTGGGGGGTGAGAATAAAGAGTTGAGAATGACACTAAGGTTATGAGCCTAGGTGACTGGAAAGATGGAGTTGCCTTCCACAAATACTGGGAAGAAAGGAGGGTTTAATGGAAAATATAAGTTGTGTTCTGGACATGTTGAGCATGAGATGCCTGTAGGACATCAAATTGGGTATGCCCAAAAGGCATTTGGCAATGTAAGACTGGAGGTTAGGAGAGAGATTAGGGTTAAATTATATTAGATCTGTGAATCAGCTGCAAAAAAAAATGATCATTGGACCTGTGGGATCTGATGAGATCACCAAATGAGATAATGTAGGGAAAAGAAAAGGACAAGACAGAGCCTGGGGTAGGGTTGCATCCATGGTTAGTGAGTGTGACCTGATCCAGCAGAGAAGACAAGAGTAGAAGTTAGACAGATGGACAATGAGGAAAAGGTAAGGTCATGAAAACCTGGATACCGTAATAGAGGGTATTCAATGTGATCAAGTGTCAAAGATTGCAGAAAGGTCAAGAATGACAAAGACTGACAAAAGAACATTTGAGATAATTAGTGACTTTGGAGAGAGAAGTTTTAATTAATGAGGTTAGAAAGCAGTTTGCAGTGGGAAGAGAGGAAGTAGAAGCCCTAAGTGTATACAGCTTTCTTAGGGAGTTTAGGCGAAAAGCTGGGGGTATATAGGAACAGAGACAACAGATAGGAGTATCGAGTGAGAGCTTTTTAAGTGAGACAGTCTCTGCTTTCAAGGAGCTAGGGGAGATAAGATAGGAGAATTCAGATAGAAAAGCCCCTGATTCTTAGGGCATAGTGGCAGATCACATGGGAGTGCCCAGGTATCTGGAGAGCATAGTGACAAGACAGAGTTAGACTCACAACCACTGGGAAGATGAGATCTAAGAGAGATATAGGCAAAGGAAAGCATTCTGCTTAGCCTTGCCTTTTTATCTTCCAGTTCCTGGTAAGATCTGGTCAGGTTGGGCTATAGAGGACAGGGTAGAGTTTGAGGAAAGGATTCTCCATAGCTTGGACCTCTGGCTCCAAGTGGGGTGGGGAAGGAGGTGCTGGGGGATTAAAAAGGGGCTTCTGCCTGACATGGTTAGCTGTGGCCTTTGGTACCTGGTTTGAGGTAGGGGGTAGGGAAATCTATAGATATCCACCCAGACCTTAAGATCCATCTTTTTTACAACCTCACAAAAGAAACTTACTATTTTAAATGGATCCAAATTACATTCATAAATTCAAGTTGATTCACATGTCTTTTACAAAGATTAGAATATTCTGTAGATGCGGAACAGTGGAAATGTATTTGTTCAGGTTGCTGTCTCTGTCTGTTCAGAAGTGAAGAATTTAGATGGGGGAAGCCTACCTGAGTAATCTAATACGTTTAATCATGGGTTGTGTTCCTTGTCATGTTTGCTTATTCCTCAATATGTATTTCTCCGTGTTTGTTTCATTTCTGTTCTTGATGGTACTTCTATTGATAGTACTTTCAAGTATGCCATTAAAAAAACTGCTGATATTTAGCTTTAAGTTTCTTTTTCTCTAAATTAATTCATTTAGGCCAGGCCTATGTATCATTAAGTATCTTGCCATTTTTGTGCCAAGGAAACTCAGCTCATTGCACAGATAATTGTTGGAGTTTATTCCTCAATTAGACAGATTGGCAAAATATAGTATTCAGTTCCAGTGAAAACTACTCTATATTCTCAATGCCTCACACATAATATATACTCTAAGTGTGTGAATGAATGGATAATTTCCAAACTTTCTCTTTCCATTTTGCCTCTTTCATCAACATTTCATCTGCTTCATATTTTCAGCTTCCACTGATCTTTGGCAAGAACAGCTGGGTTTAGAAATTCTTTGCTTTGCCTTGTGTTAGGTCTTTTTTCCCCTCATCTTTCTTCTAAGTCACTCTATCCTTTAATCATCTTTGGCATTCTTGAATGAAATCCTTCTAATTGCACTACAAATGAGTAGGGTTTTGAAATATAGAATATGAAAATACAAACAATAATAATGCTTCATATCTAAAGAATGAAAATGCTTTTATTGGAACATCTAATCTCTGCATTTATTCTAAACTTAATTAAGCATATTTTTTCTTAAAAGCCAGACCACATAACTTGAGTGTAAGTCCTATGATAATTTTAAATGATAAAACATTTCTCTTGGAATATTTATATAACACAATAAAACTACCTTAGTTTAGCACTGCTGCAAAATAATAAGCATTATTTTACGAGTTTGTTGGCTATTTCTTTAGCATCTCTTCCAACTCTAAATCCCATAACCTCTGAAATAAATATATGATCATGGTTTAGTTTGTGACTCTGTGGGAAGGATGATGCTAATATATTGTTTAGTATATCAGTGTTTTAAGGTCACTAAATACCACCAGGTGTGGCTGGTATAAAAGCAGGAAGCACCATAGCTTTTGTGTTATTTTTTTAGTTTAACTACTTGCTTCTATTAGTCATCTGACACTGATTTGAAGTGTTTTCATGGAAGAGATTCTAATTGATTTCTAAAAGAGCTCTGACAGAATGCTTGGCATGTTTAGTAAATTATATCACATTCCATACAAGTGCTTTTATCCCACAAAGCCAGGAGACCTTTTCTACCTCCCCCCCCACCCCAAAAGAGGATGAAATTGAAGCCATATGTTCCACACATCCTCTTAAATATAATTCCATGGGCACTAATGATATGTATGTGCCCCACAGCCATAAACCTAGTTTAGGCAAATGTATTTACTTAGTGAAGATTATCTGTTTCCAAAGACATCAGAAGTGGGCTTAATATTGTATCAAGTGAGATGACATCTGTAAGAAGATATTGGTGTAGTATCTGGCACATAGTAGGTGTTATATAAATGCTCGTCCCCTTCCCATGTTGTATGCTTTACAATTGTAATGCCCTGTAACTCACTCCTTGATTACATTGAGCCCTCTTGCTGAACGTCTACCTCGTACATGTGATGAACTACATTTAGAGCGTCTTCAGTTGTCAAAGAGAGATGGCTGAATGCTACATGACTAAAATTGTAAATTCAAGAGCAGATAGTAATAGGCAAATCAGTACCACTAAAAATCGAGTGTTCTGTGGGGACTATACAGCAGTAAATCCTTTGATGGCAGCTCTCTGGGGAAAAGAGGGAAGACGATAAGCTTTCCCTGGATTGTCTTTGAGGGCCAAAGATGTGGAAAGGATCTCAGAGGCCATCTAGCTCACCCCTCTCATTTTCCATCTGAGGAAGCTAAGGGCCAGAGAAGTTAGGTGATTTGCCCAAAGTCACACTGGTAGTAGGTGCAGAAGTGGAGGGCGGCCAAAAGGATGACTGAGTCATGCAGACAGGAGACAAATCTGACTAAACATGAAAAATCCTCCTACTCCATGCTTTTCTAACCTCCCCTTTTTTGACTGCACAAGGGATTCCAATGAGTACAACCTTCCCTCAACAAAATGCCCTCCCAATGCCAGCTAACTCACTCCACTTAGCAGATCTCTTTTCATATGCGCTGCTTGTTTACTATCAGCAAGAAAGTACAAGGAAAATATGGGCACACATATTTTACTACAGCTCAAGTCTTTTGAGCCCAAGAGTCAGGAATTTTTTTTTTTAAACTCAAGTAGATGTGTTGTATACCTTGACATAGAAAAGTGTGAAGTATCACCTAACATTACCTTTTGTCTTAGTGTCTTGATTAAAAAGTATTTAGCTGTGAAGTACTCATCTGTTTTGTCTAGACAGTGCATATTCATTATACAAAAGCTCAGGGAACATTTCTTTCCAAATAAGACTTCCATTCCATTCATTCGGCTCAGAGTAGTTGAAAGATAGGAGGGCAGAAATCCATCTCCTTCTCTCTCCTCCTAACCCCCACCTGAACCCTGTACTTATTAAGTTATGATTCTGTATGTACACAGTACCTTGCTTTGTTTAAACTACTAGGATTCTAGTTGGCTTGGTAAATTTCAAGTATGCATTATGCATGTTTTAATGAAGAATGAAATATGATTACCAGGGAAAAGCTCGAGTGTGGCTTTGTCACACTCCCAGATGTGCACCTGGTGCTTTATTGTATCTCCTGGAGTAAGCTGGTGGGCATCTTTCTGATGGCTTCTTGTTAATGAATCAAGATGCAGGAAGATGTAGAACAAAAAAAGGATGGATAGAAGAGTAATTATGGTAATGTGATAAAATAGCTTAAAAAATGTAAAGGAAACCAAGGCTCCAGCTCCTGAAATGTTAACATTGTGTTTTTCTTTAATTTGCTGTTGTCTTGGAAGCTCGCTATTTATGCAGCGCTTTCACCTTCTGCTGTTTGTCTAAGTGCCAACTTCTTTCCCAAAGGTGTTCAGTGACTAATGCTTTGGTTAGCAGCCAGAATATTTTATAAATGTCTATTTCTAGGCAGCTCTTCCACAAGTCTTAATTAAACTTTAATGTCAAATGAAAGTTTACTTTTAGAACCTCATAGGTTCCTTCATTTGTAACATGATTACATACCAGGAGGGGAAATTGGGAGGCTCTGATGCCCCTCTCACATTTCCTCCATCCTATTTCACTGACCCCCTCCATGCAGCAGCATTAGCTCTGCAAGACAAAGGCTTGCAAAGAAGAGTCAAATTCATAGCCCTTTACCAAGCGTTGGGGCAAGTGTGGCTCTTGCTTAATCTGTTCCCTTCACTCTGAAGTGATAGGTATAGGCTTTTTCATATATCATATTGGTGCTTTAAATGACTATTTTTGTATAGTATATTCTATTAATAGTGAACCAAGGTGGAGCCTTTCCTTCATGTGCTTCCTCACCTGCTCCCTCTTCCCCTTCCCTAAGGGTTCAGGAACTGCCAGTTGAGAATTTTCTCTACTCACAGCTCCAGAGGATGAATTGTTTCACCCTTTGGAGCTGAAACAGGAGGATTAAGCAAAATGAAAATGGATGTTAGAACAAAGCTTGTATTATAGACTACTCCAGAGTGGGTTGTATTGAAGTATGATTTTTGCTTGTATATTCTGTAGCTAATTCTGGTGATAATTTATTTTAGACTCTTCTATAGGATGTGGGATTTTTAATGTTATACTAACTAAAATAAGTGAAATGATTCTTTCTAATATCATCTGTCATCCTTTTAAAAAACGGCATTGCTAGAACATCTCTTAAGAGATTAGGCCAAAGTTAAAATGTTGTAGGCCCTGTGAAAAGGGAGTTTTAATATTTCTACATTTTTTAACTTCTGAAGTACTATATGACCTGTTTATTTGATTACAGTTGTTATAATACTGATAAGTAAACAGTTGATTTAGTAATATGTATAGGAGAATAGGCATGTATGGTTGATAGATAGGTAAAGCATTTATTACATAAAAGGAACTGGAAAAAGGATGATGGAAGGGGAAAGGGTACCCAAACAGTAGCAAAGTTGCTAGGGAGAAGATAGAAAAGTCTCAAGAGTAAGGATTGGAGCCAAGAGTGAACATGCTGTGGGCATCTGATGAAATGGTTACCCAGGCCAGGAACTCAGCAATCAGCAGAGGATGTGGCAGGGTGGAGGTATCTTCAGGATGAGAAGGCACCTTGGGAATAGGGAGAAAAGCTTGAGATGGAGAGTAAGGAGTGAAGATATGCATACATGTATATGCACACATCTATTTGAGGCAGCTAGGGGCTAGAGTGGATAGAGTGCTAGACTTGGAAGTTAGCAATATCTGAGTTCAAATTAGACTCATAATGGCTGTGTGGCCCTGGGCAAGTGGTTCAACCTCTCATAGTCTCAATTTCCTCATCTACAGACTTTGTAGGGTTGTTGTGGGGAATAGAATGAGAAAATATATATGAAGCACTTTGTAAATCTTAAAATGCTATATAAATATTAGCTATTGTTTTATTATTATAGTTATTATGGCCATACAGTGCATTTGAGAGTTTTAATTTACCAGTTTCTTCAGAAGAGACATATTTTCTAAAGTTATAAGAAATACAGAAATTAAAGACTATTGAGTGGGAAATTAAGTGAAAAATGATAGTGAAAACTTTTGCTTACTGAGAAATCTGTTATATCAGTTTGCAAATTTAGCTGATGTAAGGATTCTTAATTATAGGGGTTTGTGCCTAACAATATTCCATATTCATGATTGTTTCACTACCAGAATATGTTCCCTAAATTAATTCATATTAATGATTAAGGCAAATATCATGTACATTAGGGGATAGGATTTTAATTCTATTAAAAAATGGAACCTAATTAATACTCAATTGTTTTTAGGCCGCATGAAAATAAAGATTATCTTGCAGTTGGAAGTACGAAGACTTTAATGCTGAATGTTTCATTGACTAATGCTGGAGATGATGCATATGATACAATTCTACACATTCATTTACCCAAAGGTCTTTACTTCATTAAAATTTTAGATCTGGTAAGGATTGAATTGCAAAGTATATGGATTCTTCTTTAAATTTTTACTATGAGTTTCTCAGTTAAGATCCCAGCATGGCATGTATCTTCTCTCCTACTGGCTCTTAACAGTATAATTAATATTTCCAAGGATTTGGAAAGAAAATTCATGTTCATATTTTAGCTACTGTAGAATTATGTCAGTGTCTGAGCTTGACAAAGTAGAAAAGGCCATCTGGGAAGGCCTCAGCAAAGGAAGCTAAGAGGAAACTTAACAAGAGTAGTAGAAATCTGGATAAGTAGGTGGTTGGCCTCAGTGAGGTCTAGTTGGAGATAGTAGGTGGATGTCTACATAGGTGGGTGAAACCCACAGATTGCCTGCATCGGGGCAGTCTGGTGATATTCTGGTGGGGCACCAGCCAGACACAAGGACACTAAAAGGTGACATAGTTCAAGAATTGTGATTTGGGAGCAGGGGTCAAATCCCTGAGCGGTCTGACAAGAACAAGATATGACCATGATCTTGTGCTGGTCTAGAAGGTAGAATACCAAGACAAGAACATAAGCAAAGAAAAGCAAGATAGGGACTAATTACTGAGACTGTAGGAGTGGCTTTGGTCACAACAGACAAGACAAGGGCGCTCACCGTTAGAACCGAGGTAAAAGATAAGACCTTTTAAGGTCAAGACTGCCAATCCTCAACCATCTGAAGTATGGATCCATAGGTCCTCATCTTTACCCCTTCTGAAGTGCTTGATTTATCATAGAGTCCTGGGCAAGGATTAAAAACTTAGTACAAAGAGCTAAGTCTGCAAGTAGCCTGACCTAAAATATCGAAACAAATGTGACATATTCATATCACGTGAACTCCAAATAACCAGAGTTTCAGACCTTTATTATTTTAAATAAAGTAGGGGATTAAGAGTCCTAAGTGTATTTTTCTGTCCCACAACTACAGCCCAAATACAGTGACTGACAAGGGAGTTGTTCTTTGTGTCCCATTCCATAAACTATCACTGAGATCTGAACTTGAAAACGTGCAGGGTATCACATAAAAGCGAACAACTAGATTATAGAGAATTCAGAATCTTTGTCATGTGTGTGTGGGAAAGAGTACAGAAGGTTGGGCAATGGCTAGCAGAAAGCAAGGGAGTTCAGGTTTTTGCTTTTAATTCAGTACTCAAACTGAACAGGAAATTACCTTCTAGGAAAGATAAAAATTTATTCAATTATATGCTTTTTTAAAGGAATCTTTAAAAACTTTAACAAACTAAGGTCTTGCTCTCTTATGATTTTCCTCCCTAATATTAGGAAGAGAAACAAGTATATTGTAAAGTAACAGACAGTTTGGGTGTTGTGAAACTTGTCTGCAGGGTTGGCCATATATATGTGGATCATCTATCCAAGGTAAACTTTGTTTTTTCCTTTTGGCTTTTGGATCCTATGTGCAATACAGGCATAAAAACAGTGTAATTACAATACTTTGGTGTGAAAATGGCAATAGAAAAACTGATCATATTCTTATGGACTTGAAAACTTTGAAATTCTGATTAAACTCATGAAAATTCTTTAAGATTCTTTACTGCGTGCTTGAGTTGTGAGATTTAATAAAACATTCTTCCTTTACTGTGTGTGTGTGTGTGTGTGTGTGTGTGTGTGTTTGTGGGTGTGTTTGCTGAAGATAGTATAATGTTTGGGCTTTGACAGATGGGATTTTGAAAAGACTTCAGTAGTTGCCTTTTTTCTGCTACATACTTTATTTACTGTTGTTGAACGACAGGATTCACGTTTCTTCCAAGCTCTTAGGACGTCTCTTATCTTCTAAGGCTGATATTCTGCCGGGCTCTTTTGCTGTTACTCTAAGTGCAGGTCTTGCTTGTGAATGTTGTCTCGCATACAAAGTTTTGTGTGTTTGAAGCTGCCATCAAACATGCCGTTTACCATGTGCCACATAAAGGTAATACTGAAAACGACAAAAGGTCTGTTCTGTGCTCCACATAACTGAGAGAATTAAATGAATGAAAAGGAAATTTTGGTTTAGATGAGAAAACTTGATTCAATGTGTTTAATGTCCTTCTTTCTCTGTATTTTCCTTTCATACCATGCCCAGCTATTGGAATGTGGAAAATTATTTATTCAACATTTCTGTGTTTTGTATAGGAGGATGTTAGTTTTCTCCTGGATGCAAGCTCACTTAGCAAAGCAGAAGACGATCTCACCATTACAGTTAATGCTACCTGGTAAATTTTATTTGAAAATCACTGTTGTGCTTAGTGAAAAGTAACTGCAGCATTCTAGGGAGAGGTTCGGGGGCACAGAGACGTAGGGGTATGACACTTGTATATCATTATGGGTCAGTAAGAGAACATTCTTATCTATCAGGAACTGAATGAACCAAAAAATCAGAGAATATCTAAATAACTAGAACAAATTCTTGTCAACCCCATAATAAAAATAATTTCTTGTTGCCACATCTGTAATTAATAAAAAAGCATTATTTAAACAAACCCCAAGATATATGTTGTATATAATTAATTTTTTCTAGAGAAAATATGTTGTGTTTGAAGAATTCTAATAGGGTATTTTATATTTGATTCTCTAGTGAAAATGAATGGAACACAGACAGTCTGTTGGATAACAATATGACTTTAATGATACCACTGAAGTATGAGATTACATTAAATGTTCATGGGTAAGTCAATAATGAACCATTACTTTAGTCTGAAAGCTAATCCTTTGTCAACTGCCCTATCTATATTTTATTTGAGATTAAAAATCACTTGTTTATTTTTCTCCCTGACATAATCCCTTTGGAATTATCAGCCCTTGCACAGTTACTTGCCATTTTCAGTTCAGTACATATTTACTACTATAGCGAATTTTGCATAGTGCCTATCTAGGACTCCTAGGAATCCGAACAGCCTCACATCAGAGCAATCTTAGTTCTACCACCGACACAATAGAATGGCCAGTCTTCCTTGTTTCCTCCTCACTACCTTCAGTGGAGAGGCTACTCCCACACTGGTCATGAATGGGAGAAGTATAGTATACCTTCTTACCAGGGTGGAAGATTCCAAGAACTACTCTAAGCAGGGTGTCCCTCTTCCACTGTTTGGCTCATGGGAACCTGCTGGCTTTATAGATAAGATAGAGGAATGGAGGCTTTCCTGATTTCAGTATGTTTTTTTAATCATTGGTGCTTAACCTGGGATTGATAAATTTATATTTTAATAATTTATTTTAGTATAATTAATTTACTTTGTAGTCCTATGGATTTTATGCATTGAAAAATGTTATTCTGAGAAGGGGTCCATAGGTTTCACTGACTACCAAAGAGATGCATCACACACACACACACACACACACACACACACACACACACACACAAGATACTGGCCTCTTAAGAAGAAGGAAGAAAATGTGGAATTAGAATTTGTATTTATTTGGGCTAACTGAGTCAGTGAATGTTATTTCAGGTTTTCAGTTCCATTTGTGTATATGGGTTTTAAAACTGTAAAACATTAAAAGTGTAATCAATGCTTAAATTTAGAGCAAACATACTGGCTGTGGACAGATCTTTTTTTTATTTTTTATCTAAACCATTACACAAAGTTTTCTGTACAATACATGAGGTGGGGTAGCCAGCATCTTAAACTGATGCTTGCTCTTCAGACCAGCACAAGAGCCAGTCAGTTGTGAGCTTTGGTGAGTCTAAGAAGTTTGAGGAGTAGCAAAAGTTTTTATTAGTACATTATCAAGAAAGCAAGAAGTGGTTGTAAAATTTCCCAAGTTTGCGTGAAGTAGGCACTCTGGTCTTAAATACTCACAGTTGATTTTTCTAAGTGATTCTATATTGTTTATGTGAATGAATGAATGAATGAATGAAATAGCATTTATTCAATACTTACCATGTGTTAAGCACTAGAGATATAGACATAGATGTAGAGACAGTCCATGTTCTTAGGAAGTTCCACACTAATTGGAGAATATGAAACATGCAAGAAAGTTCAGCTGCAGGGTAAATGATAAGAACTGGTGGTCTTTTGTCTCACCAAAAGGAATAGAGTGGGTCATTCCCCTCATATCCAAACCATGTGAGGTATCAAGTGACAAAGATGAGTTTGGAGTAGCCTGGCCAGGGGAGGGGTAAAAAGGGTAACAAGGGGGCATAGTTCTGCAGTCTGGATGGCTTCTTCCTATGATCCCAAAATCTAGATGGTAAAAGAGGAGGGTTTGAGGCAGATAGAAAGGGAGGAAGGGTGCCTCCAGTTCTGGCTGCCTGGCCCTCCCAGATTACTTATGGATTGATCCACAAATGTCAGCATATAGAGTGTTTCCCCAAATTTAACAATTACTATTAATAGCAGGAAGATATGGGGAAAACAGGGAGTAGAGAAAAGGTTAGATGAGGCATTAATATGTTACAGTGGGCAAAAGGAAGAGGAACTCACTTTGTTGCATTTGCAATGAATCTCATTAAAGCAGAAAGTAATTGAGTATGTTGGGGTAAGAAGGGATACCATATAACTATTCAGAGTGGTTCTTATGTCATTATTTTCTCAAAGACCATAGGGGTGTCAAATTCTTAGCAAAGATGGGAATCTGCATTTATTCCAGAACTCCTCTAAGAATATTGGATTCTTGGAGGAAATACAGTTTTAATATGACAGTAGAATAACACATTTGATGGGTTTGGTTTTTCTTTGTAAATTCTTTCAATCAGGTTTGTAACACCAGCTTCATTTATTTATGGACCAAGTGAGGAAAACGAACCTGAAGCTTGCATGATGGAGAAAATTAACTTTACTTTCCATGTAAGATAGTTGTTTTGTAAAAATACGTTTATATCAAACTGAAAAGTTATTTTTGATTTATTAGCATACGAAGCTTTATTTTATCAGTCTGTTAGACTGAGGAGAACAATATAATGAAGGGAGGAAGAAAGTAAGCCACTCAGAGGTTACTGGGTGTTTAGGTTGAGGATGTGGTGGCCAAAGAGGAGAATAAGCAGGGGCCAGGCCTGCCAGAGTGGTGGGAGGGGGAAAGGGGGGGGGATTGAGACTGACATATTTGTCAGTCTTTTATTAAAGCAGGCCAGAAACTCTTAGGACAAAAAAAAGATAGACTGGGATTTTGATCATTTTTTGCCAAATAATAATAGCTGACATAGCACTTGAAGGTTTGCAGTGTTTTACACACATCCATCCTTTATCCTCACAGCACCTCACAAGGAGTAAAGGGTACTGATGCTATCATGTCCTTTTACAAATGTGGAAACTGGGACTCACAGAAGCTCGGGGACTTGTTCATGGATACATAACCAATGAGTGTCAGAGACAGGACTCATCCGGCACTCTGCCTGTGACATGAGACTACCTCTCAGACAAATCAGTGATTTTTGACGTTTGGAATCTTTCATATCCAAATATTTTTCGAGACTTTCACATAAAGAATATCAGATTCTACAGATTAGAAAGGAGATCTGCACTTACTAAAAGGGCTTGAGTTTCTGGGGGTTTTGGATCATTAGGATCTATTTGGTTAGCCAGTCAGTCTATAGATATTCATTACTCATGAATTTATTGACTGATCATTTCTAGCATGCCTCTTACATTCAGTATCCAAAAACCAATACTGTACCCCCTAAAAGGCTGAAAATAACTTTAAAAGAAACTATCAAATGGGGGCTGAAAACTACTCCAAAGATAAGAAAATTACTACAAAGATATGCTACAAAATTACCACAAAGATGTTTGATGATAGCTAATCACTAACATCTTGAATAACATCTACTGTCCTTTTTGTTGGAGGGGGAAAGGCAGGAGAATGGGGTTAAGTGACTTGCCCAAGGTCACACACTTAGGAAGTGTCAAATATCTGAGGTCAGGTCCTCCTGGCTCCAGGGCCGGTGCTCTATTCACTGTGCCACCTAGCTGCGCTCCTGTTTTTTTTTTTTTTCAGGCATACTAATGTTGAGGGTATCTCTTTAATATGGAACTGCTAAAAGTGTTAAAAGCATTATTTATCATAATGATTGAAAATAAAGCTGTACTACTGTTGTACTGTTGGCAGTTTCCCTTGCTGGGTTTTCCTCATGGCTCCAGATGCACCAGGAACAGAGACTGTAAGACTGAAGCCAGATTGAGATGCTGAAGAGAGAAGGGTTAGGATTTAGGCATAGAAGAGGAAAGGAGAAAGGAGAGTCAATAAAACAAGCATTTACTGAACAACTCCTATGTGCCCTGCATCATGCAAGGCACTGGAGAAACAGACAAAATGAAAATTGTCTCTATTTTCAAGACGCTAACATTCTGCTGAGTTGAAACTGTTGCATAAAATGTGAAATTCTCTATGGAGTTTTCTTGCATATGCCATGGAAAGGAAGTGGCTACAAGTGAATTTACACCATTATAAATGTAAAGAGAGAACCCACCTGGAGAAAACCATTATGTTCTAGTGGAAAGAGCACTAGGTTCAAGGACCCTGGGTTTGATTCCTGCTTCTTTTCTTGGGGGGAAGGGAAAGGGAAGCAATCGAGGTTAAGTGATTTGCCCAGGGGTCACACAGCCAGTAAATGTTCGAGGCCACTTTTGAACTCAGGTCCTCTTGACTCTAGGCTGGTGCTCTATCCATTGTACCACCTAGCTGCCCCTCTGCCTCTTCTTTTAATAGCTTTAAGATTAAGCAATTTACTTAACTCCTCTGAATCTCTTTTGTCATCTGTAAAATGGACATGACAGTACTCACTTTATTTCCTTCATAGGATTATGAAGATCAAATAAAATAATGTATGTGAAGCACTTTCTAAACCTTAAAGTACCATGTAAAAGTCAGCTGTTTATTGTATGGTTTAAAAAATTGTCCTGATCTGTGAACTTAAAATAAAATATTTATAACACTATAAAACGAATTCCTCCCTTTTCTTCCCCTTTGCCAGGTTATCAATATTGGACCTAGCATGGCTCCTAATGTGAGTGTGGAGATCATGGTACCTAACTCATTTACCCCATATCACAACAAACTATTCAACATTTTGGATGTCCAGGTATCATCATTTTCCTGTCAAATTTTGTTATATGCCTTAAAAAACTAAAAAGAAATTAAGTTCATCCTTTTCTCAGACATTAAGCTGTTTTTGAAGTGGTTTTTCCTTTTCTTTTTCATTCAATTCTGTTAACTTAGAACAGGTGTAACTTTAGTAACCTCTCTTCTTCATCAAGCATTTCCTGAGTTTGAAGTAAATATTGTGTGTCATGGATTGTTACATTACAGCATATTAATGACACTGCTGTTTATTTTGTAATCATTGCTTTAGACTTTGCACATTAAAAAAATGTAGTTAGGAATACAATTCTGAATAACTTCTTTCAGATGTGATTTTGGAGGGCAGATGTAATATGGATTTTGGACACTGGGGTAGCAAAATTCTCTGAAGAACTTGAATTCCAGACTATCAGAGGAACAACATATCTTATTAACACATACCTGTATGTATTAATAAGTAAGAACTTGTAAGAACTTGACAAAATGAGTTTTTACTTCCCTAGCTTCAAGTTAAACAAATGACAGATTATTAT
The DNA here is from genome assembly GCA_028646515.1 of Pseudochirops corinnae. Classification (NCBI taxonomy): domain Eukaryota; kingdom Metazoa; phylum Chordata; class Mammalia; order Diprotodontia; family Pseudocheiridae; genus Pseudochirops; species Pseudochirops corinnae. The sequence continues at coordinate 231,819,474 of CM053588.1, read as the reverse complement.
TACAGAGTTTTGTTAGCCCTGTTTTAGCTCCATATTTGCAGTATTTATTCTAATTCTACTGAATCTGTCCTTTTTTCACATTGCCCTTACTCGGGCAAGAATGATAAACCCATTATCATGCTTAGTTTAAACAATAATTCAATAAGTTTTGTAAAGTACCTACTCTGTACAAATAATTAGAGATCAAAGATGACTTCCCTCCCAGCACAAACAACAATAAAAACACTGGCCCTAGCCTTAAGGAGATTGTATTCTGCCGGAGAACCAAATTCTTCTTTATTAGCCAATTGTTCTTTATTAAACTTATTTATTTAAAACTAAATGATCATCAAGATATATCTGCTTAAATTTTAAGGACCTAAGTATTTTGAGAAAAAGAATGTATGACCAGATATAAAATTTCAAATCATACAGATCCACTAAAATCCTCCTCTGATGTCTAATCATGGTTCATGATATCAAGGTAACCCTCGGTCCTTAAAGGTTATGGAGGGAAAGCCTAAGCATTGGCATGTTCTGATGAACTGGGAAAGCTAGGGAGTCTCATCATTAGACTGGTTGGTGGCCACCAGGTCCTGGTTTGGTAGAGAGTGAGGGCAGCACACTTTATAGTAACTCAATCATCTGCTAAGGCTTTAAAAATATGTGATCCACGTTGGTGAAGATAGTTACCAGCCTGAGGAAAGCATGAATCTAAATACAATATTTTTTTTCCTTTGCCAATATAAAAAATAATTCAATGAAAACTTTTCTCTTTTGCCTTTTTAGACGACAGCTGGAAAATGTGATTTTGATGATTATCAAAGGGTGTGTGCTTTATCACAAGAAAAGAGAAAAATTAGGCCACTAAAAGATATAGTCAATTTCTTTTCAAAGACTGATAAAAGGCTGATGGTAAGATTACATTAATTTAATGAAATTAATTTTTGTTCATTAGCTTCCCTAATAATAGTTGTAATTAAAATGTTGTTTTAAACATAGAATCTTTAACATTGAACAGAGGGGGCCACATGATTGTTAATTACAAAGAAATTTCCAGTTATGAGACAAATCCTTTTGAGAGGAACACACCAGAAGGGATTGTAGGACATGGAGTGTGGAGATGTTGAGACCTGAAATTGGACATCCATACTGCAACTTCATTATCAGTGAATATTTTCCTAGAAACCATCTTGTGCTTATACAACCAAGCACTTTACTGAAATGTGAATCGGGATCACCCTTTTCTTATTCTCCTCTCCAGGAGTGGGGAACCTGCAGGCTCAAGGCCACATGTGGCCCTCTAGGTCCTTAAGTGCAGACCTTGATTGAATCCAAATTTCACAGAACAAATTCCCCTAATAAAAGAATTTGTGCTATAAAACTTGGATTCAGTCAAAAGGCCACACCCAATGATTTAGTAAGTCACATGTGGCCTAGAGGCCACAGGTTTCCTACCCCTGTGACCTATACCAAAAAAATTAAGAGAAACTAGGAAATGACTGTTTAACGTATGAAGTTAATTTTGCACCAAAGTATATAATTTAGTTAAGTGGGTCCTTCATCTTTAGCCCTGTCAGGCTTTAGTTAATTGGTCAGCCTTTGTTACATTATTAAAAATCATCTGATGAAAAGCAATTTTTAATGTTACATGTATACATACATGCATATACATGCATATGTATATCACAAACAGCTAGGAAGACAGCCTTATGTCTGATATGTTTTAAGCTTTGTAATTTACATATAGCATGTAATTTAGATAGGCATTCTGATTATGAAACTTCATTTTACATTTCATTGCAAAGGAGGAGATCACATAGAAAATGACAAGCAACATTCTGGGGGAAATTCATGTTTCTGCTATGATTTGCAAAGCAGACATTTGTGTTTTATTTAGACTGAGATTTGTTTTGTAAATGCCAGCAAGGAAAACATCATGATTTTCACTTAGAATACTGTTGTCTCATCTCACTTAAAATGTTGGAAACATTCAACTTAATACTTTTGTGGTTTTTTTTTTTTTTAGTACTGTCTAAAAAATGACCCACATTGTTTAGTTTTTTCCTGCAATTTTGGAAAAATGGAAAGTGGAAAAGAAGCCAGCGTCCATATCCATTTGGAAGGCCGGCCATCAGTTTTAGAAATGGTAAACATATGCGTGATTTCATGTGATTGTGAATCAGTTTTAAAATATTGATGTGTAAATTCAATTGAATTCATTTGGGTAGGAGTGCTCAGCCTATGGAGATTTGAGTACAGTTAAAGTTTGAGGTAAAACCCTAGGGACAAGAAGAATATGGGTATCACAGTATTTCAGTGTTGAAAGGGATCTCAGTGGCAATCTGATACAGCCTTTATCTGAAAGATAATTGACTCTAAAATGTATCCAACACGATGTCATGTAGGCTTTCCTTGAAGACCTCCAAATACTTAAGCTACTGTCTGTGGAAAATGGAGGGAGTTGGTGTGGTAGTCAGGTAATTCCGGCCAGGAAATTAAGGAATAAAGAGGAATTTATTTTGACTAGATTAGCTATAGACATTGATTCACGTCACTAATAATTACACACATCACAATGGAACTTCAGGTATGGACGTTCTGTGAAACTGAAAAGCTTAACTCTTTGCTTCTAAAAGACCCACACTTCTAAAATGTATAGCTAGAAAGCTATTATTTTATAGATTAAAGGAAGAAAGTGCTAAGGAGAAAAGCTTTTGTAAAATTTTATTGAAATGTATTGTTGAAATCCTTATGTGATAGCAAGAGAAGTCATTAATATCACATCAGTATTATCAAAGACTGAATCTATACTTGTTCATCCCCAATCTGAATTTGAAACTTACAGTTATTCAACACTTCATTTTCTATTAAGAAAATAAGGGAAATTATTTTTTCCTAGAAGAAAAATAACCCTGAACTGAATGGCATAATGTTTTTTAATGAAGTCCATACTTCAGAAGAGTCATTATATATTTATATATATACATATATATATATATATTTACACACATATATGAATTATGACTACAGAATGGAGTTATAAGTAACAGATATAGGCAAAACAATGGAGGTAGTATGGGCATATCACAGAAACTTTTACATTAATCTTAAAACTGTGTGCAGTGACAATGAGAAACATTATCCAACCTTATAAATAATAATTTCTTTCATAAAACATTTTTTGAAAAGATCTTAGATTAGAAAATGAAGAGAACTTATTACCTATTACTATTGAAGATTTGATAGATATATTTTAAAAAATGTCAACTGGCAGGGGCAGCTAGGTGGCGCAGTGAATAGAGCACCAGCCCTGGAGTCAGAAGGACCTGAGTTCAAATTTGGCCTCAGACACTTAACACGTACTAGCTGTGTGATCTTGGGCAAGTCACTTAACCCCAACTGCCCTGCCTCCCCCCCTCCAAAAAGAAAAAATATATATATATATCAGCTAGTTGAAAAAGACAGGATATAATTCAGTTGGTTATATCACTTTTTTCTGCTTTTATGGTCATAATTTATATACTAGATTATATGACTTTAAAATGATTTATTATGGATTTTAGGCCCTTTTACATTTGGAAACCATAAATGATAAACACTGTGGTCACATTGAGTAGATCCTCACATCTTCACATAAGGACATACTATACCAACTATCTGTTATTTCCCCCCTGCCTCCCCATGCCTACCTTAAAAACCCAAGGGGGTGAATCACGAGAGGTAGTGTGGTATAGTGGACAGAAATCTAGCTTTGTAGTTAGAATCTGACCCTAACACATACTAGCTCTTTTATCTTGGGCAAGTAGTCATGAAATATCTAGGAATTCTTATCAATGAATGAGAATTCTAAGAACTTGTACCTGCAGCCTCAAGGCTACATGTGGCCCTCTAGATCCTCAAGTGCAGACCTTGATTAAATCCAAATTTCAAAGAACAAATTCCCTTAAAGGTGAAATATGCATTTGATTCCAGTTTTACTACTCTTCTGTAAAAACTAAATAATGCCAGAAAATATAGCATTCCTTATATGTCACAAAGTTTCATTTCTTCTCCCCCCCCCCAAAAAAAATCACTTCACCCAGGTTGAGTTTGAGGCAGTTTGTGTACTGGAGAAGGAAGCTATGCTAGTCTGATATTTTAATGACACACAAAAAACCAAATTTTTAAAATCTATGTCTAAAGGAGAGGAGAGAGGTTGACTATTTGAAGATAAAAGTGACAAATGATCTATTAGTGAAGTTCAATACAATGAAAAAAATAATAATTTAAAAAACCCTGTCTAGTAACCTCATTTTTAGAAAGGTTTCACTGAAATGAGACAATATGCACTTAAATATTAAGACCACTTTACCCTTGATACTCAATATACACTTAGCACTAAAGTAAACTACAGATCTAGAACAAGCTTAAATAGAATGGGTAAAGATTATGATATTAATTATATGAAACTGATATGAATAGATATTAAATTGATATGACTGAATGTTAATATAAATTGAAATCCATATAATGGTTGATTTTAATTTCAATTCAGATTTTAGTTGATATGAAATCTATATAATGACATAAAACAGGATTTTTCCCCCTATTTCCTAATGATAGGATGAAACCTCAGCACTCAAGTTTGAAGTCAAAGCTACAGTCTCATCAGAACCACATCCAAAAGTTATTGAACTGCACAAGGATGAAAATGTTGCATATGTAAGAATTCTTTCATTTGGGGTGTGAAAAATATGATTTAGACACTTGATTTTTTTCTGTGTGATTAAACAAAATGGGGTAGGTAAGTTATCTTTTACTATTTTCACCTGTAATTCTGTATTATTCTATTAGTCAGTGAATATTTAGGCCAGACACTTGCCAAGTGTCAGGGGTACAAAGAAAGGCAAACATTCCCTGCCCTCAAGGAGCTCACATTCTAATGGGAAAGACAAATAGAAGAAAATTCAGCTTTAAAGTGTATGGAAAGGCTCAAAAGTCTAGTAGCAGGGTGGAGAAAAAGACCCCAGGGTCCTTAGGTACTGTCAGAGGTCAGAGAACAATGCCAGGGGGCTGTAGAGGTAGAGCACTGGGTAAGGGATGTAAGGCCCTCCAGTTCACTGGAAGGAGTGGGGTTGGTGACTCCCATCTCATTTAGGTGATATAAGAAGTCAAGCAGCCTGGATAGGGCTCTGGATTGTCCCATCTAGGGAGTGGAGCCCATAGTGAAAGAGAAAGGGTGCCCCCCAGTGCTGCTGCCTGGTCTGAATGGGTTCTGGGATGCTAGGGATGGAGCAAAGGAAGAAGGCAAAGCTGCCCCCATTGACTTTTCCAGCTCAACTATCCCGATGAGTTCTGGATGGCTGGGCTGGGGGAGGGAGTGAAGGGAAGGCAAAGGGGAGGCTGAGCCTAGCAGATTGTCTGTATTGCAGAATGCTATGGGGCAAGTTCAACATGAGAGAGGAATTGAGGGTGGGGAGGCAGGGGAGAATGTACCCCGTGTGAGTTGAAATTTAAAAAAATTTAATAAAATTAAAAATTAAAAAAAAATTTTTTAAAAATTTATAAATTATCCAGTCACCACGGTTGTGTAATTTCCTTCAGCAGTGTTAGCAGTTTATCAGTAGGAGCAGATGAGGTAGATGATCTAGAATTGGGGTTTGGAAAGAGCAGCAATACCACCAGGAGACAAAGGATTTTAGGATAGAGAACAATGCAAACTGAACTATTAAATATAGTGTCAAGATTTTAGAGGGAAGAAAGCAGGGTTTAAGGACTAGGAAAGCAGGGAGAGAAGAGAATGATACTGGAAGGACAAAAATCAGATTTTTCACAAAATGTGCATATGTTACATATATTTGGACCTATCTGACCTTTTGTTATCAGTTTCCTTTTCTGGAATCCACATCCATCCCCATTTGCATGGATATATCCTGGGGCTCTGTTCTAGGCCTTCTCTTCCTCTCTCAGTACTTTCCCTGTATGTTATACACTTGTAACACTGGTGATACTTTACTATTCAATTTATTATATGTATCTGTATGTGCTGTCCGAGGTACTCACTCTGAGAGAATACAAGAGCATGAAGTTGCCCACTAGGTGTGAATGTGAAATATGGAGGCATTTTATTGGTGTGGGTGCTCCTTTCACTTGCATATTATAACCCTTTTTGGACTGCTTCATCCTTTTGGGAGGGGGCACAGTAAGCCATGAATTATATATGTTAACTTTTTGAACTGATGCTTTAAAAAACATTTTCCTTCCTTTCATATAGGTCCATCTAGATGGATTGCATCACCAAAAGCCTAAACCATATTTTCGTATAATGATTATTTCAACCAGTTTTATACTGGGTTTCACTGTATTTTTATTCCTTTCATACATCATGTGGAAGGTAAGTCAGTCTATTTTCCAAATTTTATAAAATCTAATGGTGTGGTTTCCCTTTTAACGTTAAGGTAGAAAAAAAATCCTGAAATTTAGCAGTGTTCCACTCATCCTTCCCCCAATCCATTTTACTCTAATTTCCTGTTATTTTCCCTCCCTTTAATTTATTGAAGTCCTTCCTAAGAAAAATTGCCTTCTTAATCCAGAATTAACACATTTTCAATAAATGCCCAAACTAACTTATTTGCTCTCTGAACTTCTTAACTTTCTGGATAAGAAGAATTTTGGAAATCCAGAGTCATTTTTCCTCCCTTCAGAGTTTGCCTAGGTCAGATAAAAGACATTTTATTTTGGCCTTCAATAGTGTTTTTGGTGGTACTCCCACAGAGTTTGCTCATTGTTAAAGGTACATTAGGAGCTGTAGCACAAATTAAGCTAAAATAAAAAAATAGTACTAGCATTAGCAATATTTGAAGAGGTCAGGGAATCTTTGTGGGGGTTTATCTTCATTCTCTACTAGAATTATTGTTACTGACCTAAGATGATATTGTTCTATTCAGGCAGGCTTCTTCAAAAGAGAATACAAAGCTATTCTTCAAGAGGAAAACAGAAGAGACAGTTGGAGCTACGTCAACAGCAATAAAGAGAATTAAAGACTTCTTTTTAAAGTATACCAGTCTCAGGTTAACTAAAAAAATGGAAGATACTGCTTACAAGAAAACATTGTCAACTGAATTTTTACTGTGTTTACTCATCTTGATGTGCTTTTTTGGGGGGGAAGCTTAAATTTGACCATGTGGAAGAACATATCGTAATTCAAGGAAAGCAGCCAAGTGGTGATTGTTGTTTCAAGAATGAAAACAAGGTATCTGCAATAACCAAAGACAGCATCTTTCTCAGGTTTCAGAAGAATTGAAGAACACTAGACAGGTTTATTTCTTCAGCATGAGTAGTGCTCTGAAGAGATCGTGGGATGCGCCTGTATATGTTAATTGAGTTGCATTGTGGAGAGAATAAGCAACTCAGTTTAGCAAACCCTTTTACTTGAAGCAGCCTTTTGAATAAATGTACTTGCAAGCTCTATTCATTTTAGTAGTGAAATAAATTCATCCCAAATGGACATCAGTTGTTTTTGAAGAAACTATAATTGGTTTATTTAAAATAGTTCTCTTTGAGGTAGTTTATTCTATTTCAAAGAGCTATTTCCAGACTTTCCCATGTGAAGTGATCAGAAAAGGATTATCTTATGTTAAAACAAATGTATCTTTAATGATCTTTGATTATAACTTGGATCTCAAACAATGAGTATTTATGAAGCAGCTAATAATATTTAATAACCTTCATTAACTGAGGAAAAGAGCTGAACCAGTGTATATAGTGATCAAACATGCGAATTAACAGGTTTATTCCCTTAAGAGAATGAATGATGTGTGATTTTGTTAGGTCTATGAATTTATATATACTTTTGTATAAAAATAAGCATAATTACATATGAGAATATATGAAATTCATTTATGCTTCTTTAAGTTATGTGAATATGTGCATATATATTAACAATATACTTCCATGGTACCTGAAGAAAATAGTTTTTTTTAACTGTAAATTTGAAAAATTATTTACTTCCATTGATATTTTTAATATTAAGACAGCAGATTGTGAGTGTTGCACTTTAGCCAATATCTGAATATGAAATACACTGATGTATATGATGTATGTATTCTGAAAACCATACCTCACTGATGATAAAAAAAAAAAAACAGCATTAAAGCTGTTTAAGGACAACCATTATATGCAAATACTTTTATACTGATTGGACAATAATGAAATGCACTTATATATATATATGTGAATGGTAATGTGTGCTACTCAACTATGTGTTAAATGAGTATTCATCAGTTTTTATTTTGTTGTTTTTTTAAAAAAAATGCAAAAGAAGTCACAAATTTAACTGTACTAAAAATATTTGGGGATTCAAGAATAAATGCAAAGAATATAAATATAGCAAATGTTTCCATTAAAATGTAAGGTAATCTTTTTAAAGTCAAGAAATAGCTTATTCCCAAGTTTGTTAATAATTTATATTGTATTTGCAAATGAAAATGCATTTCAGTTGTGGTATTTATTACATGTACAATAGGTAGGTGATATAAAAAGTGGGCAAATACTGTTTTATCATGATCTTCCTCCATGTATCCTTGAACATGTGGCAAAATATGTAACTTTTTAAAAGTCTGATATCTCTTTCCCAGCCTCTGGTTCTTTGATTTATTTCTGTAGCTCTTTATTTATTGTTGTTAACATGGAAAATGACATATTTTAGCAAAAAAAAAATCTATACAGAATATTTAATGAATACATCCACTGGATAAATGGCATTTCTGTATATTTGTGGCTCCAGAATTTTTAGATCTTCCTTTTCCGTGTTCTTATAGTTAGTAATATTACGTAGGGTCAGGCCAAGTTTTGGCATTGCCTTAAAGGCCCCTAAAACTGTGAGTCTTTTATTGTCTATTTCCAGAAGGATTCTGTATTAGAAGAACTATTTAATTTGTTCTCCTTCCTATTGGTAAAGGAGTATTTCAGTACTGAGTATACGGCATTTGCCACAGTTACATACCCAAGGGCAGTAATTTCTAAAATCCTTTCTCTCAGATATGAAAGAAAATATAAACTTTTAAAATTTGCTCTAAAGTATAAGGAAGAAACATTTTAAAGGGTTAAATGAATATAAATCTTGTATATTTTTAAATGGAGTGTGTTATAGTTTTAGTTAGTTTTGTGAATTAAGAACATTTTTAAAATTAGACAAATGAGTCCCTTACTTTCAGAAAATATTTACTAATCATAGTAGTTAATTTGAATAATGATAGAATTTTGAGGAGATGGGATAGTGGTAGCAATATTATTTTCAAAAGATTACATGGATAAACTACAAGAAACAAAATGTTAGAAAAATGTCAGAATCAGTTTATTCATTTCTAAAAATGCAAAATCTCAGTTTCAGTTTTAATAATCTACGTTAAAACAATTGTAATTTGGGTGGTATACTCTATGAATGGTTAGATTGAAAAAAACTTGAAATTTTGATCTACAGTTTCAATAAATATATTTTTACTAAAATAGTTTAACATCTCATATATTAATTTTTTTCTAGATTTTTTTAAAGGCTAAAAGTTATATTTTTCTATAACATAAAAATGGCCATTTTGATTTTAAAATTACTTAGGCTACAAATATCCCAACTTTATACATTTCTTCTATAAACAATTTAATGTTAATTGTTGTCATTCATTCCTTCTAAGTGTCCTCCATAAAGCTTGATAAGTTGTGGATGCACCCTGTAAAGAAAATACTTGTTACTTATAATTCTGTTAATTCATTGTTTTTTATACTGTAGAGGCTTATCACCTGCACATGATACTGAGTGTCCTATGCATCACACACCCAAAGCTTCTGACAACTAAAAGACATACATAAAATGCAAATGGGTACCAAGAGGTAGCTTACATGAAGATTCAACATCAGAAATTAACTTTAGCTTAGCATTCACTCCATGGCTGACCACTTTGTTGTCAATGAACAATAGTACATCTACTTACTTAATATGAACCTCTGATGCCACTTCCATTAAATCTCCATCAACATTCCAAGGGTAATTATTTTCACTAGGCATTCCGTGAAACTCAACATCTCCTGTGCCACACCCACAGTTATTTCTTGGCTGGAGTTTTACTTCTGCAACAGTGTAGGTCTCAACGAATGGAAAATTAAACTAAATAAAACAAAACATTTATTATTTATTTTTACCTTGAATTGGTAATACAGTCAAGATAGTTTAATATACTATATTTTGCATCTAAGCATGGCTTCATGGACCTTTGTCAGCGGTGTTATGTAGGGGTGATGGGTCACTTGGAACTCTTTAATTACTTGTTTAGCTTAAAACCAAACGTTGCCAACGTTTTTGTTAGAAGCAACTTTTCATTTCCCTGAAGTCCTTGAGATCAGTGAGGCAGAGGATCTCTTTTGTGATGAAAATTGTCGTAAACCAATGGTAGCAATCAATCAATAAAGATTTTTTTTTTTAAATCACACCTGCTCTATGCCAGGTGCTATGCTAAGCGCTGAATCAATATGCTTAAAAGATACAATAATATGGCTTTTAGATTTGCGAATAGATCCCATGTTATACTGGTTGGGGACCCTTTTTTCACTAATTATACATTTATAAAATGATCTGGTGTAATTAGGAGTATTGAATGTCAAGTGGCCCACATGGAAAAGCTAAATCTGAATATTAACTCCTAAGATATGATGTCAAATTAATGTGAACCAAAATCTAAGTTTTATACACAAAGCAATGTCCACTTAATTTACTATTAATATTTAGTAATACTTTTAAAATTCCATACAGACAGCATAATTTAGTGCAAATTCTAATCATCTCAAAGTGGGGGGCAGGGAGGAAGACCCTCAAGGTGGCTGTCTGAAAGAGAAACAATTACTATTTACATTCACTCTGAGTCATCAGGGCCCCCCAAAAATAGCCCTTAAGTGATGCTTGGGCAGGGATCTATTGTTGGCCAATCAACAAAAGCCAGAGTGAACTGGGTTTAAGGTTGCTGTGGTTTGTCCTTTTTCTCAAAGAGGACTATGACATCAGGAAGATGATAACATGTCTTGCAATTGAATTGAATTTTTTTTAAGGGGCCATCCCTTGACTCACTTCCTAAACAGGCCTAATCACTGAAAGGGCACTGCCTCACTCGAAGTGGGAACTTGTGAAGACCTTAGCTTAAAAAGGTCAAGGTCCCCCACTGCATTGTGGGCCATATAGAGATGTCCTGATCTAATCTGGCCACTGAACCCAGATGGCTCTGGTGGAGAAAGTGAGGCTGGTGACTTTGTACAGTCCTCCCTCACTTAAATCCAATTCAGTTGCAAGTCATGTCATCATCTTCCTGATGTCATGGTGCTCTTCAACAATGAAGGACAAACCACACAACCACAACTTAATCACTTACATTTTGCTGCCCTTTTCTGTGAACGCAATTCATAGAAACATAGACAATCAGAGATGTTAAAGCAGAGATGTTAATTTCCCAAGGTCAAACAGCTATTTAGTGGCAGAAGTGGAACTAGATTTTGTCTCCATATTCTTAACCTAGTGTTTTTTTTACATATACCAAATAACCTCAAGTTCAAAATAAGGGCATTAGTAAAATATTTTGGTAATCTTTACAAAATTCTATATAATCTTTGGCCTCAAAGAAACATTTTTAAAAATTCAACAAAAACTGCTAAGCATTTTCTGCTTAGGCAACCTTTTTCTATTAGGACAAATGGTGAGTTAAATATTTTCCTGCTTCAATTTTGGATAGCTTGTATAGGAAATAGTTGTAAGAAATGAAGTTATAAACACAGAATAGAACATGTAATTTCATTAATGTGGGTTCTCCTCCCACTGATGCAGAGCATAATGCCCATATCTTAGTAGCCAGTCTTCTTGAGAAGCCATGGCTGAAAAAGAAATCCTTGCATAGCTAAGCTAGTGAACAACACAGAATTCCTTAACATTTTAAAATGAACTATTAAAATTTGCTGTTAACTTATATGTATACATATATTAAGTATATATTTTTAAAATGAATGTGCTGACACTTTAGTTTTCATATTATCGATACCACTGCATATAATCATGCAAAATTATTAATAACTTGTATCTTTTAAAAATAGCTACTTCTGATTATTAAGCCCAATTATATTACCAGTTCTCCTACAATTATCTACTGCTGAAGCTTCATCTGTTGTGCTACAGGAATAAAAAATTGCTTTGCAGTAACTGGTAAGAAAACCAACACAGAATGTTACAGTTTGAGTGACCAAAGGTTAAAAAAAAAAAAAGAAACTTTCTGATTCTGCACTGTGAAGATGTATTTTCTATTCAGACCAACTATAAAGAGATTTACATCAATCAGCATCAATGTCTGAGTGCTCATTGTGTAACAATTTGTAAATTTGCCTCACTGGTAGTCAATTCTACATATGCATTTGTTAATATGTTAAATATATTAGATATATAATACATTCATGTGTATATATATATGCTTATGCAAGTGTATCCTGGTCTCAAGACCTATCTTCCTTTTGGCATATGCTAGCTATGATCATAAGCAATCTCTCACAGCACAACTCTCTAGGACCATAAATTACAGCGAAGTTGTATCTACATTACTGAATGGAATTTCCACACTAGGAAATCCCTATACAGATGAAATCACAGGTCTGGATACATACATACATACAAGATTAGTCTCTAAAATTATGTGTGTGTGTATACATATATACAAATATATATATATATGATAAGTTTTTATTGATGTCTTCTGTTTTTTCATCTTAATAGTTATCTCCAGTATCTTCTGGTTCTTCCCCTCCTCCTTAGAGTATAAACATAGTTAGAATATCTGGTTTAAAGGGAATCGACATTTTAGTCACTTTATTTGGATAATTCCAAATGGCTTTCCACATTGTTTGGACTACTTCCCAGCTCCACTAAAAATATACTGGTGTACCTATCATTTTGTAACCCCTGCAACATTGAGCATTACCATTCTGTGTCCTGATTGCAAAGTTGTGGTATGGGAGGTAAAACCTCAGGGTTCTTTTAATTTATATTTCTCTTATTCTTGGAATTTTGCAGTGGTTCTGAATACTTGGCAATTCTTTTGAGAACTATTTATTCATATCCTTTGGCCAGTTATCTATTGGGGAATGGTTATTAGTCTTATGTATTTACAAATTATTTCTATATCTCAGATACCAAACCCTTTTAAGAGAAATTGATACAAAGGTTTGTCTTTTTTTCTATCTGACAACTTCCCTAGCCTAGGTGCATAAATTTGTCATGGCTGAAGCTTTTAGTTTTATGTAATGAAAGTTACCTTTAATTCTACGTTTTATTTGGTTAAGAATATATCTTTTGCCCCTGGCTGTGAGAGGTATATGTTCTGTTTCTCTTCTAATTTCTCCATAGAGTGATTTTTAATATTAAGATCATGTACTCCTTTAAGAATGTATCCTGGAATGTTGGTCAAGTTTAATTTCTACCAGAATGCTTTGTATTTTTCCTAACAACATTTATCAAATAATATTTTTCCTTGGTAATTTCTATTTTCTGCTTTGTCAAAAACTAAGTTTTTGAGTTCCATGGTTTCTGATTCTCCCTTGTTTAGTGGATTCGATGATTTACTTTTTAATTAATACCTAATGGTTTTGATGATTGTTGCTTCATAATATAACTTGAGGTCTGGAAGTGCTATTCCCCCCTTCATCGTTATTTCTTTTTATCATTTCCTTTTATATTCTAGGTTTTTTGCTTTTCCAAATGAATTTTGTTACTATTTTATCAAGTTTTCTAAGTATCCTCTTGATTTGTTGGTAAAACATTAAAAATATAAATTAATTTTGGTAATACTGTCACTTTCATCATATTGGCATGGCCTAGTCCTCCAGCTTTTTAAGTTGTTCTTTATTTCTTTAAGATACATTTTGTAATTAAATGTATTCAAGTATATCTTGTGTGCTTAGGTTGATACTCAGATATTTCATATATATTGTAGTTATTTGGAATGGTATCTCCCTATCTATTTTAGTTTCTTGAGTTTTTTTAGCATTATGTAGAAATGCTATTAACTCCTGTTTATTTTGTAGTCTAAAACTTTGCTGAAGTTTTTGTCTCAGTTAATATCTTTGATATTTTTCTGGGATTTTCCAAATACATCATATCATCAGCAAACAAGGATAGTTTTATCTCTTCCTTACCTGTCTTCATGCCTTTGATTTCTTTCTCCTGTCTTCATGCTAGGGTTTCAAATACTATACTAACTAATAGTGGAGAGAGAGGGCAACATTGCTTCACTCCCATATTTATTGGAAAAGGTTCTAATGTATCCATTGCATAAGATGCTTGCTTTTGGTTTTACAAAGATGCTTTTTTGTTATATTAAAAAAGGTCCCTGTATGCCTATACTTTGTAAAGTTTTAAACCATAAGTGAGTGCTGTACTTTGTTAAAGACTTTTCCTGCATCTCTTGAGAAGATCATGTGATTTAGGATGTTTTGGTTTTAAATATGATTATTTATGGTGATGATTTCCCTAGTGTTGAACCATCCTACCATCCTTGGTATACATCTCTGACATAATGAATTTCTTGGATAATTGCTGTAGTCCGTTAAACAGGATTTTGTTTAAAATTTTTGAGTCAATATTCATTAATGATATTGACCTGTTTTCCTTCTGTGCTTTTTCTTTCCCTAGTCTATGTATTAGGTCTATATTTACAGACAGTTTTTGCTTTACATACATTTGCATTATACAAATTAGATTTTGCATAAAGAATTCTGAAAGAAAGTCACATTCCAAAAATAAAAACCAAAATTATGTCAACTATTACTGCTTTCTCTCCCTCTTCCCACTACTGTCCACACTCAGCACTCCAGTGTCCCACCCCACCCCCAAGAAATCAACAAAAAGCCTCCAAGTGAAAGCAGAAGAATGATGCAGAGAAACTGTCACCTCCGCCACACTGGGAGCTCGACTTGAGACCTAGCGTGGTTCTGGCCAGGAGCCCACATGGCTGCCACGCCCCTTCTCCACCCCATGCGTTCTTCCTTCTGCTGTTGCTTTCCTGTCCTGGGCCCCCATGTATCCTTGAACCATGCACAGGCTCTCTCCATTGGCCCCTTTTCGCCTCCTTCCATCCCCATCTTTTCTTTCCCCAGGTCCACAGCCAAATGTTTGAATTATGTAAAAATATCTTTATGTAGAGGTCTGTAGGACAATCTATCTACATTAATTAAGAATTGTCAGGGCAGCTAGGTGGTGCAGTGAATAGAGTACCAGCCCTGGAGTCAGGAGGACCTGAGTTCAAATCCATCATCAGACACTTGACACACTAGCTGTGTGACCTTGGGCAAGTCACTTAACCCTAATTGCCTTGCCTTCCCCCCTCCCAAAAAAAAGAATTATCTGTATTTGATAAAAGTATTTTGGTGAAGGTGTTTTCTTAATTTTTGATAAAAATTTGTGAAGTATGGCTATTAAATTTTATAAAAGTTTGATAAAAATCCTCCTATAAATCTATCAGGACCAAAAGTTTATTTTTGTTTTGTTTTTCCAAAGGTGAGGTAGATCTGCTTCTTTTTCTTTGACTAAGTTGTTTAGGATCTCTATGTGGTCTTCTGACACTTTATTTTATATCTCTGAAGATATTTTACTATTTCTTTTGTGTTCTCAGTTTTGTTAGCATCAAAATGTACATAATACATTCTAAGTAGCCTTTTTTTGTGATTTCAACTTGCTCATGTGCCATTTTATTAGTATTTCTGTCCTCTTTTTTTTTTATCAAAGTAGCTAAAAGTTTATCAATTTTATTAGTCTTTTCAAAGAATCAGCTTTTAATTTTATTTATGAATATTATGGGGTTTTATTTCTTCTCTAATTTTTGTGTTTATTTTAGGTCAATTTGTTGACTTTCTAATTTTTAAATGCATATTCAGTTCATCATTCTTCTTTCTGCATTTTGCTAATGTAAGTTTTGTAAGGATATAATTTTTCCCTTGAGCATTGCTTTAGAGCTGCATCCAAGAAATTTTGTCATGTTTTTTCAGCACCGTAATTTTTTCAGATAATCATTATTTCTATGATTTTTCTGACCCACTCCTTACTTTGGATTTCATTGGTAAATCTCCATTTGGGTATTTGTCTTTTCTTTATGGTCCCTAAAAATGCTTTATTATGCTATGGTCTAGAAAGACTGTGTTAATTATTTCTATTCTCTGTATTCCTCAAAACTTCTGAGGTAACTTTTCTGGCATCTCTTTCACCTCTACGCAGTTTCTGCCACTGCCTTGTAGCTTGCCTTGGAGATTCTACTTTTTCATTTTGCCTTTCTCCCAGAATGATGCCAGTTCCTGAAGGTGAAAGAGTACAGTGCCCCATGGTAGGACCATCCTCCCACTTCATTCCTGATTATGTCACGCTACTGACCTATATACCCTTTCTCTACTTACCTCCTTTGCCTCATTTGCCCCCCTGGATCCATACCCTTCTACTCCCCCAGGTGCCAGTTTTTCCTAGGAGTTCCAACTTCCTCCCAACATGAGGAAGGATGAGTGGTCTTTTTAAGCATTAAATCCCTCAGACCACACCCTTCACAAGGTTCCCATCTCTCTTCACAGAACATTTCTCTTTACTCATGGGAGTATACTTCAGTGGAAACTCTTGCATACACCAAAGCAAGGCCTCTTTCCTTTCCTCTCCTTCAATCCTTCCCCTTTCCTCTTCAACTACTCTCCTCCAGGCTTTTCTCTTCCTGAAAGACCACAGACCATCTTCTCTTTCCTAGCCTTCAATTTGCCTCAGACACTCCCCTCCATTTTTCTGCTCCCTTTCTCCCTTTCATGCACTCTCTTACTTTGTAATGTAGTACTCCCCCCGCAAATATTTCTTCATCCTTAGGCAGGATGTTTCGAAGTTCTGTCCATAAGGCCCCAGGGCCACCTATTCACTATTACCTCTACCAGATTTCCACCTTCATCCCTATCTCCCTGTGTACATTTTTTAAAAATCTCTTAACTGGTCTCTGTTGTCACTGTTGTTGCTACTGTTCTTAGGTCCTGTATTCATTGCGGTGTTTGAGAAGCAAATTATGTTTTCAGGTCTGATTCTCTTTCTAATGTTTCAAATTTCTCTCTGTTTATTTAATGTCCATCTTGTTTGATTTATGGTAAACCCAGATTTGCAGCATCAGTCACCCTGGGCTGCATCTTGGGCTCCATTGTTTTTTGGAACACATTATTCCATTCCCTCCTGTGTTTTCTGGTGGGTAAAAAATAGTCTTCTGGTTTTTCTGAATGTCTTTTCCTTTGTATTTGAAGGTCTTTCTCCTGATTACTTGAAGAACTTGTTTCTGAATTGAATTGTTAAATTTAACCACTATATCTTGAAGTGCAGCTTTAGTTTTTCTCTCTCTTCAGTTTTTTGTTTTTCTTTTAATTAGTATTTCATTTTCTGTGTTCAGAAGTTTTGGGCAGTTCTCATATTATTTCTTACATTAGGGTGTTCCAGATTTTTTTTGTCTCGTTATGTTCTTCTGGGAGACCTATGGATTCTTAGGTTGTCTCTATACATCCTGTCTTTGAGATCAGTATATTTTGCTTCAGTGATGAATATGTTTTAATGTTACTGGATTTTTTGCTTTTCTCCTTCTAGACTAGTGGTTCTCAACCTGTGGGTCGCGACCCTTTGGGGGTCGAACGACCCTTTCACAGGGGTCACCTAATATGGTCTTAGGAATTGATACACTGCTCCTCTATCTGTCTCTAGGGGGTCTGCCCACATGCAGATATGCCCACATATGAGTATTAAAGGGTCACAGCATTAGGAAGGTTGAGAACCACATTCTAGACTTACTTTCACTCTCATGTTTGTGCATTCCCAATCTATTGTTCTTTCTTTTGTTTCTTTGTTAAGATTTGTCATCACAGATTCAAGGTTTTCTATTGTACCAATTATTTTTTGGTGTGCTGAATCTACTCTCATTTCTGAATCTACTCTCATAATTGTCACTTCTCCTTTAAACCATTCAGGAACAATGTGCTGCAATTCCATGTTCTCCAAAAATTCCACAGAGTCCTTTATCTCATCAAAGTGTTAGATCATTTTACTTTGTTTTATAGTATTTAATCACAGATGACTGAATTTTTTGACTAGATGTGGAGGTCATCTTTTCTTCTGTTCTTAGAGCTTTCTCTGTTGGTTTATCTTCTAATGTTCAAGATC
This sequence comes from Pseudochirops corinnae, assembly GCA_028646515.1. Classification (NCBI taxonomy): domain Eukaryota; kingdom Metazoa; phylum Chordata; class Mammalia; order Diprotodontia; family Pseudocheiridae; genus Pseudochirops; species Pseudochirops corinnae. The sequence goes on along the minus strand of CM053588.1, from coordinate 231,801,281 downwards.
TTTGAATTTTCTTCTTGATTTCTTTGGCAATATAAGTTTTATCCTACTGCTTATTTTGCCCTATATCTCTGTCTTGGTTCTCTCTGGTGGTGGTTTTCCTGGGGGCTGCATCTCAAAGTGTCTCATACTCCTACCACAATGGGCAATTTCGTGGTTCACCAGCCTAGTTCTCTGCCCCAAATGACTTGGGTGGGTGGGTACAGAGGGAAAGACAGAACTTTCCTTAGCTGGATGTTGAGGCCTTTCCCCTCAGACCTGCTGGAGTACTACATATACTCCCCACACTTGATATCTTGACCTGGTGCCCTTGGTTTCTTAGTCTTCTGGCCCAGCCCCAGCAGTTCAGAGGGTTGCCAAACTAATGTAACTGAATTGATTCCTGTATTTTAGGTCCTCAAGAGCACAGGAGGAGGGGGTTTTGTGGTGGGAGAATCAAGCTCTATTTCAAGCCCAGATGTATATCCTGCTCCTTTTTCTCTGTTCCTCCATTCTCCTGCAGAAACCTTTTGTGGCACAGAGTGCTGCCACCACAGGCCTAGTTTTAAGTCATGATCCCAAGAAGCAGCTTGGAGCTGGGATATTCAAGGCACTGGAAAGATAGAGGGCAGAGTGGCACATGGAGTTGGGTTCTGTTGCAAGCTTGTGTTTTGAGTCCTTGGATTTTGTTGCAAGCCCCTATGTCAGGTGCTTTGCTTAGCTAGTTCAGCCTCATTGCAGATGGAATGGTGAGCAATGGTGAAGGAAATGCTGAGTAAACTCAGGGCAGATGCCACTGCATATTTTTTTTTTTAGTTTGGCTTTGATTTTTTAACCTTCTTCTGGCTTCTGAGTGTCATGGAGGTAGCTGAAGTTGCTTTATCTTAGGAGCATAACTTGTTTTGGAGAGGTTTGAACAGTTGTGGGGATCAGAGAAAATGACTAGTCCTCCATCTTGTTGGTTATTTGACCTGGAAGTCCCTTTATCAGATTTTAATCTTTTGTCATTCAGACTCTCCATATATCTTACTACTTATTCCTAAACCTATCCTTTTTTGTCATTATGAACTCCAAATCTACTTCTCCATACCTTCTCAAGCTTTTCTGCTCTGAATATACTCTCCTATCTAATTTCGATGACTTAGTGAATAGTATCAACTATACCTCATCCTTCACTATTGAATCCACTGCTGCCTTGTCATATAATTTCTATTGATCAAACCTGTGTCTTCCCCATGATGTGCTACCTTCAATCCTACTAATGAACTTCTGAAGAGAGCTGAGGAAAGTTATAAAACCACACTACCTGGGTTCACTATAAACAGAGATTACATAATCCCAACTGAAGCCTTCCTCATCACAGAAAGGTAAATCTCTATTCCTCTCTAGAACCTCCATCAAATTCACTATAACATCGATTCCACACCTCTTTGCAAAATTCTCATATCACTCCCTTCCACAACCCTCTCGGTAAGGGACGCTGTTTCACACTTCACGAAAAAAAAAATAGAAGCCATTAACATCAAACTCCCTCTTCTCATCTCCCTGCCACTGTCCATTATCTCATTTATTCAATGTTTTAATGAAGAAGTGATTATTCTCTTTGTTAAGGCTCATCCTTCTATGTGTATCCTTGATCCTGTTTTCACTTGACCTTTCCAGGAGATTGTTGCATTATCCTCCATTTTTCTCTAATATTCAGTCTGTGTACTAGTTCATTCCTCCCTGCCTACAAACATGTCTAAGTCTCCTCCTTTAAAAACCCTAACTAGATCCCCAGCCATGCTTCCCTTTGCTCACAACTTGACTTTATGGACTTCTCCTCCTCCTAGCCAAGTGTCTTGCCTCCCAGAAGATTCTTCTATCCTGAAACCCCACTCTCCTGACTGGTGACTGTCTGCCAGGAATACTATTTCATGAGGGTCCCCAGCCATGACCTGACTCTCTAGACTTCTTCAATATCTGCCTTGCCCTGGGGCATCTGTCTTTTTTTCTGTCTGAAACTCCTGCTAAGTCACCTTTGTCAAATGAAGAATCATGAAATGTCCACTAACTTCCAGGTGTTCCCTCACCTCTGTTCTGGAGACTCTTCTCTTCTTACACCAGAGATGCTTTACCTATGGTACATAAACTTTTAAAAAATATATTTTGAAAATTATATTTTAATGTAATTGGTTTTCTTTGTGATCCCTTTTTAATGTATTTATTTTTTGCATTAAAAAAACATCATTCTGAGGAGAGTTCTTAGGCTTCACCAGACTACCAAAGTAGTCCATGACACAGAGAAGGTTAAGGATTCCTGCTCCAGACTTTCTCACTGTACAGTCTCATTAACCAGTGATGATCCAATTATTATCTTTATGCAAATGACTCCAAGATCTAAATAACCAATTTTAGTATCTCTACTGAGCTCTAGTCATCATGAATTGCTTATTGGATATGTCAAACTTGATGTTCTTTGGGCATCTCAAATTTAATATGTCCCAAACCAGAACTCATCCCCTCCTTTCCTGCCTCCACCAAAATTCCCTCTTACTGTTGAGTACACCACATTCCTTCCAGTCACCCCACTTTCTCAAAATTGGTGTCATTATCAACTCAGTCTCATTCACTCCACATATCCAATCAGTTGATTAATCTCTTTTTTATTCTATTCATTATTTCTTGCTCCTCTACACCTGGACCAGCACTCTTCACTCTGAATCTAGACCTGTACTTGAACATCAGCTGGGTCCCTGATTAATTTAATCTGTTCACCTTTAGAACTCTCACCATGTTGGATAGGAAGGGATGATATCTAAAAAATAAAATTAAGAGGTGAGAGAGGAATATATTGGGAGAAGGAGAAAGGGAGAGATAGAATAGGGTAAATTATCTCATATAAATGAGGCAAGAGAAAACTGTTACAATGGAAGGGAACATCAAGAAGGTGAAAGGGAATGGGTCAACCTTATTCTCAATGAATTTGGCTTAAGGAGGGAATAATATACACACTCATTTGGGTATCTGCAAGACATACAGGAAAGTAGGGGAGAAAAGGATGAGAGGGGAGATGATAGAAGGGAAGGCAGATTGGGGGAGAGGGTAGTTAGAAGCAAACACTTGAAAAGGGAGAGGGTCAAAGTAGAAAATAGAATAAGTGGGGGGGCAGGATAGGATGGAGGGAAATATAGTTAGTCTTTCACAACGTAACTACTATGGAAACATTTTGCTTAACTACACATATACAACCTATATTGAATTGCTTGTCTTCCCAGTGGGGGTGGGTGAGGAGGGAAAAAGAGAAAGAATCTGGAAATCAAAGTTTTAAAAGCAAATGTTCAAAAAATTGTTTTTTTACATGCAACTGGGAAATAAGGTATACAGGCACTGGGGTATAGAAATCTATCTTACCCTACTAGAAAGTTAGGGGGGATGGGAGAAGATATAAGAGAGAGTAGATTGGGGGAAGATATTCAGTAGGCTCGATATCTTGGAGTGGGGATAGGGGAAAGATGGGGAGAAAATCTGTAACTCAAAATCTTGTGGAAATGAATGTTGAAAACTAAAAATAAATAAAGAAAAGATTAATTACAAAGGAAAAAAATAAATTCTATATTTTCTCACACACACACACACACACACACACACACACACACACACACACACCTCCCACCATGGAGCCTAATCTAGTTGAGTGGTATCTATGCAAACTAGCCCACTTAGCCTTAAACACAAGGAATGATTTAGTTTCACATTCCATCCAGCTATCTACCTAGGCCAACTCACTATTGGCCTCCATGTGGTCTCATCTCAACCTCCCAACTTTGACCTTTCCATAACAAAACACCTTTTTCCTGGTCACCAATCACTTATATATGTTGATTTCCCCATATTAGAATGTAAGCTTTTTGAGGGCAAGGGCTGTCTCTTAAAATATATATGCACGTATACGTATGTACATGCCTATATATTTATATATACATATATAATAAGTATATATATATATGTGTGTGCATATTATGTTTGTATATATACCTATCATTTATATATATATATGTATATACACATACATTTCACATCTATAGTTATGTAAACCTAGTGTTTAGCATAGCACTTGGCATAGAGTAACTACTTAATGAATGTTTTTTGTTTTTTTTTCATTTATTCATTGCATATATCCCTTTCTCTCTACTCACAATGCCACCACATTAGTTCAGGCCTTCATTATCTCCCTTCAGGACTATCACAATATTTTTCTATTTGCCACCCCTACCTCAAATGTCTCCCTCCTGTGATCCATTGCCTACATAACTACCAAAGTGATTTTACTAATGTGTCAGCCTGGCCATGTCACCCCCTAAACCTCCCCAATCTACTCCAGTGGCTCCCTAGTACCTCTAGAATCTAATATAAACATCTCTGTTTGGTATTTACAGCCTAGGCCTTTCCTATCTTTCTAATCTCCTTACATAGTACTCTTCTCCAAACTCTTTATGGTCCCTCCATACTGACCTAATGACTGTTCCTCACACATGACATTCTCCCATTGCTGGCCCTCTGTACTGATCGATTGTTCCCCATGGCTGGAATTCCATCTCCTTGTTTGAAGGAGTGGATAAAGAATATTAAGTTTATTTTTCTTCTTGTGTTAGTCTTATAAACTGGCTCTCCAGGCAATTCTAAAGTGGTCATTTCAAAAATGTTTTTTCGTAATGGCAGCAGAGCTGGAATAAATGTTTAGTTTCTCAACTTGAGTACTTTGAGGGCTAGCATACATTTAGAGGGCCTAAGTTTGGGTGTGCTCGCTTAAAATAAATAGAGAAAACTCACCATTGTATTACTTTGTAATAACAGAACATTTTGTGTTATATCTATGTTTGTATATCTTGGCTTCCTTTTAGATCCTTATATTTATGGAAATCGAGGGGAAACTTTCTAACCTACCATATAAACTTTACATTCCTGAGCAGAATATCATGGGCACTGCACAGTCAGCATAGTACAGTTAAAATCATACTGAATTTAAAGTTAGGAAGACCTGGTGTCTCTATAGCTGACACTGAAAAACGTTTTAGAAATGTACTGATTTCTTAATCTTTGTTGCTCCATCTTTTAGCCATTCCATTAATATGGATTTCAGGAAGGATATGATTTAGATTCCCCAATTTGGCTCTTAAAGATATGATGAATCTCTTGAATGATGAAAAAATTAAAATTTATTCTAGTTCCAAATGTCAGGCTAAATAATGTTTACATTTGAAATGCTGTGAATTTTGGATCAGTACATTTCTGCTAACTGCTGAATGTATGCTCATTTACACGAGAATATCTGAGAAATCTGAAGGGCACAATATGAAAGAAAATCTGTTGCCATAATATCAACAACCAAAATTTTGAGTTTCATCATGTTCTCTTCCAAAGAACATTTGATTTGAAAAAAAAGATTTCTTTTCTTTCCAAAGGGTGGCATCTATACATGATGACATGCTGTTAATCTCAATTTGCTCCATACTTCAGTAAAACAATTCTTTGCTTTTCTGAGTCGGGTAGATTTATACTCCCTTTTGAAATCTAATGGAAATTATAGAGAAATGAGCTAAAGCAGATGGTCCTAAGGAGGCTAATCTCTATTAGACTGATTAGTAGTTTCCAAACTCAGATAAGAAGAGGCTAATATATTCAGACAAGAAACTAAGCCTTCTTAAGGAAGGGCATCTATGTGAGTGCTGACAGTAGAGTTCCCTCCATGATTAACACGTTAGTTTTTTTTTTTTTACAGGATAACCAAGAAGGATTTACTATACCTGGTTTTTTAAACTGGCATATCTTTTCAGGTGTTTTACAAACTCTGGTCGAGAAGTGTTTCGTGCAATAGTAAGAGCCATGCTTCCATTATTTAATCTGTAAATTAAATATTTTGTTTTACTTTAAGAGATCCAATTTAGTATCTAGTTTAGAATTCTAGCACAAAAAAGGAATCTATACAGTTCCTTTCATATAAATATGACATTTATTAACAGGTTTGAGGAAAATCAATTCAATAATATTACATTATTCTATATTTTAATACTTTGAAGTAGCATTTTAAAACTACTGATGGACCATTTCTAATCAATCCTGCTTATGAATTAACTTTTTCTTCAAAAGCCTCTTTTACTAGTAAGCTCCATGAAAAGGAAATCAATACATTCTGCTTAACTATCATGACACAGAAATTCAAAATTAAAGTGATAATGGGAAAAACCACTAGTCACAATGAGTATTTCTTAGTCAGACACTCCAGAATCTCCAAAGCAGGTAGAGAAGTCAGGGGAGTTCAGTTCTAGTATATATAAAAAAAAAAAAAGGAGGAATGAGAAAAGGTAATTTTGGGGTTATGACTGTATTTAACTCAACAGCAGTTCAGTTTTACCTCAATAAAGAAAAATGCCCAATCCTACAGAGAGTTGGGTTCAAATGGGAAAGGGTATCCTCAAGTTTTTAATTTAAGGTATCCAGAAGACATTATTATGGTTGGCATTAAAGGTAGGGGACTTTTGATATCCACATCCATTTAATAATTTTAAACTTTTTGGCCAAGTTTGAATATCATTGTCCTGAGTTTAAAAAAAATAATTACTCATTAAGTTCAAAATATGTAAATATTTAAGTGTTTTCTGTGACTTAAATATGAATTTATATTCAGAGGCATAAAATAAATTGAGAAAATAACGAATGGGAAGTTTTTGATTAGACATTAAATATCACTAATGCTCACTTAAATGATTATAATTCTGTTTCAATGACAAAAAGTTTAGAAGTTGTACAACAGGTGAATAAAAGCTCTTCAATTTAAGAAGTCACAGAATTATAGAACTTCATGAATTTTGAGATTATCTAGTCTAACCCCCTCAATTTACAAAAGAAGGAATTGATAGCTTACCATATACATTGTCCAAGGTCACACAACTAGTTGGAGGAAGATCTGGGAGTAGAACCCCAATTTTATGAATCTAAGAACTGTATTTTTTACCACACCATACTACCTCCATTTAATCTATTTTTAATACCATGTACTAAAGTAGGCTTTACTTTACAAAGAGAACAAATGATTTTATTTTTATTATACGTTGACCAAAGTTATTTCTAAATAAGTTTTTATTGATACATTTTGTTTTTATGTTGCCTGAATTACCCTAACACTCCAAGAGAATCATCCCTAATAACAAGGCATTTATTTTAAAGATATAAGATAAAGCAGAAGAAAAGGGGGTAAAAGTCAGAAAAAACTGATGAATGCCTTTTGAACACTCTCACAATCCCACTTCTGCAAAGTAAGTGTTTTCTCACATCTCTTCTTTGGGGCCAGACTTATTCTCTATAATTTCACAGTGTTCATTTTTCATTGTTTTGTGATTGTTCTTTCTATTTATGTTGTTGTAGTCATGCATGATGTCTATTGCTTCCTTGTGGCTCTATTTATTATACTTTGTACCAGATCTTGTAAGTCTTTCCATGCTCCTGTGTGTTCATCTTAATTATCATTTCTGATAGCACAAGTAATTTTCCATTAAATTGATGCATCACAATTTAGCCATTCCTCAATCAATTGGTATTTACTTTGTTTCTCCTACTTTGCTAATACAAAAAAAAGTGATGATGTAAATATTTGGAGTTTATGGAGACTTTCTTTTTATTAATTACCTCCTTGCCTAGCAGAAGAACCTTCAAGTCAAATTATAGACATTTTAGTCATATTATTTGCATAATTCCAAATTGCTCTCCAGAATGGTTGTACTAATTCATAACTCTACCAACAATCCATTAGTGTGCTTCTCTTTCTAAAACCTTCCAACATAAACTATTTTTATCTTCTGTCTTCTTTGACAATTTGGTGAGTGTGAGTCAAAAGCTCAGGCATGTTGTGATTTGAATTTTTCTTATTTATTGTTAATTATGTGGAATTTTCTCTCATATGTTCATTAAGAATTTGAAATTCTTCTTTTGAGAACTGTTTGTTTATATCTTTGACTATTTATCTATTGTGGAATGATTTTTGGTCTTATATATTTAGTTAGTTGACTGTATATTTTGGATGACAAACTTTTATCCAAGAAAATTAGTACAAAGATTTATTCCTAGCTGACTACTTTCCTTCTTAGCCTATATTCATTAACATTGTTTGTGTAAATCCTTTTAAATTTCTCATAATATTTTTAAAAATTTTTTACATAGGGGCGGAGTCAAGATGGCAGTGTAGAAGCAGGAGAACTTCATGAGCTCCCCCCATAACCACCTCAAATACCTATAAAATATAACTTTAAACAAATTTTAGAGCTCCAAAACTCATAAAATGACAGAGAAACGAGACTCCCACTGAAGGCAACATGGGAGGAGGATGGGAAGGGCTCATCACAGAGTGCTGGGAACCCAAACCCGCCCTGCCTGAGACCGCAGAGTAGCCCCAGGGTGGCTGAGAAAAGCCTCAGCTGGAGCACTCAGGAGACTGAATCAGCAGCAGCTGTGGAAGATTCCAGAATTATCAACCCATAAGTACCAAGGACAGAGGGAAAGGTCAGTGGAACTCAGCTAAATTTGGGGGAAAGGAGTGGGTCTGGCCGTCTGCTCCAAGAGCAAGAAGAGGTGGAAGTGGCAGGCCTGCAGCCACCTCTACATGGCTGCTTCAGAGCTACCAGCCTGCAGATTTCAGGGGGGCCAAGAGACCATTTAGAGACTAAGTACTCTTGCCATAACCTGCCTGGATTGGGATCATGGTCTTGGATGGTGGTCATGAGGTACATTTTCAGTGAGCCAAAGCTGGTGGGGGCTGCAGAGATGACATCCTCCTAATAGCTCTGGCAGCTGTGAAAACCCCAGCGATTTGGGACTAAGTTCTCCCCTCTAGAAGCAGTTCTATGGAGCCCAACAGTCAAGTAATTGACTGGCAACGTGAGCAGGCAAAGGAAGCAAAGCGAGAACAGAAATCCAACTTTAGATTCCTTTTTTGGGGACAAAATGGATCAAAGAATGGAATGGGAGGAAGACAACACAGTCAGAACTCCTACACCAAAAGCTTCCAAGAAAAATGTAAACTTGTTATAGGCCACAGAGGAGCTTAAGAAGGATTTTGAAAACCAAATAAGAGAAGTGGAGGAAAAAATGAGAAGAGAAATGAGAATGATGCAAGAAAATCAGGAAAAGAGAGTCAACAACCAGACTGAAGAAAATAATACCTTAAAAAATAGTTTAACTCAAGTGGCAAATGAGGCCCAGAAAGCCGATGAAGAGAAGAATGCCTTAAAAAGCCAATTTTGCCAGATGGAAAAAGAATCTCAAAAGCTCACTGAAGAGAATAATTGCTTAAGAATTAGACTGGAGCAAATGGAAGCAAATGACTTTATGAGAAATCAAGATACTATTAAACAGATCCAAACAAATGAAAAAGTAGAAGGCAATGTGAAATATTTCCTTGAAAAAACTACTGACCTGGAAAATAGATCCAGGAGAGACAATTTAAAAATAATTGGACTACCTGAAAGCCAAGATCAAAAAAAGAACCTAGAAAGCATCCTTCAAGAAATTCTCAAGGAAAATTGCCCAGATATTTTAGAACCAGAGGGCAAA
>CM053588.1:231757791-231791220 GCA_028646515.1 Pseudochirops corinnae | reverse complement strand
TGTTATGAATATGTATCTATCTTTCTATCTATATATGCAATTATTATTATTATTATTGACTACACCCAACTGGAACTTGAGATACACAGGCACTGTGGTTGGGAGATCCATCCTGCCCTACCGAGAAGTGACATAGGAGAGAATAGACTGGGGGAGGGGGGACACACTGGGATGGCTGTTTTGGGGCGGTGGGTGGGGGGAAGAGGGGGAGAAAATATGTAACTCAAAATCTTGTGGAAATGAATGATGCAAACTATAATAAAATTAAAAAAAAAAGAGTGGATGGGAAAGCCTTTGTGTAGAAGGTGGGGTTTTAGCTGGGACTTGAAAGAAATCTAGGAAGTCAAGAGGCAGAGATGAGGAAAGAGAATACTACAGGCATGGGGGACAATGAGAGAAAATACCTGGAGCCAAGAAATAAAACTGCAATGTTTGTGGAAGGGCAAGAAGGCCAAGTGTCACTGTATTTCAAAGTACATGGCCAGTAGCAAAGTGTAAGAAGGCTGGAAAGGTAAGTGGGAGTAGATCATGAAGAACTTTAAACAACAAACAGAGGATCTTAGGCTGGAAGGGAGACACTGGAGTTTATGGAAAGGGAAGGTAACATGGTAGGGTCTGAGCATTAGGAAAATTAGTTGGTGACTGAATGGAGGATGAGCTGGGGAGATCTGAAGCAGGTAGATCCACTAGCAAGGTATGGCAATAGTCCAGGCATGAGGTAATGAGGGCTTGAACCAGGGTGTTGGCAGAAGAGACAAGGAAGTGTATTTGAGAGGTGATGCAATGGTGAAATCAACAGGCCTTAGCAACAGACTGGATATGAGTGGGGGAGAGGGTATGGTGAGAGATAATGAAGATGGCGAGAGATAGATTGTGAGGCAAGGGACTAAGAAGATGGTGACGTCCTGGACAGTAATAGAAAAGTATGGAAGGGGGGGATTTAGCAGGGAAAATAATTAGTTCAATTTTGAGCATGTTGTATTTAAGATGTCTACTAGAAATACAATTCAAGATGTCTGAAAGGCAATTAGAGATGTAAAAGTAGAGGTCAGCAGAGAGGTTAGGGCAGACTAGGTAGATTTGAGAATTATCAGCAAAGATATGACAATTAAACCCATGGGAGCTGATGAGATCCCCAAGTGAAATAGCATAGAGGGAGGAGAGAAGCACCTTGTGGGGCATCTATGGTCAGAGGGCACAAGCTGGATGAGGATCCAACCAAAGAGAACAAGGAGCAATGTGATAGGGAAGAGGAAAACCAGGAGAGATTGATGTCCCAAAAGCCTAGCAAGAAGAGAGTATCAAGGAAGAGAGGGTTATTAACAGAGTCAAAAGCTGCAGAAAGATCAAGAAGAATGAGGACTGAGAAATTGGATTTAGTGATTAAAAGATCATTGGTACCTGGAGAATGCAAATTTGGTGGAATTATGAGGTCAGAAACCAGATTGTAAAGGGTTAAGCAGAGAATGAGAGGAGAAGAAGGGGAGAGAGAGACCTATTGTATATGACCCTGTCAAGGTGTTTAGCCACAAAGGGCAAAAGAGGTTTAGGAAGATAGTGGGGATGGAAGGATCAAGTAAGGGTTTTTTGAGGATGGGCAAGACATGGGCATGTTTATAGGCAGCAGGAAAAGAACCAGTAGACTAGGGAGACATTGAAGATAAGTGAAAGAAGAAGGATGACAGAGAGGTGTATCTTTTTAGAGCCAATGAGATGGAATGCTCTCATTTATGCAGGTAGAGAGGGTTGACACAAAATGTCAAATATATACATGAATATGCATTATATAGCATGTTAACTACAAATGTCTTAAGATTGTTTTAAAATCATTAGTTATAGGTTCCTATTCATGACACATTTCTCCAATACAAGATAAATCAGTTTCTTTACTTGATAATATTAAAACAAGAAGATGGCTGGGAATCTAAAAACTACCTCATTCAGCCTTAGTGAACTGATCTGTCATTGCCTTGCCATATACTGACTGTAATGATAATATCAAGATGAGCTTCAACATTAGTACCATTAGTAATATGGGTTTGGAGAATGCCATTAATTGATATGGAACTGGAAAAATCTACTTCCAAAATATGTTACATTTCAAAGTAAGATTTGTATCTTGATTTATTTTAATCTAGTTAAACAGTGGAAATAAATAGAAACTTCCCCTCCCCCCAAAGACCAAATTAACCAAAGATTCTAAAGAGAATCATACAATTACCAAATATTACAGCTTAAAGAGACTGTTATCAATTGATTATCATCTTCACAAAAACAACTTATAAGAACCTATTACATGAGGATATTGCTGAGTCATTTAAATAAACAAAAATTGTAATAAGAATGTATTAAATATAAGGCAATATACTAAGGCCCTAAGTTCAGAGATAAGCCGTAGTCTTTACCTAGTCCTCAAGTCACATCCAGTCCAAATGAAAACATAAAGCTGGCCTAATAAAGAAGAAATTGATTTGTGGGTGTTCTGTAACAGTATAGCTGTGAAAGCAGACAACCCTTGATTACTGACAAAAAGCTAATTATCTGGGAGTGGATTATTCAGGCCTCTTGAATTATCCTTTGGCCTTCTGATACCTGTCTTTTGACCATTCTCTTGCTTATTACCACCACCACCACACCCCACTTGGCAAAGGATGAGAGAAATAAAAGGAGGTGAAACAATCCATTATGTGTCCCATTAGCAGCTCTGGTAAAAGTTTTGGTGGAGAAGAGAATGAAACTATTAACTAAAATGATTTTTTTTTATTATCTATGGATTTCAATTATCCATGCTGTCCCCTCTTTCTATCACCATAGATAATTACGAGTTGACTATAAAAACATTCCTGTAGAAAGGCCATTAAAAAGCAATAATGTAATGCTGTAATGAACAATGGAGAATGAAACACACCATGACCAAGGCAACAAAGACTGCTTATTCCTGCCCTGTTATAAGGGAATGCTCCTCTGAATTATGACCTAGCTAGTTAGTTAGCCTTTCAAGGATACTTTGGTTAACTGCTCCTCAGTTCTGTGGCAAACACTCCTGGTGGTGAGGACAACTAAGATATGGAGGCCAAAAACTGCCTCACTTAATAATTTCTTTGAGTTCTACTTAGTTTGTTGACTAGTCCTTAAATATAGCCTTAAATCCTTGAAGAAGGGAATTTCACAAAGCCAATATACTTAATGATATGCAAAAAGAGAAAATGAATGCAATATATAGCAATAAAGTAATGCAACCAGCACCATCCATCAACATATGTATTTCCTTCCTTAACCTACTTATGTAAAAGAGAACTATCACAAAAGGCAATTTTTCGTGTGGGATATGTATCACAACAATCTGTGTTTCACTTTTTTTGACAGACATAACAAAAGCATGACTAACCATTTTATACAGCCATGGTGATCTTTTAAGATGTTGACATGTGAAATGCTCAAATGAATTCTATAGATCAAATATAACTTCTCGATGCCTTAAACACTACTTTATTCATAAAAAGGTCTATTCATTGAAAGGCAGCATTGCCCAATGTGGATAATCACAGTGTAACACATTCTCAAAAAAAGCTATGAATGTTCTACTTCAAACTGAACATATTAATTGGATTCAAAAGTTATTTTGCTGCCAACAATATCCTCTGTTCCCTCCTTCTTCTCCCTCACCCCTAAAATGTGCCAAAGCAGAAGAGTAAGGACAAAAGTATCAGAGTTCATGTAGGGAATGACTGATGAAGGTACCAAGCTGAAATAGTGATATAAAAAAAAAAAATTATCCTTGGAAGTGCAAGCACTTCTGCAGAACAATTAACTTAATTAACCAGACAACATGAATATTCATAAGACTGTTAATGTCTCCCACATCCAAACAGATAAATGTGATGTAATGACTTCCTAGTCAAGCATATCTAAAATTCTCATGAAAACTGTACCTACACTTTGGTTCTTTGCCTGAAATATCATAGAAATTAACAGTCCCCTGGCAATATTTTATTCTCCCCAAATTAATTGGAAAGCATGAATTTATTTAAATGAACTCTTTAGGACTATGTTGTTTTGTAGCCATCAGTCTGGGTATCAAGCCTTGTTTTACAACAACTGGATGGGTTTTTTTTTTTAATCTTTATGTCCCTCTAGTTTTTCTCCTCAACCTGAATCTCTCTGTATAGTTCCTTAGTACCAGTTCCCATAGCAACAAACACCATTGCTAATGGCCAGGATTACAAATACAGGCTTCCCCACATCTGATCCATTTGATTCTGATCATAATTCAGCAGCTTAGTCTGCTGGCTCAGTAGAGTAATTCACTAAACGCTCTCCCTCTGGGTGTCTCTCTCCAGGAGGCAAATGACTTCAAAGGCAGACTGTCTCCTCATGTTCTGAAGCTTGCAAACTTCCTGCCCTGCCCTTGTGATTCCTATTCTTTGCCTATCAAAGTAAGAAGTAGGACTTTAGTCCTCAAACAAATGTGTCCAGTAAATCATTTTCTATTCGCATTAGCTCTAACCAGTTAGTTAGAACCTCTAACTGGTGCTCAAATAACACGCTGAAGGTTTTTAATGCTCCCTTCCTGATTATTTCAATGGAAATTCAGTATGTATCCCTATAATGTGGGTTTAAAAGGTTTTAAAAAAAAAAACCTGCAACATCCACAAAGCTCAATTATCATGTGGTGGTTTCCTTTTTAAAATTGAGCTATTAAAAGAAAGAAAGAGAAAAATGTTCTTATTTAACTTATGCCTTGAGACTGCTGCCCACTTGGTAAAAACGCATCCCTTTGGGTGCACCCATCCTACTTGCTTTTGATATATAACTGTTAACAAATTATCTGGGGAGTATAAATACTAATGAAGAGAAACAGTGACCCAAGCACGTCCAATTTGCATGGAGTGAAATGTTGGAGAGGTTCCGTCTCATAACACCCCCATTGCATTCATAGCAACTAAAATGACCTGTGAAGGTCAAATTGCTGCCTTAACATGCATGCGCTACTTTGCAGCAGAGGTTGCCTCTCACAATATAATTTATCAGAGATGTTTTTGCAGGCATTGTAAAAGCTTCACAATGTGTCTTAATGCTCCCTGGAATTTTTCCTAAATAGTATTAAGGCATCTTTGAATGGATTGCATTTTAAAGTCTCAAAATACCAATGAGCCAATATTAAGGGATTGAAGTAATAATAAAACAAGTGGAATGTTGATTTTAACACATTTTTCTATCAGTGGCTAAAGTAAAATTTGGAGATTTTTAAGACTTTTAGAAAGTTATGTATTTGTATATGTATGTGTATGTACATGCATAAATATAATAGGGAACGTGCCATTACATAAGATTTTTTAAGATGGAAAGTCAATATTCAATCAATCTCAACTCCCAGTTATTTATTTAAGCGGTAACCTGGGCTTCCTAAATTGTATAGCACAACAGATTAATTTCAGACATATGCATAATTCAGTGAGTCTGCTGCCACTATTCTTACCTGCTGGTATTATCCCAAGAGGAAGCGGTGTTCTGACAGGTGTCAGGATGTGATGTGTGTCTATCCCAGCATCCATTTGGGCTCTCAGAAGTAAACCATGAGCCACTTCACTGGCGAACCCATCACCACCAACACAGACAACCCTATTTAAAAAAGGAACAACTCAGAAGAAAAGGAGAAAATATGAATATGGTAAACATTCATAAAATTCAGATTTTAAAATGTTTAGTAAATTTTTCCTTGTGCATACAAATGCTCATATAGTTATCATTTACATAAATAGAGAATATAAAAGCACTGCTCATGTAAATTTCATTTCCTAAACAAAATAACTAAATAGCCCTAAATAAGTTAAGTAAAACAAACTAGCTAATATACATGACAAATTTGAACATATTATTAATTATATTAATCATCCTTATACATGAGGATTATTTTTTGTTTCTGTCAATGATCAAAAGCATATAATTCTCATATTTTCATGCTAATAAACTATTATCAAAATATATCCAAATGACACCCACCAAGCTCATAAAGTCCTACTAATTTTTTTTAAAGAAATCCCTGAAAATTCAAGAGTCAGCATGTATAAATAAAGAAGTTTGGGGTTAAAGCACTGCTAATTATCATTAGTATGTGAATGTGTTAATTGAAGCCACATGCTAGCTACCTCTCTTTGACATTAGTTTTAGATGACACTTTTTTATTAATGTTCCTACCCTTTAATGCAAGTTAGGAGGCTAATTTTTCAAATATATAATGAATTCCATTCAACACTGAAATATAATAACAGGAAAACAGATGTAAAAATAGATCTAATGTTAATATTCACTGAAATATTTCTAAAATAGCCTACAAAATATAGAATAGTCTTAGACATCAATAGACTCTAAATATGTATTACATAAGAGAGATTCTATGAGTTTATTGGCCTAAATTACCTGTTATAAGGCTATGAAGGACAATAAAACTACACAGGGAGTGACTAGTGCCTTGTCTATCCTTCCTCCCTATTCCTAACTTTTCCTCACCTATTCAGGTTATGGTTTAAGTTTTTGTCACCAGGCTTGCCCATAAATCATTGGAGATTGGCTAGAAGTTCCACGGATTCAGATCTGTTTCTCCATGTGCATATTTTCTCCAGTTCTAAGAGTCACACCCTAACCTCCTAGGGAGTCCTCTGAAACTATGTTTGATTTGTCCCTTCTTCCCTTGTTGAGTTTTATGTGTCCTCTCTTGGATCAGAGCCTTTGGTCTCTAACTCAGGATAGGACAGGAATTCTTTATTCATATACTATATTTTGAGCAATGAGGTCATATTGCTGGACCTTGGCAGTCAATATGAGAGTGGTCAGTGATCCTCAGAAAGCAATCTTGTACTAATGGATTAACCAGGAATTCTGCAGTCTGCAATGAAGCTTAGCTCATTGACTCCTTTGAAGCATAGTGATCTGAGATCCTCCATCTTTACTTGACAATAACTGACTAGGATACAGTAATCAACTTCCCATAATAATCTAGTTCTGTCACAGTACAGAATTCACATCTCTTGGCCTGTATGAAGTACATTATTGGATAGTAAAAGAACCAGTGGATGCAATGGCTGAACCACTATTGAAATAGGAAAGATTGTGAAGAACTAGGCATGTATTGGGCTGAAATGTTCTAATTGGCAAAAATGGTTAAAGAATAGGATATATAAACTAGAGGCTAAAGAGCTTAACTTTAGTTCCCAAGGAAATTCTAGAATAGATCATTAAGATGATGAACATTCAGAAAAGGTGAGGCAGCATGGATTCACCAAGAATAGAAAGTTTTGACAGAGCTCAAGAGAGTTTCCCTGAAACCATCATCTCGACACATGAATGAAGCTGCAGCACCAGTGTCTCAGGTACTAACAAAAATCAAATATAAAAGGATTTCACAACATCAATCAACAAACATTTATTAAGCACTTACTACATGCATTTATTGTGTTACTTATAGTGTATCATATACTATGCTAGGCACTGAAGATATAAAGACAAAAAAATGAACTAGACCCTGCATTCAAGAAACTTATAAACAGAACTCCTGAGACCATTCCAGTCTAACTTGAATAGTCTTTGGGGACAGGAGATATGAGTTATTTCAATCAATATTTAGCTTAGGTATTAGTATACTGTTGATATATATATAGTATAATGAACTTTAATTCAAATGTTACTTCTGACTTATGATTCAGAACCATGTCTGTGTGTGATTTCATGAAAAAAATACATTGTTATGATACTCTGTGCCCCTTAACTCCTGTAGTAGGCTTGATTTAGACTTGCCAAGATAAGGGTGTGGTTTCATGCCTAGACCAAATTCTGTCTCACATATATCAACTATATGACTCTGAGCAAGTCATCTCACTTCAGTGCCCCCACACAACTCTTTAAGATTATAAACTGCAAATCTATTTCAAGGGAGAGATTTTCCATAAGGGTAGATCCAAACCCCCTCCCAATTATTTTAAAATAAATTTACCTTACTAAGAATAGTGCTATAGAATAAAAAGTTAATGAAGAATCTACTTGAGCTATGCCAATAAATGACTAGTCATTAACATTATTTCCACTGTCCTTGCACAAGTGAAGGAAATGCACTTATTTGTTCACTATTGAACACTGTATCATAGTGATAAATCACCAGCAAAGGAAGAATACATTCAAAAAGAGCGCGCTTTAATCACCCAGATATTTGAATATTATGCCCTAGTATGAAACTTTAGTGCTAGCAGCTGTTTACAAGTGGGCACTTTTTCACTGTTTTCAGGGTAGGTAATTAAAATCCCCCCCCTGCTATGGATATAAACCAGAGCATTTTTGTCTAGAAATGTACTGCTGGGACCTAATGTCTATTTCCTTTCTTTAAAGAGCAATAAGACAGCTTTTTAAAAACATTGCTATTTAGGATTTCTTCTGAAAAAGAAAACATGATTATTCCTCACCTGAGCTTTTCATTAATAAATTGCTGGTCTTCTGCTTTTAGTTTAAAAAAAAATAACAAGCGGAAATCCTACTGGCTTTAGTAGGTAATACAGTTGTCACTGCTAATACACAGAGTTCAGTGGTAAACATCAGTGAGATAATAAGTCATACTGTCTACTTAACATCGTAAAGAATATGGTGGTGGGGGGCACCTTAAACAAATTGTTTCACTTCAGTGCCCAGTAAAGACTTGAAGTTTTTTAAAAATCATTTTTAAAAAGTAAAAATTGAGTTTTTCCATATGTTAACTCATAAATTACCTTCATAAAAGAACATTATGTTATTATTTTGTCTTCTTTTTAAACTACTTCCTATTAATACTTCACAGATACTATGTAATACACAACCTGAAGCCCCTAGGAGCATTAGCCATGAATCTGGAAATGCCTGCTTGTCAGGGAAGGTTTCAATTACAAACTAATTGTCCTTAGTAGTAACACATTTGTCACATTGCTTTTAGAAACATAATCCAATTGCTAAGTTGCTTTAATGTAAATAATATTTTCCGAAATATTAGAATGTAAGCCCCTTGGGAATAGAAATTGTTTTACTTTTCTATTTGTGTCTCCAGAGCTTTGTATATATGGTAATTGTTTAATAAATGCTACATTCATTCATCTCCTATCATATGGCACTGCTTTAAACACAATTTATGGGGATAGTTTGTTTTCTCTTATCTAGTATAAAACTGATTGTTTAATGCCAGTGGGTGTCCAGGATTTGGCGAATGGAGTAGGTGATTACAGACAATCTTGGTCATGCAAATAGGCCAGCAGCCAATGCTACAATCCATCTGAGTAACTTTCATGTTTTCCTTTTAACAGTAATAGGCTGATTAATTTCGCTAAGATCACCTTTATTTTTGTGATTAAACAACAGTAATACAATGAAAAATATGTCACCTGTCACAAAATGCTCAATCTCAAATAGGTGCCTCTATAGAGGAGAATCAGTTTCATTCAGTTGAAAATATCTCCTTCTATGCTCTGACACGGAGGAACTTTCATATGTTCTTCTAATAAGCCATTGTTGGTGGATGAATGGCATTTAGGAGGTGTGTCACTGTATTCCTGTAATTATTTTGTTTTAAAGTAATTAGGGCTGAGTATTCTGTGCCTCATGGGAGACGGGACTGATCAAGAGTTTTAATCCAAGATTTGATTGAAAGAATCTGCAATGTTTCATATATGTCTCTTCAAAGAATCTAGTGAGGCTATATAAACTTCCACCCCCATAAAGACTCCATATAAGGATCTTTCAAGGCATGACTCAAATGTTTTCTCATCCACGAAGCCTTACCTGGATCTTCTAGCTGAGACGGTTCCCCTCGTCTATAAGTTTTCATAGCACCTGACCTATATCTTTTTACGTATTTAATGTTCTATCATCTATTCACTTCTTTTGCACATTTTATTTCATCTGATAGATGGAAAGCTCTCTGAGAGAAGAAATAGCATATTTATGGAATTATAGAATTAAGGAATCTTAGAATTGAGAAGAATCTTGGAGGTCAAGTGCTCCAAATAGCAGATGAATAAGAATCCTCTGCATATTTATATATAGAGAGGTCCTACATATATATATATATATATATATATATATATAGAGAGAGAGAGAGAGAGAGAGAGAGAGAGGTCCTTGAAGACCTCTAGTGAAGAGAATGAGTCATATCGAGCTTGCAGACCCAAAAAGCTCTCCCATTTTTTCAAACAGCTGTCTAATTATGCCATTCCCATCCTGTGCTTGGGAACATGATTTTTTGAACTCAAGTTTAAGACTGTAGATTTATACTATTGAATTTCATCTTGTTAGATCCAGTCTAATAGTCCAGATGGGTGAGGTTGTTTTGAATCCTGACTCTGTCATCTATTATGTTAGCTATACCTCTTAGCTTTGTGACGTCTTCAAATATAACTGGTAATCATGCTACTTTATTCAAGTCACTGATAAAAATGTAAAACTGCACCTGTTTATCTAGTATAAAACTGATTGTTTAATGACAATGGGTGTCCGGGAACAGCACAGATTCTAGGGCATACCACTAGAAATCTTTCAAACTGAAAATTGAAATTAACGAGTACACTTTGGATTCAGTCATTCAACAGTTCCAAATCCATTTAACTTCAGTAATATTTATCCAATATGATGCCACTTTATCTACTAAATTATCATGAAAGACATGATTATATTTTAGGCCAAAAAGCAAAGTATACACAGCATTACTAGTTTAGTAGTCTTGTAAAAAAGGAAAGGAGGTTGGTCTGGCTTGACTTATTTTTGATGGCCACAGTGACTACTTGTGATCATCATTTCATTTCTAAATATTTCCTTACCATTTAGTGAATGACATTCTGGAAAATTTTTCCAGGGAATCAAAGATAAACTTGATACTCTATAGTTTTCCTTGTATGAAGATCAAAACAATTGCCCTTCTCTAGTCCTATACCACTTTCTTCTTCTCTATAACCATTCTGCCATTTCTAACTGTAGCTTGGCAATAATATCCATCAGTTCTTTCAACACTTGAGAATTGGTTCATCTGACACTCATCAAGGGTGACTAAAAAGCTCTCTTTCCATTTCTTGATTTATCTTGGGTTTCAACTCTATTAGCTATTTTTTTTTCCTTCTAAGACCAAAGATCATTTTCCTCAGTAAAGAAAACTGAAGCAAAGGAAGGATCAAACAGTTCTTTCTTCTCTCCTTTGCCAGTTTTAATCATTCCATCCACTGGGATAGTAATTCTATCTCTTTCCTTGAATCTTTGCCTTTTACCAATTTAGATTCCAACCAAACCTCATTTTATTATCCTTAACTCTCCTTGCTAACCTCAGGTCATTCTGAATCCTTGTCACTATGATGTGACTAGCATAGTTTTGTATTTGTCCTACATGTCTAGCCTTTGCTTCCACATTAGGATCAGAGGACTATAGATCATAGACTTGGAGCTGGAATAATAGGCCTCATAGGCCATCTAGTCCAATCCCCACATTTTCCAGGTGAAGAAAGTGATACCCAATGTGGTTGGTTAAACAACTTCCCCAAGTTCACTTTTAGTAATATTAGGGGAAATGATACAAACCCAGATTCTCTGAATATAAAGTCTCTGTTCTTTCTACCATACCACATTGCCTCCCTGAGTCTTTTAAAAATTCAAACTCATCAAGTGGTTTCCTGTGGTCATTAATGAATATTTGTAGAGCACTTTAAGGCTTGCAAAGTGCTTTACATATGTTATCATATTTGATCTTCATAACTCTGTGGAGTGGGTGCTATTATTATTCCATTTTAGAGATGAGGAAATTGAAGCTTGGAGAGATTAAATGACTTTTTCAAACAGCTGTTAAGTGTCTAAGGCAAGATTCAAACTGAGGACTTCCTGTCTCTAAGTACAATGCTCTGTCCACAATGCCACCTAGTTGCTCATGAAACTTATGCAGCCATATGATTCTTTAGAGATCTCCATGACAACCTTCCCCCTCCCTGCCATTGGAATGCTTCTATGTGCCTTCAGAATTTCATTCTTGAGAGCTTTCAACTTTCCCTGGTCTGACTGCCACTAGAGAATTTTAGTCCATTAGACCCTATGTATCCTTTTTCTGCAGCATCTTAAGTCTATTCTGTCCACATCTATTATGAAAATACTAATTATGATCAACTTGCCTCTTCTTCTCTCTCATAAACTCTAAGGTAAAAGAGTGTGGTCAGCCCAGCTAAACTATGACTGCTATAATGAGTTTCATAATTCAGATGGTGGCTGCTATGATTCTTCTTGTAATGCATTAAGTAAATGTTAGTTATTTGGTAATTTTATAACTGCCAGGGCCCTCTTTTCTCTGAGAATATAAATGAACTGACATTACTTTGTAGAAAATGTACATAAGCATATACACATTATTGATTTCCTGTTGGCTTCATAGGTTGATATGAATCACTCAACAAAAAGCCTTGAATAAATATTAACCTGTGTACTATAATAGCTAGAGAATTTTGAAGTTTAGAGACTTGTTCAGGAAAGTTGAGTAAAATCAGAAATCTGAGTCATGAATAAACCTAATGTCACAACATTACCTCTGCTCTTTTTTTTACTATGAGGTCTGTCACCTGTGCTAGAGATGAGTTATGGGCTATGCCAATATTTTGCAGGGTCCAGCTAAGGCCATTGGTAGACCCCAATTTCTGTGTGAACAGTTCTAATGAATCAGTCATCAGGTAAGCCAGACTCCTTTTCTCTTTCTTCTCCCTACTTTATGTCCCTTTTCCCTAAAGAGTTTCAATGCTTCAAGATCCCTAATTTTTAAATTTGGAGTTGAGGTTATACTTATTACCTTGCTTTTCCAACAATAACTAATTATCTCTTCTTACTGGATCATCTATTGTCTGAGAGCCTCAATGGAGACACACCATTATTTTTTTTGTACAGAAAAAGCAACTGCTTCCTTCTCAGAGGGTATAATTTTGTCCTCTGTGAAGAACCTCATATCTAGTACTTCACAAGAAGCAGTTAGTGATATTTTTCCCCTTTTCCCTTGGTGTGACATTATTTCAGCTTCCAGGTCAAGGATTCTATGTACCTTTTCCAATCCTTTATCTTTATTTTTACACTAAAACTTGTTTTGCAGATTTGGTTTTGTTTTGAAGTAACATTTAGTTCTCCATGATGACCTGAAGAGGTGTCCTAGCCTCTTTACCTTCTTTTCCAAGAGAAAGACCAGTCTGTAATTTAAGAGTAGATAACAATTACTTGGCCATGGTATACAAACAAACTTCTCAGTACTTCCCACACTCCTGTTACTAAGTAATATTAGCTCTCATGACTAACTTTCCTGAAGAACTCTCCTCACCTAGATAGCACCTTGCTGTCACATGCTAACCTTGACAGCTGTGTCCAACTTCCTTCTCCCTGTCTTAGCAATGTTATTCTCAGGTTTTATTCTAATTTTTCTTCTGAAGTCCTTTTTTCTTTTGGTCTCTCACTGCTGTTCCTCTTCCTTGTGGTTCTCTTTGGTTCTTATGTTTGAATCTTTTTCTCCCCAACAGTGCTAACCAAATGTTTGATGCTATTCATTAAAACTTAGGTGTCCCCAAAGACAAGTCCTAGGATTTTCTCTTTCTGTACCTTCTTTCTTAGAAAGTTCATCAGCACCCACAAGTTCAAGGATCCTTTTTAGGCATATGACTAAGTCTGTACATCTAGTCTTAATCTCACTCCTGTAACCCATTCTGCATTATTAACTGCCTACTGAGTATCTTTACCTGATTTCCTGTAGGTATTGTAAAGTCAACACATATAAAAGCTATAACACAATCTCCTTGAGAGCAGAGGCTTTTTCATAACCTTTGCATAACCAACACTTAGGCACAGTGCCTGACAAATAATGTGAACTGAATAAATGCTTATCAATTGATTTGTTAATTATATTTTTCTTAAATCCTATCCCTCCTCCAAAGTTCTCTAGGTCTGTAGAAGTCACCACTGTGCTTCCGGTTACCATCAGAAAGCTTTCCCTGATCCCCTGTAATGGCAATGTATTTTTGCTTAATGGGAAGATCTTTCCCATCCATTAATAGGCCCATGTGAACTGCTTAAGTCACATGGAAGCCTAAGGGACATGAGTTTGAGTCACATGAAGCATGTGGCAGGAGAAGCTTGCTGAACAAGTGGAGAAGAGCCCAGAGGAAGTTGGTCAGAGCAGTTAGAGATGAGGGAGAGAGAGGAAGCAGGCAGTGAGCTATGAATGTTGTTTGTGAGGTCTTAGCAGGGGGAAGGTTTGGGGATGATGGTGCCTCACCCCCTTTCCTCCTCATGGTTATTCTGTATATATTTCTTTGCTGCTATGATGGATTTGGGTTTCTGGTGTTGGGATTCAGCTTTCTGGTGTTTGAATAATTGTTTTGGTTCTGTCTTCCATGTGGAGAGTCTGTTATATTTTGCAATTCAGAATTATGCCAGCATATTGATAGCTGCTGTAGTAACTGTGAATATGTTGGCTCTACACCCTTCCCAACCCCCCCAGAGCAATGGATTTAGAGCCAGAAAGAGCAGGGTTCAAATATGGCCATACACTCACCAGCTGTGTAACCTGAGCAAGTCACTTAACTCTGGTCTGTCTCATTTTTCCTCATTTGTAAAATGGGGATAATAATAAGTACCCCGTAAGGTTGTTGTGAGGCTCAAATATAATAATAATTGTAAAGTGCTTTTTAAAACTTAAAGTGCTATATAAATACTAGCTATTGTTATAATTATTTCCTTAAAATAACTGTGTGTGTTATATATGTGTCTCATATATATGTATACGTGTGTACATATGTAAAATGCAGACTTCTTGAAAGCAGGGACTCTTTCATTTTTGTCTTCCTATCCTTAGCACTTAGCACAGTGTTTTGTATATGGTGGAAGCCTTTCTAAGATCCCTCTGTAGTACTGATAAGGGCAAAGAAATATGCAAGAAAATTGTCTGTTCTCTTCCCTCTTTGATTACCAATCACAAAGAAACAGACTCTAAAAAACTACAAGGCAAAATAATATATGAAAACATCTAGCAACTCACAAAAGTCAAAATTCGTGGCCAAAAAAATCATAGCAAGACTATAGTCCAAATGCATATAACTTCTTTATTTTAAAAAAACAAACTAACACTAAATACATAAATGTTAACTCTCTGCGCAACCCATTAAATATAGTGTGCTAAGTTCAAGTCAAATGACATTTAACTTCATACTCTTAAAAGTAATTCAAAAATAGTTATTTTATCTGAATATTCTTTTCCATCACTTTTTTCTAATACTCATTCTGTCATAAATGACATGTTTTTGAAGTACTTTCTTTTTTTGTTTTGTTGAGGTATCAGATACCAATAAGTAATTAATATAGAACCCATGAATACAGCACATGTTTTAATAGGATTTTGAAAAAATCAATTCCTTTACTTTTGATTTCGTTCTTCATCTGTTAAGAGTCTCCTTAAGATTTTTATTTTTTTCCATTTTTTCTAATTACCATTTCTAATTCCTTAGAAGAACAATAAAATATCATTTTCCATTATTTTTTTTCACATAAATCAATTCCAAATACGATAGTTTAAAAATTACATTAATTACTCCTAGTATGACAATTTCTTACATAGGTCACAAAAAAGACAACACTGACTGGCTGTTTAAAGGTGACATCAGAATTTGAGCATATCAAAGGGAAAGGAAAGAAAAAAAAACATTATATTGATGGATTTTATCAGATAAGATATATATCCTGCAGATTTTGAATGATTGAAAGATTAAATGATTCAAGATGATGAAAATTTGAAATCAATGCAAATCAGTTCAATTCAGGAAGAAACAATTATTTAAGTATTTTTGTGGCAAATAACTACTTTTATTCACTCTGTCCAAAACCAAGATCTTCTCTCCTAAATTAGCTCATCATCCTGTCTTCCTTGTCTCTGTTAATGGCCTCACCATCCTTAGTACACAGGCAAACCTCCTTAGAGAATTCTTGGACTTTTTTCTCTCTTTGGCCTCAACAACCAATTTGTTGCCAAGTCTTACAAACTCTACCTCCACAATGGATTTCTTCATTCATCTCTTTCTTTTCATTTCCACTATCACAATTTAAGTCCTCCTTACTTATTTTGAGGGGGTTATATTTAAGAATTCTATTTTAACTTCTATATACCTAGGAGAATTGAAAAAGAGAAATGTAAATAAAATTACAAGTCTCTTTTGTGCAAAGCCTTATTTTTTTTCTCCCAATGTATAATAAACATCCTCCATCCCTCTTGCTTTAGCTTTCCTTGAAAATATTATTGTTCCACTCCAGTCCTTCCAACACACTAGCTACTAGAGTAATCTTCTTCAAGGACTGGTATAATCATGTTCTCTGGATCAGAAACCTTCCCTTTTCCTCCTCTAGTGCCCACACAGCAGAAAAATAAAAAGACTAAACTTTCGAACATGATATTCAAGGCTCTTAATCATTTGGTTTCAACCTAACTTTTCAGACATTTCTTACCACTCCCTATCATACCCCACGTTCTCCAGTTATACTGGCTATCTACTATTTCACAGATCCACCCCATGCTTTTCTTCCTGTAGGCCTTTGTTTTTTTTCCCCTTTAGCTTCACAAAGCTTTTTAATACACTATTTCATTTGATACTTGTTGTGGGATAAGTGCTACTATTGGTCCCTTTTTACAGAGGAGAAAACATGCTTAAAGAAATTAAGTGACTTGCTCAGGATAGCATACTCAGAAAACATCTCAGGCAGGATCAGAATACTAGTCTACCTGATGCCAATTCCATCCATCCTACCATTTTATTTATTACTCAAAGAGTTAAGTGCTAAGGCATTGCTAGAGACCTAAACAAGTTAAATGACATGTTGGTAGCCACAGTCCAAGAGTTTGAGCTATATTTGAATACTCAACTTCTTGAACAGCACTCTATCCAAACAATACAATGCTGCCTCTATGGAAATAACTATAAACATGTAATTACATGTTCTCCCACTATATGGGGAGGGGGAAGGAATTGGATTACATGCAATGAGGAAATCCCCATGCCTGTCATATTGTTCTTTTCACCCAGAATGGCTTTCCCCTATCCAGATCATACCCCTGTCCCACCATCATCTCTCCTTGTCAAAATCCTAGCTATTCTTCAAAGTCCAACTCGGAAGCTCCCTTTTCCATGGAACTTTCACAGATTATATGATAATCACAATAAAATGCTACGAGAGCACAGAGGGGGGTTATATTATTTTTAGCTGTGTGAATATGTGTTTTTTTTTCTATACACAAAGTACCTATTTTAAATCTTAAAAAGGCTGAGCGCTTTGAAAGCAGGACCAACTTTTGCCTTTCTTTGCATCCTCGCCACCCACCATACCTTGGAAATCCATTGGCAGTAAACAACCAGGCTTATAGCTTCCAGGGCCACTGTGTACAGCATCATGAGAAAAAAACTTGGATTTCTCACTTCTAAATGCTAAATCCCCCTCACCAATAGCTCCAGATTTCTGTTAGGGAGAATATTTTCTCCCTTGAATATGTCCTATGATATTTCATTGTAATAGGAAAATCCTGATTAGGAAACTCTACCTATATAAATTGGCACCTGCACTATAATTTATAGTATTAGACCATTGCCAAGGGAAAATGAGAGGTTAATTAAGAAATTATCCATGGTCACTGAGTCACTATGTGTCCCAGGTAAGACTTGAACCAGCGTCTCTCTGACTTGAGGCATAGCCTCTTTCCATTATGCCATGGACTCTTTCTTGGGCAAGAGTATATTGTTCAATAATTATTACATAAATAAGCTTGACTCTCCGTTTAAGTACTCAAAATTCAAAATTCCAAAATGTTCTACAATAAAAAGAATCATTTATTATATATAAAATAACATAACCTACCCATCAAATTCTTGAAGTTCGCATTCCTTTAGCAGTGACAGAGCATGTCCTTTATATTCTGTTACTATTTTTAAAACACACAAAAATATTTTAAAAATTAAAATTAAACGTATTTAACACCATTTAACTTGATCTGGCACAATATTATGATAAACATATGGTAAAGCAATAAAACCAAATTTATTCTTGAATACATTTTAATCATGGGAAAAGACTCTCTGGAATTTCCCTGTTTTATAGTTTTGTGAAAAATACAGTTATATATTTATTCAACTAAAAAAATTGTTTAATGTTGCCCCACACCTAGCAACTTTCTAATTTACCTTGTTGTTAGCCTATTTAGTGTCCCTAAATAAAGAAGGAAATTAGTATATCTAAGGAAATTAGTACCAATGGTATTTTTTTTAAAAATAAGGCATGTTTAGTTGGCATCTAACAGAAAATATTACATTATATTGGTGATTTTTAAATCAATAAATTGGCTAAATTTTTCATAGAAGATTAACATATTTAAAAAAATGTGTGTATCCAGAAGTGATAGACTATGAAGAGAAGCTGAAGGAAGGAATGGAAAATTAAGCCAAATACCAGCAACAATAGGCTCTAATGCGAGGAGGAGGAGGAGGAGGGCCATGATGGTGGTGCAAGTGCACACCAGTGTCAGTAGCCTCTAGAGGAAATTAATCTGTCACTCTACATTGCTGTCCCTGTGGTTGTTGATGCCCTATGTAGTATTGTAAATGCCAGCGAAGACACGATAAACTGGCATACTGCAGATGGCACAAAACATCATAACCACATTTAGCATTTTCCAAGGCAGCTTTGCCAGAAGAGACAGCCCAGCTGTATCCACCCATCAAAGATTTCTGCTGACTGACATGACACTTGCAGATGGATTTTTTGTGTAAGAATGTGCATCATTATATGCAAGATTACATTAATCTTTCATGCCTGTCTGTCCCTTGTGCCAGCATGGTTCAAGTTCTTCCTACAATGTTTTTAGATATTGTTAAAAATTATTAGTCTTGGTGTCTAAAAGAATCATTCTGTATCCACCAGTGCAACAATGTAAGTCTCCCATGACTTATTCATATAACATTGCTACATAGAAGAGATTTTCTAAATTAAAATCTATAAGAATAAAACAAGAGTGATATTAACCAGTTTTACCATTTAATATTAATAACATTTGAAGGTTACTTTAAATAAACAAGATAATATTTATCACTAATTTACATTCACATGAAAATCACCTTAAAATGTTCACTATCAGAATACAATTCAATATGACTACTGCATTTCCATATTTGAAATAAACAAATATCATACATAACTACAAGCCAAAAGTACAAGGCAGGGCATCATGAAGAAACGTGCTACAATGATACTCAACTGGCTATTTTCCCACAAAAGTTTACCTTTAGTAACAATTCAATCTTCTCAAATCCATTAGAAAAATTAGCTTCAAAAGTTGCAGAGTAGAGATGGTATTTAGACTAAGGGGGGAAAAATCTCAATATAAGCTATTCTTTTTTCTTTCTTTGTTCTTTCAGGTAGGATTTTAATTCCATGAACATTAGAACATTGCCAAATTCAACAAGACAGTTTAGAAAGTTACTATAATCCTGATTACTATAAATGTATGTTTTAAAAAATTCAATCATCAGCCTGGAATCCAGAGACATGCAAAAGCAAGCCCATTCCAAATTTTCACAGTGAACATATTCCAAATTTCATTTGGGCTAAGAAAACCTGGTGCACTGGGGAAAATTCTCTGTGAACTACCTTTCCTAGAAGACAGGGCATAATCTTCACAGTGTGGTGATGTCGCCCTTCCTACCTTCTAACTGGATAGGCACACTTCCAGTATGCCCAGTTTTAAGAAAGAATAGAGTCTCTTGGGGGATGGTTAGAGGTAAGTTATGAGAGCTGAAGAGGAGAGCCTGCAGCAAAAAAAAAAAAAAAAAAAAATTAAATTAAAAAAATGAAGAGGTATGGAGACATGCACAAAGCTTCTTCTCTGGTTCCTGAAAATTCCATGGCACTGACCAGAAGGCAGCATGGAGAATAGGAAAGTTACTCCTAGATGGTGGGGCTGAGATAAGTCTATAGCTAGAACTTCAGTACTCTGTCAGAAAGTGACCAAATAGAGCCAGTTTGTAGTTGTTTGGTGTGTCTACTGAAAATCTTTGCTCCCTAACAGAATTCTGTGTTATTTAATGCATTAGCTTTAAATTAAAGTCCTTTTTGCATTGAAGTTGTGTTATTAGGTCTTAGCTGGCATATTGATTCACTGGATTACAGGCTGATTGCTTTGGATCTAAATAAATAATGAGTATATCAGTATATGTGTGTATGAGAAAGAGAGAGACAGAGACAGACAGAAAAAGAGAGACAAAAAGAAATTGAGAGAAAGAGAGAAGACAACAGCATCAGAAAGGTAGGAAGTAGTGAGGAGTTCCAGTCATATGGGGACCTAAGAAGGTCCCATGATCTCTTTCTGTCTTGTCTGTTATTTTCTATTTATCAAGTTGAAGTTTTGAGTATTACGTCAAGCCAAAGTCACCTGCTTTTGTATTACAAGCATCCATTTAATGACTTTTGCCCCCTTTCATCCTTCAAATCTGTTTTTTAAAAAGACTAAATTTGACTATAAAGTTCCCCAGTGAAAATTCCTGAAGACCATACGAGCTTATTTAAGGGATGGCATATAGTGTGACAAAATGCTACTAACATTTTGTTGTTTATTTCTGAAGTGATATTGTGAAACTGTCACTGTGTCCTGCCTGTCTGACTGCTAGGCTGAATAGTCACCATGGCAAAGAGAATTGGTGCTCAGTAGCAATACTTGACATTTGTTGAACGCTTTTGGTTTTGGTGAAACCTATTGACTATGATGGTAATGTTTTTCTATGCACTTTGAGGGGAACATAGAGTATAGGCTCAGGGACAAAGGAATGAAAATGAAGCAGTAGCTTTATTATATATACAGTTCTGCACAGTGGAACATTATAATATCCCCAAAGATAAAACTTTTAATTACAAATAGTATTGTTAGGAACTAGTTATTAACTCGGATACTTCTCCACCTCTTGTTATTCCTCACCAAGAAATAAAGAAACATTTAAAGGATTTCTTCCAAGAGAAGGAGTGATTTAGGATGAAGTGAAATTCCTGCTATAGATTAAGGCAACACAATCCTCAGTGGCTCATGATTCAGTGGAAATACCATTCTCAATAGTGACCTGGAATCCATACTTTCATTAGCAACTAATGGCCTGTGACAACAAATGATTATGGAAAATAGAGTATCAGCCTACTAATATTACTGCAAGGAACATAGTATGGGAAATCACAGTTCTATTCAAAAGGACATTCCCTATCCAAGAAGATAAGATGAATCCTTTGTATTCTTTCTATGATATGCCACCAAAGTAATGCAAAAGTTTCAGAACCATGAGATTCTGCTTTTGGTCTCATATGATCTCTTAAAAGAACAAAATATGAAACATCCCAAGGTCATGGTACTAGTGTTTCTGTCAAGGGCAGATGGAAATATTGGTGGCACAGAGAGTATCCATTTGAAGAGACTACTGGTAAGCATGGGTGGGGAGTTAACATATGATGAGTTCTCATGGGAAAAAGATGACTTTCATCTATTCGATAGGTTCCTACCAGCATATGAGCTGATGAGTTTAGGAGGCATACAATACTTTTTGGTACTTACAGAAATAGTTGTGACATGAATTCTTTGGAGTTGTTGATATATCTGGATCATGTATGTAAAGTCACTGGAAGGGCATGAGGAAAGGCTATATAAGAGTTGGATCAGTTGGAGCAGTCTAAGCTATCAATTAACAAGAATTGATTCTTTAGAGCCTCTGAAAATTATGTGAATCATGTGGTCCTTCAGAGTAAGGAATGAGTAATGACCAGAGAAATAATGGCACCTGGCCTTATCCAAAGAATTTCTGGGACTTCAGATTTTTCTCTAATTACATGACCACGATTAAAATCTTTAGAAGAAATATGTAATTTCAATGACCTTTCTCAATGGTCACAAAGAACCAGAGGCAGAAGGACAAAAAGGGGGAATCGGTTTTGAAAGTCCTAGAATCATACAGAAGTTGTTGTAAGGAGGAACATGATCACTCAGCATTGAAGGATTCATCAAATACTTCACATATGCACCACTGCTGGGTTTTTTTCAAGACCTCTTGTGTGTCATACATTGATACATGGTTGGAAAGCAGTTTTATACCAAGAAAGAGATGGCCACCAGAAGCCAACTACATTCAACATTAAAAGATATCATCCTTCCTATACCCTTAAGTACTTGACTTTGAGATGAGTGATAGCCTATAGGTTCTGAGATGGTGCGTAGATGTTGATTTCCACTGATTTATATTCTGATAAGTTTTTAAAATTTATTTATTTACTTTTGGTTTACAACATTCAGTTGTTTACAACATTCAGTTCCATAGTCCCTTGAGTTTCAAATTTCTGATAAGTCTTAAGTTGAATACTGCTTGAAAGAGATATGCATAGTGCAGAGATATGTAGCCAACTATAAGTTCAGGGTGAATTACCAATCAGGAAAGACTAATAGACAATCCCATAGAACCCACATCTTCAAATTCATAGTGATAGCCATAGAAGGAAAAGAAGGCAATTTGTGACATTCAGAGAGACAAGCTACTAAAGAAAGTCAAGTCAAAAGTCTGCACCTTCCACCAGTTTGTATGCTATCAGTGGATGTAAATCTTGTAGTACTGGTTCAGTCTTTCCTGCCCCATTCATCCTTGGCTAACTGACAGCAGGGACAAATGCATAATCAGGCACCATATAACACATGACTTTAAAGGAGAAGGAATTTAATTAAGACACAAGAGCAAGATGAATATCACAGAACTGAGTTAAGAAGGAGGCCTTCTCAGGACTTGTGCGTCCCCAAACTCATTGACAAACTTGCTTCTATTTAGCTCCACAGTGCCTATGAGTTTTCAAATCCATGTGGTAGACTTCAGAAAGAAAGGAGAAGCAAGGATTAAAAAAAAAGAGGGACAGCTAGGTGGCACAGTGATGGTGGAGTCAGGAGAACCTGAGTTCAAATCCGGCCTCAGACACTTAACACTTACTAGCTGTGTGACCTTGGGCAAATCACTCAACCCCAACTGCCCTGCCTTCCCCCCTCCAAAAAAAAAAAAAAAAAAGACCAATGTCTACTCTATCACAGTTACAACTGGCAGAGATTACCTTTTCTAAGCTAGGCCAGAAAGTGAGATATATTCATTGCAAAAAATGTCATGCTTCTTAAACATAGCAGATCTGGATGGTAACTCAGATGGTCTGGAATCACCAACATTTCAGCCAACAAATTTGCTAGATGTCATATATCAAAAGCAACTGAATGACCTAGATGATCTCAAAAATTGAAAGAATAAGGGTTCTTCAAATGATCCAGAGAGCTTGGTTTTCTCACATGGATGAATTATATTTCAGCTCCTAAAAGTTTCTGCAGCAGAAAATTACATGTCACATGAAATAAGGAAGATAGTTTGTCCCTTAGAAGATGCTCTTGCAAGAAATTCTTGTATGAAGACTAAGTTAGACTCAGATTTGACAATAAGAACTTTCCACTTTTTGTTATGTTTCAATTTTTTTTTTCACCCTAGAAACCTTGGAAACAAGTATAAGGCAATGGGTGATGCTTGAAAACTTAACAGGAGACTGGAAATTTTATAATCAAATAATACAGGATGAACTTCAAATTCAGAAATATAAAATTGCTGATGAAGTTGGTGGTAATGTTATCCTAGAGGACCATATGTATTTTTATCAGCTTTTTAGATAAATCCCAGGATATCTTGGGAAAAGAGCTAATAGCTGAAGGAGGCTAAACCTTGAAAAATTTCTGAAGACAATGATCATGTATGGAATAGAGTGTAATGGAGTATCTGGAAGATTTCAAGATTGTTTGTAAGAAGAAATGAAGAAGTTTTGGGGGTTTTGTGCAAAAACCATACTCTGAGGAGGTACAAGCTCAACTTGGGGTTATTTTTCAAATTAGCTAAGAATGATCTATCATAATTTAACTGTTATCAATGTAAACATTTATATAACGTGCTGTATTTAAAAGCTGATAGTTCTCTTAGCTGTCTCCTATATATCACCACATATGGGTTATTACTATCAGAGGACCCACGACTTCTGAGCACAAGAATTATTGGTGACATATAGATGTAGCAAAATATTTTATGCTCCCCCTTCTCTTTCCAAGGTAATTTCCCAATTACCTTTTTTCTCTTTTTTTTTGTTTTTTGGAAGGGAAGGCAATTGGGGTTAAGTGATTTGCCCAAAGTCACACGGCTAGTTTTTGTGTCAAGTGTGTGAGGCCGAATTTGAACTCAGGTCCTCCTGATTCTGGGGCCAGTGCTCTATTCACTGTGCCACCTAGCCGCCCCACCAATTACCTTTTAATGTTAGGAACATTTTATGCTTTATGCCAAAGTTATTTCTTTATAAAAATGTTTTAATTACAAATTTAATAACAATAAGCAAAAATAGTCACTTTACCCCCTCCCCTTAGCTTCCTTCAAAATTTAACTCCCATCTTACTTTCTTCAGGAGGCCTCCCCACAGCCCCTACCACTTTCCTTGAGATTACCTTTTGTATATGTCTTGTATGAGCACGGTGCTTTATATGCTGTCTCTCTCTTTAAAATCTGTGTTTCTTGAAGACAGGAAAAATGTTTTGTTTTGTTCTGTTTACCTTTCTTTGTATCCTCACAGCTCATAAATGCCCGCTGAATAAACAGTTTCAATCTGCTTTGCTTAATCAATTCCCTTTCAAAACTGGCACTGTAATCTAGGGAGTGTTGGTTTCTCTTGGTGCTCTAGTCTAGGGAACACTGCTGATTTCTCATACTACAGAGGAAGACTCTCAGTACATCTCTCCCCTCCATTTTCCTCTGTCTCCATACATTTTCCCCCTCAGTTCTTATAACCTAATATTTTACCACCACCCTTCCCATGGAGGAACAAAATGAAACTGTGCATCACTGGATCAGGGGGTCATGCTACAAACCTCATGCAGATCCTCTTGGAAGATGTAATGCACAAACAATCTACCCCAGGAGCAATATTGCTCAGTCCAAAGTGTGTGAACATGGATCCCTTTGTCCAGCCCTGCCAGGGAGTAGGGGTGAGTGGGGAAGCAGCTAAGTGTGTTAGGGATTAATCTTCTCTGCTGTTAATTTATTGGTTTATTACCTTTAGAGGTCTTGTTGTCTTAGCCTGTGAGGACAGCTGAATTCGTTTTACCCCTTGCAAATAATTCTTATTAGAGTTTTATTTGGCTGGGAGAACTGAAGGAAAATGTCTAGTTCTCCATCTTGCTGGTCACGTGAAGCAGAAGTCCAATCCCACTCTGTCCATCTGTTTCACTGGTGTTCAGGCTCAGGTGTGCAGTTTCTCTCACTCCCTTCTGTAGTTTCTGGTGGGTGCAATATTATGCTCTCAAGAATCCATAGGCTTCTGTGTTTCATCAGGTTCCAGTTCAATTTGCTTTGCATTGTTAACATCTATTTAGAGATGTTGTAGTATTCTAAATATCTTATTACTCATCTTCCATTCTACTTTTTGTGACTTCCCCATAGACATCTATTTCTGCTCTCAGTTTCCTAACTAAATTTTTTTCCTTCTGAGATCTTTGACGGTTTCAATCTTTTTTCCTTCTATTCCTATCATTCAATTTCAGAATTTCCCCCTTCTTCCTTTCAGTGTTCACCTGCAGGGCTAGACCCCAAAGTTGTCTCAATCTTCTCTTACACTGGGGAATTTACTTTTCATCAGTTTCATTCCCTGTCCCAGTTTACTTTAACTTATGGGTGGACAAGACTGGCCACAACTTCATGCCAGTCACCTTTTTTTTTTTTTCAGCAGAACCCTGCACCTTTGCTTCTTGCCCCAGCCTCTTCCTTATTTTCTGGAGAGACTGAGTCAGTGTCTGCTGCTTTTGCAGGCTTTGGGAAGTTTGAGATGGATGTTCTGGGTAGAGTTTCTGCTGCCTTGAAGCTTCCTAACCTAATAGCCCACACAAGGAGAGTAGGGGCCTCTTCTCCTAGACCTCCTCTTCTTCAGCACTCTGTGGGGTGCTGGGGAAAGCGCAGGTGCGGAGATAGTAACAGGAAGGAAATATCTGACTGGGTCAAGTCTGTAGGTGATATGCACAGTCTTTTGGAGCATGGGAACTCATGGTGGGGATGGAAGGGAGGAAGCAAGCATCTATGAACCACCTGCTCTGTGTTAGACACTTTACAAGTATTATCTCACATGATCTTCCAACAACCCTGTGAGATGGGTGCTTTTTTGATCCACCTCTTATAGTTGATGAATTTGAAATAGTCAGATGTCAAGTGATGTGCCCAGGGTCATACAGATGATAAGTATCAGAGATCAAATTTGATTTCAAGACTTCCTGAATCCAGGCCCAGTGCTTTATCCACATCACCACTTAACTTTCCATTTCAGGCTAAGTTATAG
Source organism: Pseudochirops corinnae (assembly GCA_028646515.1). Classification (NCBI taxonomy): domain Eukaryota; kingdom Metazoa; phylum Chordata; class Mammalia; order Diprotodontia; family Pseudocheiridae; genus Pseudochirops; species Pseudochirops corinnae. Next base: position 231,764,772 of record CM053588.1, on the reverse strand, counting down.
TTGTGAGGTTCACAGAATAATTGATGATGATGATGATGATAACTAGAATTTATGTAGTACTTTAAAGTCTGGAAAGTGTGTTACATATATTGCTGAATTTCATTTTCACAACAGCCATCTGATACTATTATTATCCCCATTTTACAAGTGAGGAAACTGAGGCCCGCAGAAGTGACTTGCCCAGGGTCACCCATCTAGGATGTATCTGAAGCAAGATTCAAACTCAGGTCCCAAATCCCAAGTAGATCTCCAATTGACTAATGAAGTATAAGAAATCCTGATCCTATATCCTGGGCCCAGCCTACCTTCCAGTATTATCTCACAGTATTCTCTTACTCTCTTTTATATATGAGCTGTTTTAGCCAAATTGAACATCTCTGCTCATCTCCATGCCTGGAGAGGGTTCCAAGTCCTATAATGGTCCATTGAAATCTTTCTCCTCTCTGGAGCCTCAAATCTGTCATTCCTCCATGAGGTCCTTACTGACTGTCCCAGAATCAAGTGATCCTGTCAAATTTCTCCTAGCACATTGTCTTAGCCCCCCCTCCCCCATTTTAAGTACACTCCACCTCATGTTCTACATATTTACGTTTATTTTCTTCTTGGTGGGTTGAGATCTCTTTCAAAGTAGTTTGGTTTTCTGCCTTTGTATCCCAAATACAGATATTTATCACATTTTTGTTAAATTGAACAGAATAATTCTCAAAATGCTGTCAAGTGGCCAAAAGCACCCAAGTCATTTGGTTGTCTTCCTCAATGCCACATATACTAAACGAATGGTCATATATATTCTGTGTCATTTTTCAGTAGCCCTTTCAGTAAGGTGGCTTTTTGTTGCTGTTGTTCAGTTGTTTCAGTCATGTTAGGCTCTTCATCACCCCATTTAGGGTTTTCCTGGCAATGATATTGGACTGGTTTACCATTTCCTTCTTCAGCTTATTTTGCAGATAAAGAAACTGTGACAAACAGGGTTAAGTGACTTGCCCAGAGTCACACAGCATTCCACATATCTAAGATGTTCTTTCTTATGACTCAAAATATCTACTCTAATTTAATTTCAACTTTTAATTCATTTAATATCTATTCAGCAACATTTTAATGAGTATCTGCTAACCTGAGGCCAGCTTGTCAGTGGAGGGAGGAGATGGTCTGAGTAAAGCTGACATGGTTGGAACAGGATGAGAAGTATTCCACTACTCAGACCATCATCTCTACCTCCTCTTACCCTCTCCCCAAAAGTATTCTGGTCATGGGTCCCTTGACATTGATAAGCTTTCTTGCCTTATCTTTCTGGGTGAGCAGCTAGGTAATATGGTAGATAAGTATCGTGCCTGAAGTCAGGAAGAATCATCTTCCTGAGTTCAAATTTGGCTTCAATATTTAGTTGTGTGATGCTGGGCAAGTCACTGTTTGTCTCAGTTTTTTTATCTGTAAAAGAGTTGGAGAAGGAAATGGCGAACGACATCAGTATCTCTGCCAAGAATGTCAGACACAACAGAACTGACTCAACAATCTGGCTGGAGCTAGGCTTCCATATTTGCTGTCTGGACATTCCATGTCTCTTCTGCCTCTTCTTCTATCTTCCACAATTGGTATCAAAGTTCCTTAAGGACAAGTAATACATCGCTTGTTTGTATTTGTCTCCCCAGCACTTAACAGAATGGATGGCACATAGTAGGCACTTAAAAATGTTCCGTCTATCTGTTCTAAGCAAGACACTACTGGAAATAACACAAAGACAGACAAAACTTCACCTTTGGCCTCAAGAAACTCAGGGCATTAATAGGTTAGATTTTATATGGACATAAATAAATACTATCTTATTAACTATAAAATGGTAGCTATGGTGGAAACCATGATGCGAGTGTTGGGAATTTTAGTTCTTAAACTAATGTTCACAACTAATGACTCACATGTGTAACCTTTTATGCTTACAAAATTCTTCCTCACATTTCTAAGGGTAGACATGGCAATTACTACACCTGTTTTACAGGAGTGATAACTGAAAGCACAAGGTTAAGTGTTTGACAGAGGGACATCATTAGCTAGTATTCGAGTGGGAACTTGAACTCAGATATCATTTCTCTAAGACCTCTGCTTTGTCCACTAATCTATACAGCCTTAAAAGGTAACTCTGTCTAATTCAGCTTCAAATTGTAACTGTTAAGGGGAATATGCTATGATATGTAGCACATTCAAACATGTTGGGGCACCAATATAGTTGAATAACAAATTATATATGAATTTCTACTGTAATAATTTGCCCTTTTCCTGCCTCAGTAAGCCTGACCTTTTAACATTTCTTCATAAGATCTATTTTTTTTCTCAACTCCTATCAAGTTCATTACCCATTTGTAGAAAGCTATATTGTAAATCATTTTAGAAGATATTTTTATAAAATCTTCCTTATTATTAAAAAGTCTTAGTTCAAAAGTTTACAAAACTTCCTTCAGTAATATGTTTCAGATTTGACAATACACAGTTTGTTTTTTTCTAGTATAAATACCTCCTGAAGCAATTTAAATGCATCTTTTCTTTCCTATTCTCAGTGGATGGGGAAAACAGCTGTTCCCTCCCCATGGTCCATACAGTATCATACCATGTGGCAATCACTAGTAAGTTCCCCTTCAGCCTTCTCTTCTTCAGGCTGGATGTCTCTGGTTCTTTTAACCACTTCTAATGAGATTTAACCTATCTAATAATAATTGCTCGGTTCTGTTGCTCCGCTCCCATCTTTCAAATTCTCCACTTCCTTGTTTTAGTGTATATAGCCAGCATAAACATAACACTCAAATAAATAGCTAACGATTGTAGAATGTGGTGGAAGAATGACCCCATGATTCTTACCTGTACTATCTGTACGCTACTTCTTACATATATCATATCTGGTATTCAAATAATCATACCACACCACTTATTAAGATTTGTCCTTTGGTATATAATGGTCGATGAAATTTTTTTCATCTATGCCAGTGCAAAGTCAGTCTTTTCTTATCTTGATTTAGTAGAGTTTGTTTTTTTCTTTAATATGTATCTTCTACTGCCTTGTTACCCACCGTTTATTATTTCTCAATTTCAAAGTTCTTCTCACTAACCTGTCAAAGGGTTCCTCAATTCTACCTATTACAATCAATTTATTAGCATCATCAAGGAAGGGATGATCTGCTTTTGTCCCATCTGGATTATACATGGAACTTTCATGACTATTTTGTCTACTTATGATTCCAGATTTGTACGATATTAACCCCTCACTTCTTCATCTGTGACTTATGTCATCTTATATGGTCAGTACCATATAAGAATATGAAACAATCGTCTTTGTATCTTGGCATAAAGATTTCAAATAAGTATGGTGCCATGTCTTATAAATGAAATGGCTTAAGAGGCATTAAAGGTTTTCAAGAACAAAATTCTAAAAAAAAATTATCCTGCCTTTTAGGCTTTGAAAATATTATGCTTATGATAATCATTTTGAGGTATAAGTGAGTATAAGTGCATAAACCCAAAACTCTTCCTTGATGTGGAAGCCTAATTGTGCTGCCTAGAAATAAACATAGTCCTTCAGTTGTAGTCTGACCATGGGGTAGTAAAGTGGAATCATCACCTCACTTGGACACTAAAGTTTCACTTCATGCTATCTAAGATTAAAATAGTCTTTCTGGCAATCCTATCCCATTGCTGACTTACAATCTAAAGGCACTTGCTCATTCTGTCTGTTGATTTGTGTTACTCTGTCAGAAAGAAAGTGAATTCAGATGATAGTGCTGGTAATGTGTGTACATATTGTTGTAGCTCTGCTAAGCTTTGTTTTCCTAGAAACAGAAGCTTTGAAGAGCTTGGAGTGGAGCTGTCCCTGTGAGCTGAGATATGGAACAGGAGTGAAGAGCTGTCTACATGTGATTCCAGGTAAGAGCTGGGAGAGCTGCCTACATGAGAATCCAGGTAAGAGTTGGGTGAATCCAGGCAAGAGGTGGGAGTGGTCAGCCTGTGGAAGAGGAGTCATGGGGTTTGGAATTCAGTCTTGAGTTAATATGAAAGATGATTTTACTTGGGTACTCTGTATTGACTGATAAGATTCTGACTTACTGTGACCTAGGGGTAGATGTTTAAGACTATGTGGTCACCTTAGTAATAAGTTGTTATGTTATATTGTTGTGAATGTTATGCTTTAGTTTATTGCTGAATAGAGAATTTGCTATACTATGTAATTAGATCCTTAAAGTTATTCACAGCAGCAGTCCTCTGGCGAGCTGCTCATGATTGGCTTTACATCTTCACACCTCAATCAAACGGATAGAAACAATTGAGGGTACTGATGAGTCATGAATACCAAAGCTAAAGTAATATTCATGATAATGAGTTTCCTGGTGATATGTATGGTAGGGGGAAAGGGAAGGGAAGGAATGATAATGTTGGAGTAGAAACCAAGCACAGTACATGGTGGAAAAAGAAATGTTAACTTTTACTTTTTCTTCTTACTCTCAAACCTCGTCTTTACAAAGATGAGAGATAAAAAGTGCTCTCCCTAAATAACAATAGGCTTTTACCCCTTCTTTCCTTTTAATCCTCTCTTCACAACCCAACCTCCAAATCTAGAGTTTCTTTTGCTTATTATTAATCTCTCCTTCCTTTTTAATACTCCTCTATTCCTAAATGTTTCCCTGCTAAATTTGGTGTTTTTCTACACCTAATTCTCGATGTGGGATTTAAATTTTCCTCTTTTCAGACGAAGGGAAAGTGAAGTTCATGTGATGATTGTTTACCACCTCTTCTACATTTCTAAAGTTTTTTTTTTTCCTTGTGCACTTCCACCAATTATTTGAAATTAAGTTCTATTCCTCTTCTTTCCCCTTTCTTCCCTAGTATATATTTTTCTTCCATTTTCTTAGTTATTCTTAGTGTAAGCATTTATCGTCTGCCTTCTGAAATATCACATTCTAAGCTTTCTTTTTTTTCAAGGTGATAGTTTTCAAGTCTTATGTGATCCTGACTGTGGTTCCTTGGTACTTGAACTCTTTCTATATGTTGATGGTACTTTTTCTTTAACCTGGAAGCTCTTGATTTTGGGCTCCTGGAAGTACTTACTTTAGTGTTTTGTTTTATTTTGTTTTCCCCAGGAGGTCACAGGTGGATCCCTTTTGTTTTGCTTTGCTTTGGTTTGATTTTGCTCTCTCATTCTAATAGGTCTGAGAAATTTTAATGTACAACCTTTTTAAAATGTGGTATACAGGATTTTTTTTCCTTTGTACTTTTTTTTTTGTAGTAAATTTTAGATGACATTTCCTTGATATATTTTCTAGATCAATTCTTTTGACAGGAGTTAACCTTAAACATTTTCTTCTATTTTTTCAGTATTTTGATTGCTTCTATCTCAAGGAATGACTGATTTCTTTCCATTCTATTTTTCAGGAAGTCTGCTACTTGGTTAAATTTTTGCACTTCTTATAATAAGCTATTCATTATCTTTCCATTTTTCCTCTAAGGCTTTCATTTTATTCATAATTGATTTGTAATCTTTTGTTTTAGCTCTTCTTGGAAATACATTAGACCCTATAGCCAAATCATATCTTTATGAGTCTCTGCCTAGAGTCACTGTGATAGTTCTCTTTTTCCTCTTGCCTTATATCTTAGTCATACCCCTATAAGTAATATTTCTTTAACATCAGTTCATTTTTCTATTTACTCACATTTCCAGCTTTACTTCATTAATTGAAACTTTTTTTGTCAGGGTCAGGCTCTGACTATTCTAGCATACTTGGATGGCATGGTGAACACCTGTTTGGTCTAAAGGTGCATTCCCTTTTGCTGTTGTTTATTACATACAAAGTGCTAATAGGTACCAAATTCTTCTATACTCTCTGTGTACAACTGTTTCAAGACTTTCAAGTGTAGTTTAAGTCAGCTTGCTGCAAACTTTCAGAGCCTCAAGAGCATGTGAAATGATTGCTGACCTCTTGGTAGGATTTTTGTTATTTTATTCACTTCAGTCCCCATGTCCAAGCTGAGACTTCTGCAGATATTGAATGGACCTGGAATTTCCTTGTTTGATAGTTTTTGTCTTGACTCCCTTTGTCTGGAGCTTGCTTCCCTGCAAGGAGCCTCCTAGTTGAAGCATTATAAAGGTGTTGGAGTTGAAAGGCCGGTGAGCACTAAATTTGCTTCAGTCAGACTCCTCTGACTGGGAATACTTCTGAGGGTCAGCAGGTACTAAATGTCTAGATGTTGCCTTTTACCAACCTGACCAGAGGTACTCACTGTAGTTTCTATCCTTATTGCTTAAATACTGTATCACAGGGGGGCGGAGCCAAGATGGCGGCCTAGCAGCAGCAACATATCGCAGCTCTCACATAGCCACCCCAAAATACCCATGGAATAGGACTCTAAACCAATCCTAGAACTCCAAAACGCACACAAAGATACTTCCCACTAAAGTCAGCTCGGCTACGAGGAACCATATCAGCACTGCGAAATCAGCCTGGCCTGAAGCCTCTGCTGAGCCCTCGGGGAGGCCAGACAAGAGGAGCAGTGAGCAGAATAGTGGCAGCTGCGAGCAGTGTTGAGAGCTAGGTCAGTGGGACTTGCAAGGTTGGGAGAGAGGGGCGGTCCCACCGAGGGGCTTCCAGGGTGGAGGGGCGAGGGGCGGAGGTTTTGCACCCGCCTCCACGTTGCAGCTTCCCGCCAACAGCCTGCAGACAGCGGGGGGACTGGGCAGTTGTTCTGGGGCCAGTGCTCTCACGTTGAGCGGCCTGGATCCGGATTGCCATCTTGGGCCTCGGTCTTGGAGTCTTCACTATCCAATGAGCCAGAAGTAAGTAGGAAGGGTCCCAGCACCTTCCTGAAAGCTACGGCAGCCGGGAGAACCCCAGTGATTTGGGACAGAGCTTTTCCTTCTGCAAGCAGAGCCCCATAGAGATTTAAAAAAAAATCACGGACTGATCAACCATGAGTAAGAATAAGCATAAGAAGCTAAGTAAGAACAGC
>CM053588.1:231727658-231757291 GCA_028646515.1 Pseudochirops corinnae | reverse complement strand
CCCTACCGAAAAGTGACATAGGAGAAAATAGACTGGGGGAGGGGGGACACACTGGGATGCCTGTTTTGGGGTGGTGGGTAGGGGAAAGAAGGGGAGAAAATATGTAACTCAAAATCTTGTGGAAATGAATGATGCAAGCTAAAATAAAATTAAAAAAAAATACTGTATCACATTACTTATTCCAGTGTTTAGTTCCTGGCACATAGTAGGAGTTTAATAATTGAATTATTCAATGAATTAGTTAACGATTATCTGATCTGGTATCCTCAGATAATATGATATGAAAGGTCTAGAATATAAAACAAATAAAAAAATTCAAAGGAGGAATGGAAGGAAGTATGTCATGAGCTTTGACGGAAGAAGTGTAATATTTAAAATGACAAGAGGAAGTTTTATTTAAATATGTACCTCTTCATTTCACTTAACTTCCCAGGGCTCTAGGCACTTCTCTAAAACATAAGTTGCAGAGAAGGTGCTGATGCATCGGTAGAAGGAGTTTCCTCACTGAAGTTCCTAGTATCAGTGAAAAATGACGTCTGGTCTGTATCCCTAATATACATAGACACACAGACATAGGTGCACATATACATGTAGACACATATATATGCATGTAAACATAAGTGCGTCCATAGACATGCATATTGTATATATAGAGACATACACAGATATGTATATATGTGCCCATGTCTCCATGTAGTCAAGTATGTAGGCATATGTTGCTACATATAGCATTTTAAACAAATATGATTATGTACTCTGTTGTTATTCAGTCATTTTTCAGTCACATCTGACTCTTTGTGACCCCTTTTGGGGTTTTCTTGGCAAAGACACTGGAGTGGTTTGCCATTTCCTTCTTCAGCTCATTTTACAGATGAGAAAAGGGAGGCAAATAGGGTGAATCGACTTGCACAGAGTCACACAACTAGCAAGAGTCTGAGGCCAGATTTGAACTCAGGAAGATGAGTCTCCCTGACCCTGCGCCCAGTACTCTTTCCACTGTGCCACCTAGTGTAATGGCAAGCAAAGTAGGATTTTTTGCAGGTGCACTGCCGTGACTGGTGCTACACCTAGCCACTTATGCACTCTGCTAATTAGTGTTAAATACTTTTATCAGTTGTATATCTTTCTCTTAACCTTGAACTAGTTTTTCCTGGAAGAAGCATTAACATGCCTAGGCTCATGTGCCAATGTACACATCACCAAATGCATGTGCATGCACTGTGGCATTAAAAAAACAAGAAAATGAAATGGATCTGCTGCTGGCCATGAAAACAGAAGGTCTGGTAGAAACTTCATTTCCCATCCTTCCCAGCCGTCTCTTTGGCAAGTTCTTTCACTTTTCTAAAGCTCGATGTTCTCATTTTCAAAACAAGAGTGACAGAATTTGTAAGATCTGTCTTGTAATGAAGTTGTATGCTATTCCACTGCCTGAAACCAGGATTTAAGTACTCACTTTTGACCTAACCAGTAGGGGTCAGAATCAGAGCAAAAACAATGGAAGGAAAGTATTCCATGGAAGACCGTAACTACACATACATTTTTTATTTAATCAACTAGGTTGTCAAAGTTCAAAAATAATTCACATGTAACCAGGCTACCTACATGTCTGAAGTCATACTTCTCTTTAAACAATGATTGATTTTACAGGTTGGAAGAATATCAACTCTTTCTTTTAAAAGTATATTAATATGACACCATAAAATGTTTTACAAATAAAATTATAATGATTTAATTATAATACATAATTTTAAAAGGTTAAGCTTCCAGAATGCTCTTCTAATCAGGATCAGAAGCAAATTCAGGTTAACTTGGTTGCTTATGTAGATTTTTTTTTTTAAGGGCTAAATCAAATTCTTAAAATCACTTACTTGTTACATTGGTCTTTATTTCTGCAAGCTTCAAAAGAGGTTCAACACGTTCATTATAGATGTGGGTAGCTTCTTTTTTGTGGCTTTGTGGGTTAATAAATACTTTTAAGCATTTCGGCCGGTTTGAAAATTCTGAAATAAAAACATAAAAACTTTACGTTTCAAAGATGGTGCCTCGACATTTTAATTTTTAACCTTTCAAAAACTACTTATTTAAGATTTTAGCTAGAAAGTTGTAAACAGGTTAAAAACCGTTCATTATCTGTAGTAAAAGTGAATTTTAACATTTTCTAGACTTGGTTGTTAAGTCAATACATTAAGAGAAACTGATTACAAGAAACTCTTAGTTTATAAGAAAGTAGGACCATGGCATTCAGTTCACGAAGGAAAATGTGAGTAAAAGCTGCTTTTGTAAATATAAAGCAAGTTTTATATATTTTCCCCAGTCATATATAACATATTAAATGTTTCTTCAACTTTAGTTTGCAGAGAAAAGCACTGAACCATAACATATATTGTTATCCATTTCCTCTGCTAAATAAATATGTTCATTATCCGAATCGGACACCTCAACAACCCTGGGGCTGCTGAAGCCCTGACCTCCTAATGAGTTCAGGGTTAAATAAAACAAGGAACGATGAGTCAGTGCAAAAGCACCTATAGAAATGCATGTTAGTAAGGAAGAGAAAGGTTTTAGGTCACAGCTCAAACCTGGAGGAAAAAAAAAAAAAGAGGCCAAAGGAGAAAGAAATATTCTGTTGGGAATTAAATAGGAAACGCCTCTCAGCAGGGATTTGATGATAGTGCTACCTCACAGTTGGTGCTGAGATTTGATACTGCAATTTTCTGGGTCTGCAAGATGCTTATCACTTAGGACACAGCTGGAGCAGGTGCAAAGCAAATTTTCTGTTGTTAGTCAGGGTCAGGAGGAAAATGCAAGCTATGGAAAGTAAAAAACTATTTCTGTTGTACCACCACTGCATAAGAAACCTTTTGATTTTATACTTGTCTCTTTGGAAATCAGATCTGTTTTTATGGATTCTAATAATACCATTACCAAAGAAGATTTAAATGAAAATCTCCATCACACCAATGTCAGGTTTTGAACAGCCCTCAAGTCTGCTCCACCTCATCCTAATTTTCCTTCTCCAATGTGAAATTTTCCAACAGCATAGATTCCCCTCAACTTCAGAGAGATCCAAATGAAGAGGTGAGAGGGGTGAAAATATTTTCGATATAAAAGTTCTTCAATTATATAAAAAGCACTAACATTTTTGTATATTAAACCAACTGATTAAAAAAAAGTATCGTTAGGCACAAATTAATTGGACTGGTCATTAAAAATGATCTTTTAATATAGATCCCCTAATGAATAAAGTACAAAAACAAAAAGTGCCTAAAAGGACATGATTAAAGCTAATATTTTACTTTTAAAATGATAGTAGTTATTTTTTCAAAAATACTTATGATGAGAATAAAAACATAGATAACATAAGTTTTTAGTTATAAACTATATACCAAAAACTGCATAGTATGGCAGAAAGAAAAATAAATTTGAAATCAGAGGACCTGAGTTCATATTCTAGCCATGCTACTCAAATTAATTTAACAGGCATTTGTGAACATCTAGTATGAGTTAGGTGCTAAAAAGGCTCTGCACTCAAGGAGCTTATGTCATACCCTGGGGGCAAGGGTCGAGGGGAGGGAAATTATATAGATAGATGGTGGGGAAGGAAAGAAGAAAGGGGAGAGAGGCAGAGAAAGAGACAGAGCAATATAGACAGACAGATATAATTAAATACAGGCAAAAAATAGAAATAGAGTAACCACCAAAGGTCAAAAATCTAACACCAAGGCCAGTTTGTTGATAATAGAATGGGAGCGATAAAATGAGAGTGGCAGTAGCATATGTGGACATCAGAGGGGCATAGGTAGCCAGTGGAAGTGAGGGAGCAAGAATTGACTGCTAGGGCTACAAGCTTCCATCTAGGCCAGTATACAACTTGGAATCACAGGGATTCAAAGCAGATGGTTGTAGTGGATGATCATGCTATTTACGGTACCTCTGTGACCACGGACAAGCCACTTAAGCTGTCTTGACCTCGGTTCCTTAGCTGTAAAATGAAGGCATTGGACTCCATTCATCCCTACAATCCCTTCTGGCTCTAAATCCTGTTGCTGAAGTTACATGTAAAGAAACCATGACTTAATGGTCACCTTTAGGCATTGATTTTTATGGGTTCAATTTATTAGATCTATATCAGATCTTTCCTCAGAAGAGCTCAAGATGCTAAATTTTTTTTTTAACTGTCCCAGTTATCAATTCAAATGTTCTTTTTTTCCTTCCACTTTTGATTTCCAAGTCTGTAAAGATTTGTTTCAAACCTTGGGAACTTTTCTCCTAGAGAAATTCATCTTTCCTTCAGGGAGAGGCCCATGTTGATGGTAATAAGGGAGAAAGGAATAGCACCTCACTGCAGGTATCTAATAGATTTCTGATTTTTTTTTCCTTCCATCTACAACCATCTGGGGAAATAAATGGCCCACACTAAAAATGTTCAGTCATGCTAAAGAAATTTTGAATTATAAAGGTTTTCTATCCCTGTCCTATTAAGCTACAATACAGAAAATCTTTTTTTCTTTTTTTCATTTCATTTTATTTTATTTTATTTTCATTGTCTTGTTTATTTACTTTTAGTTTACAAGATTCAGTTCCACAATCCCTTGAGTTTCAAATTTTCTCCCCTCTCTTCCCTGCCCCTCCCCACAGTGGCATGTAATCATGTATAGGATCTTCAAATACTTTCATATTGTACAATAGTCTGGTTGTATAGAAGGGCTGTAACCAATGGAGTGAACAATGGGAAAAAAGAAAGAAAACCAAACATGAAAAAGAACAATAGCATATATTGCTTCAGTTTCCATTTAAACTCTAGTCTTTCTAGATCTTTCTCTGAATGTAGATATCTCCTTCCATCCAGAGACTTGTAGAATTGTCTTATAGCTGTGCATTGCTGAGAAGAGTCCAGTTCATCAAGGTTGGTCATCACACATACGATGTGTCTGTGATTGCGTACACATTTCTCCTGGTTCTGCTCTTCTCACTCAGCATCAATTGGTATAAGCCTCTCCAGGTAATTATGAATTCCAAGAGAATTTGTTTTTTAAAACTGATTACAAAGCACAACAACGTGGGGAGCAAAACCCTAATCAGAAATGTCAAGACAATAAATAATTTCCCCCTCTGTCCATTCAGCAGGAGAAACATGCAAATCATTTTTAAAGCTAAAGATAGGAAAATATGTATATGACAGGATCAGTATTAATTTAGTTTAATCCTTCTTACATTCTAAATCTATAATTATGTAGAGTAATCTTTTTTTATATCGATGATGATTGCCTTGAAAACTAAATTCAATAGTTCCAGAATAATTAAATTATATTCAATGTACTATACTTAATAAGCCAGGAAAAGAAATTTATTGGTTCTAGAAAGCCTTGAAGCAAAAAGTTGGGGGTGGGTAAGGTTGGAGGGAGGGAGACCTTTTCTAACGTTATACTTGAGTTGAGCACAAAATTAAAATTAACTCAAATTCTTCATTCTCCATCTTTCCTGGTAAGTTAAGGTTTCCCTACACATTTCTTGGGCATGAATCAAAAATGTCATTTTTATTAGATTTGCCATTTTCTACTTTTATTTTCTTCAAAAAGGTCCATATAATATAGAAATAATGGGTATAGAAAAAATGGGTATAGCAATTAGTTGATAATCTTCAACACATAAAGGCTTTTTGTATATAAGTAGAATTTATAGACTTGTAAATGAAGCAAATTCCTCAAAAATGAATTTAAAATCTTCTCAGAAAAATATTTGTCCAAAGTACAAATGATTTAATGATACCACCAAATTCTGGGACAGACACAAAAAATCATGTGCTTGTTACCAGTTAATTTATTTGGCTATAAAAGAACTTTGGTATGTCATGAAATTTAGAGAAATGAATCTAGTCTCTCAAACAAATATTTGCATATGAAGCCTAAAACAATTACGGTATTGGATGATTTTTTCTTTAACTTATTTCAGGTTATCCAGGACATTCAGCAAAATGGTTAAGTGAGTGGTTGTACACAAGTCCAGCTCCTCATCATTACCAGAAAAAAACTAGAAATGCACCAAGTAAAAGAGCCACAAAAAAAAAAAATAAATAAAATAAAATAAACTAAAGGGAAAGGAAGGAAATACCCACAGAAAAATTAGCAGAGAGAATGAACAAGAGATCAATGAAAAGTTCCTAATAGACCTTCCTATGTACAACCTCTGGAGATAAAATAAAGAACATATATAAATACATAATATATACAAAATAAATACGAGATAGTTTGGGGGAAGAAGGCACTACCAGGTGAGGACATCAAATGGGGCTTCATTTGCAGGTGATGCTTGAGCTGCCTCTTTAAAAGAACCTAGGATTTCCAACAGTTTGGGGTTTATGAGAAAGCATGTTACAGGCATGGAAGCCAATCACTGCAAAGATACAGAGAGGGAGGATAGTTATGACTGTATTAACAGAGTGCAAGGAGGGTAGTAATGTATAAGAAAATTGTAATGGAAGGGAGACCCAGGATGTGGAGTGCTTTAACTATTCAATGGAGAAATGTAAATTTTATTTTACATTTATTACATTTACATTAAAGAAGCAAGAATTTAGTGGGCAGGGGTGACACAGACAGACCTCTAATTTAGGAAAACCACTTTGGCAGCTGTATGGAGGGTATACTACAGTAGGGAGAGGCTTAAGGTATATAAGGAGACATTAGGAGGCCATTAAAATAGTCTAGATAAATGGTGATGAGGCCCTGAACAAGGGTGGTGGTTAGAAGGGTGAAGTAGAGGGGGCAGATATGAGATATATTAGAGAGAGATAAATAAAAAGACCTAGAAACTGATAGCTAAGAGAATGCCAAGAAAACATGATTACTTTTATTTGACTTTTGATTAATTAGTTGATTACAGAAGAGATGATTTCTAAAATAGAACCCTCCCAAAAGAGGGTGCAATCTTAAAAAACTTTAAAAGTGATTAGAAGTCCAATGGGGAAAAAAAAAACCAGAAGGAAAAGATAAAGGAAAAGAAAAGAAATATTGGAAACAGAGGCCAAATGCAGACTGATAGACTCCGTAAGTTATTTCTAGGAATAAATCCCAGGTTTAACTCTTCCAAGGACAAGAGCTCAGTGGTGTCTTGAGGGGGGTAGAGGGAACTTTCATAACCCTTTCACAACTAATCAGTCTAGGATCAAAAAGATCCTAATGCAGAGAGAGAATTTTAGAACCCAGAAGAGTAGTACTGTTAAAGATGCTGTAAAATATCTGCTCAGAGTTTCCTATACTAGCATTCGTATCACTTTCACTCTAGAAGACAGACCTTGCTGATCTGTTTGTACCAATTCTGTTTGCAAAAAAGCAGCAAAGTCAGGGGAAGGGGTACGATAGCCCTGAGCCTTCTGAAGGGAAAAAAAAATTGGCAGTAAGAATATTTTCAACAAGGATACCACAAAAAAAAAATTGGTAGAATGATTAAAATAGAGAAAATTTGACAAGAGGAAGAGAAATGAACATTAGTTTGAGAAAAAGATTCTGTGAATAAACACTTTGCAACAAAGGAAATTGAGAAAAATCTCCTAAAGAAGGTAACGATTGAAAAACAAATTCTTCAATATGCCTCAAGTGAGAAGGGAGCAACTATAAGAAATTCTCTAGTAGTTCAAAACCCAGTCAAAGAATTAAGGGCATATCAAAGAAATAAGGAGAGAAGTGAAGGTTCTATAAGGAAAAAAAATCAGCAATTTAATTAGAAATTAAAAGAGTTAAAACAAAATATAGAATTTTTTCCCATATAAGTAGAGTATCCAAAAAGATAACAATAGAATTGAAATGCAAAAGGGCACAAAAATAAAAATAACAGAATATTTTAAAACAATAAGATTTGAAGAATATATATGAGAATTCTATAAAAACAAGAATACTAAACTTGAAGATAAGATGCAAAGAGATAGTCTAGTAAATATCTTCCAAAAAAGAATCATGAAAAAGAAAACCTGGGCACCATACTCCAAGAAATAATCTAGAAAAATTACTAGAAATAATAGCACCAGATGACAAAATACAGAATAAGAGGATCCACAGAAGAACAACAAAAAGGCACCCACGTTTAAGTCATCCAGAAACATGAGTTAAATTTCTGAATTATCATGTCAAATGAAATATCATAAATGCAAAGAAAAAAATATATCAAATTTAACAGAAAAAAATCAGAAAAGAATAGGATTATTCCAGGGCTATAGGGGGAAACAAAGGAACAAGTAGAATATGATATTCTGAAGAATAAGTAAGACTGAGCTACATTTAAAAATAATATGTCCTCCCCAAACTAAGCATAAAACAATTATATAGTCAGTAAAACAGAAGAATTTGGGTTGCTTCTTCAAAAATAACCACAGGGGCATTCAGTTTACAAACTTACTCAATATCTAACTAATTTTTCAGAGACCAATAAAAGACTAAAAATTGAAACCTTTGTTGTCATGTGGGTAAGATGAAGCATGGTCTTGAGCATGGATAGGGAATATTTTTGATTGCTATTCATACATACACACACACACACATTTTCACACACTACCAGTTAGAAAACAAAGAGTACCAATGGGCTATCAAATATAAGATGTAGAAGGTATAATGGGAAAAGTTAGGAGGACAGTAGGAGAATGGAATTAATATTACAAGTACCAAAACCTCATTTTTTCACTAGTAAATCAATACTATATAGATGGTGGAATAATATGGAGGAATGTCTCTCAGTAGGGGGCAGGAGAGGGTGAAACAAGAGGGCATTATTTCAAAAAGGATAAACAATGACAGGAAAGACAAAAATAGAACTGTAGCCCCATAATAAACTAGAATTAGAGAACACTTCCCATTGCAAACAGATTCCTCCATTGATAACTAGCCTTCCTAGAAATCAATTCTAGAGAATCCTATTAGTGGTAAGGGATAAGACAGAGAGTAGAAGAAGAAATAATTTTTAGAATGGGAAAACACTAATTTAATGTCACTGAAATAGAAGAACAGATAAGTTACAGAGAAGGATTAGGTAACACTCTCATTAAAGCTGGGCAAAGAAGAACTAAACAAAGACCAAAGAGATGAAATAAGACCCAAAGAGTCTGGGATTAGACAGAGTAGGGGGAATAGCAGGGAGATGATCAGATTTATATTTGTAAAAGCAAAAACAGCACAGATACCAAGTGGTTACTTTAAAAAGGAAATAACTTTGCATTATATACATGTATACATTATATTATACACAAAGAGACACAAAGATATATATTTGTAGATGGTCACATACAAAGCACATATAGGAGTGATCCTGGGAAAGTTGCTTTTACTCTCAGTAATCCAAGGCAAGCCTCTTGTCTATAAATTTCAGAGTTGGGGTATATTTATCATAGGAAAGAGAAATTTCCTCACTGTGAGTCCCCTATACCAAACTATTTTATAAAGCTGAAAAAATATGGTATATGAACAAAATGTAATATTATTTTACAAGTAAGAAATGACAAAAGTAGTTCAGAGAAAAAGGGGAAATATATATGCAGAGAAAAGTTAGGAAGAACCTAAGCAACAATATACATGATGACTTCTATGACATAAATGAAAAGTTCACTAAAAGGAAACTGAACTTCAAATAACAGAAAAAAACAATCAAAGCCATGAAATACTGATAATGAAAACTACTTCTCCCTCAAAACTGAGAGGTAGTAGATATAAAGACAGAATCTTCAATATACTGTCAAACAAGGTTTCTATTTCAAACATTTTTTGCCCAATTGTTTTGCTCTATCGCAAATGAGGGTTTATTCTGGGGGTAGGGTGGGAAGTGTTTGCTATAAAGACAAAAAAGCATCAATAAAATATATTTTAAAATGTTCAGGGATATATAGCTGCTCCCCCTTCAAAAAATGCCCTACAACTTTTATAAAAGATGATATCCAAAAATCTATAGGGATATTAATCGTATACATATAGACTGAGAGTCGTTACCTAATAGACAAGAAATCAAAGGCAATCAACAGTTTTCAAAAGAATTACAAACTCTCAATAACTAAACCACCATTTAGCTTTTGTTTAAAGGGACCAACTCCCTCATCCCATTTCCAATCATCATACAAAATAAAAACAGCAATTTCATGAGATTAAAAATCTGGTTAGAGCTTTCCTAAATTTAAATCCTATGTAGCAACCAATGGCCATTTGTTTTCTAGAACTAAAAGAAATCAAGGTGAGTCATTTGTTTTCATCTCAAACACCAAAGTTAAATGTAGAAAGAGTGATGTAGCCTGAAGTAGCTTAATCTTTACTAACCATATAAATATCTCCATATAAATTCATTACATTGGTTATATGATGGGCATAAAACAAACATAACAGAAAGCTAACTCTAAGGAACAATATTTTTAAAAAATGCTTCCCAACTTAGAGAATTTCATATTATATCAGACAATTACAATCTTGGTTTTCTCTATTTTCTAAATTACCTCTAATTAGAAGCTGTATAAGGAAGAAATCAATCCCTTAAACTGAAGGTAATAAGTACCATTTGCCTTCATTATATGCAATGTTTTTCATCCTGCTAGAATCTGAAATTCAACAGTAATAAAACAGATATGAATCAACTAAATAGTTTTTTTTCAGCCCTATGGTAGGTAGCCTCTCATTTCATATTCCAAGTATACTCTCTTTAGCACCCCAGTTTGAAATGAAGCAGCAATATACAACAGAATGACCAACTGTTCCTCTGTTAGAAACAAATGTGCTAGTTTAAACTTGATCTATGAGTGAATCAATGAACCATGAAGGGTGGGGGTTAATCAGGGTGTTCTCAAAACAAAGGCTCGTAGGGCAGCAGAGACGCCACTCTCAGACTTCACATCTGTGCTGCTTTTGTCATTGAGTTTTACTGAAATAGGTTCATGTTTGCAAAAGTTTTAAGGGCTTCAAGCCATGTCACAATCCCATATATTTGCAAGCATTTTACAAAGAGAAACTTAAAAACATCTAGCAATAGTTTTTCAAGCACAAAAGCCTAATGATGAGAAATAAAATTTTATTTGCATTAATGACAGTTGTACCGTAGTCATTTATAATAAACAATACTCAGTTAATATATAAAACTAAAGGTAAAGAACTCACATCAAGTGTTAGACATATTGGCATCCAATCTCAATGTGGGAAGACAGTGTATGTGAAAACCAAATTATATTAAAAATTGAAGTTTTTCATACTGTGATCTGTTACAGTTAATGTGTACTTACTGATTTAATACTTCTATCAAATGTAATATTATTTTTAAAATGCAAAAATTACAAAATTAATATTATCCTGAGAATGTAAACACAGAAACTTACTTTATAATAGAATTGCCAAATTGCAGGATTAAGGATAGGGGCATATTGCTAAAAACATCTCTCTCTATAGCTTGTCTTTTAATAGCAAGTTACCTGAATTTATTTTAATAATTTTATTCAAATTAACAACCATTTATTTTTTATCATAGTTTGATATCCAAATAGCTTGTGTTTTGTTTGATTTTGAAAGTCTGTGTAAAGCATACCTCACATTAAACAAAATAAAAAATTACAATTACACTTATAAAGCAGAAACATGATTCTTGTTAACTTTAAAAATTATTTTTAGCTTCATTAAACAATTCCCCCACAAGATACAAGGGCTCACATTGTGTATCTGAAATGTAAATGAATCAAAAAAAATTTTTTTAAAGAACACCTGTAACCATGATGACAACCACATTGAGATCATAACAAGTTATAAAGTAATAAAAATTTTATTGAAATGTTTAAAATGCAAAAAACCTAAAGCTCCCGATTTGATCAATCAGATAACCACCATTTTCTGCCTCACATAAGAGTTGTAAGTTGTGGTTTTTAAAAGAGAAGAAATGACTTATAGCCAAGTTCTTTATCTGTAACAATAGATCTCTAGACCTGAAGCATATGTTTCCTAATAGAGAATGAAACATTCCTTATTGGCAAAATTAATGACATCCCTGTGAAACAGACCAAATATTCAAGACCAGTTGAGTAAATGTTTTAGAATTAAATGTTCAATTAAGAAGTTTTAAAATTCCCATGACCAGAAATTCTTTCAGCTCAAATGACTCATTAGGTGCCCTAGAGTAAAAGTGACTAGTTTAATTTCAAGCCACAAGATACAGAATTATTAGGACCTTAGAGATCAAATTATCTAGTTTAAAACCTTCACATAATAGTTAAGGAAACTGAGGCCTTAGCCCAGAAGTGAAGTCTTGGTTTATCAAACGTTTGGTTAATAGGTTAGCTTGCTGTTATATGCTTTGTGTCTAATCAGTTTGGCTGGGTGACCTCTTTACTTTTTAACCAATACCAAATCATTTTTTGATGATTACTGCTTTGTAATAGTTTTGGTATCTGATACTTCGAGATCTCCTTCCTTCACTTTCTTATATTATTTCCCTTGAGATTCTTGACCTTTTTGCTCCTCCAGCCCATAACCAGGACCTGGGCTTATCCAATTCAGGCATTTACTATCTACTTCTTGCTACTGGAGAACTGTACCACAATAATCCCCTCTCTCTTTCCCCTTCTCGCTCCCCCCACCTCTTACTAATAGAATAATAAAACAATATTACTTCTGCTACTGGGAAGAATGAGTCAGCTAGGACTCCATTTTAATACGATTCAGGTAGGAGCATTCTACCCTCTCTGTTTCCTTTATGCTCTCTAGAACCCTGTTCTATTGTTAGTAAACTTCTCTTCATAATGTACCTCTTCACTTCTCAATCATGGAGACTTGGTTCCTCTAGAACAGCAGTTCTCAACCTGTGAGTTGCAACTCCTTTGGGGGTCGCCTAAGACCACTGGAAAACACATATTTCTGATGGTCTTAGGAACCAAGACATCGTTCCTCTATCTGTCGCCAGGAGGGTCTGCCCACATGCAGATAGGCCCACATACGAGTATTAAAGAGTTAGGGCATTAGGAAGGTTGAGAACCACTACCCTAGAAGATTCCATATAGCTGTCCATCCTCTTAAGAACTTAATGTACCTTCTCTCATTCTCCTCCGGCCCTTCCCAGCCTGAGTCAGGAGGATGATTTAGACATGTTTATTATTCCTCATTTGAAGCCTCTCCCCTACGACCATCACTCCTTGGAAGTCATCCTATCCAACTGTATCAGACTATCCAGATGCTCATGGCTGTTATTTACTGGCCTCCTCATCATTCTCTCTCCTTTCTCAAGGATTTCAGTCATTAGATAATTAGCAATTCGCACTCTCACACTCTACCTTAGTTCCTTCAAATTGCAGGTTGATATCCTCTCAAATGCTCTTGCTACAGTCACAATTGTAGTGATCGAGTGTAATAGTAATGTAATTTGATCCCTTCGTATTGGCAAAGCTAACAGGTACTTAGCACCTAGTTTGAAATTAAGTAGATCAAGCCTCTGTTAAGAAATAAAAGGTATGAACACCTGTTGCTGATGTAACAGGAAGTTGTTAATGTAATAGGAAGGGGCAGAAAAGGGAGGAGCAATACTGTATGTAAGGAAAAGCCCCAGAGAGGGAGACTTAGAACTTCTTGGGATAACCTTCTTGGAGGCAGAAGCTGCTGCTGCTGCTGCCGAGGAGGCTGAAGAGGAAAGGCCCAGGTTAAAGAATGGTTTTGATTTTGGGAACTTAGGTGAAGTGATTTTGATTCTGGGAACCAGCTGAAACTTCGGTTGAGTCCGAGGGACAGCTGGAGTTGCTGAGGAGCTGCTGAGGAGCTGCTGAGTCTGAGGGCCAACCAAGCTGCTGAGGATTTCCAAGGACCAGCTGGAGGAAGACTAAGAAAGCATGACTGTGGTGTTGGTATTTTGTCTGTTTGTGGCTTTATTAAGCCTTGACTTCCCAAGAACAGAGACTATGAAGGATTTAAGATGGACTGGACACTGTGAGCTTCAGGGTGGAAAAGGATCAGCACAGAGAGCTGGACAAGGAATTGGGAGCTATCTGCCTTTGAACCCAGGTGACAATTTGGTGAATCCAGGTAGGAGATGGGACCATGGAAGGGGATCCAGGGAATCTGAGAGCCTACCCTAAGTCAAGCTGAAAGAATACTTTACTTGGATACTACGTTCTGACTGAGAAGATCATGATTTACTTGTGACTGATGGGTTGGATGGCCTATGTATTTTCTAATGATTGAACAGTGAATGATGACTGAATAGTGACTGATTTGTAACTTAGTGTGCCCCATGAGTGGAGAACTTGGTCTTTTTATTTTGTGTCCCTTAAGGAGGCAAGCCATCCAAAGGATGATTGAATGATTGAATTATAAATGATTGAGTGACTAAATGAATGTAGTTAGTTCAAAAATATGTCACCACTGTGGTGAAAACTATGTGGCCATTTTAGTGATAGGTTGTAACATTGTGAATGCTGTATTTTGATTTTCTGTGATAAGTTGTAATATTGCGAATGCTGTATTTTGATTTCTGTGAATGTTTTACTCTGATTTGTTATTGAATAAATAGAGTGTTCACTATACTGTATAATCAGAACCTTGAAAGTTGTTCACAGCAGCATTCTTCTAGAAAGCTGCTCATGCTTGGCTTTACATTATGGCATAGTTGGCAGGATTACAAAGTATAGTGCCTCTTTTTGTTCCAGGATCCATGGACATTTAGATTGAAATTGTAAGGCCAAGGATCCCGGAGGGGTGGAATGTAATAGTAATGTAATTTGATCCCTTTGTATTGGCAAAGCTAATAGGTACTTAGCACCTAGTTTGAAATTAATTAGATCAAGCCTATGTTAAGAAACAAAAGGTAGGAACCCTTGTTGCTGATGTAACAGGAAGGGGCAGAACAGGGAGGAGCTAATAGGCATAGAAGAAGAAGCCCTAGCTGGAATTTCAGATCTTCTTGGAGCCAGGTTCTGGAGGCTAAGGAAGAGAGGCTCAAGCTGGAGAGAATGATTTTTATTTTGAGGACCTGGATGAAGTGATTTTGATTCTTAAAATCAGCTGAAACTTCTGCTGAGTCAGGCCAGCTAGAGCTGCTGAGAAGCTGCTGAGGAGCTGCTGAGGCCGAGGGCCAGGCAAGCTGCTGAGGATTTCCAAGGACAAGCATGATGGTGGTGCCAGTATTTTGTCTGTCTATGGCTTTGTTAAGCCTTGACTTCCTGGAAACAGAGACTGTGAAGGATTTAAGGTGGACTAGACACTATGAGCTTC
The DNA here is from genome assembly GCA_028646515.1 of Pseudochirops corinnae. NCBI lineage: Eukaryota > Metazoa > Chordata > Mammalia > Diprotodontia > Pseudocheiridae > Pseudochirops > Pseudochirops corinnae. The sequence continues at coordinate 231,742,091 of CM053588.1, read as the reverse complement.
AGTGTGGAACAAGGACTGCATGAAGAGCTGGACAAGGAGCTGGGAGCTTTCTGCCTTTGAACTCAGGTGACAGTTTGGTGAATTCAGGTAGGAACTGGGACCATGGAAGGTGATCCAGGGAATCTGAGAGCCCACCTTGGGTCAAGATGAAGAGATCTATGCATGGATACTGAGTAGTGACTGATTGAAGTTGTAACTTACTTATGACCTTGAAATTGTAACTTATTTGTGACTGAGGGGTGGATAGCCTGTGTATTTTACACTACCCCTTAAGAGAGTGCTGTGTAGTGACTGATTTTGTAACTTAGTGTGCCCCATGAGTGCAGAACTTTGACTACTGTATTTGCGACCCTTAAGGAGACAGGCCTCCTTAAGGATGATTGAATGATTGAGCTGATTGAATGATTGAGTTACTAAGTGACTGATTGACTAAATGATTGTACTTTGTTCAAAACTATGTGACCATTGTGGTGAAAACTGTGTGGCCATTTTAGTGATAAGTTGTTGTAAATGCTATATTTTGATTTTCTGTGATAAGTTGTAATATTGTGAATGTTGTATTTTGATTTCTGTGAATGTTTTGCTCTGATCTATTATTGAATAGAGTGTTCACTATACCGTGTAATCAGAATCTTGAAAGCTGTTCACAGCAGCATTTCTCTGAAAAGCTGCTCATGCATAGCTTTACACTGAGTCCATACAATTTTATGTTATCCAATCTCAACTGGATCCTCACTGTTACACACCAGTACTTTCATTCTTCCTTGATTGACTCCCTACCTCATAGCTCAATAGCAGCTATTTTCCAACCTTTCTCTCTTTGAACAATCAATAGCATTCCTTATCTTCTTCCTCCCAGCAGATGACCTTGCCACATTCTTCACTAAAAAAACTTAAACTATCTTCCCCAAGCTTCTTCTCCTGCCCAGCTTCAACTACATCTCTGTACATCATCAAGGCTTTCCTTTATTCTACTCTCAGAGGATGAGATGAGCCTTCTTCCTTGCTAATCCCATCTTCCTTTGTGCTCTTTATTGCATTACTTCCTGACTCATACAAGAGTTTGCTCTGTCCCTTTGATCATCACCTGTCTCTTCCTAAGTTTTCATATGTCCTTGCTCACCAGTTTCTTCCCTGCTGCCTACAAGCATTCTCAGATCTTCTCCATTTTTGAAAAGCCTTCACTTAATCCTGTCATCCCTTCAGGTAATAACTGTATCTCTCCTCCTTTACAGGAACCCTGTACTCCTTGTCTCCACTCGTTTTAAAATTCTCACTCACTTCTCAAGCCCTTGTTATCTATCTTCCATACACACTACTCAACTAAAACCATGGTCACCATTTGATTTTTCTCAATTCTCATTCTTGACCATGTTGTAGCTTTTAACACTGTTGATCACCACTTCCTTAGGGATATTCTTGCCCCACTGAGTTTGCATGGCACTGTTTACTTTCTTGTCCACTCTCACTCTATCTTTCCAACTCATTCTTCTTAATCTCCCTTAGAAAGCTATCATTCATTCCCACATTTCTATGCCTAGATGTACACCAGGACTTCTGCTCTAGGTGTTCTCTTCTATCTCTTGGTGTCATAGTTTTTACTACTTTCTTTATGCAAATGACTCCCAAATCAACAAATCTGGCTCTTAATTTTCTCCTCTGAGCTCCAGTCCCACATTTCCAGCTGCTACATGGATATCCTATAGTCATCTCAAACTCAACATGTCCAACCCAGAACTCATAACTTTCCCCTTGTACCCACCTCCTAACTTCGTTATTCCCCATGCATGCCACCACCACTTTTCCAGTCACCAAAGTTCAGAATCTAATAGCCATCCACTACTTAACAATTCTGTTTACTTATTCAATCTATCTCATTTCAGCTCCCTTCAGTCCACTACATCACAACCATCCTAGTTCAGGTCCTCATCTCCTCTCAGTTGAATTATTGCAACAGCCTACTAACTGGTCTCTGCAGCCATTATTTACTTTCTCCCCTCCAGCTCCTACATAGCTGCCAAACTGAGATTCCTATCTAGAGCTGCATGTATCAGTCCTCTGGTCCAGAAGTATCAATGGCTTCCTATTACCTCTGGTCTAAAATACAAACTCCACATGGAATCTCAAGACCTTCACTACCTGAAAGTAGCCTATCTTTCCAGGTTGATTATATATCACTTCCCTTACTCTAAGTTCAAGTCACATTGACCTATTTGTTGTTTGCCTCACACAACATATCTTCTGCCTCAGTGCCTCTGCCCACACAAGATATCCTCCATATCTGCAGCACTCTTCCTCCTGTGCTCTGCCCCAGGAACTCCCTCTCTTCCACTTAAGGGTCAACTCCAGTGTCATCTCTTTCGGGAGGCCTTTCCTTGTTCTCTCAGGAGTTAGTGTTCTCTGTCCCCCAAAGTATATATTTATTTTGAATACAATATACATTTCTTTATCCATGAATATGCTATAGCAGCCTTAAGAGATAATTCAAACACTTCAAAACCAGAAGTGCCAGAAACACAGGTACCTAATAAGTGTTTGTTGATTGGTTGATGCCTGGGCTAATTACTTGGAACAATGTATGTCTTTCCCCTCTCAGTGGAGAACAGAGCACTAAAGTCCTCCCAATGTCTTCCTTTATAGAGGGCAGAAGGGTAAAATTATATATACATTTAAATGATTATTAGTCTCCTTTGAAATTCTGAGTAGCCAAGGAATCTCTGGTGGTAATAGCCTGGTAACATTCTCCTTTCTCACTACAGAGATTATTTATTTTATTTTTATTTTTTTTTTATTTTTTGCTAATATACCATGGTAGTAGTAGTAGTAGTAGTAGTAGTAGTAGTAGTAGTAGTAATAATAATAATAATAATAATAATAATAATAATAATAATAATATAACAACAACCCCTCCAAAGTCTCATATTATCATGGAAGGGAATAATAATAATAATAATAATAATAAAGTAGGGGAATTCTATTCAGGCAAATGGACAATGGGGAATTTGTGTGCCTCCAGACCTCCAATGGGAAGGCAGTTGGGAAGACCTGGAAGGAACCTTAAGATTCTGGCCAGTGGGACTCTGGAAACCTAATTAGGTTTGTAGACCAGCCAGGGTCTGTGAATCTCCTTCTGTGAACCAAAGAAATAGAAGTGGAAATAAGGGCAGCAGAACAACTCAACTTAAAATCATAAAACACATCAGTGAGTGGTGTGGAGTTAAGAAGTAATGTGGTTCCAAGATAAAACTCCACTACTAGAGCCCAGGTTCTAGGAGTACAGACCAAGGTTCCAGTGGGAAAGAGATGAGGATAATGGCTAGGCTGCAAGTGGCATGATGTGGAAATGCTATTTGCTTTCAATGAGTATATAGAGAACAGGCTTTATATTCTAATACAACAACAAAAAGCAATTATTTTACCTACTCGTGCAACATTTTGTGAACCATTAAATATAAAGGAATAATAAGACAGCAACTTGGCCCAGGAACATTTCTAGTCAAACTCCACCAAGAAAATGAGAAGAGCTTTCACATATGATAATAATTTTAACAACAACAATAGATTAGAAGAATAAGATGATAATGATGATGATGATAGAAAATGGCAAAGAAAAAAGAAAGGAAAAAGAAAAAAACAACTTGTCTTTGTAGCACCAATGCAATATTTACAGCACCCACAATTACTATAAATATACCTTCATGGTGCTAAACTGCAAAATATAACAGACTCTCCATATAGAGAGACTCCATATAGAGTCTGCAAAATATAACAGACTCAACATATAGATGAAAGAAGCAAAACATTTACTCAGACACCAGAAAACCAAATCCCAACACCAGGAAACCAAATCTATCATAGCAACATAGAAGTTAATTGTACCAAAACATAGCAAGGAGCCATACCATCCTTTAGCCTTCCCATAAACCAATATATTTTTTTTTTTTTGCTTTTTGGAGGGGGGAAGGCAGGGCAATTGGGGTGAAGTGACTTACCCAACATCACATGGTGTATAAGTGTTAAGTGTCTGAGGCCAGATTTGAACTCAAATCCTCCTGACTCCCGGGCCAGTGCTCTATTCCCTGCACCACCTAGCCACCCCCCACAAACCAACATTTGACCAATATTTACTCACAAGCCCATCTGTCTTCCTCAGAAACAAACTCTCCTCCCAACCATCTAGCAGGCTCTGACTCCCAGCTTCCTGTGGGCTCTGCTCCAGCCTTCTGAAAACTTTTCCCACCACAGACTCCATGCGATTACATTCAGCCTACTAGGGGGTACGGTTTATTTTCAAAGCAAGGGAGGTCTTCAAATTCCCTTAGGCTTATTAAGGGACAGGGAAGATCTTCAAATTCCCACTACCATTACAGTCTTACAAAGAGAAATAGTTAGGATCTGTTCCATACAATACAACATTCACCAAAATACCTTAGAAATATGTATGACAGTGATGACCATAAGATTATTGATAATAATTTTTATGGACACATAATTTAAGAAGCTAAAAGCTACTTTAAATGCTGCTCCCTGGAAGATAAACATAAATTTATAGCATCTATATTTATTTTGCCTTCTTGTCTAAGGTCACAGATGAGAGCTCTTTCATCCATACCTGAACAAATGTAATATTTCCAAGGTGTTAAGTTTGAATAGATAGAAACTTCAAGCTAGGTAGTATGACAACACTGTGGAGCCATTCCACCAAAATAAAATCCCTCAAAGTTCTTTCTTTAGTCAAAAGTTTCATGAATTGGGCAGATTTGATATTTATTCTATGACATTTCTTCTAAGTATTAAATCTTTTAAAACATCCTCTTATCCACCATTCAAAATTGAAAATTCAACCATTATTACCACTGTACCTATATAAATAAATTCTCTTAAAAGCATGTAGTATGTATTATCAACATTAATTACCAGGAATATGAGACTGTTTACATAATGAGCATCAGTACTGAATGTGACTTTAGAACATTTAACATGATGGTGCATACTAATATAACATGTAAATCTTGAAGTGTCAGATAAAAATTTACAAGGCATGCTTAGGACATTCTTGAGTTGCCTCAGTAAGTATGAATCCTAAAGTCTAGAAAGTAACACGGATTTGATTTGTACTTGACCAAGATAATCTGAGCAGGGAGGAGACCCTAAAGTCCTTTTCACAGGGTCATCTGTGATTGACCAATACAGGATTATAATTTGCTATTATAAGATACCAATTAAATTCCTTAACATATAATTAAAATTAATCAATTAAAGAAAATTGTCCCTAGGGCTAAAAGCACTAGAGAGGTAGGTGGAAAACCGCCCAGGGAAAAACAGTTCCTTATGTCACTCAACTCAATTATAAACAGCATTAACAGGTTCTGAAAGAGTCAGCCTTAGCTGAAAGGATGACTGGCTATAAATTAATGCCTAGTATCAGCAAAGAAATGGAAATAAAGGAAATGTTCCATCAGTGTTACATCAAACTAGTATCCAGTTAAAGTCATGGTAGCATATTTTGAAAAAAAAATTAACTCACTTATACTACTTTAAGTCTAAAACGAGAAAGAGTATCATTTTCTTTATTTCTTCACTCTGTATCCAATTTTCACACACACACACATACACACAACATATACATGCAACTATAATTAAACCACACGAATTTCTCTTCTTAATCTCTCCTTCCTTTTATCTGCCCATTGCTAGAACAGATTTTTCACAGATGAAAATGGCACCTTCTAGTTGCATACTTACGAAGACATTCTTTTTTCTCCATTCATTTTCCAAATTTAATTTTATTGCATTTTCTGATTAGCAAGCATTTGTTTCGTCTCCTACTTTATCCTTTACCCTTCCTCAAATGAACAGTTTAAAAAAAGAAAACTCTCAAAACAAATACTCTTTCCAGCAAAAGAGATTCTCAAATTGGTAATGGCCAAAAACATAGCCTTCATTTTGAGTACGTTACCTCTCTGGCAGGAGGAGCATGATATATTTCATCACCAGACCTCTTGAATCTTTCATTTGTCATTGCAGTGACAAAGAGTTCTAAAGAACTTCCAAGTTGTTTTTCTTCATAATGCTGTCATATAAACTATTCCTCTAATTCTGCTCATTTCACTGTGTATCAGTTCTCCCTAATTAATCCTGAAACTCCATTTCATTATTTCTTATAGCACTATAATATTCCATTAATTCATATAGCACAATTTTTAGCTATGCTCCAACTTGTGGATTCTGTATTAGTTCTGAATTCTTTCCTACTACAAAGAGGAATATAGAACTTCTTCCTCTTTATTTGATGTCTTAGATATATATATGTCTCATAAGAGTTTTGCTGAATCAATAGGTACATACAGTTTACTGGCTTTTTGGACATAGCTCCAATTTTTTTCCACAATTACTGAACCAATTAACAATTCTAGAAACAGTATATTAGTGTGCCTGTTTGTCCATAGTCCCTCTACCACTTGTCATTTTCTTTTTTCACCATCTTTGCAAATCTTAATGGGTGTAAGTTAAACCCCAAAGTTCCCTGAATTTGCATTTCTCTAATTGTTAAGTATTTGGAGAAATTTTTCCCTGTGGTTGTCAATAAATTGAATTTCTTCCTGTGTAAAGTTTCTGTTCCTATATTTTGACCATTTATCTATTGTTAAATGGCCCCATGTCTTACAAATTTGAAAGTTTTATCTTGAAAATGAGACCCTTATCAGAGAAGCTTATTGTAAAAAAAAAAATCTCCAAATTCATTATTTCCCTTCAAAACTTAACTACATTGAGTTTTTTTGCACAAAAATTTTTTTCTTTTTTATGCACAAAATCTTTTAATTGTATGCTACCTAAATTGTCCCTTTTGTCTTCTGTGATCCTTTCTATCTACTCTATTATACATCTGAAATACCTCCCTGATTTAATAGTGATATCACTATGTATAGGTCATATATTTATTTGGAATTTATCTTGATATACAATATGGAATGCCATTGGATAAATCCCAAACTACACATGTGTTTGTTTTTTCTTCCTGTATGTCACACAGCCAATCTGTTCAAATGATCAACCTCTTTATTTCTCAATAAAGTCTAAAGAGCTTTGATGATTACTGCTTTGTAGTATAGTTTGAGATCTGGTTCTGCTAGGCCCTTTCCCTTCACCCCCATCTTTTTTTTCATTACTTCCCTTGAGATTCTTGACCTTTAGTTCCTTCACATGAATTTCATTTTTCTTTCTAGCTCTCTGAAATCATCTTTTTGTACTTTTATCAGTATACTAAATAACTTATGTAAATTTATGTAATATTATCATTTTTATTATAATAGTTCAATATAGCCAAGAGAAATTAACATTTCTCATGGGTAACATATAATATATGGGTAATATATCACCATCATCATCATAGGGCTAATACATAATACTTAGGTAATATATCATCATAATTTATGTAATTTGTAGATGTATTTCACATAGTTGCTGAATCTATTTCGTTAGACTCTCAAATATTTTATACCTTCTATAGTTATCTTAGATGGAAGATCTCTGCCTTCTTGTCAGGTTTTATTGGCAATATACTAAGATGCTAATAATTTCTATAAATTTCTTTAATATCCTGCAATTTGCTCAATTTAGCAATCTTTCAATTCATCTTAATTAACCCTTTTTGGTCTCCTAAGTAAATTGCCATATCATCTTTGAAAAGCAATACTTTTGTTTCCACTTAGCCAGTCTTTATTACCTTAAGTTCTTTTTCTTATGGCTATAACAGAAAGTTATTCTTTCCTGAATTCTTCTATTTTTATTTTTTATGACAAATAAACTTGTAAGAGGTTTTAAATTTGAAAACTTTAGAATGAAGAGATCTTTGCAAAATTATTTATAAATCAACAGAATTTTTATCAATTCAAATTATATTGTAATAGAACAGATAATCAAATGACGTATATACAAATTTTATTTTTATTACTGAAAAATGAATTATTAATCTGATATAAAATTATAGTCATACTTCATGTATTTTTTGCTATAAAATGGTTCTTTAAAGTAGTAGTAGAGTTAATAATGTATTTTCAGTTGCTCCAACTGGGAGAGGATGAAGGAGAAGAGGGTCAAGGAACTATTTTTCTAGACTAGAAGAGGGGATCTCAGAGCCAGATATTAGAGCAGAGTAGGGCCTCAGCTGTGCCATTCTGACCCCAGGAGAAGAACACTAGAGAAGACAAATCAAGCTCATACAAAAGCCACTGGAATCCCACCAGGAACGTGAGGAGCCTTGCCCTGACACAAAGTCTCAACCCAGGAAGTATGGCTAGAAGAATAAGTTCCACCCAACCCCACAAAAGCATTAAGAGCTATAATGACAAAGATTCCCAGAACACAAAACCTGAAAATGAGAATAGCTAAAAAACATCTATAAGCAAAGCTTCAATGAAAAACACATATTAGCCACAAGATCAATTAGAATTTTTATTAAAAATGAAGAGATTTTTAAAGCATGTATAATGAAATTTTAAAATGAAATAAAAATGCCAGGAGAAAGAATTGGAAAAGAAATTAAAACTTGTAAGAACATCATAGCCAAAACTAAAAGCTTTCAGGTTTAAATAAGTAGCCAGAAAAAAGAATTCAAGTATCAAGGAAGTATGTTCAGGATCACAATAATATTCAGCAGCTATAAAGAAGCAGAAACCATGGAATTATTTCAAAAGACAAAGCATATAGCACTACAACCAAAAATATCTTACCCCCAAAATAACTGAGCATAAGACTACAGGGAAAAAAATGAACCTTCCAAGAAATAGAGGACTTCCATTTATTCCTTCTGAAAAAAGTTTTTAAAAATCAAAACTGAGTAGGAACTCTGAAATATAAACAGGAGTCAAGAGAAATATTAAAATTAAAATTAAAATATAAAAAATATTAAAAATTAAATAGGAAAAGGCTATCTAAAGATGAATTATTTACATTCTAACAAAGGGATGGAGGAAGATGATACAGAGTCTGCACCAGGAAGTGAATTTGTTATGCCTTTACAATCTCATAATAAGGTTAGGGACAAAAAAGGATACACTAAGTCATAAAAGAGAAAGAAAATGGGAGGATTAATTATTTCCCATAATCAGGGTACACAGAGATGAGGGAAAGAGTGTGCATCATTTAACTCTTACTTTCATCTGAATTGGGGAAAAAGGTAAGATAAACACAAACATAAAAACACAAAAATAATTTGACATGGCAATTAATTCAACTTATCAGGGCAACAGGGAGATAGGAAGAGGAACTAAGAAAAGGGGCAGATTCAGGAAGGAATTAGTCTTTTTCATTAAAATTTTCTTTTTTAATAAAGAGAAATCTATTTTTCTCCTGTCTGTGCCCTTCACTCATTGGAGGGAAAAAGAAAAATTCCCTGCAATAAGCATGCATAATCAAACCAAAAAAACCACCCTCAGTGTCTGTACTAAAATACATTTTCTCTTATTCTGTACATGAATCTATCACCATTCTATTAAAAAGTGAACAGTATGCTTGCTCATTGGTCCTCTGAAATCATGGGTGATCACTGCATAGATTGTAGTTCTTACAGCTTTTAAAGTTGTCTTTACAATGTTGCTGTTCTTGTACAAATTGTTCTCCTGATTTGTCTAACTTCATTCTTCACTAGTTTATAGAAGTTTTGAAAATGCTTATTTTTATAATATTGATGTTGTAGTGTAAGTTGCAATGGTTCTATTCGATTTACTCTAAATCCATTCTTAAGGTCTTTTAATCTCTTTGAAATAGTCTGTGTCTTCATTTCTTACACCCAAAGTATTCGCTATATTGCACAATTTGCTCAGCTATTGCCCAACTGAAGGTTATCCTTTTGGTTTACAGGGGTTTTTTGCTTGTTTTACCATGCTGAAGAGCTGCTATAGACATTTTGATATATAGAGGACTTTTTACTCCTTAGTTTTTTTTTTTACTCCTCAGCACAGCTGAGTCAAGGGCGACAATCAGTTTAACAAGGTTTTGTAGATATTCCAAATTGCTTTCCAGAATGATTATACCCACTCACAGGTTCACCAAAATTGTATCAACGTGCTGGTTTTCCCTAGGCCCTTCCAACATCTGTCATTTTCCTGTTTTGTCATCTTTGCCAATCTGATGCTTGTGAGGCAAAAATGCTAAACTCCTTTGACTTCTCAAATTAGTAGACATTTGGAGCACTATTCCATATGGTTATTGACAGATTTGGTTTCTTCTCTTAAAAACTGTGTGTTATTATGTGTTATTATCATTAGATCATCTTTCAATATGACTATTACTGTTATAAATTTTAATCTATATATCTGGGAGACCTTTATAAGAGAAATGTTCTACAAAGATTTTTTCCCAGTTTTTTTACCTTTTAACATTAGCTTTACTGAATTTGAAATTTTAGAAAATTTTATATAATCAAAATTGTCCATGTTGTCTTCTGCATTGTTTTCTATCCCTTGTTCCATCATGAATTTTTTTTAAAAAGGAAAAGCAAGTCGTACATAGTTGATGTTTAATTTCATGCTTAATTTTCTTTTTTTTTCTATTCTACACTGTTATGGAAATATTTGTTTTATTTCTTAAGTTCAGAATGAAAAATAAGAATGAAAAAACAGTTTCTTCTATCCATTTATCTGATAGGTATTTTTCCCATGAGAATTATTTTTTCCCAATTATCTGGTATTATTAGGCCACTTTCTACTATGGTTTTCATTATGTCTGAGAATTTTGCAGTCCCCTCTCAGAACTGGAAAATCTAACCATAAAATAAATAACAAGGGAGATAAGGAGATGAATAGAATTTTAGATAGCAAGGACCTCTAGAAAAAGTTGAATGGGAATAGAAAGGAACATAACTTTTTCTCAACTGTATATAGCACTGTCACAAAAACTGATCATGTAGTGGGGCATAAAAATTTTATAAAAATGCAGAAAAAGATATTAAAAGCACCCTTTTCAGACCATAATGAAATAAAAATGACATTCAATAAAGGGCCATGGAAGCATAGATAAAAATTAAAGGGAAACTAAATCCTAAATAATGAGTAGGTCAATAGAGAGGATTCTGGGAAGATGGCAGAGTACGTCAGAAATTCCAAGCTCTCATGATTTTTCCCCACAAAAGAGTTAAAATAGAACTTTAGGGTAAACAAAGCATGGGTGGAGATAAATAAGAACAGGAGAATAACTGGGGTCCCCCTGGGACAATATGAGAAGATCAGAAGAAAAAGAAATCTCCAGAGGAGGTTTGGTCTCTGTGAACTCCAGGCTAGGTTCCATTTTAACAGCAAGAGGCAAACCTCTTAAACAACAATTGGCAAGCCCTGAGGTTAGTTGGTTTGAGAGGTTGTGAAGAGCTGTGGGAGTGAGAAGGAACCAGCACAGGCAGGTGAGTGCAAAAGCAGTGGGGCAGAAAGCCACAGGCTGGGGGCACTTACAGGAGGCTGGAGGTTTGGCTTTGGTTTCAGGCTAGAGGGGAGAACTGAAAATCTGGGTCAAGAGGCTCCATTTCCCATACCTGAGGGCTAGAGGTGATTACAAATAATTAAGCTATTACTACAAAAAAAGCACAAGCAAAGGAGAAACAATCCAACCATAGAAATCTATTATGGGAATAGAGATGACCAGGGTCCATCTTCAGAGGAGGATATGAAGTAAAGAAACCCCCAAAGGGTAATGTACAATGGATGCCTGCCCAAAAAGAATTTATAGAAGATCTTAAAAAAAGACTTTACAAATCAAATGACAGAGATGGAGGAAAAACTATAAAAGAAAATAAGAATAATCCAAGAAAAATAAGAAGGGAAAAAAGGAAAGTCAACAAATTAGAAAAGGAGGTCCAGAATCTTTTTATTTTTTTTGGAGGGCAGTTGGGGTTAAGTGACTTGCCCAAAGTCACACAGCTAGTATGTCAAGTGTCTGAGGCCAGATTTGAACTCAGGTCCTCCTGACTCCAGGGCTGGTGCTCTATTCACTGCACCACCTAGCCGCCCCTGAGGTCCAGAATCTTAAGGAAGAAAATGACACCTTGAAAATTAGAACTAGGCAAAGTCAAGCTAGTGAAATTATAAGAGACCAATAAATGATTAAATGAAATATGAATAATGAGAAAATAGAAGAAAAAGTGAAACATCTTATAAGAAAAACAACGGATTTGGAAATAGATCAAGAAAAGAAAATATAAAAATAACTGGACTAACTAAGTTACAATCAAAAAAAGAATCTTGATACAATAACTCAAGAAATAATTAAAGAAAATTGTTCTGAAGCATTAGGACAAGGGAGGAAAGTTGAAATAGAAAAAAAAAACCCATCAATCACCCCTTACAAGAGATGCTATGAGGAAAACTCATAGGAATATCATAGTTAAATTTCATAACCCCCAGCTCAAGGAAAAAAGATATTAAAAGCATAAAGATTAAAACAATTTAAATTTGATGGTGTTGCAATTAGAATTACAGAAGACCTAGCAGCAGAGACATTAAAGGACTGCAACTCTTGGAATACAACATATCAAAGAACAAAAGAACTAGGGCTCTGACCAAAAATATCATACCCTGCAAAGTTAAGTATTACCTTGAATGAAAAAAATGGACAATTGATAAACTCTCAGACTTCAAGACTTTGTTTAAAAAAATCATGAACTTAGAAGATTTGACATTCAAAAACATGAGAAATATATGGCACATAAAGACTGATTATGAAGGATTCATAAAGGCAGACTGTTCACTTTTTATACATGTAAAATGGAATTGCGTACTCCATAAGAAAGATTAGGGTAAACCTGAGTATGATAAGAATTTAACAAGTAAAACCATTTAGGAACAGCTTAAAAGAGTAATTATTTTATACAAATGAGGGACAAGAGGAAGAATTGATACAGAGGAATTAGAGGGGGAAGTGGGGCTGGTAATTCTAGTAACGTACTTTCATCAGGAACGGGTTTAAGAGGGAACAATACATATGTATTTAGAAGAGTATAAAAGTTTTCTAAATTAAAAAAAAATAAAATGGTAGGGACATAGGGAGGAGGGAGAAGACAAGGGGTGGATCTTTAGAGGGGAGGGTGAGGGAATAGGTAAAATATGGGTATAGAAAGGTGTTTAGATTTATGGGAATGGGAGGATAGGGGAGGGATCCTTAGAGGTGGGTAGCAAGCTTTAGGAGGGCAAGTTAGTGGGTAGAAGTAAAGTAGAGAAGGCAGAAAGGATAGGAAACAATAGATATGCACATACATAAAAAATAAAGATCAAGAGTAGAATGGGGCAGAGTCAGGATGGAGGGGTAGAAGCAGGAAAACTCCATGGCTCCCCACATAACCACCTCAAATACCTATAAAATATGACTCTAAACAAATTTTAGAGCTCCAGAACCCACAAAGTGACAGAGAAACAAATTTCCCACTGAAGGCAGTGCAGCAGGTGGGCAGGAAGGGTTCATCACAGCACGCTGGGAGCCAAGACCAGCCCCACCATGGTTTTAGCCCCAGGGCAGCCAGGATCAGCCTCAGCTAGGGCACTGGGGAGAGCGGATCACTGGCAGCTGTGGCAGTTTCCAGAATTATCAACTGATAAATTCCAAAGACAAAGTGAAAGGTCAGTGGAACTCAGCTAAATTTTGGGGGGACAGAAGAGTGGGTCTGGACCTCTGCCTTCAGAGCCAGAAGTGGCAGGAGCAGCAGCCCTACAGCTGCCTCCACATGGCTGATTTAGAGCTCCCAGCCTGTAGATTGCAGGGGGGCCAAGCAACTATTCAGAGGCTAAGTGCTCTTGCCCTAACCTGACTGTATCAGGATCATGGTCTTGGGTGTTGGTTGTAAGGTGCATGAACAATGAGCCAAAGATGGTGGGGGCTGTAGAGATGGTGGCCTCCTAATAGCTCTGGCAGCTGCAAAAACACCAGGGATTTGGGACAAAGCTCTCCCCTCTGGAAGCAGAGATCTACTGTGGCAAAGAGCTAAAAAGTCAAGTAATAGACTGGCAACATAAGCAGACAAAGGAAGCAAAGCAAGCACAGCAATCCAACTTCAGATTCCTTTTTGGGGGACAAAAAGGATCAAAGCATGGAATGGGAGGAAGACAACACAGTCAAAACTCCTCCACCAAAAGCTTCCAAGAAAAATATAAACTGATTACAGGCCATGGAGGAGCTTAAGAAGGATTTTGAAAACCAAATAAGAGAAGCGGAGGAAAAATTGGGAAGAGAAATGAGAATGATGCAAGAAAATCATGAAAAGAGAGTCAACAACCTGACTTAAGACAATAACACCTTAAAACATAGACTAACTGAAATGGCAAAACAGGCCCAAAAAGTCAATGAGGAGAAGGCTTTAAAAAATTGAATTTGCCAGATGGAAAAAGAATCTCAAAAGCTCACTGAAGAGAGTAATTCCTTCAGAATTAGACTGGAGCAAACAGAAACTAATGA
>CM053588.1:231700924-231727558 GCA_028646515.1 Pseudochirops corinnae | reverse complement strand
AAAATAGAAGGCAATGTGAAATATCTCATTGGAAAAACCACTGACCTGGAAAACAGATCCAGGAGAAACAATTTAAAAAGTGTTGGACTACCTGAAAGCCATGATCACAAAAAGAACCTAAAAATCATCCTTCAAGAAATTCTCAAGGAAAATTGCCCTGATATTTTAGAACCAGAGGGCAAAATAGAAATTGAAAGAATTCACCAATCACCCCTTGAAAAAGATCTCAAAAAGAAAACTCTTTGGAATATTATAGCCAGGTTCTGGAGTTCCCAGATCAAGGAGAAAATATTACAAGCTGCCAACAAGAAAAAATTTGAATACTGTGGAAACACAATCAGGATAACACAGGAGCTAGCAGCTTCTACATTAAGGGATTGAAGGGCCTGGAATATGATATTCTGGAGATCAAAAGAACTAGGATTAAAATCAAGAATCACCTACCCAGCAAAATTGAGTATAATGTTTCAGGGGAAAATATGGTCATTCAATGAGGTGGAACACTTTCAAGCATTCTTGATGAAAAAATCATAGGTGACTAAAAAGTTTGACATTCAAATACAAGAAGCATGAGAAGGTAAACAGGGAAAAGAAATCATAAGGAACTTATCAAAGTTGAACTATTTACATGCCTACATCGAAAAATGATAATTGTAACTTACGAAACTTTTCTCAGTATGAGGATAGTTGAAGGAAATATAAATGTGTGTGTGTATGTGTATGTATATATACGTGTATACACACATATGTCTATATAGGAGGTTATATATGTGTATGGATACATATGTGAGTGTGTATATATATATATATATATGTGTGTGTGTGTGTGTGTGTGTACAGGTATACATAGACAGAGGGCACAGGATCAACTGAATATGAAGAGATGATATTTTAAAAGGTGAAATTGAGAGGTGAGAGAGGAATATAATGAGAGGAGACAGGGAGAGACAGAATGGGGTTAATCATCTCATATAGAAGAGGCAAGGGATGACTGTTACAATGGAGGGGAAGAACAGGAAGGCAAAAGAGAATGGGTCAACCTTACTCTTATTGAATTTGGCTTAGGGAGGGAATGCCATATACTCTAAATTGAGTATCTTGCCCTACAGAAGAGTAGGGGGGATGATGATGTGAAGGGCAGGTTGTGGAGGGAGTGTTGTTAGAAGCACACACTTTTGTAAAGGGACAGGGACAAAGGAGAGAATAGAACAAGTGGGGGTCAGGAAAGGATGGAGGGAAATATAGCCAGTCTTTCACAATATGTCCATTGTGGAGATGTTTTGCGTAACTACACATATACAGCCTGTATTGAATTGCTTGTCTTTCCAGTGGGGGTGGGTGACGAGGGAAGAAGAGAAAGAATCTAGAATTTAAAGCTTTAAAATCAAATGTTTAAAAAAAAATTTTAAAAAAGGATTAGAATAGGTTTGGGAATGTATATGGCTATGCATGTATGTATATGTATATATCTGTAGCTATAGAGAAACATATCTAAACTTTATTGTAGCCTTCTAGGGTGAGGGTTGGTGGAGGGAAAAAAGAACAAAGGAAAAAAGTACAAACAAGAGAAAAAAATAAAATTCACAAGGACACAAAGAAAAGGTGGACAATTCTCAAAACAGCAAGTATTATTTATTATATAGGCTTTCTTGAAATGAAAATTTATTGTTACATATTTTGAATCCTCTCTTTTGTTCTGATATTCACACGACATGTTTCGTTTTCCTTTTTAACTTTGTATTTAAGTTGCAATATTTAACTTTGTGATATTTTTTTTTATTTCTTTTCTCTATTCTGTTATTTGTGTTCTGGCATTTGACTCTAAAATAAAATAGGAAATTAGAAAAAAATTGCAAGATGCAGGTAAAGCATTACTAAGGGGACATTTCATACTTCTAAATGCTTATAAAGAGAGAGAGAACAGATTGATGAATTGAGTATGCAACCAAAAAACTAGAAAAATAACAAATTAAAATATTCCACTTAAACATCAAAATAGAAATCCTAAAAATTAAAGGATAGACTATTAAAGTTGAGAGTAAACAAAACAAAACAAAACAAAAAAAAATTTAACTAAAATAAAACCAGGAGCTCATTTTGTGGGGGGAAAAACAAATAAAACAGATAAACCAATGGTTAATTTCATTTTTTTAAAAAGTAAGAAAACCAAATTTTCAGTATCAAAAATGCAAAGAATGACTACATAACCAATGAAGATGAAATTAAAGCAATAATTATGAGCTATTTTGCCCAATTATATGCCAATAAATCTGACAATCTAAATGAAATGGATGAATAGTTACAAAAATATAAATTACCCAGATTAAAAGAGGAGGAAATAAAATATTTAAATAACCCTATCTAAGAAACAGAAATTTAACAAGCCATAAATGAGTTCCTCAAGGAAAAATCCCAAGGACCATGTGGATTTATAAGCAATTTCTACCAAACATTTAAAGAACAATTAATTCAAATATTATGTAAACTATCTGAAAAATAGGTAAAGGATTCCTACCAAATTCCTTCAATGACACAGATTTGGTCTTGATACCTAAACCAGCAAGAGCAAAAACAGAAAGAGAAAACTATGGACCAACATATTTAATAAGTATTGATGCAAAATTTTAAATAAAATACTAGCAAGGAAATTACACAAATATATTACAAAGACTATATACTATGATCAAGTGATATTTATACCAAGAATTCAAGTCTAGTTCAAAATTAGGAAAATCATAAGTATACATGACCATATCAATAACAAAAATTATGAAAGTCAAACGATTATATATCAAGAGATACAAAAAAAAAGCTTTTGACAAAATACATCCTCTCTTATCACAAACAATAGATGGTATGTGAATAAGTGGACCTTTTCTTAAAATGATAAGTAGTATCTATCTGAAACCAAGAGCTGGCATTATCTACAATGGGGATAAACTAGAAGCCTCTTCAGTAAGATCAAGGATAAAGCAAGGATGCCTATTATCACTATTAATTATTTTTTAAAAACTATAGCAATAAGAAAAAGAAATTGAGGCAATAAGAATATCAAAGAGGAAACAAAACTGTAACTCTTTACAGATGATATGATGGTATAGTTAGGGAACACAAAAGAAACAAAAAAAAACTAGTCAAAACAATTAATGTTAGCAAAGTTGCAGAACATAAAATAAACCTGTGTAAGCCATCAGCATTTCTATATATTACCAACAAAACCTAGTAGAGATAGAAAGAGAAACTCCATTTAAAATACCTACAAACAATAAAAAATACTTAGGAGTCTACCTGCCAAGACATATCCATGATCCTTATGATGAACACGATTATGAAACACTTCACAAAAATAAAGTCAATTAATACAAAACTGGAGAAAGAATAATTGCTCACAGGCTGAGTCAGTATGATAAAAAATAGTGGTACTAATGAAAAAAGGAAAGCAAAGTGGCCTAGCAGTAAGTACTGTTTCAAACTATACTACAGAGTGGTTATCATCAAAGTGATCTGTACTTGATTAGAAACAGTGTGGTTGATCAATGGAATAGATTAAGTACACAATATTTAGAAATAAATGACCACAAGTAACCTTGTGTTTGAAAAACCTAATGATCCAAGCTATTGGGGCAAGGACTCACTATTCCACAAAAAACTGCTGAGAAAACTGGAAAACAGTCTGGCAGGCATAGACTAATATCTCATATTGTATACCAAGACTAGGAAAACACCAACATTTCACACTATATACAAAGATAAACTCAAAATGAATACATGACTTTAGGCATAAAGAGTGATATCATAAACAATTTAGGGAAATGTTAAAAAAAAAACAAAACCTGCCAAATCCATGGATAAGGGAAGAATTTAGAATAAACAAGAGGTAAAATGGATAATTTTGATTACATGAAATTTTAGAAGTTTTGCACAAAGACAATGCAGCCAAAATTAGAAGGAAAGAAGGAAATTGGGAGGAGAGATTTACATAAAAATTCTCTGAAATAGATCTCATTTCTCAAATACATGATACAAATTTATAAATATAAGAACCATTCCCCAATTGATAAATGGTCGCAGGATATGAGTAGGCAGTTTTCAGAAGTCAAAGCTATCAGTAGTCATATGAAAAGTTCCCTAAGTCATTAATAATCAGAAAAATGCAAATTAAAACAACTTTGAGTTACAACTTCACACCTAACAGATTGGCTAACATGACAGAAAAAGAAAGCAATAAATGCAGGAGAAGATGTAGAAAAATATGGACACTAGTGCATTGTTGGTAGACTTGTGAACTGATCTAACCATTTTGGAGAATGATTTGGAACTACAACCAAAAGACTATAAAATTGTGCATCCCCTTTCACCACTAATACCTGCTTACTAGGTCTCTATCCCAAAGAGATTTTTTTTAAGTACACAGAAGTACAAAATATTTAGAATGGATCTTTGTTGTGATGGTAAAGATTTGGAAATTGAAGGTATGTCCATCAATTAGGGAATGGCTGAATAAGCTGTGGTATGGGATTGTGACAGAATACTACTGTGTTGTAAGAAATGACAAAGGGGATAATTTCAGAAAAACCTAGAAACGCTTATATGAACTGATGTAGAGCGAGGTGAGCAGAACCAGGAGGCCATTTTGTTTTTGAAGGAAGGAAAAAAATATTTATTAAGCACCTACTATGTGCCAGGCACTGTGCTAAGCACTTTACAGATATTATCTCATTTGATCCTCAACTCTGCTATTATTTTCTGCATTTTACAGCTGAAGAATCTGAGGCAGGCAGAAGCGAACTAAGTAAGAAGACCCAGGGTCTTGCTGTTCAGTTGTTTCAGTCACGTTCAGCTCTTCACAACCCACTTAGGATTTTCTTGGCAAAGATGTTGGAGTAGTTTGCCATTTCCTTCTCCAGCTCGTTCTATGGATGAGGAAACTGAGGAAAACAGGGTGAAGTGATTTGTGAAGGGGCAGAGGGCCTAGGCTCTATCCACTGTCCCACCTAGCTGCCATATTAGCTTTGCAATGTTCTAACATATCATGACAGTATTGCTGTTATCATGTAAAATGTCCTCCTGAGACGTGAGTTTGAATTTGACCTCAGTCGTTTATTAGCTGTGTCTCTGGATAAGGGCAGTTAGGTGGCACAGAGAGAAGAGAACCAAGCTTCGAGTTCAGGAAGACCTGAGTTCAAATGTGGACACGGACATACACTGTGTGATCCTTGCCAAGCCACTTAACCCTGTTTGCCTCAGTTTCCTCATAAACCAACATTATATTTCTAGTATAGAGAAACATGATGTGTTATTTTGTAGTATCTTGTTTAAGCCTCTTTGTTCATGTTTTTTTTTTAATTTTGTTTTTGCACCAGTGCTACTTAGGAATATTGCTCTATAGTTATCTTTTTCTAGTTCTACACCCCAGATATGTATCAAGACCATATCTGTGTCAGAAGAAATTTAGTAGGATACTTTCTTGTGCTATTTTTGTAAACAGTTTATGCAAGATTGGAATTAATTGTTCTTTGAGTGTTTAATTTAATTAATTTGTGAATCCATCTGCTCATAGCTCTTTTTTTTTTTTGGAAGTTAATTTATGTCTTGTTAAAATCTTCCTCTGAGACTGGGTTGTTTAAGTTTTCTATTTCTTGTTCTGATGATTAGATATTTTAAATTTTTATAAATATTAATTTAGGCCATTTAAATTGATTTTATCAACACATAGTTGGATAAAAGTTTCTAGTATTATATTTATTTAGTTTGCTGTGAATTCTTTTTCATTTTTAAAGCTGGAAATTTGATATTATTTTTTCTTCATTTTAATCAAATTAGTGGTTCATCTGTTTTTTTTGTTTCCCCAATCCCCATTAACCTCCCCCCCCAAAAAACTCATAGCTCCTACTTTGATTTATTCAATTAATTTTTTTAAGTTTTGTTTATCTCTTCCATGATTTTCAGAATTTCCATTTTGTTGTCCAATTGGATTTCTTAATTTGTTGGTCTTCAAGAGCTGTTTTTAAAAGTGGTATGACCAATTTATTTATTTGTTCTTTCTCTTTTTTGTTAATGGAAGTGGTTAGAGAAAAGAATTTCCCCTGAAGAATCATTTTCATTATATCCCCAAAATTCTAGTATGCTGTCTCATTTCTGTCAATATCTGTAATAAAATTATCTATATTTCTATAATTTGTTCTTTGATCCATCAGTTCTTTAGGGTTAGTTAGTTTCCATTTGATTTTTAACAATTTTTTTCCAGTGGCCATATATTTAATTTTACTACACTGTGATTAGTAAAGTGTTTTATAATATTTCTTCTTTACTGCAATTGTTAATGAAGTTTTTATTACTAAAACAGCATCAATTTTTGTAAAGGTGCCACATAAGTGAGAAATATGGATACTCCTTTTTCTTTCCATTCAATAAATGCCAGAGTTCTAACATATCTAATTTTTCTAAACTTCTATTCAGGTATTAATTTCTTTCTTATTTATTTTGATTAGATATATCAAGATCTGAAAGGAGTACACTGAGAATACTATTACTACAATTCTACTATCTATCCTCCTTGAAATTCATTGATTTTTTTCCCCTCAGATGTTTACGTGTTATGTCATTGCATGCATATATGTTAAGAATCTAAATTAATTCCATTTGTTGCCTTTTAGCAAAATACATTTTCCATGTTTATGTCTCTTAATTCTGTTTTTGCTATTGTCTCATCTAAAATAATAATTTATATTCATGCTTTTTTTATTTGCTTAGGTGAGACAATATTTTTCTCCAACTCCTTATTTTAATTCTGTTTGAATCTGCATGTTTTAAATGTGTTTTTTCTAAACAAGATATTATTTGAACTTTGCTTTTTAATCCATTTTGGTAACTTCTATTTTATGAATGAATTTATCCTATTTGCATTCATAGTTATGATGATTAATTCTATTTTTTCTTCTATCTTATCCTCATATTTTTTCTTCTTGGTATTCCTTAATTCCCCCTTATTACAAGTTCCCATACTTTTTTTCCCTTTTAATTTCCTCTACAAATTAGAGTTTGTTTTGCTTATGATTAATTGTCCCTACTATATCTCTCCTACCTATCTTCCTCTTGTTTTTATCTGTATCCTTGTTTAATTCAATTATTCCTATAACAAACTTCATGTGTTTGTGTGTTCTGCATTCTTTTGATCAATTTAGATAAAAGTTAAATTTAAGTGATGTCCACTGCCCTCCATTCCATTTTTATTGTTAAATATGTGGCACAGATTTCTTGAAATGAGATATGTAGGGTTTTTTATATCATGACTTTCAAATAGGCTAAAGATTCTTATTTTTTTTTCTCTTTGATCTGTTTTCTAGGTCAGTTATATTTGCTATGGGATACTTTACATTTTTCCTATTTTTTTCAAATATTTTGATTGTTTTAATATTTCTTATTGCCTTATGGAGACATTAGCTGTTAATCTGTTAATTTCCTTTCCACTTCTTTCTTCCATAGTTCTCATTTGTCTCCATTTTTTCCCCCACACACTTTCATTTAATACACACACAAACACACACACACACACACACACACACATTCTTAAACTCTTTTTAAAAACTCTTGCTTCATTTCTTCCAGGAATTCTAGTTGAATTTGTGACCAAGCTATGTCTTTCTCTGAGGCTTTGCTTATATTTGTTTTGGAGTCAGTCTCTTTTTCTGATTTTGTGCCTTGTGTTTATTATGTGCCGTGATAATAGCTCTTTATGGTGAAATTCTTTTTTGTTTGTTTATTTGCTCATGCTTCCAACCTGTTCCTTAATCTCAGAACTGATGGCTGGGCTCTACACACTTCTGGGGAAGAGGTGTAGGGTGGGGAAGGGAAAAGCTGTTTATGTTACTGTTTTCTAGGGGTATTTCTTTGCTGCTTTCTTGAGTATTATGTTATTCCAGTATCTCAGGGACAGGATCTATAAGTTTTCAGTTCTGTCAAGTTGTCTGATTGAGGTGAAGTCTGATCACCAAATCTCTGGCTTGAACTCCACAAGTTCCTGACCTGCATTTCAGTCTACATATTAGTAGACTTCTGCTAGACTCAGTTCTTATCACCCAGCTGGGAAGTTGTGTTGATTCAGTGACAGAATTGCTGATTTCCTTCTGGTCTGAAATTCCTGCCCTGATTATTCCTCTACAGGCTTCAGACTGCACTGGAAACTGGAGCTGAGATCTGACTTTGCTCCTGGAGTCTGCACCGTATTGCTTCTGTTTGATTGTGAGCTGGCTCTTTTCTTGTCATAGTTCCAAGGGTTTCCTACACAGGAACACCACCCTGGGACACAGATCCCTTCTCAGTCCACCCTGGCTCTCTGACCTGAAGTAGTAGCTGCCAAAGCTGCCAGCTGACACACATTTTACAATTTGCATTCAATGCCACTGTGACCTCTTCCAGGTGTGCTAGAGTGCTCCACACATAGCATGCTCCTGGTCAGACCACATTGCCAGTGTCCACAGACTGCTTTCTCAGACTCCTTATGCCAGCCTGATCTGGTCAAATATTTCATTGTACTTTTTTTCCCTTGAATTTCCCCCTCAATATTGGGTCTCATATTTTCTAGATCTGTTTGTCCTGCTTCCTACTCCTCCATCACCCTGACTCTGCTCAAGGTGTTCATTCTTTTTTCAAGCCTCTCCTCCACTGTTTTCATTTCTTTGTTATCCCTTTTTCTAAGCTCTTAAACCAGGTCTCCAAGAAACTCTATTTCTTCTTGTGGGAAAGTTGGAGGTTTCTTCCCCTTGAAATCCCAATTATAAGTATTTTTGAGTTGTTCTCTTCTGGGTTTGTGTATTTGGTCATAGTTGGCATCAAAAAAAGTTCTTTTCTGTTTATTCATTTATTTTTGTTGCTGACGCACCTCCGGTTGAGTCCTGGTGCTTCCCTACTCTGGGGTTCAGATCAAGTTGAGGATCTTTTCTTTGCCTAAGGTCTTCCTTTGATCAGACTTCCTTTTTCCTTGGGGATCAGGTTTAGTTAGGGTCCCTTCTTTGGACCTGTGCCTTTTCTTTTTTCAGGGATGCTGAGAATTCCTCCTTTTATGATCAATCTTAGTTAAAGCCTTTTCCTTGGCAAAAAGTAATAGACAAAGGCAAAATTTTTACGTTAACCCTCTGTTATTTCCTTGGCTCCCATCCCTCCCACCCCTGACCCACATGAAGCTGACCTAGTGAAAGCTTTTCCTTGAGAAGGAGGGCGAAGGAGTCACTTTTCATTTACTTTAGTATATTGAGATAATTTTCTTCTACAACCAGATAAAGGACAAAGCAACAAGTGACCTGGGCTGAGGCTGCTTTTCTTCTGATTAAGATATTTTTTTCTCCCTTCATGCTGAGGTTATTTGGGTTCCCCCCCCCAGCTCAAAAATGTTTCACTTGCCTTACACTTTCACTTTTTATCTCTCTGGGGATCTTTTACTAAGGCTTCTTTATTTCGAGGAGGCTTTTATATTGTGTCTAAGATTTTCACTTTCACTTTCCATCCTTCAGGGGATTTCTTACCTCTGAGACTTTTTTTTGTTTCACAGGAAGGTTTTAAAATTTACTTTAACTTTTATCCCTTTGGGGTTCTGTATCATCTTCACTGACTTGGGTTTGGAGATGGGATGGGGAAGTTCTGTGGTAATCTTTTTCTTATGGATCAGATATAGAAATGTGGGTTAGACGTCGAGGTAGAAAAAGTACATTTTTCTCCTTTATGTATTTGTGTTCTGGTTAGACTGGACAGCTTGCAATATCCCTTTCAGGACATTTCTATCTGCTGTCGACTTGCCTTTGCATAGGCATGCTATCTACCAGGGATGCACTGTATGCTCCCCTCCTGGCAAGTGGAATCCTTCTTTTCTTCAAGGGTCAACTCAAGCATCACCTCTATTCATGGACTATTCTTGATCCCACCATATGCCCAGTCTCTGGTGCCTCCCTTTCCCTCCAGAAATTATTTAACTTTATATATTTTTGCATTTACTGATATGTTTTTATATTATTTCTTCACAATGGAATGTAAGAAACTATAAGGGTAGATATTGTTTTATCTTAGAATCCCTAGTACTTGGTACATAGTAGGCAATGGCATTTAATCAATACATTTGGAATGAAAATGCCATTGTCTTTTGAAATACATGAAAATTAAAATATGCCTGAATGTATTAGGTGGAATCTCTATCAATCTTTTTAGTCACAAGTCTTGGGCAGTTAGGTGGCCCAGTGAGTAAAGTGCCAGGCTTAGAGTCAGGAAGACCTGAGTTCAAATCTGACCTCACATACGTATTATCTGTATGACCTTGGATAAGTTACTTAATACTTTTTGCCTCAGTTTCTCATCTGTAAATCAAGATGGAGAAGGAAACAGCAAACCACTCCAAAATCTTTGCCAAGAAAGAGTCAGATATGACTGAAATGCCTGAACAACAATAACAACGATAAAAAAATAAGTCTATTCATCACACCTGTGATGATAGCAGCAACCTGTGGTTCAAGTATAGTGACCAAAAGGAATTTAAAAGCTCTATATGACTTACCCTGCAATTTTTAACCCATCTTCCAGCAACAGAAGGTCACAATACTTAAAAAGCTAGAGAATAATACTTCTGCTATACACTATACTCATTAGATCCTTTTATATCATTTAAACCACAGCTTGGCATCATATAATTAAGATGAAACTATAAAGGATTCATAAAAGAATTGCAAAGATCATTAAATGGTTGGGAAACATTCTAGGAATTGAAGTTAGAATAACTGTGGTTATTTAGCCCAAAGAAGGAAAGGGTACAGAACTGTTTGATTATTGTCATCAAATCATATGAAGAGATTTTTACGAGAAGGATGCACATCAATTTTTCTCCTTGTCTGCTACAAGCTAACAAGAGAAAATAAGCTTAAAAGAAAGCAAGTGACACTTGTGGTTCTATGAAAAATCAATCCCCAAACCCAGAGATGAAAAATAGTCTCAATTTAGTTTTCCGTTAGTTAAATACATTTTTAGATGTTCACACTATACAGTAGTAATTTCTATTGCTTAAAACTTAAACTACTAATGAAATTTTTTATTTGGAAATTTCATGACATTCAGTTATTTTGACAGCATATTTCAATGAAATAATTATTTTCCATATTAATAAGTATCACATTTCTCAAGGAATAGGCATTTTTAAAATGGACAGTCATAGCCTACTCTCTTCTTATTTTTTAAATATTTTTGTCATTCGGCCCTGGACAAATACCAGCAGACATGAGCGTTTCCTTATACACAGATGAACTAAAGAGGTTTGTTTATGAATTCACAAATATCTTTTATACAGAGCTTGCATTTAAAAGAATTCAACATGGTACTCTCGAAGTTGTCTTACTTTTCTGTATCTCCTAAAGCTTGCTCTCTTCTGTACATTGAAAAAGAAATACTACAATGGCCCTTTTCCTTTTTTGGGAATGGAAGAAACATCACTAGTCCTCTTCCCATAATAATAATAATAATAATAATAATAATAATAATAATAATAATATTTTCAAGCCTTATGACACAAATATAGCCACGTAAAATAAATCCATGCATTATCTTTGTCCTAAAAATTCACCTCAATCTGTACAAATTCCTCACCTCTCTGGCAGACAATGGTGGCATACTTCCACAATGGTCCTCTGGAGATGTAGTTGGTCACAATAATCAGAGTTCTTAATTCTATCAGAGTTGCTTTTCTTTATGTTATAGCTATTTACAAATTGTTTTCTTGGTTCTATTTACACTTAGTTCTGTATCAATTCACATAACTATTCCTAGTTTTCTCTAAATCAATCTCATTTGTCATTTTTAATATCTTTAATAACATTCTATTATATCTACATACCATAATTTGTTCATCTGTTCTCTGACAGCACCCCCTTAGTTTCCAACTCTTTGTTCCCACAAAAGCCCTGTTAAACATATTTTTGGAATATATCAATCCTTTTCACCTTTCTTTGATCAATTTGGGGCCACAACCTACTCAAAATGATCAGCATCTGTATTATCATTTTATGATTTATATTCAGAAAATAATTATTACTAGGAAGTTCTCACACTGTTACCTAGAACACATGCTGACTACCTGATAGCTCCAAGGAATAATTTTTTTAAATATTGGCTTGACCAAGGAAACATGACTCAAACAGTATCAGAGAAGGCACTTCAGCCTCCAAATACAGCAGCACAATCCCCACTATAGGATTTCTGATCAGTGCTCATCCAGTCTCTGACTGAAGACTCACAACTTTCTGAGGCAGCCCATTTTACTTTTGGATACCTCTAATTGTACAAATATATTTTTTCCTGAAAAAGAACCTAAATATTCATCTTTTCAGTTTCTTCCCTACTGATTTTGGTTCTACTTTCTTGGACCAAACAAAAAACAAGTCTAACTCTACTTTCATATGCCAGTCCTTTAAATACCAGAATACAGATATCATGTCTCCCCCACTCCAACCATTCTCAGCTCCTTCAGCTTATCTTCACGTGTCATGATAAAAGATACTCCACTGTCCTAGTTCTTGTCCTTGAGATATTCTATAGTTTATCAAAGTCCTTCTTAAACAATGCTGTTTAGAGCAAAACACAGTATGCCAGCTGTGGCCTGATCAAGGCAGAGGACAGCAGGACTTCCTTTTTCCTACAAACTATATTTCTCTTAATAGAGTCCAGGATAACATTTGACTTTTTAGGTCCCATAACACACTAGTACTGATCTTGCAATCCACTAAAACTCTTAGATCTTTTATAGACAAACTGTTCTCTAGCGATCCTTCTCCAAACTTGGGAAATTTATCTTTTTAAACTCAAATATAAAACTTTATACTTGCCTCTCTTGAATACTATCTAAATAAATTTAGGCCAATGTCAATAGCCCAATATCAAGTTTGTCATCCCATGTGGTAGCCATTCACCCCCACCTTAGTGCCATCTTCAGATTTAGTGAGCATGCTAGTTACATCTTTATTCATCCCCAATAAAAATGTGAAATAGCACAGGGCCAACCACAGATCCCTTGGGCACTCCATGGGAGACCTCCCACAAAAATGACATTGAACTAGTAACAACTAGTCTAAACTGTTCAACTTGCTTTAAATTGATCTTATTCTATTGTAATCTAGCCTACCTCTTCATCTTTTTCAACAGAATAATATGAGATACTTTCTCAATTTATTTGTTAACATTCAGGTGAGTTGTTTTTTTTCTACAGCCTTCCTCCAATCTAATAGTTTAGTAGCCCCCCAAAAAAAAAAAAAGATGAAAAGAGGCTGGTCTGGCATGACCTGTTCTCAAGGAACCCATGTTGACTCTCTGTGACCAATACTCCCTTTTCTGTATGCATACTATCCCTTTAATGAGTCATTCTAGAATCCTGTCAGCAATCCAAGTCAAGCCTATAGTCTGGAGACTCTCTTTTAAAAGAAAAATCAGGACAATATTTTTTTCAGGCCTACAATTTTCCCATTTTTCACTAAAGTATCACTAAAATGTTTGGCTCCACATCTCCCCCTTTTTTACGGTACCAGAAGATGTTGCTCAGCTGGGATTTAAACCAATCAACACCAATTAGGTACTCTTAAATATCCTGACTTATCTTGTTCGGCATTACCCATTTTCGTTTTGTCACTTTCTGAGCGAGACCATCTTTTTGGCAGAGAAAACAGAAGAAAAAAAAACAGAAAAGGAAGAATTGTCCAACTCTACCTTCCCTCTATTGTCAATCATCATTTTCTACCTCCCCAAGCAACAGACCTCTAACTTCCTGAATCCTGCCAAAATAGCTTTTTTTAAAAAAAAAATTCCACATCCTTATTTGTCCTCAATGCTCCTTTCCAGGTACCTTTCCACTGGGCTCTTTTACACTGGAATAGACAATCATGAGTTGAACAGATGAGAATGCTTACCCAGATATCGTTATGCTTGGCTAACATTTTAATAACATATGTCTACAATAAAGTACTTACCAGTTAAAATTTTCTTCAAATCTCTAACCCATGAAAAGCAGTGGTCTTCACTGGAGTTATTAAGAGTAAGAGTATAATCTTTTATTTTATTTTGTTCCTTTTTCATGCAAACAAAAAGTGTGATACCTAACAAAGTACCACCTTTTTGCTGCTTAGCAGATCGTCGCCATTTCAGTTTCACAGAGAATATGTCTTTGAGCTCAATAAATTCCTCTTTACTCAAGAAGCCATATTTGGAATTACCTACAAAAGAAAAAAAAATTTCAATTAAAAACTGATCTGTCCATTCCAGAAACTTTTATTCCTACTGGGGCATGGTATCTGGCATATAGGTCTTTAATGGTAGGGAAACAGGTACATAATGTGCAATGGTTAGTAATCTTAGTCAAATTATAATTCTTCATATTTTAAAATGTTGGTTATATTATATATTCTGAGGAAATCCAAAGGAAACAGCATGTGTCATTTCCTTTTTTGTCATTTTGTCCATTGGGAAATTTGCCTAATTATCATTATGAATCATTACTTAATTGCCAAATTTGATTTTTGAAAAAATTTCTAAATCCTCCTCCTTCTGGATATCTTTTCAGTACTTCACACTGCTAACAACACCTTTCTCTGGCACTAGGTCCATAACCTTGGCATTGTCCTCAATTCCTCACTCTCTCATATAAGATACAGTCAGTCACCAAATCTTGTCATATCCACAATGATAATATCTCTCCTCTCTCATCTCTTCTTCTTACTCACACAGACAGCACTCATTGAGGCCCCTCATCAGTTCTCTCCCAACTCCAATTCATTCTCTGTGTGTCACATATATGAGTTTCTTTAATGGCTGATATGACCAGGTCTCTCTCTCTCTCTCTCTCTCTCTCTCTCTCTCTTTCCATATACATATACACATAGTATATGTATATAAATATATATACATATATAATTTTTAAAATATTGGTACATGTATCAAACATATGTGTGTATCTACTACATGTACCATAAGTTATTTTGTACTTGATGCAAATATATTTATATATTTGATGCAAGGTTACTCACTTTGTTTCTCCCCAATATAGTTTTATGATTAAATATTTCTCGATTACATGTAAAAAATTAACATTCATTTTTAAATTATTGAGCTCCAAATTCTCTATTTCCCTCTCCTCCCCCTCCATGAAAAGGCAAGTGATTTGATATATGTTATACATTGGAAAAGTATACAGTTATTCCTTCCACATTGCAGGGGTAAGGGGCCTTGTACCACCCCCATGATCTGGAAAATCTGTATAAAATCTGCAGGATTAGATCCTTCACCTTCATTTCCCTTTAGGAAATCATATAAGTAATTGGCCTTTTCTGGTACAATGCCAGAGTCTACTGGAATGCCTTTTTTTATAACAATTCTGCATTTCTGAGTTTCTAAACTTTTTCTGCATCATCTGCTGGCTTTCACATGTTGTCTGCAGCTTCTGCAAAGCTCCCCAAAAATTCCCATTTAATTTCTTATGTCAATCCATGATATATCAAAACTGCAATGGGGAAGGTCAATGTGGAAAGGGATAACTGTACATGGATCTGCTTTCAAACTCCATCAGTTCTTTCTCTGGAAGTAGATAACATTTTTTCATCATAAATCCTTTGGACTCAACTAAGGTCACTGTATTGATCAGAAGAGCTAAGTCATTCACAGTTGATCATTTTATAATATTGCTGTTACTATGTACAATGTTCTCTTGGTTCTGCTCAGTTCATTTTGCATCAGTTCATATAAGTATTCCCAGGTTTTTCTGAAACCACCCTGCTCATTACTTCTCCTAGCACAACAGTATGCCATAACAATCATAGAACACAACTTGTTCAGCCATATGGTAGGACAAGTTAGTCTATACCTAGTTTCTGTCAAACTGCTTTCCAGTTTTCCTAGCAATTTTTGTCAAATATTGAGTTTTTGCCCCCCAAAGCTGGGATGTTGGCATTTACCAAACACTAGACTGCTATGGTAATTTATGACTGTGTATTGCATACCTATTACACTGATCCACCACACTATTTCTTTCCCTGTAACAGACTGCTTTGATAATTACTACTTTGTAATACAGTCTGAGATCTGGTACTGCCAGACCACCTCCCTTCATATTTTTTTTCATGAATTTCCTTGATTTTCTTGACCTTTTTATCCGTATGAATTATTTTTTCTAGCTCTATAATATAATGTTTTGAAAGTTAGACTGGTTTAACACTGAATAAGTAATTTAATTTAGGTAGAATTGTCATTTTTTTATAGTATTGGTTCAGTCTGTGCACAAGAAATTAATGTTTCTCCAATTGTTTAGATCTAACTTCATTTGTATGAAGTGTTTTCTAATTGTGTTCATATAGTTCCTGGGTTCATATAGTTTGTCATGGAAGGCAAACTCCCAAGTATTTTATATGTTGTCTATGGTTACTTGGGCTTTGCTATTGGGCTTTGTTGATACTACATAGAAATGCTAATGATTTGTGTGGGTTTATTTTATATCCTACAACTTTGCTGAAGTTGTTAATCATTTTAATTAGTTTTTTAGTTAATTCTCTAGCATTCTTGAAGGATATCATCTTCTGCAAACTGTGATGGTTTTATTTCCTCATTGCCTATTCTAATTCCATTAATTTCTTTTTTCTTATCTTAATATTATAGCTAGTATTTCTAGTAGGAAATTAAATAATAGTGGTGAAAATGTGCATCCCTGATTTTACTGGGAAAGTTTCTAACTTATCCCCACTACAGATAATGCTTGCTGGAAATTTTAGATAGATACTACTTATCATTTTAAGGACAGTTCCTTTTATTCCTTTGCTTTCCAGTGTTTTTAATAGGAATGATTATGGTATTCTGTCAAAAAACTTTTACTGCATCTATTGAGATAAACATATGATTTTTGTTGCTTTTGTTACTGATATCATCAATTACATTGATAGTTTTCCTAATGCTGAACCAGCCCTGCATTCCTCATATAAATCTCATCTGATCATCGTATATAATCTTTGTAATATATTGCTGTAATCTTCTTGCTAGTATTTTATTTTAAAATTTTGTTCCCTATTGACCACCCTCCCCCTTGTTATACCCCTCCCCCCTTAGCCCTCCTACTGCCTGTAGGGCACAATGATTTTTATTCTTAACAGACTATGTTATTCCCTCCTTGAACCCAAAGTTGGTAAATTTCATACAGTGCTCCTCTCCCTCCCTCTTTTCCCTCTATTGTTATGAGTTTTTGTGTCTTTCAACCCTTCTATACAACCAGACTGTTGTACAATGTGAAAATATTTGCAGATCCTATACGTGATTGCATGCCACGGGGGAGGCGGGGGGAAGGTAGGGGAGAAAATCTGAAACTCAAGTGATTGTGGAACTGAATCTTGTAAACTAAAAGTAAATAAACAAGTCATTGAAAAAGAAAAAGAAAAAAAATTTTGCACTAATATTGATCATAAAATTAGTCTGTAGTTTTCTTTTTCTGTTTTTGCTCTTCCTAGTTTAGTATCTTCCTAGTATCAGTACCATATTTGTGTCATAAAAGGCAGTTAGAACTTCTTCATCGATATTAGTTAAGGTCTTCTCCCAGGATGGAAGGTAAACTCTTCCAAGCTTCAGGTTTTTCGTGCTTCTCTTTTCAGAGCTAGTTGTGGAGGTCTGTAAGTTTTTGCTGCTTCCAAGGTGGTATGATCTAAGGAGAGATGTAGTCACTGCTCTTCTAGCCTGTGCTCTGATCTTTACCCAGGAAAGTACCTTGTTCTCCAGTAGCCATGAATGCTAATGCTCCTCTTGGCCCTGGAATTGTGACCAGGTCCCCTGCATATGTGTCTGTGTATGTGTGCATGTGTGTGTGTGAATATGTATGTTATATATGTATTATGCCTATGTATATACATCTATCTTCCTCTCTAAATTATTAAATAGGTAAATAGGAAAACAAATTATATTACAGTTTTAAGTATGAAAATAGGTATTTTTTGCTATTTTGCTCCACTGTTTCCCTAAACTACACCCACCCCCATCACTGATAATATTTCCTAACTATATATCCCTCCAAATAAATAATTATGGATTTTGTCAATATATTTCAAGCCTAGATATATTCTGCAGTCAAATTAATATGGGAAACATTCATCAAACCATCTAATGTATAGACAAGCAATCTGAGGCTTCTGTGGCTCTGTGTTTCTGGTGTCTTTCCATGATTAGCTTTCCTTCTCTGGCTCCTATATTCATTCTTTCCTTCTTTCTTTCTTTCTTTCTTTTCTTTCTTTCTTTCTTTCTTTCTTTTTCTTTCTCTTTCTATCTTTCTTTCTTCCTTTCTTCTTGTTCTCTCTTCACCTCATTCTCCCTTAACTGGTCAAAAATGTGGCATATAACTGAATATAGTTTTAAAATTTACTGAATGGAATGTGATATCACCTGTTCTTAATTTGAAAATTAGATGAATTAAATATTTTTTATTTCTATTTCTTGAAAAAAATGAAATAAATTTTTTGTTCATTTGTTCTTTGATGAAAAAGTTTCCTACTTGCTTGAGAAAAATATATTTCTGCATATTAAGCATATCTCCATTTCAAAACAAAAATCAGTTATTTAAATGTTGTCTTTATTTCATGAATATGTGATTTATTTATATTTATTTTTTATTTTATTTTATAAATTTATTTATTAAATATTTGTATTAATAAAAATTAATTAAAATATTATTTATGTCTTTATTTATATTTATTTATATATGTGATACTGCAAATGACAGCTAAAACTCTTCAAATAAATCAATCTAAATTTGGCCAAGTTTACCAATCAATTCAAGACTATATCTTAGGGTCACCCAGTAATAATTATATATTATCATGCAGCTATACAAAGTCATTGATGCTTTAACCAATTTCACCTATATTGCCTTTCTTGCTCCTTCAAATACCAAGATGAGGTGGGAAGGGCACATTTTATTATCCCCATTTAAGAGAAAAGGAAACTGAGGCAGAGAGAAGTAACCCAGTCTAAGATCATATCAAGCTAATGGTAGGGTCAGGTCTGAAACACAGATTCCCTGACTTAAATCCTGGCATTTTCTCCACTAAACAGTTTTCCAAATTTCTACTGCCAAAAATCCCTTCGTATATTATGTCATGGTATTTTTTTTTTAATTTCCCTTTTCATTCTAATCTGTGAAGTAAGGTGATTCTTTGTCTCTATAGCATCTATGGATTTAATCTTTTCTTTATTTTCCATATAAAGAACAAATAGTTTCTTCCTCATTTCTGCTTAGACTTGGCCTTCTGAAAGGCTCTATAATCATTCAGTTGAACTCCTCCAAACCACTCCTTGATTCAACAACTCTTCTAACCCCACAGAAACTTCGTTCTCTGGAAGAAAAGTGTAGGGATTATGCTTATGATTATCTATGTATTCCCAGATGTACTAAATATCCATTCTCTTAGTTACAAAGTCACTGAAAAGATGAACTCCAATAATGGTTTGTCTGCTATTTTAAGGCAAACTCTCAGATACTATCAAGAGCACGTTCAATGGACAAATGAAGCAGGAAAATAACTCAGTTAGTGTTACCTAGCCAGTTCTAATGATAAGTTCTAAGTAATCTTCCTTATATGTCTTTGCCTACCTTCCAAATTAAAAATCTCTTTTTCTCTTCTCTCTAAAATATATTATATATATATACCCATATATATATACATATTTATATATAAATAAATATATAAATTTTATATATATATATATACCTAAAATATATATTACAGAAGAAGGAATATCTATTGAATCATACAATAGGTGACAGCCACCATATGAATGACCCATTTGCCAGATTCCTGTGTAGCACTTTAAAAGGGAATAGGCAAAGCATAGTTTTAGAGTGGCAAGCTTAGAATAAATGTGTTTAGTTATTTTCTTAGTAACTGACAAAAAAAATTCCCAAACATAAGTAAGTTTCCTTTAGAACTGCGGTTCTCAACCTGTGGGTTATGTTCAATTTGTAACAATGACAATACATCCTGCGTATCAGATATTTGCCTTACGATTCATAACAGTAACAAAATTAGAGTTATGAAATAGCAACGAAAATAATTTTATGGTTGGGGGCCACCACAACATGAGGAACTGTATTAAAGGGTCACGGCATTAGGAAGGTTGAGAACCACTGCTTTAGAACAAAATTATTTTTCAAAGACTGTGCATCATGTCATTATGAAAAAATTACCTATTAATCATTATGGCAATGTTGCCTGTTAAGATTAATTCCATTAATAAATCAATCAGATCAATAAGCATTTAAATGCATACTATGTGCCAGGTATTATACCAGGTGCTCTTGATACAAAAAAAGAAAAAAAAAAGTCTTCCTCCTTTGTCTCTTTTTACCACCATGACCAAACACTGACTAACTACCACCAATGGGCGAATAAGCCTCAAAGCTCCACGGATAGCAGTGGCACCCAGATCACCTGCAGCTGCTTCTAGGTCATCCCTCAAAGTCATCACGCAGAAAAGCAACCCTTGTGCTGAAAGGCCCAGTCATCCCCGCCAACTGTTGACCAACTGCTAGCTACAGCACAGACAAGCCAGCAAAGCTGAAGTGGCAAAGCATCCTGCTGAAGGCCAGACCAGAGGCAGTATGTGCCAGGTAAAACCCACCACTGCCTCAACCACTACCTCCCCTTAGACCTGACACAGGGGAACCGAGAGGCTGGCCCCAAGAATCCTAGGAAGAAAAGTGCTCCCAGCACACCTGCTGTGTTTCACTCAGCCCAACCCCACCTAAGGGAAGCAAGTGCTGTGGAGATGGAGCCTGAAAAATACTTCTTTACTGTAGCCTCCACCTCCTCAGCAGCTATGGCTACCAAAAAGTTTTCAACACCCAAGTCTTTAACACTGTCAAATGGTTCAACATCAGAAGCTGACATGACTATCAGTGGAACCAACTGAAGAAGGCACATTCCCATCTGCTTTGCCACACACTGCACCCTAGGGACTGTGGGACCTTTCCATAGGACTTGTAGCTGAAATCTCCTAAATGTACTGTGTTCTCCTAAAAGAATGTGAGCTCCTAGAGAGCAGACACCATTGTGCTTTGCTATTAGTTTTGCCCATGCTTAGCACACTGCCTGGCACACAGTAAGTAATTAATGCTTTTTCATTAATTCTTTCCACAAAGTAATCCCCACTCACTAGAGTTAATAGTCTAATAGGGATATTATCTAGCTGCCATGATCACCTATTAAATTTGAAGATTTCATTTCACAAATTTTATAGACATTATATTATTGATAGTTTTAAGAAAGAAGGTCTCATTTTCTCAGTCTAATTAACTACATGATCTTCAGAATAAAACTAGAACACTGTGAATATTATCAAATTAGGGGAAATACTAGTTAAAGTTTTCAATTGATTTAAGGGTTACCCTGGAATTTTTTTCAGTGCAAATTTAGATTTTTAAGTTGAGATGGATATAAGGAGGGATCAGCTGTCCTTTCTAATGGCAGAATATTCACTGACTTCTAGAAATTCAAAGAAATCAACACTCCGTAAGATTAAGGAAACTCACATAGAAAACCCTCTAACCCATAAATGATGATGATAAGTTTTATAGATCATCTAAACAGTAATTCTTAACCTTTTTTTGTGTCATAGACCCCTTTAGCACTGTGCTGAAGCATATAGACAGACCCCTTCTCAGAATTTTAAATGCATAAAACAAAATGCATAAGATTACCCCTAAAAAGACTGATTAGACTGAAATACAATTATTAAAATATTAAAAACAAATTCACAAACCCCAGGTTCAGAGCTCTTCAACTAAAAGGATAAGCTAATGAAAGATGGGGTTTTATAAGGCTAGTTAAAAAGAGAAAATGGGCATGGTTTAAAGAAATTCATTGGCTCCCAAAAGACTTTATATTTAGATTGTTTAAATAAAAGGACTTGGACAATGATAGGACAATAAGAACAAGTATTACTGTAAGTAATCATACTGAGAGAGGATTGTATTTTATAGGAATTACTCCAAGTATGAGACCAATTAAAAACCATTTCTATGTTTAATGTCTATGCAGAGTTACCTTAAAAAAGACTTTGGTTTCCTTCAATACCCATCGGAACCAGGAGGAAAAATTAGCTTTAACTTGAAAACTAAAACTAAAAAAGTTTTAAGATCCCATATCAGCAAAAGAAGAGTGTCTACTAAAATTCTCACCTACTGTATTCATATTCCTATGCTAGTAACATATTATAAATAAACTATATATAAAACAAATATATTACACTACAAACAAAAACAAAAGCTTTCACTAATGTGGAAAAAAGTTACACTTACAATGGGAACCTAATACACGCACTCAGAGTATACACAAAAAGACATCTTTTAAGTAAAGAATATAGAAGAGACTATCATAAGTAAAAATATTCATTTTTCATTGGTAGAAAAATTAAGTAACAACTTGTTCCATAAAATAACTAAAGTTGTATTTACCATTTTTAGAGCATATGATAAAATCTTAAGAATCATGCATAAAAATTTTAAGTTGGGTAGAAGAACTGAAATTATACAAATAACGTATTATTTTGGTTTTAGATGTGTTTTATCATTGAAGAACTATTGGTTCATTAGTATCATATTGGTTATAGCTAGCTGTTTCAGAACATTAACTGTCCTCTCACATTACTTACAAAGATACTGGGTACCATCTGTTCTTGAAAGGGATTTAAGTATACATCTATTGGATATCATGCTATTTATTTAATTCAGCACCCACTTCCTATTGTTGTATCTTCTGGGAAAAAAAGTCAATTTAATTACAGGGAATAAAGATAATCTCTCCTGCCAGGTTATCCTGTCACCATGAGAGCAAAGCAGAGACCTGTATAAAGTAGGTTACAGCAGTTAGAAAAAAGAATAAGACCAACAACACTTAAGAATATTTAGCAGAGGTTTAACAAAAATAGAATAGTGAAATGCACTTTTAAAAATATTACTGTAAGCTGAAGGCTTGTCGAAATCAATCTTGGCACATCTGTCTGATGTAGACCGTAAACAGGATTAGAGCTGGATTTATCTGCTGGACGCTAATTGTGCTTGCAGTGTCTGCACATGTCCACATTTTAAAATACTGCCCGAAAAACGAGCCTGCCTGATATATGAATCCCTAACAACAGAGTTTATGTCCACACTTATGGTATATTAGACTTTTAAGCAACATGGAGTCTAACATTCTGGGCTGTTTAGAATTACTTATCTAATCCCCTAATTAAAAATACAAAATTCTGTTTGAATACACCACACACTGAGTTAAATATCTGTGAAGCAAAGGACCAATAAATTTGAATACACTTTAACTGTAAGAAGACAACAACAATGTAATTGTTAACAACTGGGTTAAACTAGGGTTTAAACAAACAAAGTTACTCTTGCATTTCGGTGAAAATGATAAAAAAAAAAAATTGGATGCTCTCTAGATCAAAGATTTAACAATTGTTAATACAAAATCCTAAAAACAAAATATTAGAGAAATATAGCAAAAGAAGTGAGGAGAGGAAGCAATATTCACTTTCTTAATTGGAATTTTCTTGAAATACTGAAAAAAGATGTGATCTACATCAAAATGTGCATATTTTTAAAATAAACACCAAATACTGATTTTTTTCCTGATAATAAAAATATGCTGAATTTCAATTGTGGGTTTCTATCCTACATTATTCTACATTATGGCTGAAGGCTTAGCTAATTCCCAAAAGAATTTAAATGGCAATGATAAACAGGTATTTTCCATAGGCTTCAGATTGAATAGTTATCTGTCAAGCTCCAAAATCAGGAAGTCAAATCAACCTCTGTGCTTTTCTGAATGTATTCCTGAAAGGTGCTAACAGCAATAATGCATATAAATATAGATATACACATACATACACACAAATAAATACATATATGTATATATGTGTATATTTCCAAATATAACAAATCACTTATTACTTTTAAAATAATTTTGCCATTAAGAACACATGGTGAATTTTTACACCTCATAACTACCTCTTTTAAAGTCAGTCACTCCAAAACTTCTATCTACATTAAGGAAATATCATTGCAACACTAAATATTCATATGAAAAAGAAAAGATTAATCATCGACATGCTTTATTCAACACAAAGTCAATTATTCAACTAACCACAAAAATCTTGATGACTGTCATCAAAGGGAATGAATAAGACTAAAGACAACATGTTGGACTATGTTGTCTTTATTAGCTTTTAGCAAATACATTTCTTTAAAATTCAATCTTCTCATACATTTGAGAACTCGTTCTCTAACATGTTGAAACATTTTCAGATGGTAAATATTATAGTTAGTTGGCATGCTTCTTCCCTCCTCCATTTGTTTTGTATTTATCTCAATACATGTTGTATCATCTCATTTGAATATAAGATCTTGTAGGGGCCATTTAATTTTGTTCTTTGTTGAATGATTATTTATGTAATAAAATATATCAGAATGTAATCAACTATATTTTATGATTTTCACTTTAAGATGAGTAGGGCAGCTAG
Organism: Pseudochirops corinnae; assembly: GCA_028646515.1. Classification (NCBI taxonomy): domain Eukaryota; kingdom Metazoa; phylum Chordata; class Mammalia; order Diprotodontia; family Pseudocheiridae; genus Pseudochirops; species Pseudochirops corinnae. The sequence goes on along the minus strand of CM053588.1, from coordinate 231,703,003 downwards.
GTGGCACAATGGTTAGAGTGCCATGCTTGGAGTCAGGAAGACTCATCTTCCTTAGTTCAAATATGGTCTCAGATACTTACTAGCTGGATCGCCTTGGGCAAGTCATTTAACCCTGTTGACCTCAGCTTCCTAATCTGTAAAATAAGCTGGAGAAGGAAAGTACAAGCCACTCCAGTTTCTTTGCCAAGAAAAACCCTAAATGGGGTCACAAAGAATCAGACACAACTAAACAACTACTTTACTAATTGTCATGCTCAAATGCTTTCTAGGCTCACCTTACCAATGTTACTTGTTTCAGTATTTCCATGATTTTGCTATAGATATATATGCATATCTGTGAGTTTTGTCATAGACATATACATACATATGTGTGTGTATCCTCTACTTTTATCTGAATTTTCCTGATATCTAAATGAATACTGAATGACTGAAAAAGCATTATTAAGCACTCAATATGAGCAAAGATCTATGTGAAACACCAAGGAAACAAACAGAAAAGCAGAGTCAATTTCTGCTAGTAGGGGAAGACAATATATTTGGAAGTTTCAGGTGAAAGTCAAAGTGTGCAGTAGCAAAATAGATGGTGATGAATCGCATTGATGCCATTTCCATTGACAAAATTATATCCATTTCTGACGTTGAACCATTTGACAGTGGAAAGGACTCTGGTGTCCAGAACTTTCTTTTCTAGACCTCCAGTAGCTGTAGCTCCTATAGAAGCAGGGGCTTCAGCACTGGCTGTGGAAGTTGCCAGGTGACATCTACACAGAGGTTGCTTCCCTGGACAATAATAGTTCCAGGGGTTGGTCTATGTAAGCAGATCCAGTAGTCTGGGCAACATTAATATGACTGGGGTGATGAGAAGGTTAGAAATTCCATATCATCTATAATTCTCTCAATTTAATAAATTCATTTTAGTCTTAATGATGATTATGACAGCACAATCATTTCTTTAACATTGACATATGGAACTCCTGATTAGTGTTTTTGTGTGTGTGTGTGTGTGTGTGTGTGTGTGTCTGTGATGGTGTTGTCAGATATGATCACTGTGTCCTTTGGTTTTGTTTAACTTTGTTTCTTTGTGAAGAATCTTTTCTGGAGTGATCCTCCAACTTCGACTTGCTATGAGATCCCTTAGGGGATATACAGTCTCTGGTACTTTGAATTCATGATCTGCTCTCTTCTCTGCTGCCAGGGATCACACTTTTTGGAGATTCCATCATTGACTTTCCACATCTACTGAATATGTAGCTCTTCTGTAAAACATCATGGCAGACTGGAGGAAGAGGAAGAAATGGAAATACATTCCTTTTCCTCCACTGATGCCCTTTGGTAAAGGGGCAAGGAAAAAGACAAAGAATGAGGTTTTCTCAAGAGCTGAGGGTTCTTCCATATCTATTGCTAGATATCACACTCTAGAAGGAAAGGAACGAGGAAGGGTTTAAGTATTTATATAGAACTTGATATATGTCAGGCTTTACAAATATTGTCCCATTTTCTCCTCAAAACAACACTGTGGGGTAGGCACTAATATTACCTCCCATGTTATAGTTAAGGAAGCAAGTAGACAGAGGTTAAGCGACTTGCCCAGGTCATATGGCTAATAAGTGCTAGAGGCTGGATTTGCATTCAGGTCTTCCAGACTTCAGGCAGGCTTCTCTATCCACTGTATCACCTAGCAAACTCTAGCTTTGGTGGTCTATTTATTTCCTGCATCAATTGTGTCTCTGAGCTGGCAGTTTGCTTTTTTACAAGTCACGAGGGATGTAGCTGATCTTCAGCCAGAGAATGGCAAGCTACCCTTCTAATTTCATGGAAGAGAACCCCTTCCCAGCTTAGTAAAGAAGTAAAAAGTAAAATCCTTCTTAACACTTAAATGTATTAATATCTTCTTTCTGTAATACCTGGAATTTCACATGTTTGGGGGAGGGGATGAATGTATCAGCAATGCAGTATTCACAATGCCTACAGTAACTATAAATATGCTGATATAGTTATTAATCACAAAATGGAACAGGCTCTCTACATAAGAAATATAGATAGTGCATTCATTTAAATACCAGAAGACTGAGTCCCAAA
>CM053588.1:231688760-231700424 GCA_028646515.1 Pseudochirops corinnae | reverse complement strand
CACTCTGGTTTTTTCATCAAGAATGCTTGAAAATCCTCTATTTCACTGAATGACCATATTTTCCCCTGAAACATTATACTCAATTTTGCTGGGTGGGTGATTCTTGGTTTTAATCCTAGCTCCTTTGACCTCCAGAATATCATATTCCAAGCCCACTGAGCCCTTAATGTAGAAGCTGCTAGATCTTGTGTTATCCTGATTGTGTTTACACAATACTCAAATTGTTTCTTCCTGACTGCTTGCAGTATATTCTCCTTGACCTGGGAACTCTGGAATTTGGCTATAATATTCCATGGAGTTTTCTTCTGGGATCTTTTTCAAGAGGCAATTGGTGAAATCTTTCAATTTCTATTTTGCCCTCTGGTTCTAGAATATCAGGCAATTTTCCCTGAGAATTTCTTGAAGGATGATTTCTAGGCTCTTTTTTTGATCATGGCTTTCAGGTTGTCCAATAATTCTTAAATTATCTCTCCTGGATCTATTTTCCAGGTCAGTCGTTTTTCCAATAAGATAGTTCACATTGTCTTCTATTTTTCATTTGTTTGGATCTGTTTTATAGTATCTTGATTTCTCATAAAGTCATTAGCTTCTATTTGCTCCAATCTAATTTTTTAAGGAATTATTCTCTTCAGTGAGTTTTTGAAATACCTTTTCCATCTGGCAAATTCAGCTTTTTAAGGCATTCTTCTCCTCATTGCATTTTTGAGCCTCTTTTGCCATTTGAGTTAGTCTATTTCTTAAGGTGTTATTTTCTTAGGTATTTTGGGGGTCTCCCTTAGTGGGCTGTAGACTCTCTTTTCATGATTTTCTTGTATCATTCTCATTTCTCTTCCCAATTTTTTCTTTCACTCCTCTTAACTTGATTTTCAAAATCCTTCTTGAGCTCCTCCATGGCCTGTAATCAACTCATATTTTTCTTGGAAGCTTTTGGTGCAAGAGTTCTGACCTGTGTTGTCTTCCTCCTATTCCATGCTTTGATCCTTTTTGTCCCCCAAAAATGATTCTATGGGCTGATAGCGCTTCCTCTGCTTGCTCATCTTGCCAGCCAATTACTTGACTTTTGAGCTCTTTGCCACAGTAGAACTGCTTCCAGAATGGAAAGAACTTTGTCCCAAATTGCTGGGGTTTTCACAAATGTTGTCAGAGGTCTGAGCAGGGCACCCTCTCTATAGACACCACAGTGGCATACTGGTATTTCTTACTCCAGGACCACCACTCAAGACAGCAATCCAGATTCAAGCAGGATAAAGTAAGAACAATTACCCTCTGAATGGTCACTTGGTCCCTCTACTATCTGCAGGCCAGGAGCTCAAGAGGCAGCCTTAAGGCAGTGGCTGCAGCCACACCTCTGCCACCTTTCTCCCTGGGACAGGGGCCAGATCATGCTTTTAGGTCACCTGGTTCCGACAGAGTTCTCCACTGACCTTTTCCCTTCTCTCTGGCATATATGGGTTGAGAAGTCTGGAAACTACCACAGCTAGTGGTGATTCACTCTCCTAAAGTCTGCTCTGGCCACTGCTGGTCGTGGCCACCCTAGGGCCCAAACCCCGTGGCTCAATGGGACTGCCCTCAGCTCCTAGAGCATTGAAATAGACCCTTCCTTTTGGCCTGCCAGGCTGCCTTCAGCAGGAGATTTGTTTCTCTCTGTCACTTTGTGGGTTCTATTGCTCTAAAATTTGTTTAGAGTCACATTTTATAGGTATTGGAGGTGATTGTGGGAGGAGTTAATGGAATTTTCTGCTTCTAGTCTTCCATCTTCACTCTGTCCCTTGCTACACTTCTACTGACCTTCTAAAAGTACTCTGAATCTAGCCATCTAACCAAATATGAAATTATTCTATACCTACATCTTCTCCATAGGAATTTTGATACTTCATCAAAAATCTTGCAAAAATCTAGGTAATCTATATCTAGATTGGTAAATACTCAGAGTATATGAACAAGAAGTTTTCAAAGAAAGAAATCTAAGTTATTGACTGACAGTGTTCCAAATCACTAATAATCACAGAAACACAAAACTACTCTGAGTTTCAACCTCATATGCATTAGATTTGCAAAGTCTACAAAAAAGAAAAGTTATAAATGTTGGAAAACAGGAACATTAATGCATGGTTGGGGGAACTGCGAATTGACTGGTCATTCTGGAAAGCCATCTGACACCATGCTTCAAAAGTCACTAACCTGCATATTCTTTAACCCAGCAATCACTACTACCCTCTATTCTAAGGAGATCAAAGAAAAAAAGGAAAAAAAGAATCTTTATGTATAAAACTATAACAACTTTTATTATAGTGGGAAAGAACTGGAAATTAATAGGGTATCCATCAACTGGGGAACGATTCAACAAATCATAATATATGAATGTAATGGAAGTCTATTGTGCTATAAGAAATTAAGAAATTGGCTGTTTCAAAGAAACTTGGGAAGACTTGTACAAAGTGATGTGCCACTCATTTTTGTTTGGTCATTTCCAGTGGAAAAATCATTCTCTCTGACAGAGAAAGAAGAGGCAAAACAAGAATTGAGAACTCTGCTTTAAAAAAATTTCCATCACCCTTAACTTTCTTTGCAAGTTTCACCTTGTTCAAGGCTTCAGAACTGTTGACACTTAATTTTTACAGGACAACTTCATATTTATCTCTTGCGGCCTGGTCTGGCTCCAGTCTTCTATATATTTCTTTTCCCTTTTTAAGATCTAAGTTGGTTCAGGAGTTCCCTAAGAGACTGCATTCACCTCTTCAGACAACTCCTGCTTAGCATTGTACCATAAAAATGTCATCCTTAACCATCATCTACCCCTCCTGAGCTGATTTCTCCTGAAGAATACTAGTTCATGAGATCCCACCTATCCTTTTTCTGAATGTGTTCCCCAAAACTAGAATGACTATCTGCCAGAATAACCTCAAATTTCCTCTCCCTTTTTATCACAAACTCTAAGGAACAGCTCTCACTCCTGCCAGGGTTTACATCATTTCCACCTCAGCATCCAGGTCCACACCTTCCTGACTCTATGCACAATTTCTCACACTATTTCCTATAGCTGGAATACCCTCCATACCTTTTCCACTTGTTGAAATCCTAATATGCCATATCCTTCTTTGAACTCATCCAGTCAGCAATCTACTTTCATGTCTTATATAGTACTTTGTTTTACACTTACCTTGCTGTACTATATTTATTGTGTAGGTCAGATCTCAAGTTCCATGGGGCAGGGACTATACCTTGCCTAAATTTTGCATAAAATCCAAAGTCTAGGAGAGCATTAGTAAAATTTTAAAAGTCTTATCTCATTCCCCTACCAACCACTCCACTCTATTTCCATCTCTTTTCAATCTTCAAACTACTGCCTGATGGACAAACTCCCTATCAAGGAGAAGGCTATCCAGCTAGAACTCCCTCAAATCTTTATTCCAAAGTTTCTAAGGATAAGAAACTCTCTCCTCCTGTACTCTGGTCACAGAAGTATCACTAATCCTCATTAAGATTAGTCCCACTCCTTGTGTCCTTAATTCTATTTCTTTACACCTCCTCTAGGTGCTTGCCCCAGTGATTCAAAGTTTCTTTTCTCATATGCCCTTCTACTCCCACCACTCTAATGAAACTGTTTTTTCAAAGGCCATCCAGTGTTAAAAAGTTATAATTGAGAAATTTAATTTAATTCAGTAAATATCTATCAAGCACCCACCATGTACAAGGCACTGTTGAATAGGTGCTAGGGACATAGAAACAAAAAATGAGAAATAGCTCCTACCCCTCCAAGGAAATAATACCCCATTGCGGGGTGGAGAGGGGTGGAGATCCTATGTTACATACAGATGGAACTTCTCTGTTGCTCAAAAATCCTTCTTTTATATAACCATCAACTCCCAATATCATTTCCAAACTTTGGAAATGTCCCTACTACTCACTTAGACAGATTAACCTACTGCACACCAAAGAATATGACTCTGGGACAGAAGCTTCAGTCCACTTCCTCTATTTCTTAAAAAAAAAAACTACTCCCTGGTCACAAAGAAATACTTGCTCCTAAAAGGGAGGGAGGGTAAATGCGAAATAATTTCAAGAAAAGAAGACTATTAGCAGTTGGGGAAATCAAGAACGTTCTCCTAGCAGAAGTATCACCTGAGCTATAGCTTTGAAAGTTTTAACGCAATGAAGAAGTGAAGGGAGAGTTTCAGGAAACAGTCTTGGCAAAAGGACAGAGGTAGTAGATGGTATATTGTATGGGGAATAGCAACTAGACTAACGTGCTGGAATGTAGAAAGCATAAGGGGGAGTAACATATATTCAGTTAAGAAAGTTAGTTTGTAAACAGATTATGAAGAGTAGTAAAGGCTGGATGGAGTCAATATTTTATTCTAGAGCTAACAAGGAACCATTTAAAGCTTAACTGGGGAGTGACATAGGCCTACACTTTATATATACCACTTGGCAACTGAGTAGAGAATGAATTGGAGAAGAGAGTGACAAAAGTCTGGGAGACCAATTAGGAAAATATTGTAATAAATGCCTAGGAGGAACTAAACTGGATTGGTAGCCCAGTGAGTTAAGGAAAGGGTGAGTTTGGCGGGGGAAATAATTACGGAAATAAAAGCGGAACTAAGAAGTGATCTCATGAATAGTAAATGTCTGAGGTAGGATACAGGGGTGAGCTGGGGTCAACTCATAGTGGCTGGGGAGGGCTAATTTTCACTGTAAATAACAAACTACAAATCAGACCTTGATTTATTGTTTTGTTGATTGTCTAAACTTAAGCAAGTGATGGAGAAAATGTCAATGATGCAGATTAAACTTAAAAGTGTGCCAAGTGTACTTTTTTTTGAGAATTGGTTGTCAAACATCTACCAGCATGCTCCTGTATGTGAATCTACATCTCCTAACTCTAGGTATAACATTCTACAAAAGTCATTTTATTTTCTCCAAGTATCTTCTTAATATACTGAGAATTTAATATAATTTTTTGACTGACTAATGTCCCTAATACTCAAAAAAATGAACTACTAGGTAAATTTTAGGGCACTACGTTTTTCTTACTTTCTAGTGCAAAGTTGTCTCCCTCAATGAAATAAACACCAACTTTAAAGGTAAGGTCATCTTAGAGGACACTGGAGCTTTTGCAACCAAGTCACAAAATCCCCAGATCCTCAGATGTCCTGAAGGTCTGCATGATGAAAAGTAATACAATCAGACTCCAGAAATGCTGAACCCAACACCACTCACTCTGACTTTTCCCTATTTGTCTATGCATATGTTAATAGAGAAAGAGAATCACAGAATCCTAAATTATGTAAAATGAAATATTAATCTTAATTCATAATGTTCTAAGAGATACTCATTCATTTGTTCATTTAATAAATATTTATTGTTTCTAGATAGAAAAAGCAAAGAATTGTTTAAGGACCATGATCTAAGCACAGTATTGTTCATGAGTTTTTGTTATCAGTAAAAATCTAGAAATTCATGTTGACTATATGTATAATTATTGTTTTTCCCCACAATTAGGAGAACATTATAAATAAAGCATATGTTAATTTCTTGTTATTGTCGTTGTTTAAAAAAAAGGTAGTCCAAAAAACCGTCAATCACTAAGAAACATGAAAAAAATTACATTACAAAGAGTAAAACATCCTCCCATTGTCACTTTAAATTAAACTGAAGTTGAGCTTAGGCATAAACCATAGGTTTAATTTTTTTTAAAATATTTTTGAAGTTTTACAGTTTAAAAAAAATTAAACTTTGTGAAATAAGCCATCTTACCATAACTAAAAATCATTCTCATGAAAAATATAACCTTTTTTCTTTTTCTTTCAATTAAAAAAATAAATTAATAACAGTTATTAAATCTTTCTGAAAAGGCCCAAAAGCTCACTTCAAAAGGTCTTGGTCTTAAAAATGACTTCACTTTTAGATTTCTAAACATGCATTATTCCTAAGTAAGAAAGGTTTGGTTTTTTTCCCAAGAGAAAATATATCTAATATAAAATAATAATGAAACTTCGTACATAATTTCCATTTTCTTATACCTAGCTATGGGACTATAACTAGAAGCCCAAATAAAAAATATTTGTATTATAATGTGTTATAAAGCCGGATATGATAGCTTTGGTAAGATCTTAAATAGTCTTTATCAGTTATAAAAATAAATTATGCATATAATATGCTCCCGTATATAGAGTATGTCCAAAGCAAAGTTTATAAAATTACCATACGCCATTTTCTCTTTGGCGTTGTAATACTTTTATCACTGTTTTAGAAAGATAAATTTGATATCAATATGATGTGACACAACTGCATCAAACCTTAATTTCGCTCACAGTAAGAAGTCACAGGATTAAATAACACTGTGCAGTCTTTTAGAAAAGTTTATTGCTTCCAGATGGATGCAAGTTTCCTTTCAGCAATGATTACATCTAATATGCACAGGGTGCCAACATTATAAAGGACATGGACAAAACGTTGTCTAATATGTCAAGATTTAAAACAAAAAGCAAAAACTAAGACTTCTGATTAGTCTTACACTCATGGTCAGATTTTGACTAATTTGACTCATTCTTTAGATGAGATAATTATGCTTTAAATGTTTAACAAAACAGCATTAAACATAGCATATTTTATGAATTTGGATGGTAGATACTACATGAGAAAACACAGACAGCAAAGTGTCCATAAAAAGACTGCTAGGTCAGGATGCTTGCTCTTTGCCCCCATGGTGTGCAGGGCCATGTGTTACACTGCATGGTGCTTGCTACCCAAGTGTCCACCTGTGCTCAAATGACAGAATAAACATCGATGTTTATTTTGTTTAACACAAAAACTGTTGAATACACACCATAACCCACTTAAGCCCAGGTATAACTCAAGATATTGTTGTTAATTTAGTGCTGTTTTTTCTTTAAGGTCAATGGAAAGTTATAATTTCAGGTTTTTGGTGGTGGTCTTTTTTTTAATAGTGTATTTCTCAAGGGTCTGATGAGAAAACAAAATACTTCATTTCAGAAAATCTAAATAATATGTAAAACTTTGATGAATAAAGGATAAAAATCTTTTCATGCAAGAATGAAAAAAAAAAGCCACATCTGCTGTCTAATTTGCCAAGACAAGAGTGATAGCAACTTTACTTGCTAAAGGAAAGCATGAAAGTTAGAGATGGTAATCAGTAATTCAAGGCCCAATTTTATGTAAAGTAAAATTTTGTCACTTCTAGTTTATCATTTCCTTGCATGTAATTTTCCAAATATTTTTATGCTAAGCATTATCTGAATGTTACGAAATGAGTATAAACTCAAAACAACTTAGCATTTCTAATATGATTATGGTGCTGATCAAGACAAAGCAGAGTACACTGTTTGTTTTCCGGAAGTATATTAACTTTGGGGTAATGGGAGGCCACCATAATTACTCCCTATACCTTATTCCACTCAACTAAGACAGAAACATGAGAATAAGCTTATACCTGAGTACCCTTTCAGAAAAGGTGGAATTAAGAATTTCCTATTCATATTTTCTTTAAAAATAAAATGATTTCTACATCATTTAGGAAATTAAACAGTAAATTTGTTTACATAATAATGAATTGGGGGGGGGGAGTTTTAAGGTTTTTTTAAGTGACTACGTGGTGATATTACATGACCTTCCTCTTCTTCAACAAGGGCTTTGCAACTACGATATTAATAGCCAATGGCTACAACTAGGCTCATTTCCTTTATTTTTAATCATTTTTTCTATAAAGAAGAACTGAGAATAAGTGTATTCAATTATACCTCCATAAAGTAGCAAGATGGAATTAGAGGTAAAATTCTAACAATTATCTCCATAGCATATTCCTCTCTCTGTGTTCACTTGAAGTGAAACAAAAAATAAGGGGGGTGGGGGGTGAAGGAATCTCAACTTTTACATTCTCATTTGGTACCACCGTCTTTGTTTCTTTTTTAGGGATTATGCAAATCTCTTCATGTCTAGTATAATTTCTTTGTGTTTTGAAAATCAAAGGACCAGTCATTTCCCCCCATTTTCCAAGATCAGGTAAACTGTATTCCAGCATTTTACCGTGGCATGAAAGTGATCTTGGCTTCTCAGGGTTTATGCCAGTAAGGTATGGGGAGGTCAAGCACTGTCATGCAGAAAAAGGTTTTAAGTACAGGGTGGGAGATGGACTGCATATCTTTATTCCTAACTAAATTCTGAGAGGCTCATCACCAGGTTGGCCTTCGAGCAATCGCTTTTCTGATACAGAGTCGTGATCTGTATTTGTAGGGGGGTATCCACAGCAATGAAACAGATCCTTGAAGTAATAGACATTGGAAATAGGTTCCTTCCTACCTTTAATCCACTGAAATGCTGTGAGGAGGCTAGAGGGTGGGAATAATATAGATATAGATATGTAATATAATAATAATAATGAATATTATAATAATAATACATACAAACATATATATTTTCTCTCTAGAGGTATGACTAAAGTCTTCCTCTTCCAAAATCAAGAATATAAGAAAATGTCATTTTCATTCCTGCCCCTCTCTGTCCTCTCCACTCTGCAGACAGCTCTTCTGCTTTTTCCCCTAACCCTGTGAGCATGTATACCTACACCAAGCCAATCTTTATTCCAACTCTTGGGAGAAGCTCTCAGCTGCTGACTGAACCACGATCAGCAGTGGTGCTGAAGCAACTAGAAGTTCAAACACGAGAGCCACAGCATCTTCGCAACATCAGGTCTTCTGGGCTCAACTATCTGGAGATGTAGCTTACAAATCAAGGCTATCTCAAGGGACATTGACACAGAAACCAAATTCATCAGGATTATGGCTGCCACTGTGGAAAAAGTCAACTCTGAGACTATGATTGGGACTGTATTTGAAAATAACAATTATTCCAGGAACATCTCCCTGAAGCAAGCAACTCGTCTCTTGTTCCACCTGGTTTCACCCCAACCAGGGCATGGGTTTTTTTTGTAGCCCTGCTCATCCTCTTCACTATGTGGAGCCATTTTTAATCCCTACCCTTCCTTCTCTTACTGCTCCTGGTCTTTATATACCTCATCTACCCTGTGTGTACCTTCCCCATCATCTTGTCAAGGCAGCCCTGGAGAAAGCCATCAAATCAGGGTTTGGCAGAAAGAAGACAAATAAATACAGTATTAATAAACTGGGATAGAAAAGACTTCAGGTCCTCTTACTGACATTTTAAGGACTGACTACAGATACAACATTTATCAATAAAAAGGGAACCCAACTCACTCTGTTTCCCTGTTCTTGATTGAGGAGAAAGAGTAGGGAAGAAAAGAAGATATTTGAAAAGACTAACAACATTGACAAATCCATACACTAACTTAATTTTTAAAATTAGCATTGTTCCAATAGGCAAGTGACCTCATCGATTTGGATGTTCCCACCAGTAATATCAATCACAAGCTGTCCATGCCTGTCCATCCTGTGTAACTCTTGTCCATGTTACCCATAAGTTCAGTAAAGGTGAAACATGGGACAGGCTTTCCTTACACTGCAAGGATATTGGAGGAGCACTCAGAATGTCCACCAAACATCCCTCCCTCTCACCAGAAAACCAGCCCATCTCTTCATTTGTATATTTCTTTATTGAAGTTCCTAGTTGGTTATACATTGTAGCTCCACGATGCTCCTCTCACTCCCCAACCCAACCTGTGAGATTCATTTTTAGTTCTTTGGAGAATGTCATATAAATCATATGCTTTTATGCCACAACAGCAATGCCCAAAAAAGGCTGGCATCAAATATATGAATCTTTGCTTTCCTGGGAAACACAGGGCCATTAAAAGAGCATTGCAGTTTCCCAAACTATAATGCTCTTTTAATGACTCCAGGTTGCTCTCCTCCTCTTGTTCAACTCCGGGCCCAATTAACCATCCCTATATATTGTCTGTCCCAGACAGATACACTGACAGACAAGTTCCACAGGTTGTTCATATGGCTGCCCTTCATAATGAGGACTCATTCACAGATCTCTTCCAGGAAGCTCCTGAGCAGCCTGCTGTTTGATGCAATCCGCACAACACCATCTGTAAGCAGAAACATCTGGAGGATTTCATCATTAATGAGGAATCCTCTTTAACTTGGGCTCTGAATTAGATTTTCTCCTCAGTGGCTCACCTTTTGGCAAGCACACATCTCCCTATTCTATGTCTCTCTCTTGATGTCTGTGATCAGAGGGTCAGTGAACAGGGTTATTTACATTGTTTCATCTTTCAAGGAATCTTGAAATGACTTTGATGCAGTAGGTGACTTTTTTTGCATTAAGCAGGCATTTTGCCCTATGTATGAAATCAAATTATTTTTCATAATCAACAAACGACAGACACGATGGGATCTTGTAGTTTTTATATCTTCCCATCAATTGTGAAATGGTGAAGATATAGTCAGTTGTAGAATATCACTTGGAAAAGCCTGTTTGCATCTTAGTAAAACTCTCACTGAGGATGTACTCAATCTGAGTCTCAAATATTTTACATAGATGCAGAAGGAGGCATAGAGATTTGGTCATTATTCAAGCTTCTCTGTTGCTTTTTTTGGTATTAATAATGTTCAAGGTTGTATTTTCTCCATATCATTGATATCTTCCATTCCTTCAGACACCTTGTGACCTTGAGCAAGTCACTTAAACCTAGTTGCCCTGCCTTCACCCTCCAAAAAGCCCCCCCCAAAAAAGAGAGAGATAATTGGTAACTTTGAAGACAGAAATTTCAGTCAAATGAAGAAATCAGAAGCCAGACTATAGAGCATTAAGAGAAGGAAACAAATTAAAATCACAATGGTGAAAAAAAAATTGAATTATTAGAACCTACTATACATTATTGCATGCTACCAAAGCCAAAAAAATTTGAATACAAAATACTAAAATCAATGGGAAAGGAAATAGAGATTTTAAACAACTCTACCCCAGGAAATGAAACTGAAAAACGCAGAAAGGAATTATCACTTAAAAAAAAAAACTTAGTCCAGAAAAATTTAGAAGTGAATTCTATTAAACATTTATAGAACTAATTATTTAAATTAGACCAAACAACTGAGAAACAAAATATTCTACCGAACTCATGAATATGGGCCTATTACTTAAATCTGGGGAAAATAAAATAATAAACTATAGAATGAATAAAAAACACTAATGAATAAAAAAGTTTAAAGGAAATTCTAACCAGAAAACTATGGCAATAGAGCCATTTATTTTTACTCTTGCCAAATTGGAAAATTGGATTTATACTAGGGATACGAAGATGGTTTAATATTAGGAAAGCAATGAATGTGATTAATCACATAAAAACAAAAACATTATTATTTTAATAGATTAAAAAAAAAAGTCTTTTGTAACGCCATGCACCAGCAGATTCCCAAAAGAATGCTACTGTGAACAGCTTTTAAGGTTCAGATTACATGATATAGTGAACACTCTGTTTATTCCATTACAAATCAAGGCAAACATTCATTACAAATCACAGTAAAATATTCGCAACATTATATCTTATCACAGAAAATCACAATATAGTGTTCACAACAGCTTAACATTAGAATGGCCACACAGTTTTCACTACAGTGGCCACAATATTTAGAACAAAGCATTGAATCAATTCACAATACAGTAATCAATACTCAATCATTCAATCAATTCACAATACAATAATCAATCTTCCACTCATGG
>CM053588.1:231663870-231688660 GCA_028646515.1 Pseudochirops corinnae | reverse complement strand
TCCAGCAAACCTCAATTTCATCCAAGTGGAGGCCTTTTCTTCATCTTGACTCGGGGTGGTCTCTCTGATTCCCTGGATCCCCTTCCATGGTCCCAGCTCCTACCTGACTCCACCAAACAGTTGCCTAGATTCAGAAGCAAACAGCTCCCAGGACCTCATCCAGTCCTCAGGGCAGTCCCTGGCACACACTGAAGTTCACAGGGTCCAGCACATTTCAAACCCTTTACCACTTCTGTTGCCAGGAACTCAAGGATCAGCCAGGCCACAAACAAACAAAATCTTATCCTGGTTATACTTCTTCAGTCCTCTGGCAGTTCAGCTGGCCCTAGGACCCAGAAGAATTCTCGGCCTTCCAGGAGGCCTTCCAGGCAAGCCCTGTCAGCCTTCCAGGTGGCCTTCACCAGATTCTGCTCTCAGGAAAACTCCATCTCAGTTCTCAGTCAGCTTCCAGATGCTGGGAGAGAATCAATCAATCTCTCTCTCCCCCTCTCTCTCTCTTTCTCTCTTTCTCTCTCTCTCCCTCTCTCTCTTTCTCTCTCTCTCTCAAGAAAACTCCAACTCACTTCTTCAGTCCAGTAGCCCAACTCCCAGATGCTGGGACAATCCTGCTTCTGGGAGCCAACAGGAGGAAAATTCCAATTCTGTCTCTCTGTCTCTAAAACTTTTCTTATATACACAGTGGCCTCCTGTCTCAGCCAATCCACTTCTTCTGCATCAACAGGGGACAGAGTTCACACCTTCCATACCAAGTTCACACCTTCCATACTTAGCCCTAAGTTACTAAGGGCTAAGTATCTGCTAAACTGATTGCTGTTACATCTTTGACAAAGCACATTATTCATTTTAGCTAAATCTTCAAAGAATAGGTAGAAAGACCATTTTATTGATTAAAAGTTATATATCTAAAACCAAAAGCTAACATTATTGACATCAGGGAAACATCAGAAGCTTTCTCAATAAATACAGAAGGAAGTCCCCTCTTCCCATTATTATTTGACACAGTTCTATAAATGCTAGCAATAGCAATAAGAAAAAGAAATAGAAGGTGAAAAACTGGAAAGAGGAAAAAATTAGTCCAATTTTCAGACAACATGATGGTTTAATTGGAAAACCCAAGACAATCAGTAAAGAAACATGAGAATTTCAGTATAAAAAAAAAAAAGCAGGATCTAAAACAAACCCACAAAAAAATCAGCATTTGTATAGACTAATAAAGTGCAAAATACCTTATGAAATTTATGAAGATATAAAGTTGAAATGGGCTACAGATGTCATCTAGTCCACTCCTTTCATTTTATGAGGAGAAAACCAAAACCCAGAGGAATGAGGTAATTTGAGTGAGGTTACAGGGCTACAAGTGAACGCTTGGCCCTGACTCCAAGCATATCACTTTTTCTCTTATCCCATTCATTCAATATAACTACAAAAAATGTAAATATGCAGGAGTTGATCTACCAAGATCTAATAAAAACTTACATAAGCACAATTACAAAGCACTCTTTAAAGAAACAAATACGGACTTAAATAATTGGAGGCAAATTCTTTGCTCAAGGTTGAGCCACAAGCAATATAATAAAAATGAAGATACTACTTAAATTAATGGATAGATATAAAGTCATACAAAGTAAACTACCAAGAGTATACTCCATAGAACTAGATAAAATAATAACAAAATTTAGAAGAGCAAAAGATTTAAAACTTCAAGGGAAATAATGAAAACAGTAGTAATGACAAAGAAATCACATTTCTAGACCTCAGATTATATTATACAACAGCAATTAATAAAACTATTTGGCATATTAAAAAACTGAAAAATAGATCAGTGCAAGAGAATAGATAAGTAAGAACTGAAAACAATAGAAATCAATAACTCAGTGTTCAAGAAAACTGAGAATAAAATTTACTTGGAAAAGAGTTCTTATGTAATAAGAATTGCTGGGAAAACTGGAAAACTAGCAGAGTAGGGATTTAGAAAAACACCTTTTACCATATACAATAATCTCAAAATGGATACACAACCCAAATATACCAGGTCCATAATAAAAATAATTAGCTGAGATTAAGGTCAGCTCAATTTCACAATGGTTAGGAAGAGAAGGGATAAAGGAAAACATAAAAGATAAAGTACGTAAGTTGATGATGTGAAATTGAAAAAATTTTTGTATGAATAAAACTAATTCAGTTAGGAGGAGAAGGGAAATTAATAATTAGGAAAAAGATTTAATAAATATTTTGAGAAGGGTCTGATAACCAAGATTTTTAGAAAATTAATATATATGCATACATATATATGAACAGATATATAGAGACATACTATATGTGTATATAAACAGTATGTACATAGTAAAAAAATAATCCTTGGAGGTTTTACTTCATACCCAGAATTAACAAAGATGACAAAAGAACGAAAGAGGGAAATAACCAATATTAGAAAGTCTTCAGGAAAATAGGTAAATTGCTGTGCTTTTAGTGAAGATGTGAATTATTAAATTATTATGCTACCATATTGGAAAATAATTTAGAATTAATAAAAAAGTGCTAAAGTGTTAATATCCTTTGACCCAGAGGTCCCACTGCTAGGAATATGCTAGTGGCTGATTCTTCACATGGAAGATGGTCATCTACTCAAGAGCCAGTTTGGTTCAGAAAGGGTCAAGGACTAGTCGATATGGTGTTTGCTGCCTGATGACTCTAGGACAAATGCTAGGAGCAGAACAGAGATCTGTATACAACACTCATCAATCTGACCAAAGCTTTTGATACCGTCAATGGTAAGGAAGATCAAAGCACAATCTAATTGCCCAGAGAAGTTCAAGATTATGGTTTGCAAGTTCCATGCCAGCATGCTTGAACAGGTTTCAGATAATGGATGATATTCTCACATTTTCCCAGTCACCAATGGCATAAAATAGGGCTTTGCGTTTGCTCCCGTGTTTTTAGCACAATACTTTCGGTAATATTGCCAGGCATCTTCAATGATGATAAAAAAAAACGGCATCAAGGTCAACTACTGCACTGACACTAAATTATTTAACTTGAAAAGGCTACAAGCCAAGATCAACATAGAGGGAGAGCTGGTATATGGGTTTTTGTTCACAGATGATTATACATTTGATGCAGTCTCTCAGGCTGAGATGCAACAAATTATGGATGAATTCTCTTCCCCTCGTGTTAATTTTGGCCTGACAACACCAAGAAAACAGACATTCTCCACCAGCTAGCACCACAGCCTCCATATGTGGAACCTATCAGTTATAACAAATGGAGAAATTTTGAAGCTGTGGATAAGTTCACTTACCTTAACAGTACACTTTCCAGGGATGTAGAATAGAGATGAGATTGACTCATGCATAGCCAGAGCTAGCTCAGTGTTTCGGGGGCTCCAAAGGAAGGGGTGGGACAGAAGAGGTTATCTACCAAAACTGAAGATCTACAGAGCCATTGTGCTGACCTCATTGTTCTATGCCTGTGAAAACCAGACAGTATACCAGCACCATGCCAGGAAACTGAACTTTTTCCATTTGAATTGTCTTATGAAGATTCCAAAGATAAAGTACCAGACATCGAGGTCCTTTCTTGAACTGAACTACCAAGCATTCAAACTCTTTTGCAGAGAGTGTAACTCCCACTATCAGGTAGCCACTTTGTTCAAATGCCAGACATATGTTTGCCTGAAAGACTATTTTATAGAGAACTCACACAAGGCAAGTGCTCACATGGAGAGCAGAAGTGATACAATGACACTCTCAAGGTCTCTCTGAAGAACTTTGGAATTGATTGTGAGACATGGAAGACAATGGGACAGAACCGCCCATATCAAAGAAGGTACTTTATTCTATGAACAAAACAAATTGTAGTAGCTCAAAAGAAACATGAGAGGTGAAAATTTTGGAAATATCCAAATGTTCATGTGGACTGTTTACGCCTGACCTTAGTAGGGTCCTCAGAGCTCCTACTGGTCTGATCAACTACAGTCAGACACACTCTACCTTGGCCCCAACATAATGATGTCATTCTGGTCCTCTTCAAGCATGAAGGACAAGCAACAGCAACAGTCGGGGTGACTCTCTGGCAAGTCACTTAACCACTCCGTGAAAGAGACAATTCACAAAGATTATAAGGTACGAATGGCAGGTGCAATATCTTTATTCAGGAGTTTCTTACAAATGAAATCAGAGGTCTGGTTATTATCCAGGTCTTTTCATTGAAGAAGTAGGAGATTTTGTGTATGGAATTTTGCATTTTTATCAGACAAGGTCAAAATATTGGGTGATTTTTGCCAACCTTCTTTTTAAATCTTTGTTTTAAAGAATGACTTGCAGGGAATTTATCTAGAAATGAAACCATGCCAAAAATATGCCAATTTAACTAAGTTTAAACTAACTTCCTTTTTCAAATGGGGTTACTAGATTGGCTTAGGAATGCTGTGGAGAAATTAGAGCTGAATTTTAATGGGCCATTTTACAGTCTTTTGAGATGACATCTTTATGTAAAAGATGATGAGAAACAGACTGAGAGATAATATCATTAGTTTGGCTTAAAACTCATTTAGTGACTAGACCCCAAAAGTGCTAATTAATGACTTAATGCCAATCTGGAAGGGGGTTATTAGTGAAATGCTTTAGGGATCTGTCCTTGGCCTTGCCTAAATTAACATTTTCATTTCATTGACCTTTGGGAACCTCTCATAAAATATTGCTGGCTACCCTGAGGGGCCATTTGGACTTCAACTATTTCTTTGCACCAACTACCTTCACCCCATCATTGCTGGTTTGAGAAACAAGAATATGAGAAGGGTGATTGATGGCTTAAGAAACTAGTACATGAGAAGAGAGTTGATTAAATTTCAGAAGCAGTAAAGATACAAATCCCAAAGTTTCAGGAGATACAAAGTGAATATCAAACTTCAAACTTAGCTTCCTCCTTAGCCATAAGTTAAAGAAGTGGGGGAAAATAGCATTGTGAACATAGTTCATGAAAGTCTAGCTAATCTCAATACCTGATATAACCATGATTTAATTTTTTACATTAGAACATACATTCTGATGGCTTTTTTTTTTTTACCATCTTACAACAAATTTTGTAGTTGATTTGCAATCTGTATTTTATTCTCAGAAAACAGGCCAAACAGACAAAAAATACTTGGATGAAGACAAAAATGGTAATCATAAAATTTCTGAATGATATTTGTAAGAGAAATAATATGTTGGTTAATAATCTGGAATTGTAAACATATTGAATAAAAGAAAAATCATTTAAGTGTTTATTATATGGCAGGTACTGTGTTAATTGCTAGAATTATAAATATGAAAAAGCAAAACCGACCCTGCCTTCAAGAAGGCTCATTCACGTTCTTGAATAAAAGTGACCAGGGAGGGCTGTTTTGATCTGGGAAGTGATAAAGATGGTGAAAAGAGAGAGAGAAAGAGAGAGAGGATTAGCATGTCCTTTCCAATAATGGTAATATGAATTTAACTGATGATCCTAGGGTAAGAGGTAGAAATCTGAAAGGGTTAAGGGGAGGATGAACAAGGTGTATGTCAAGGGAAAGATCTGGAGAACAGAGTAATGGAAGCTTGTATTTGATGAATGCTCACCAGTAAGGAGCACAGGAAGGAAGCTACAGTGTCTGGTCTGAGGCAGGTAGAGCAAGGTGGCATAGCAGGAAGACATGAAGTTAATATGAAATTTAATAAAGATAGATGAGAAGCCCTACATTTAGCTTCCAAAAGATCCAAGGATTTTTGAAGGATGGTTAAGAGTTGCCTTTGATGTCAGTTCATGAAAAAAAAATATTATATAAGTATAAGTATATATGCATATATATATACATATACATGAGCTAAAATTCATTTAAATGGGACAAAAGCAACAGACAAAAAATTAATACAACATTAAACTGTACTTATAGAACCATAATAATCTAAAGAATGAAGATTATGGGAACTTTTATATTCTGTTCTGGTCAAATTGTATCTAGAGCCGCATGTCAGATTCTAGATGCCACATTTTAAATGTAGCAAAACCAAGCCTATTCACTAAGGTTCTAAAATCTGGTACAAAGAAATAGGCAAAAGAAAAAGGAAGGAAATGATATGAGAAGAGGGCCTATGAAGGAATAGGGAGAAAAATGAGAAACAAAAATAGGAGAGAATTGCTTTAAATGACCCTTGTGCTTATGTATGTCTGTCTTCAGTGACCTCTCTATTTTTCATCTAGGCACAAACCCTCTTCTAAACATTTTGGTAGACATATCAAAGTCAGTTTGCTTTTGTCTTGTATCTCTTTTACAATTTAAAATACCTGATCAATCTCACACATCACAGTGTCAACTTTGGTAGATTTTGGCAAACATTCTTGATGATCTCGTATGGAAGAGGAATTCGATCAGAACCACCTGCCCTCGTCCTGTGGTTTTTTTCTCCCCTTTTGAATCTTGGTTTCATTAAGAAAGTACAGATTACGTACAAAAGAAAAAAAATCTGAGTCTACATGGCTGCAGGGAAACACTGCATAGATCACTGTCCATACTGAAACACTAGACTTGTAACAGCACACCCACTTTGAATTATTCCATCCTCTTTCTCTATTTTAATTTTTCTCAACAGATGTGAAATCTTTGCCATGGCAATAATTTACAGGTGAAAAAAAACACCAAAAGTTTGGACCAGGCAAAACAAAATCATTTCCACAGCAGTCATAGGTTAAATATCTAATAAATATTGATATGTGCAAAATAACTGGTCATTTCATAACCTTGTAAATAATTTTTCCTGAAGGTTTTATTTTTCAAATGATTTCTTTTCTTTTTTAATTTTTTTAAAGGAGAGAGTCTTATTGTGCTAATAATTTATAACACAGTCATCACTATATATTATTCCTGGAGTCCAAATCTCAAAAAATTACTAAGAATTTCAGAATATTCACAAGATCCCTAGAAATTTGTAGTTTTTGCTTTATGAAATAGTTTAATGATAGGTAGGGGTAGCTATGAGGCTGAGTGGAGAGAGCACCGTGCCTGAAGCTTAGGATATCTGAGTTTAAATTCAGCCTGAGATACTTACTAGCTATGTGACCCTGGGTAAACTGCTTGACCTCTATTTGCCTCAGTTTCTTCATCTATACAATGAGGATAATAATAGTCCCTACTCTTCAGGAATGTCATGAGGAATAAAGAAGATAATGATTGTAAATAAAGTGTTTAGCAAAGTGTCTGAAACCTAATAAGAGCTACAGAAATGTTATTTACTATTATCATCATCGTTACTATTAAAATTCTACAAAAATAGGTTGACATATCTTAAAGGGCTTAATGTATTATCAAAAAGCAACAAACACTGAAACAATGAGAAATAATTTGTTAAACATTTTTCAAAGTCAAAATAAGGAGACTAATTTTTTAGAAATCATTTAACCTAAAGAACAAGTGGTAAAAGTTAGAAGAAAATGTCTATTGATAAACTGGAAATCAGAATTATTCAAATTTACCAGGAAAAGAAAAGCCATTTTCAAGTCTTGGAAAATGATCTCTCTTCTGCTCAGTGAGGTCTTAATCTTAGTTGGGAAAATTTCTAAGAAGTCTTAATTTGATTCTCACTTGGAAAAAGTTTGGATGTTCACTGCCTAATAAACAAGGAGTAAGGTCTTTTAAAATAAAAAAAAAATCATCAAATACCTAGAAAGATGGTGTATATAAAACATAATTACATTAAAGAAAATGAGATGCCTATATTTTCTCAAAACTCTTAACATTATAAGTTATATGTAATTTTTAAAAAGATTTATCACCTTTTATCATCAGCTTTCAACAAAACAGGCAGAAACAACAGGGGTCACTAGACTGAAATGATTGAACAACAATCAACAAATTTCCTGGTCTGTCATGTCCCTGTCCTATATACCATATTTGACTTTACTTCATGGTTCTCCCCTTCACATACATTCTAGGTTAAACTAGTCTAATAGCTCTTCTGCAAATCTGACATTCCATCTCCCATCACCTTTCCTTTGCACATGCTGCCTCATAGCCCCTTTTTTTTTTTCCAACTTCTTTCAAGGTTCAGTTCAGCTGTCACCTATTATGCAAAGACTTTCCTAATTTCCACAAGTGTCATTGTCCTCTCTTAAATTTACTTTATGTTTAGTTTTTATGTATAGATTTTTGTATCCCTCAGTAGAATGTAAGCTCTTTGAGGACAAGAATTGTTTAGTTTTTATCTTTGTATTCCTAGCACTTGGCACAGTGATATAATATTTGTTGAATTAAATCAAAGAGAGTAAATACATTAATACATGGCTTATAAACTTTTCTATTTAATATATTTTCTGATATACTTCAAATGCTGTCTAGTATACTCTTTCTTCAATTAATCAAAGACTAGAGAATACTTACACACTTCACATCAACCGATGATCTGAGTTTGAATTGTTCTCTTCAAACAGAAAGTTAAACATGGTACTTAAAACAAATTATTTGATTGACTTATGTGTTATAACCTCATAGTGCTCAAAGATAAACCTCTAAAGTTTCGGGAAAACATCTAATTGAAACCATAAATTTAAAAAATGAACATGAATTATATAATTAGAAATGCCATTCATTTCACTCTGTATCAAAATATATTATGATTTAGAACTTATATGAACAGCTTTAATTCATATATAAATATGTCTATATGTAATTATATGTATATATGCATATATACATGTATGTAATACTGTGCCATAGCCTATTTTCAAAACAGTAGTTTAAGTTTCTCAGCATCTAATTTAAAATTTTTGGATAATTCTTTTATCTATATTTTATATATAAAATGCAGTGTCTAATTCTGTAAAACAGGTGCTTAATAAATGTTTGTTGATTGCCTGATGGATTTAATATTTTAGTCTTTAAGGTGACAAGTTACAGAGAAAATGACAATCAGTTCTCATGGAGGAAGTTAGTCATTAAGAGTGCTCTACCTGATGAAATCACAGCTCCAGTTTAAAAAAAAAGTTTCAAATGTGTAATTTACATAACAGAAAAATGTTTCCCCAATCCTTTATAAAATCAAAGAAAAATCATTATAAATACTCAAGGTAAAAATTACCATCTAAAAATAATGAAGTTTGTTTATAAGTCTAATAAGCAACAATAGTATTTGCTGCTCACTGGAAAGGGAAAAGAAAACTCTAGAAATCAGAAGTTTACTCAAGATCACTTTCCCCATCACAATTCAAGAATTCTTCCTTTTAAAATTTCCCTTATGATCACATTTGCACTTTTTTTTTTACAAATACAGCCACCGAATCAGATATCTCAACTAAACAAGACCATTATAGTCAATCATAAGTAATTACTGTTGCAGTCAGCAATTTATCGTCATTTGTTTGCTAAATTTTTGTTTTTCTAAGAATCAATCTGCACTCTATAAAGAGGTGTATCCAGGATACATATTATTGTGCAGACTAGAACATCTGTTGCTCTGTATTTCCAGAGTCTTACAAAGCCTAGATAAGCACAGGTTTCCATATCTACTTTAAGGGAATGATTGACAGGAAAGATAGATTGTGAAAGCTCAAACAATCTGGGGATGATAAACTGTAGTCATTCCAAAAGTAGCAACAAATGGATAAAATTCTGTTAACCACATTAACAATCTTTTTCATTTAAACTATTAATTCTAATACCTATAGTATCTATCATTCTTAGGTTAACATATAAGTGTCATATAAGAATGGATATTACAACACTGGAGAGAGAGTCTGGGTCCTCAATCTATCAGAAGAGGACCATATTAGCTAGAACATTCCACACATGAATCATACTATTTGACAACTTTCAGAAGTATACTACTAACAAAGTCAAGGTTCACTATGTTCCAGGAAGAGCAGGGGAAATAATCTGACTGGTGTCATGTTTACTCTGTTCAATCATTCATCAGTAGTTAACAGACTATTATCATGGTGGGTTTAGGCAACAGATAAGACAATTCTACAATATACTTTCAACAAAGCAATGAAAAGTAAGCTATTACCTGTATTGAGATCTATGATCTCACCGGAAGACGTCCTAATTTGATCCAGTAATTCAGTATCCAAAGCGACTTTTGCCATTCAGGATAATTATTTTTATGCCAAAAGATGTGCAAGAGAGACACAGTGGTGTAATGGATTGGGGCCCCACCACAGAGTCAGTAAAACATTGGTTCAAGTACATCCTCTAATATACACTGGCTGTGAGACTCTGGGTCAGTAACTCAACCACTTAGTGTCTCCAGGAAATTCTCTCAGACTACAGGGTGCAGAAGGGTGGTTGATCTGCATTAATGAAGGTATTTTCCTCATCAGGAATATCCTAAATCAATGAAATGATAGGTCTCAATAAACAACAAAAAAATGTTCGTCACTGATTCCAACATAAAGACCTAAACAAGTCTTTAGGCAATTAACAAACCAGGAAAAGATTTTTACCTTCCTAACATCTCTCACATACACTTCTTTCCTTCCTTCAACACCAACGCCATCATACTAGCACAGGCTCACATCATCTGTTGCCTGGGATATTGCAATATCAATCAATCAATATTTACTAAGCACCTACTACTATGCTAAAGACTAAGGATACACAAGGAAACAAACCAAAACAAAAACAAAAACCAGTCCCTCAAGAATGGACTCAAGGAGCCCTCAAGGGGTTTACAATCCAGTGGGGGAGACAACATGCTAAGAAATATGTACAAACAAACTATAAACAAGATAAACAGGAAATAATTGACAGGGAGAAGGCATCAGAATTAAGGGGGTTGTGGAAGGCTTCCAGTAAAAGAATAGCCTGCCAGTCTGTCTCTTCGTCACAAATCTCTCCTATCTCCCATCCATCCTTCACTCAGCTGCCAAAGTCACCTTTCTGAATCACAGGTCTGAGCATGTCACTTCACTCCACCCTTCAATAAATTCCACCTGTTCCCTTTAACCTCCAAGATGAAATACAGAATCCCTTGGTGTTCTTCAGAACCTGTCTCTGCCCCCTTTCCAGTCTTCTTACACCTTATTTACACACCATCCTGCTCTCTACTGTAGTCCAGTGACACTGGCCGCCTGGCTCTTCTCCCAACAGGAAGACACCCTGTCTCCTCACTCCAGGCATTTTCACTGGCTTTCCGCCATGCCTGGAATGCCCTCCCTCCTCATTTCTACCTTCTGGCTTCCCTTCAAGGCCCAGATAAAATCCCACTTTCTACAGGAAGCCTCTCCCAACCCTTCCTAATGCTAGTGCCTCCATCTGTTTATTTCCCATTCAACTTGAATATAGTTTCTTTGTAGAAAGTTCTTTGCATGCTTCTCCTCCATTGGATGGTTACTCCTTTGAAGGCAGGTAGCATCTTTTGCCTTTTCTTCTTGTATGCCAAGGACTTAGCATAGTCTGGCACACAGTAAGCACTTAATAGATGTTTATTGACTCGCTTAAGTCGCATTACATATGACTCATAAATAAAAATTATTGATTAAGTGTTTTTGTCCCCTGGGACTGGAAAACTCATTGATAGGTACATGATGAAAATATTCAATGTTTGCTGACAACATCTGACTTTCTTCCTGATTTACAAGTTTCAGTTTTTACAAGATCACTCCTCTTTTTCCCTGTAATATTGCAAGGAGTCCCTGATTCTTACTAAATCAATTAAATCTTCCCACTACTCTCATGAGCCCCAATTCAGGCTCTACCTTCTTTGTACACAACCCACCTCAGACCACTTCAATGTTCCTCTAGGAATCAATTACAGAGGATCTAGAAATGTGTACCCACAATAACAGAAGATTGCTCATTCAGTAATATTTCTAAATACTAAGGTGGTCCTAGAGGATGTTTGTGAAAGTTCTTACTATTAACATTCTATCCAGCCAAAGGCATGACAGAACAGAGGCATTATGTGTCTATCTGTGCCTCTGATTCTCTCTCTCTCTCTCTCTCTCTCTCTCTCTCTCTCTCTCTCTCTCTCTCTGTCTATCTGTCTCTCTCTCTTTCTCTCTCTCTCTAGCTCTCTCTTTCTCCCTTCCTCCACTAATAATGCTGCTCCTAGCTCAGTTTCTAGCCTGAGGTCTCCAACTCTGATTTAAGGGGCTAGTGAAAGGATTTTAAGAGGGTTCCAGATGGAACAGAGCCATGCCTCAAGCAAAGTACTCTCCTTCCTCTCTTAACACTCTCTGGTGCTTATCCTGATCCTGGCTCAATATCTCCCTTGAGGGTAGGATTCTCTATTATTTAGAAGCTTCAATAAGGACAGAGAAAGAGAGTACAGAATGTTGTATGTTTCTGTCATTTCAATGGTAAGTAGGCCTAAGCATGTTGCTTCTTTCCTCCTCTCCTACCAAGTACCGATGGCTTTGTTATACCTTCCTCTCAGATCTGGTATCCCACTTTGGGGCACACAATTAAGGAAGTGCCTAACATTTACTTATATTAAGAAGCAGATAAAAGTTAAAGTTACCAAGGAAAGAGATTCAACAGAATTTTCAAATGATAGATTAATTTATACATAATTAGAGCCATCCCATGGAGCATGCAGTAGTTCTTCAATATTAGATATGATTTCCATAGAAGTTATAATAATGATGAAAGCAGTTATAAATTAAATATTTCCTACTTAAAAGTCATTTTCAGCATTCTTAAATAATTATTCAAATTTTTCAACCAATTATAAAGCACTTCTTTGTGTTATTTCCTCCATCATAAAGTGTTTTTTTTCACTTGTGCTAGATTATTTTCTATAACAGCAACCTTGCTTCAGATAAACTATTTCAGAATTAATTCATTTATTAAAGTTGAAGGATTATGTAACAAGAATGTTCTAATCTAGGAATATTTCATATCCCAAGATACCACTAAGTTCCTTCTAATATAGAAGGATCATTGAAACAAAGGACAGAAATCCAATTATTTAAAACAGTAATCCTTTAACACTGGGATTTTGCTTTAATTATGAAAAGTGTGTGTTATATTAAAAACAAAACAAAAGCCTATATTTTGAGGGAAAGGCCTAATATTTATGTAGCATACATACATGAAATGCTATTATCCAATTTCCCATTCTATAATTTACTTCTTCAGATGATCATAAGATAAATATCCACATGTTTATGGTGCCATGCTAAAAACTAAACAAAGTAAATGGAAATAAAGTTCTTCCTCCAGTTTTTCTTTGTTCTACAATATTGTTCTGACTGACCATGAAGGACATTCAGGATAAATAACATTCAATACATTTAAAAAACATTTACCTGAAAAAAGTAATTCATATATATGACTTCAACAAATAACAAATGAAAACTATGCACACCACTCATTACGACTTCCAGGCATCCCCCATTTCCTATAAGTAACCAGGTCACAAAGTAGATAGAGCACTGGGCCTGGAGCCAGGAAGACCTGAGTTCAAATCTGATCTCAGATACTATCTAGCTATACAACTATGTGATAGTAAGTAAGGTAAGGCCCTTGACCTATCTCCCAGGGTTGTTGTGACAGTCAAATGCTCAGTATAATGCCCTGTACATGGCAGATGCTTAATAAATGCTTTTTTGATCTATTAGTTAAGATTGTCCCTAAGGTACTACTACCCCAGCCTAGGGCTGGGAAGAAGTTTCAGATTCTCTCTGTATCTTGCTTTATCTTTCTGAAACTACACATGCATGCCTACACATACACACACATCATTAAAGAAGGCCATGTGTCAGGAACTACAACATGTACATTTAATTGGTTAAAAGTTACAGAAACAGTTGAAGGCGAAAAGTCATCCATTTGTCACTCCAAAGTTTAGTTTTCCTCTCCTCAAAGAAGATTGGGAGCATAGTCATGTTCTGACATCACGAGAAGGGAGCTGCCCACCAATCAATCTACTTCATTGTAACACAATAACTAAAGACTCTCCTGATCCTATTTGCCCCCAATAGAGGCTATTGCGGTAAAAGGCACAAAAGCACTATAGAGAATATAGCTAAGGGCAGCACCTCAATGTAACTGGCATTGGCATCAATTCTGCCAAACCAAAGTAAAGTAGTAGGAGGGATGCCAGGCTGATGAGGAAAATGACCCCAAAAAATCAACGTGTGACTGTGTCTGTCCCTGCACGTGTATGTGTATATGTGAAGAGATACTAAAGGGTGAAGAAGTTAAAAAATAATAGACTTATATAACAGATTAATAATTGTGAGAGTGTGAGAAAGCAGGTAACTGAAAGTGATTAAAGAAAAGGAGTGAACAGACCAAATGCATCATTATGTGGATAACTTAGATTTTCTTTTGCTTCGATTTTAAATTTAAAGTTGTCATCTTGGGCCTAACTTTACTGTCAACTGAGTGGTCAAGCAAAACATTATAGATAAGGTCCTGCGCTATCAATATCATAAAAGAAACTGAAGAGAATGCATTTTATTCATCACCAAATCTTCTAATTTATAGGTTTAGTCAACATTTCCCATTCCCTTAAGGTTTTGATTATGTTTAAAAAAAAAAACAGTGATAAACAACTAAGTGCTTAACTTTAACTAAAGAGTATCTTCATGTTTAGAGATTGGGGACAATGTAAGGAAGGAAGTCTTTTATTCCTCAGAAACAGCCATAATTTTGTAATGGAGATATTTTCTTAGAGTGAGTTATTTCTTTACTTTTTAATGTCACTAATATTAATCACCACAAATTTTGGTTCATTATTTTCTAGAATACTTAGATTTGAGGAAACCAAAGTAAATTTATAGATTTCTATAAAATTGGTATCAAGGAAGAGTTGGAGAAAAGATTTGGACTGAGCTATCTCCAAAATCCTCTTTATGTTCTTTCTGTACTCTTTTGATTCTGTTATTTTTCAAATGTATTCTCGTGAACTTTTAATAAGGTTTTAATTTAATAAGGTTGCTTATACTTCTTTGCTATTAATACTTAAAAGTTGCTCTCCATCCTCCAAAAAGTTCTATTTTAATAAGCCTTTGTGTTTTAAGTATGCCATTTTAGAAGTTAACAAAAGGTTACTGACACTATGAAACCCACAAAGTACAACGTGAATTATTACGTTCCTAATACAACACAACACTTTATAGTAATCATATTGTAGCTTCACTTCCCCCTAGGAAATATCTTAAAAAGCAAATGGTCTACAAATAGAACTTTTATCTGCCAAGTTTTAAGTTTTCAAACAAAAGAGGTTAAGTAAAATAAGGGGCTTAACAATCATGAAGGTAAGGTGTAAAGGTTCAAGAATAATAAACTGAACATTTTGAGAATCAACACCAAGAACAAAAAACCCAGACAGTAAACCCACTCTAATGAAATATTGTACCTTCCCATTAGCAAAGTGACAGACAGGTCAAATTCTAAAAAAGAAACAGCAGATAGCACCACAAAACTAGCAGATGTTTTGGGGGAGTCATCTGCACAAAAGCATAAGTGTATGTGAAAGAAATTTGACACTATCATGAAATCAGTTGGCGTCTAAAATAATGGCAGCTCCTTATGGCAATAAGGTAATATCCGTATCAAATGCACAACACATTATATGGCAACAGTATGCAGAGACAAAAGAGCATCGATGGCAGCTTTAATGACCAGTATTTTTTAAAGAAGAGAAAATAAAATTGAAAGGCTATGACAAGGATAAGGTATGAAGCTTGCATATAGTTGATAACAAATTAAAATTGAGTTGTAATTTAATTTGGCCAATTTCTGAAATAGGTAACATGTAAGAGTTAAGAACACAAATAATAATTTGGAACTCAAGTAAGAGTTTTCCAACTTTTCCAAATTGTTACAGGCTATGAGGACATTTACTGAAATTATTCGTTGTTCCGGAGAAAGTCAATTTAAATTTCCATAAATCAGTATTCTCAATACAGTCTTGTATATACAAATATTTGCTAAGTAACTTAAAATGTGGTAGAAAAGAGCTCATAGATACATTAGATTATAAATTCCTCTGTTACATCTTTGAAGTTAGAGATCACATCTTCTCCCATATTTTATCTGTAACTAGTTATGGCATCCAAAACTGTGCTATGAACATGGCAAAGATCAATTTAAAAATTGTTATTTGGAGTCCAATTGAGCAGCAAGACTATAAAGATGGCCTAAGATTTTCCATAAAGGTTGTCAGAATCCAAGTTATATTTTGAATAAAATAAGTTTGAAAGTGTATCAGAACACCGACATATATATTGTCTGAAGAGTGGGATTCAATGCAATACTCCATCCAAAGCAATTCAGTTGGAAAACACCAAAATGACCTCCTTATAACAGTTCTATGATACACATCCCAAGAAGGGAGTTATGGCAAGGTTACAGTTCATAGTCAGTCAGTCAATAAGGATTCACCTACTATGTGCTAGACACAGTGCTGAGCACAAGAGATACAAAGAAAGACAAAGGTGGTCCCCGCTGTAAAGAAGCTCATAGTCTAACAGAGGAGATGACATGCAAATAATTATGACAAAGAAGATATAAACAGGATAAACTGGTGGAAATCAATTTGACTTGTTAGAAGCTGTGGTTGCTGAAGAGGTGGGGTCTGAAGCACTAACAGAGACAGAAACCAGGTCACTAAAGGGTGGATCTCCTAAACGAGAACTTTAGGGAGCAGCAAAGCCAATGGTCTGGAGCAAGGGGGCAGTGGGGGACTTCTATCCCAGGGGCTCTTGGATTTATCTGCTCTTCTGCATCAACTGTTTGGCAACTGTAGTGGCGGAGGTAATAGGTCCCTTCTCCACAACACCCCAACAACCAAAAGCAACCCCCCAAAACTTAGGTCACAGAATCTAAGAGCCAGAAATGGCCTTATAGATAATTTAGTTGGTTGACAATTCTCTCAAAGCAAGAATTATCTCTACAACACTGAACAGTGGGCACTGATCTTGTTTGAACACTTCCAGCGACAGTAAGCTCACTACCTCATATAGCAGACCATTTGATTATTTTGGAGAGCTCCAATAATTAGCTATTCTTTCTTATGCTGAGCTGAAATTGGCCTCTCTGTAACTTCCATTAGTCACAGCTGTCTTTTTTGAATCAGGCAGAATAAATCTAAGCCCTCTTCCACACTGGAAATAATCAAAAGTCATCTCTGCCTAATGTCTCCCTCCTCTGCTCTTCATTCCCCCTCAGGATGGTCCTGGTTCTTTTACTAAGAACATCTTTCTTTCTCTGTGGCCATTCTGTCTCCTTCCTGATTAAGTAACTCAAAAGTTGGCAGATTGTTACTGTATATCTATAAAAATAATCCCCTTTGTCAATCGCAGAATAGAGTGACTACATGGAGCAGAGGGAAGGAGCTATTGCCTTTAGCTTATCTATAATAAATGATTGTGTATATAACATGTCCACTACCTAAATTTCAAAGACCATTAGTAATTAAAAACCAAGAAATTTGTCAAGCTCCTGTAGGAGGTTGAACTGAGGATCTGAGGAAACAATTGTAGAAGGGTATTAGTCACTCAAAAAAGCACTTATTTAACACATTCTATATGCCAAATGCAAGGCCCTGTGGATGCAAATTAAGAAAAAACAAATGCCTACTATATGCCAAGCACTGCAGTGGGCACTAAGGACAAAAAGAAAAAACTGAAAGTCATCACCTTCAAGGGGCTTACATTCTATTGGAGGAGACAACAGGTACATTGAAAAGTATATACCAAATATATAGAAAATACATGGTAAATTTCAGTGAGAGGGGCACTAGAACCTTGGGGGATTGAGAAAGATTCCTTGTAGAAAAAAAAAGAAATTTACATGATAACCTTATATATTTCAAAAGAATAATAAGTTGTACATAACAGATTTGCAGTTTTATGTGCAATCATCTTTTTTATTATATAGTTTTATGAAGATGCTTGTTTTATTCTATAAATTAAAAATAAAATAAATGTTAAAAAAAAAAAAGAATGTGCCACTTCAGCAAAGTTTAGAAGGAAATAAGAGATTTTAAGAGAAAGAAGTGAGATGAAACAGGTGACGAAAAAGTAAAGGGCAAAAGATGGAGCATCTTGTATAAGGAACAGATCAATGTGGGTGGACCACAGAATGCAAGAATGGGAATAATATATAAGATTAGAAAGACAGGTTAGGAATAATTTAGGAAGAGCTTAAAAAGTTAAACAGAGACTACAGAAAGAAGCAGTTAAAATGGTAAGGAACCACAACTAGGATCACATAAGACCTGGCAGCTTCTATAAGAAAAGAGATCTTAGAACATAATATTCCAAAAAGCAAAACAAATAGGCTTACAAACAAGAATAATTTTCCTTGCAAAGCTTAGTATAAATCTACAGAGAAAGAGGTCATGTAACCAGCAATATGGCAAATTATTCACTTTTGTCCTCCAAACATTTTTTTAAAAAATATGAATTATGTGTCACATGAAGGAAATATACCTAAATACATAAAAGAAGGAAGCGGGAAAACTTTAACCTATAAAACTCTCATTCAGCAGTCTTCCTTCCCAATACAAGTTGCATACACCTTGCATCCTGCTACAGAGACTGGCTGAACAACTCTCAGGCCCCCACTTCTCAAGGAACAGGAGACCCTGACTTTGCCTAGCTAAACAAAGCTGAAGTGGAGTAAAACTGGGGGTGGGGCAAAATACATACTTCCTTTGGAGTGTGGCCAGACCCTAGGTTAGTAACCCCCAAGGCTTCACAGATACTGATTAGCATTCTTGCCCTCCAACATCTTTTCTCATTCTACAAAAAAGCAGAAGGGAGAATGGCCCAGGGATATTTGCAAAGGCATCAGACTTTGGGGAAAGAAGAACGAAACACAAATGGTACCACTCCAGCCTCCTTATAGAATACTTAGAACAGTGACACAATAGCTTCCAAAAAGAATATGCCCTTTATATATCCCAATATCCTCCAAAACCCTCCCTATATCTTCCAAAAAGGAAGGTCTGAGGCAGTCTTTCAAGGCCAGTCTTTGGGGTATACCCATCAGCAAAGGGGGAGAGGCCAGAAAAAAGTAATGAAGAAATACTCCCCCAAAAATGGTTAAAACATTTAAGATTTCAAGAAGAAAAATATTACTAAGGGTAGTAGTAAGGGTACTGCATTAGCAGATAAAGTGGTGGAGTGCATCCTGAAACCAGAAGGATAAATAAATGCTCAAAAAGACTACAAAATTCTCAACAAATATTGTAATACAAAGGAATGCAAACCAACGCTTTAAGAAATACAGAAAACACACACACACATGCAAAACCATGTCTCAAACTTGATGACACATAGTAGTTACATTTAACCATTTCATTTACAAATAAAAGAGCAATGAGGAGAAAAAAAACTTTCAAAAAATTAAGGAAAAGAAATTTGAATGACACAAGATTATTCTCTAGCCATGAGAAATAGCAGAAGGAAATGGAGGAGTACATTCCAAATAGCAAAAAGAACAAGAACAAACAGGACCAACGATCCTAACCAGCACAGTAAGGATTAGAGGTTGGTCCTGGAACAAAGTGCCAATTCAGGAACTTATAGCTGAAAAAATATTAATCAAAGGAAATACCACTAGTGCACAAAATTATTCAATGAACTCTATAACTATCATAAACAGAGACTCAAAGAAAAAAACAACTGATTTTCCATAAGAATTACATGAGTACCTTGAAGAAAATTAGGCAACAGATTAGAAAATGAAATAAAAGTTCTGGAGGAAAGAATTAGAAAGAGGATGAGTAATTTATAAGAGAAAGCAGTAAACTTTATCTAAGAAACTGATCATTTGAAAACTAGAATAGACCAAACAGAAATGATGTCATGAGACAATAAGAACTATCAAAACAAAATCAAAAGACTGAAAAAATAAAATAAAAGGTAAAATGTCTGATATGAACAATAACTGATCTGAAAAATAGGTCAAGAAGTTCATTCAATAAACACTTGATAGCATAATTTTTTTAAAAGCCTGGAAACAATATTTCAAGAAAACATAAATTAAAATCACCCAGATCTATTAGAATGAGAAGGCAGGATAAAGAAAGAATCCACTAATCACCTCTTCAGGGGAACCCCAAGAGGAAAAGTCCTAGGAACATCAGAGCTAAAACCAGAGCTCCCACATCAAAGGAAAAATATTGCAAGTATCCAGAAAGAAGCAGTTAAAATGGTAAGGAACCACAATTAGAATCAGATAAGACCTATACCAAAAAAACAAAATGAACGATCTTGGGATATAACATTCCAAAAGGCAAAAGAAAGGCTTACAAACAAGAATAACTATCCTTGCAAAGCTCAGTATAAACCTACAGAGAGAGGGGAGGAAAGGCCTTTGGTAGACTTGACTATCATATGGATGCAATGTGCTTGACAGTGCTTTTTATTACATAGGTGCATTGCTATTTGTGTTTATAATGGTGGTAGTTTGTAGACTGTTTTAAGTTGGCATTTGAAAGGCCAAACTGAATTGTGCCACATGAAATTTGCTCTTATTCTTCTGTGAAAGTCACTGGAAGAAGCACTTGAAAGGAGAAATGCTTAGCTCTCCCCAAGAGTCTAGAAACATTTCTGGAATTGGGAATAGGAATAAATATGTCAATTGGACCCCAGAAAATATGCTGAGTACAAGCAAGGGTGACCAGAGGGGCAGTGAGCAGAAGTGCTCAGCATGGCCATCAGGGATGGCCTGCGGATAGCAGGCAGAGACAGGAGCATTAGCCATAGCAGAGAGGAGCAATGGCAGTCCAACATTGGAAAAGTGAACCATGGCAAAAAGCAGGCACACTGAAGTCAGTTGCTTACTGTAATCTAAACTGATTAGCCCTTTCACATTGTTGTCAATGAACACTGTACAATTCCTCTTCAAGGAGGACTGGAGGATCAAGTAGTGGCATTGTTGAGAGGGGTTTTGCTTTGTGGTAACAAAGGAAGGTTCTAATGTTGTCTTCATGTCATCTACAGCAAAAAAAAAAAAACAGGGCAGCCCCAAAAAGGCTTCTCATTGAGAATGGATTTGGTACTCCATTCCCATGGGAATCTCAGGGGAATGGGGGGGGGGTGGACCTGGACCTGTCCGGTGGTCCATGGAATAATACTAAGTAGGTGGTGCTACAGGGTAATTTTCCCTCACTGATAAGGATCAGTAAAATTTGCAGGAAGAGTCAACAGTTTTGCTGTATCCCTGATCTTCCTACTGTTGCTTCTGCTCATGGTCACAGCTTTACAGTGAGAGATACATGGCAATCTGCAAAAATCTGGAAGCACTCACCACTCAGAACTGATCATTCAGCCTTAGCATTCAATTCTTCTAAAAAGAGAGGTAAGAAAGAAGCCTATTATTTCTTGTCTTTTTTTTCTGCCATATTCAGTCACTCTTTCACAGAGAGCTATTACACTAATTGTTTTGTGTTTTCTATGCTTCTGTTTTAGTTTTTCTTTTCCTCCCTCAGTGCTGCCAATGTCAGTCTTCTTGATAGAGTTCAGGTGGCCCAGTAATATCCCTAAGTCCCTGATGTGGAAGAACGTCCCCTGGAAGATTTTAATAACCTTACAACCAAGGGAAAGTGTGTTGTGGGAGCAATAGCTTAACCCCTTTTCCCATACAAGTTTTACTAGCTTTTCCTTGGTTTTGAAACTGTCTTCAAAACTTGACTGGCTCAGGGGACTAAAGGTTCAAGCTGTTGACATCACTTCCTGGTAGGCTGATTACAAAATAACAAAGAGCTCCAGGCCTCCTGTGACTATGTTAGGTGAATCATGATGGCTAACTCAAACAAGAGAAGTTGGCACAGGACTGAATCAATTTGGGTATCCTCAATGCATGTCCTTACTGAATGTCTCTTTTCTTATGGCTAAGTAAATGTCATTTTGTTAACTACTGAGTGGATTTCAAGTGTCTCACTCTGTCCCAATATTAAACATAAATTACCAGGAGACTAACCTAAGGGGACAACCTAGAACATCTTCTAAACCGGTTCCTCCTCCAAACTTCCCTACATCTGCTAAGGATACCACCATCCGTTCAGCCACAACTAGGCTCACTACCTCTGTCATCCTTTATTCTTCAGTATCTCTCAACAATCCTATTCAAACAGTCTCAATTCCACCTCGGCAATCTATTTCACCTTGGAACACCTCTCTGGAGTCACAAAGTCACCCAACTTGGTCCAGGCTCTTCTGTTTCTTCCTTGAATTATTGCAATAGTTCAAAATAATCTTCCTAAAGCATAAATCAGTAAATCCCCTCTTCAATAACTTTAAATGGCTTTCCTTATTATGATAAAATACAAATTTTTCAATTATGCCTTTAAAGTTCTTCACAACCTGACTCCAATATGGCTTTCCAGGCTTACTGCACAATATACAGTCTCTCCTTTTTATGTTTCACTCCACAGCTCCAAACCCCTCCCCCCCTTCCCCCCCCCCCCTGCCCCATGCCTTTGCACAGGTCATTCCACATTCCTGGATAGTCCTATTACCTCACTTCTATGTCTTCAAACATTTACCTTCCCTCAAGTTTCATCTCAAGGACAATTTCCTGACATAAGTCATTCTTGATTCCCCTAGTTGCTAGCACTCTCTTCTTCCTCAAATTATCTCGTATAATCAATTTCTCCTGATGAAGACATTCATTCAAGAATGTTCCTCTTACTTAGCAATAACAATTTATATTCATTTTTTCCGTACTTATCTTTGGGCACAAATTAGTCCACATAACAGACATCAGAAACAGGCCACATGCACTAGCAGAATAATAAGATGACACACGGTAAGGGGCAGACAACATTAAAGGAGGAAGAATTCAAAGATAACCATGGCTGCTCTGAATGTCTGAGGATGGCAGGTGAAGAATTCACAGGGACACCGAGAATGAAGCTTCCACATCAGGAATTGCCGATTGTCTCCCAAAACCAATGCAAACTGCTTCAGAATGAGATTAATAAATTGATAGCCCACGGAGATGGATTATATTGCTCTCTTAACATCTCGACAGGAACACATCACCTTTTTTCTCCTTCCAGAAAAGTACAATGAACTAAAATGTCATTTCGATATTCATTATTTGGATGGAAAAGGGATGATTTTGGAGGTGGTGAAGGTGTCAAGAAACACTTCATTATTTTCCTCACTGAAATTAATGTAAATAAGGTTTCTATTATATGGATCTTTTACAGTTTGTGCCAAATGGACTTCAATCACATAATAAAGGATGAATAAATTTACTTATCTGTGGACATGTTTATCTGTTAGTAGACTGAGCTCCCTAAGAGCAAGGGCTGGTTTTCATTTTGTCTCTGCATCACCAGACAATACCACAGTGCTTTTCAAACAACAGTTGCTTAATAAATGTTAGCTGAATTAAATTGAGATCATGACCTTTAAGTCAAATACTGTTTCATGTATTAAGGACTCTTAGAAAGATTTCTTTGGGGAACGAAATTGAAACTGATAAACAAATGAAGAATTTCACTCATTTATGCTCTTTCCAGCATAAGTATAGATTTTTTTTAAACTGGCTACTAAAATTAGATATGTTATCTGTGGTTGATCAAGGTTTTATTTGTATATATGATACTAAACAATACCATTACAGATAGAACTTTGGATGAAGTTTAATGATATATCCACACTAACTTTATTCCAAAAGTCATGATAGCCTTTCTGATTGATCAGATTGATCTGATTGATCATTCTGCCACTGGACAATATGATAAGAAGTCTT
This sequence comes from Pseudochirops corinnae, assembly GCA_028646515.1. Lineage (NCBI taxonomy): Eukaryota > Metazoa > Chordata > Mammalia > Diprotodontia > Pseudocheiridae > Pseudochirops > Pseudochirops corinnae. The sequence continues at coordinate 231,664,983 of CM053588.1, read as the reverse complement.
TAGTGATGATTTCCAGTTTTTATTTTTGTTGAAAACTTTGGACCGTATATTTGTTAGGCTTTCTTTATGCTAACTGACATATACCCTCATTCTCATCTTTAAATGTACCATCATCAGTCCATAGCATTATGCCACCTCTGCAAAGCAATCTGAAATAAGTTGCATGTTTCCTTGCATGTATACTTTGGGGGACATATTCATCTGCTACACCAAAGATCCACAGTCTCTGACATCTAAGCCAAAGGTAGCATGTGGGCTGATTTCCTTTGGCTCAAATCCCACTCCTTTAGGAACTCTGCTGCCAAACGCAATCGTGTACAGCCAGCAGTGACTTCAGAACACCATAGGGGGAGGGGAGGGGAGGCTACGTTGCTTCCTTGTCTCTCTGATCACATAAATCAACATTTTCAATACCTAACACCCTCATAATATTGGTATACTACTTTTACAATATTGCCCATCTCTGTGTTGCTGTTTCTTGGTAGAATTACTGTGATACTGAACCACCAGATATTTGAGAAGTGATTGCACTTAACGCTGTGATCAGCATTCAAAAATCCTAAAAAAAATAGCTGTAGTAGACCCTTCAATAGCTAGTTCAATAGTATGAGAGTAATAGGGTGAAACTCTATTGAGTCTGGATATGTGGAGAGGAAAAGTGATAGCAGGATGCCCAAGCAGTTATTGTATTTGCTAACAAGAAACAAAGGGATACAGAAGGATTTTAAGAAATGCAAACAAAATTTCACACAATAGACATTGCTATGAACTCTTCAGAAGAAAAAGTAGATCTTCAGAATGGGCAGTCATGAGTAAAAAAGTAAAACGAGTTTTGGAGCAAAAGCTTTTAAAACTAACTACAAATCTATTATACAGGCTTTTTGAACAACAGCTGAAGCTACAAATGAGAAATCATGTGGGAACACTACATATTTATCATTACCTTCTCTGTGCTTCAGTTTCCTTCATCTATAAAGTAGTGTTAGACTAAGTGATCTATAGCATGCCCTCTAATTCTTTAAGCTATATGTTGGTTTTCTCTCAACTATAATATCATATAAAAAATTAAAATCATAATAGTAGCTGTCATTTTAGAAAATAAGCTTTTAAGAT
>CM053588.1:231639492-231663370 GCA_028646515.1 Pseudochirops corinnae | reverse complement strand
CCCCCCCCCCCCCCCCCCCCCCCGCCAAACTGAGATCAAAGAAATTGGAGCAGAGGACTAATTGCTGGCTAATGTATATATAGAGTACCAAGAAATTGGGAGCAGCAGAATCACCTACCTTCTACACACGTTCCAGAAAACAGAATGTCATTTGGGTTAACAAATTCCTCTTAAAATGAAAATAGCACAAGTATGGATTGATCATTCACACCTTCTTACAACTCAGACAACGTCTAATATTTAATGAAAATACAAAATGAGAGTTTTGTGAAGGGGGAAAGGGGAGTGAAGAAAAGGTAACTGTGTGGCAAAGTGAATGATACTGAAAACAGAAATGCTTTAAGAATTCAGAAAGCAGAACGCCCTACAAGCTGAAATGGTAAAGAAGGACCTGAAGGACATAGCGGGTATAAGATAGTGAAGTGGTACAGTAGACACAGGGTGAGACTTGGAGCAAGGAGAACTGAGTTTCTTAGGGGCGTGACCCTGTTCAAGGCACTTATCTTCTCAGCTTTAGTTTCCTCACCTGCAAAATGAGCATAGTAACAGAACCTACTTAACGGAAATTTTGCCAAGTACTTTGTATATACCCTGACTCATTTGAGAGTCACTGTGAAGCTCAAAGGAGTTAAGGGTACATATAAAGTGCTTGGCGAAATTTACAGAGCCATGAAAGCGTAAGTTATGATTACTATAATTTCTTCTTTCACAAGTAGGCTATGTTGGGCCTCCTGTGTGCTGCTAAAAGAGCCTTAGAAATCACCTTGTCCAATGCCTTCATTTTACAGATGAGGTTTACAGCCAGGACCCAAGTCACCCAGGTTTACAGATGAAAACTCTTATCTCTCCCCCCACCTCCAAACCATGTTTCACAGGTTGCCAGGTTTTCCTGCTTCTCCCTCCACAATATTTCTCACATCCAATGCTTTCTCTCCATTCACAAAGTCACCAGATTAGTCCAGGTCCTCATTCCCTCTCACCTGACCTTCTGAAACAGACTCCTAATTCAAAACCTGGCTTCAAGTCTCTCTTCTGTCCAATCCATTCTCTGTGTGACTAAAATCACAATATTCCTAAAGCACAAGTCTGGCCACGTCAATCTGCCGTTCAAGAGCCTTCCATGGCTCCCTACTGATTTCAAAACAAAATACAAACTGCTCAGTTTGACATGTAAAGCCTTTCACAGTCTCAAAGTCTTCACACTTATGAAGCATTGGGCAAGAAGCTGGAAAAACACCAGGACACAAATTGTGTTTTGCTCACTGTTTCCCACTTTTGGATTTTGCTTTTGAAATTGATTTTGAAAGACAGGGACACAGAACAGAAAAATTATTTGGGAAGGTGAAAAACTGGCTAACGAGGTGGTATCAAAGAATGGAATTTGTATTCCTGGATCATGGTTTACAGTATAGAGATGACAGGTTCTTGGCCAAAGATGTATCATGTTTAACGAAGATTGACAATGATGTATTTGCCAGGTCTTTTACAAATCTAATAAAAAGAGGTAAAAAAAAAAAAAAAGAATGGGAAAAGGAATAGACTGCTTATGTATATTCCTCAAGTCAGATACTACAGAGAGTAGCCACAAAGAAAGAAGAATCACAGTAGCAAGAACAAAGAAATTCCCAGAAGACAAAATCCAAGAAAAGACTCAGCAAAAACCTGTGGTCTCAAATGTCTAAAGTTTTAGAACGTAACATTACAACACCCTGTTGTAAGGATGGAAATTTGACTTCATAAATGCTTTATTCACCCACTCATTCATTCAGAATATTTTCCCATGCTACAACTACCACTAAGGATACTAATGTCATTATGGGATTACATGGCATTATTCTGTCACCCTTCCTCAGCAGAAGTTCTTCTCTCGGTCAGCAAGGTGGTTTCCATAAAGTAATTTTGACCATGTCACTCCATCACTCAAAAAATTCCAGTGGCTCCCTACTACTTCGAGGATAAAATATAAAGTCCTTTACTTAATATTAAAGCATTTTGTAACCTGGCCCCTTCCCACCTTTTCTGTCTGCTTATATTTCACCAACCTTCTAGCCATACTGATGTACTTGCTTCTCACACAGGACATATGCCTCTCCACTTCTTAGCATCCCTTATTTCCTTCAAGATTCATCTTAAATCCCAACTTCTACAGATGTTTCTCACCTCCCACCTCCCCTAGGAAGTTACCTTCCATCTATTCTGGGTATATCTGATAAATGTCTAGTTACCTGCAGGTCATCTCCCCTTACGGAATGTAAGCCCCTTGAGGGCAGGGACTGTTTTTGCCTATTTTTGCAGCCACAGCACTTTACACATTGCCTGACTCATAGTAAATACTTTATGAATAAGTACTAAGTGACTGACTTTCTGACTATAGCTCCTCTCTGATAAAATTGAGGGCTCTCCAGTAGTTCTAGACCCCTACTATAATCATCAACATTGCCTTGTTCTTGAAAGAAATAATCAGCTTTCCAGCTTTTTTTTTTGTCTAAACCAGGATGCCTATTAAAAATCAAAGATGAAACTGGACAGTTCTTGTCCTACAATTAAATACCAGTTGTAATGCAGTATGGACCTATCTATTTTTCCCCACATTCATGTCTGAACACCTATTTCTTTACTAGGGGCTTGAATATTAAGTTTTGACCCATGTACAAGAGCAAATTTTGCTCCTACCTAAGCCATTCAATTCATCGAACAAGATATAAACCTGTAAATCCACCCCCAACCTATAAACACTTCTCCCTATGTTGCCCATCAGCCTGGTCCTCAGGCTCCTGCCTTAGGCCTGCTTATTTGGACTCTGAACCTTACTTACATTTTGCATGCTAACACAGCTTCCCATTTTGGCTTCAAAATGATATGTTTAGACTGCACAAAACTCTATAGTCATTCCACTCCAAACTGACCTGGTTCTTTGTTTTTATTTATATGTATGCTTGACATACACCACAAGAATACAACTCAAGATTCTACATATCCAAATTCTCACAAGGTTATTCCTGCTGCTGTTGGTCTTGGAACTTTCCTTTATCTATTCTACCTGGCCTATGCCCACATCATGCTTATATCATACTTAATTTTTCCACCGCCTAGGTTACTTACCTGAGTTGACCCAGAACCCATGAAGCCCCCTTCTTCCTCTCTGCCCCAATAGTACCTATATTATTGCTACATTTCGCCCAAGTAAAAGTGTGTGACTCTTACAACAACCATATAGACAGCTAGGAATCTGGATCGAGTACTATTTCTTCTTCAACCAAGTAATTCCTTGATGCTTAAAGCAACAGATTGCTTTTGAAGCAAGATTTTCCATCTCTGCATCTGAGACAAGGACATCACATGTGATTGAAAGGCCTTTAAGAAGGGACAATAAGATGTTGCCATTCCAATTCATTGCTTATTGGGGTTTCCTTATAATTTTAAATGCCAACAGCCCTGCAGCTCTGGTCAATGGAATTAAACCAAGAATAATATAAATATAAATAATAAATTTAAATTAATTGGTTAAGAAACAAGAGAGTGAGTGATGACTATAAGAAACCTCCCCAGTGCCTTGAAGAGTAGTAGATCATTAGTTTCTTCTTATTTGTATAAAAATCCTAGTTCTATATAATTCAAAGAACACTTCTAAGATATCTACCAGGTTGTGAAAAGATAAATGTACCATGCTGATTGTGAGTAAAATATTATAAAATTGACATGTGAATAGTAAATTCAAGTGATATAAGTGTTAAATTGATAGAAAAAAGACACAATCTACTTAACTACTTTCTATTCTAAACTTAATGTAGAAATAGAGTTCAATGAACCTAGGAAAATGACTAGCTAACACAAGATCATGGGATCATATTAGAGAAGCAGAGATTCAGAGTTAAAAAGCACCACTGAGGTTGTTTAGTACAACTCACTCATTTTACAGATGAAGAAACTGAGGTCTGTACTGGGCTACTCCAGCCAGCAAATTGTGTGTTCATTGGGCTATCTCTGAATTGTCAGATTTCTCAAGGTAGTCTTGGACAAGTGCTGGTAAGCAATCATTATAATTTATATTAATTATAATTTCCCACTAAATGCTAGAAATGTTTATCCTGTGTTGTACTTTGTTGTACTTTGTACTATGTTGTACTTTGATCATTTAGGTACTATGTTGCAGGAGGCAGGTTTAACACTCTGTTAGCAAAGTTTTAGAGACCAATCTGTATTCTTACCAACATGGAAAGTAAGCCCACTTGTGCTTGGGATGGGCCACAAGAAGGGATTGTAAACAGGGCTGATATTTTCTTCATAAAGGATCTCTGAATCTGCTTGAACAGCTTAATTAGCTCCCTGTTCAGACTTCAGTATCCTAAACCTCACAACACAGGAGAAACCATTTGAACCTGACAATTTTCCTGGGCAAGTATTACCGTCTTGACCATAAAGGGATCTCAGGGTGTATGTACCCCCATACAACTTATCTGCCAAGATGATTCAGCTACAAAACGAACCCCCTACAACTGAATGAACTAACTCGTTGGTCAGGATAATTTCATATTCTCAATCTAATAAAGAATGTTACTACAGTTAATGCTCTAAGTCAGTGGTCCTCAACCTTCCTAATGCCACAACCCTTTAATACTTGTATGTGGGCACATCTGCATGTGGGTGGACCTGCCTGGAGAAAGATAGAGGAGCGGTGTCTTGGTTCCTAAGACCATTGGAAATATGTGTTTTCCAATGGTCTTGGGTGACCTCTGTGACCCCTGTGAAAGGGTTGTTCGATCCCCAAAAGGGTCACGACCCACAGGTTGAGAACCTCTGAGTAGTACAAAAGATATCCCCAGATGGTTAATTCAATGCCAAACTATTCTTTCACATATGGCTAAGGCAACAAGGAGGATCAGCTCCTTCTTGGAAGGTAAGGAAGCTGACTTAAAGGTACAGAGGGGCAGCAGTTGTTGATAACAGCCTTAATAAACTTCTCTCCTATGCTTATACTGTCTGTAGGCAGTAGTAAGGAAAGCTAGGTGACACAGTAGATAGAGTGCCAACCTAAAGTCAGGAAGACTCATATTCCTGAGTTCAAATCTGGTCTCAGACACTTACTAGCTGTATGACCCTGGGCAAGTCACTTAACCCTGTTTACCTCATTTCCTCATCTGTAAAATAAGCTAGAGAAGGAAATGGCAGATCACCCAGTCTCTTTGCCAAGAAAACCCCAAAAGGGGTGGGAAAAAGTTTGAACCAACTGAACGAGGCAGTAGTATAAAAGCAAGAAGAGATGGAATCTAAAGGATAATACTTAATATAGGTTTGCCTATAATATATATATATATATACACATTTATGTATGTATATACATATATATATATATACATACACATATATACTAGTAAAATATATAACACTAATATGTGATTATAAAACTGTTTTTGAAAAGTATATAAATTGGAGAAGAGTTCTTTGCAACAGTACAGTGTGGGGTGTGTGCCAAGCTTGGAAGTAAGGCATCTGAGGTTTAAAGAGAATGACAAAAGCTTTGATCAGTTAAGATTCTGGGTCAAAGGTCAGCAAAAACTGCAGCTCTGACAACACCTTCTAAGACCTTCTCTCAGGCATACCTGTGTCAGAGGTCGTGGGGTTCTGGCATTTAAATACACTTGCAGTGAGAGTGACCAAACAATGTCACCAGTATAAATAATATGCTTATTTTTCTGTCTCCTATAGGTAGATAACAATTATCCAAAGTCTCATAACTATACCAAGTTCATAATAAAATCATGGAGATCAATGTGGAAGGCACCTTAGACCCTATGTAGTCCAACTGTCTCATTTTTGTCATGGCTGTTGTTCTTCAGTCATGTCCAACTCTTCCTGACACCAGTTGGAGCTTTCTTGGCAAAGATATTAGAGTAGTTCACCATTTTCTTCTCCAGCTCATTTTACAGATGAGGAAACTGAGGCAAACAGGGTTAAGTGTCTTGCCCAGGGTCACACAGCTAGTAAGTGTCTGAGGCCAGATTTGAATTCAGAAAGAAGTCTTCTTGACTCTAGGACCAGAGCTCTATCCACTTTGCCACCTTCCTGCCCTTTTAGAGATAACAAAACTGAGGTTCCAGAGGTTAGTGATTTGCCCAAAGTTACACAGGTAATGTAAATGGTACATCAGGATGTGAATCTGAGCCCTATAACTCTAAATTCAACACCTTTCCCACTAAACCAAGTTACTGCTCTCCTAAGAATAAAATAAAGGAAGCTTTATTAGACAGTCCTGTTTTTAGATCATTTAGGACTGGCATTTCAACCAATAAGAATATTCCTGCCTGGTTTGATTTGACCAGCACTATTGTACTGTAACCTTAAAAGAAATATCAATAGTATGAGGTCTGTATTTAGACTGGTTTGATCCACAGACTGATTATTTCATCTATGGTATAAAAGACTGATAAAAGTGGTTAAACTTTTTACAGGGTTCATAATTCTTTGTTTTCTCAATTACATAAAAGGCTGTACAGCATGGTCAGGAGTAAAAGAACAGTGCCTAAAACTTCTTTACTTCTGATGAAAGACTAAGGCTTGAAAGGTACAGCCATACATATTTTTAAATAGAAGAGGTAGGGTTTTCAAAGTTTTATGTAGCCAGCTATTTATAATCTGAGGGAGATCAAGGGTTTTCTTTTGTTTTCAAGATGGGGTATGATAGGAGCATCATCTCTTCCCATCGCCTAGAAGGCAATGAAACTGTGCTCAAGATATATTGGTCCAGGGGACTAAGGTTCAATCTGCTGACACACGTTCTTAATCACCTAAGTATAAAAGTCATACCTACAGTATAAAAACAGGAAAAGCAGGGATTTCTCAGGATGCTGACTCCCATGGAAGGGAGGAGTAGGAGAGGAGTGGCCAGGATAGAAACAGTGCAGAGTGTACTGGTAAATGTTTAACACAACTGGTTCTCTGAAAATTCTAACACACTTTTAAGTTTAATCTGAATCATTAACATTTTCTCCATCACTTACTAAATCTAGGCAATCGGTGACATTTAACAGTTTCTAAGGTGTATAGATGCTCATATTGAAAATTTAAGAATCAGCTCTCAGAATCAGTGGTAGCTGGCTCTAGCACACCCTTGGGTGAGAGGAAGTTTCACCCAACTGAACCCCAATTTGAGCCAAAGTCAATATTAGCCCAGAATAGGGGTAAAATAGTCTATCTTGAGAAAACCATATCCATGGAATTAATTAAATACTTCGAAAAGGATACTCAGGATGTGATTTAAATGAATGATGTCAAACTCAAAGAGAAACAAGGCCACTAACCATATATATAAGGATCACTGTGGGGGCATACTGACTTAGAAAACCGCATGTTAACATTGCATATGATTTATTGTATTTTTATTTATTTTGTTAAATATTTCCCAATTACATCTTAATCTCATTCAGGCAGCATTTGGGAGTGTTAAAGCCCCCCCCCCCCATGTATATTTGATATCTCTGATCTAAATAACTGAGACAATTCTCTCCCTGAGCTTTTTCAGCTTTAGATGATGTGATTTTTAAAGGGGCTTCAGATACTGACTCCCAACATGGGAAAATATTTTTTAAAAACCTAATGTGGTAGTATTTAACATAATACATGGCATCAGCAGAAACTTGAAATTCTATAGGGGTCACAAATTTGGACTTGCCCTTGATGTCTAAACATAACAGACCCATTTACAATCTAATATCACCAAATAGAAATTAGTGAGTCTCCATGACACAAAAAAGAACTATTAAAACAAATCAAAATAATGAAAAAATAGAAAATACAAGGTTTCTCATAGCATAAACAACTGACCTGGGAAACAGATCGAGGAGAGATAAAATAAGAATCAACAAACTATCTGAATGCCATGACAAAAAAAAAAAACCAAAGACCCTAGACATACTATTTCAAGAACCACAAGACAAACTGTAATAGGAAGAAACCTATAAATGAAAACTCCCAGGAATTACAAAGTCAAAATTCAGCATTTCTCAGCCAAAGAAAAAATACTACAAGGGGTCAGAAAGAGCTCAAGAACTGAGCAACCACACTGAGTAGCACAGAAGACTAAATAGCTCCACAATAAAGGAGGAAGAAGCATTGAATGTGATATCCCAGAATGCAAAAGAGAAAGTCTTACAACCAAGAAAAAAAATTATCCCAAAAATTGAGTATAAACCTAGAGGTGAAAAAATGGCTCTTTAATGAAATGGAGGACTTCTAAACCTTCCTGGGACAACTATTTGGCACAGTAGACAGAATGCCAGGTCTGGAGTCAGGAAAATTATTCTTCCCGAGTTCAAATCTGGTCACAGACACTTACTAGCTGTGTGACCCTGAACTAGTCACTTAAACCTGTTTGCCTTATTTTCTCATCTGTAAAATCAGCTGGAGGAGGAAATGGCAAACTACTCCAATATCTTTGCAGAGAAAACCTTTGTCACGAAGATCTGGACACAATTAAAAGGCAACCAAACAACAACAAAGTCACCCTGATGAAAAGATCAGAGATGAGTAGGAAATTTTTAAATATAAACACAGATGTAAACAGAAACATAAGAAGTGAGTGAGCAATTGGGAAAAGACTTTATAAGGATGAAATACTTACATTCTTAGGGCATTGGATAGAGGGAATCATACAAGCATCCTCTAATAGCTGTAACGTCATCAGGGTCATAAAGGGAGTTAAATAAGACAGAGAGCCTTAAAGGGATTTTTGTTTTGATGATATGAAATGAAGAAAGGAATAGAGGGAGGAAAGGATACACTAAGGAATGAAAAAAGGAATAGTAGGAGGCCTAATCTCACAAAATTAGAGGGTTCAAATAGAAATTTATGCAAATGAGAAAGGAACAGAGAGCAAATATTACCTGAACCTGACTTTTATCTAAACCGGTCAAAGAAGACTACAAAATACACAAAGTGTTTGATATAGAAATGCATTAAAATCAACAGGGAAACAAACAAACAGAGGCAGGGTAAGGGGGAAAACAAAATTGAGAGTATTTCTAGGGAGGGTTTAGTCATAAGCAAAACAAACCCTAAGTTCAGAGGGGTGATCATGGAGAGTTTAAAAGGAAAGACATGGTGGCACAATCTTTATTTTTGTCTGCTGTACATGGCCAAATAAGCATGGTTAGCAACCTGAAAGTGAAAATGAGGTAACTAATAAAATAAAAAATCAGGGGTATCCTTGAAGTTGTTTAAGTTAAATGTGGTCATGTACTTGCATCTCTGATGGCAAGTCTCATCAAAGAATCAAAAAGAGACAACAATTGATTTAGAATGCAAAGAAACCAGAGTAGAGAACAGTCTAGAATAAGAGAAGCAAAAAGCAATATCATTAAAAGAAATTATGCTTTCTATCCAAATAAAGCATCAAAATCTTGAAGACAGGCTGCATTGAGACAGCCTAAGGACCACAGGTTTCTCAGAAGTCAAAAAACATGAACACCTAAATGCAACAAATAATACAAGAAAACTACCCAGAACTTCTGCATACTTCTGAGAAAACGAAATACCATTTGAAAAAAATCCTAGATGGTCTCAGGGAGAAACAACAACAACCACCAAGCTGCAAATTTCTAAACCCATAATGGTAAAATTTAAGAAGTCAATTGTGGGGGGGGAGGGGGAAGTTCTACAATCAATCAAAAGCTTTCAGTTGTTTGCTCATTTTTCAGTCATGTCTGACTTTCATGACCCCATTTATGGTTTTCTTGGCAAAAATACTGGAGTGATTTGCTATTTCCTTCTCCAGCTCATTTTACAGATGAGGAAACTAAGGCACACAGAGTTAAGTGACTTGCTTAGGATCATGCAACTGGTAAGTATCTGAGGTTAGATCTGAACTCAAGAAGAGTCTTCCTGACTCCAGGCCTGACACTCTATCCACTGCAACACTTGGCTACAGAACTTTAAATAAAAAAGGAAAGGAAATTCAAATATTACAAGATGATTCTGCATCCATCAGAAAACAGAAAGAATTGGAATGATGCATTCTTAAGAGAAATGGGGGTCAGGATGCAGCCAAGGGTGACCTACCCTACAAATTTAAGCTTAACAACAAATGAAAAAAAAAAAGATGAACATTCAAAAAAAGAGACATTTGAAACATTCTTAGAAAGTAAACTACACCTGAAGAGATGATTTGCTTTCTCAAACACCTGGGATAGTAGAAACATAGAAGTGGTGAACGAATTCAGCAGCCAAAGCCAGCAATATTAACAGAGTGGCAGCAGAGAAACCAGTAAGAGTCTTCTTTCTCAATGTACACAAAGAGACACTGAAGGAGGAAGTCAGGTGTAGGTAACAGAGGAGACACTGGCCAAGAGCATTATGGAAAGACCCTTCCAACACCCTGCCTACAGATGAATTGATTTTGTTGGGAGACTGAAGGAGGGATACATAAAGTGCATAAAGGGAGGAGAGGAATAGAATGCATTAAAATCAACAGGAAAACAAACAAACAGAGGCAGGGTAAGGGGGAAAACAAAATTGAGAGTATTTCTAGGGAGGGTTTAATCATAAGCAAAACAAACCCTAAGTTCAGAGGGGTGATCATGGAGAGTTTAAAAGGAAAGACATGGTGGCACAATCTTTATTTTCGTCTGCTGTACGTGGCCAAATAAGCATGGTTAGCAACCTGAAAGTGAAAATGAGGTAACTAATAAAATAAAAAATCAGGGGTATCCTTGAAGTTGTTTCTTCAAGGGAAGAAATAAATAGAATAGAATGGGAATAGAATGAAACGTCTAATGTTCTCAGTTAAAATCAAAGGCTAGAAATGAAGGGAAGGTGACCCTTGTGTTGTTCTCTCAGGAAAAGTAGCACCTGGAGGGGACTGGATGAGGAGGAGGGAGGAAGGATTGAAAAGGGAGGGGAAAGAGGTAAGCTTTGTTTTAATGGTGGAAGGAGGTTCTACTGGGGAATACTCCTAAGGGTGAAAAGAAATATTCTGTGAAGGAAGATGGAGACTTTGTGCTAGGTGTTCTCTGAGGGGTGTGGTGCTTAAAAAGATACTCATTCTTACCTCAGGAGGGGATGAGTTAGAACCCCTGGGAACAACTTGCACCTGTGGGGATGGGAAGGCATGGGTTCAAAGAGGAGACCTTGAAACAAATGGGGACAGTGTGCAATCCCAGTGTCAAAGACCACTGGAATGGGGCTCCTTTCTCATGGATGGAGATGAATAGCCTGTCCTGAATGAGGAGTGAGTGGAGTTAGTGAGAATGAAAGGGAATAAGCGAATTCTTCCATCTTTGTCAGGACTCTTCAAGTTTTGAGTCACTTTGGGCTCTTCTGGCTTCCAGCTTTGAGAAGCACAATGGAAAACGCCAACCTTGCTTCAGGTTGCTGATGGAAAATATTCTAGGAAGATATAAGAGGAGTGACAATCTCCATTAATGTCCTTATCCCCAGTCTGCTACATTAGAAACTTCAGGGAAACTCCCCTTGGAAGGGCTACAGGCAAATTGGAGCGTTGGCACACTAAGGTTGGAACCAAGAATTGGTACAGTAATTCTGGAAAACAATTTGAAATTATGCCCCAAAAAGTTATTAAACTGTCCATACCCTTTGACCCAGCCACCAGTAGTGATACCATCACTAAGTCTATGTACCAAAGAGATCAAAAAAGGGGTAAAAGGTACTCCTATATGTAAAAAATATTTATGGTAGCATTTTTGTGATGGTAAAGAACTGGAAACTAAGGGGATGCCCGTTAATGAGGGGAATGGCTGAACAAATTATGGTACATGAATGAAATGGAATACTATTGTTCATAAGAAATAAAGAGAGAGCCAGTCTCAGAGAAATCTGGGAAGACTTGTACAGACTTATGCAAAATTAGTTGAACCAGGGAACAATTTATACTATAACATCAACAATGTAAAAACATACAATTTTGAAGCACTTACGAACCCTGGTCAACAAAATGATCAATCATGGACCAATCAAGAGGACCAGTGATGAAGAAACCTACCTTCTAACAGAGAAGTGATGGATTAATATGCAGAATGACACATTTTTAAAAACAGCTAATTTGGAAATTTGTTTCATTATGCTTATTTGTTATAAAGGTTCTGTTTTTCTTCCTCTTGCCTCTCCCCATAAAGAAGTGGAGGTCATAGCAGGAAAGGAAAAAAATGCTTCATATTTGAAAAAAATTAAAAAGAAAAATCATCATATAATTATATACAGTGCCTTTGTATAGGCTCATTTCCAAAAAATAACGGTTCTTGCTCAATTAGAGCCCTACAGAGTTGTTTCACCCTGTATCTGACCCAGTACTAATACAAAAGAATGTAGTTACTGCCTTTTGCATACACTGATTTCCCTCTTTGGAAAGCAACTAGAAATAAGAGCATATTGGCAAGTATGCAACTGTAGGCAAAAGATAAAAGCTGGGAGACCCAGGACTTCTGGATCTGTTGTAGTGCTGCTCACTATACTAAGCTTGCAGTTAAAAAGACAGGAGAATGAGAAAGTGAGGCAGGACCTCCTCAGGGCAAAGCAAAGTTATGAGGACAAGGGCTATCTTTTGCCTCTTTTTGTATCCCAAGCACTTAACACAGAGCCTGACACACAGTAGGCGCTTAATAAATTTTTATTGATTGATCATTTATACTTAAAAAATACTGCAGTTAACAAGAGAAAATATATTTTCATCCCAAGTCCCATTTGAAGCCAGTAAAGAAGCTTTCAGTCTTCACAGTCAGACTAACTTACCCTGCCAACAAGGACAGTGATGAGTGACCATTTTGGCAGTGGCAAAACTTGGCAATTTTGGATGTCCTCAGAAAAATATCAGTAATTTCACTCATTAATTAAGATAATGAAGTAAGTATAAAACATCATGGTTGTTCCTTTTAGTCATGAAATTAAATACAAAAGTATCAAATCTTCAAGTATCTGAGATAGATATAGATATATGAAAAGCAAGTTGTACATGGCCTTATATTTCTCCTATGAACTTTAAGACTACTGTCCCATTATGGCTGCACAGAAGCTGTCCTAGGTCAACTTAATCCTCTACCTAACTAAATCCTCTACCCTAACTAAAAAAACAAAACAAAAAACCTCTTACGTATTTATCTGTATTATTTTTGCACACATGTTTCACTTCTTCCTTTCCCCCCATCCCCAATGCCTATGTAACTATTCTATCTTTAAATCCCCAGCACAGAACCTTGCACATATCTGGTGATTAACGCATGTCTGTTGAGTCAAAGAACCTCTACTACCCTTGAAAGAGTCAGAATTCCTTTTTGGATTGTCCACAGAAATATTCACTTACAATTTCACCTTCCTTCAATTTAATGGACTATTTCTTATTCAATTATGTTTTCTGTTGTATTATCAGTATTGCAACAGTGCCCCAGGCAAGTAAGGCTACAAATTGCTGCACTGTGACCACACTTTGCACTGATAAAGGGAGTCTCCCTAAACATAGGAAATCGAAACTATTTGAGCTATGGGCTAAAAAGATTTTTGGGGACTAGCCTGTGAGCCTAACTACCAATTATAATAATGTTTCTAGAGAGGAAAAAATACACTAGGAATAGCAAATAACTAATTTTAAAAACACAATTCTTGTAATTGGGAAACTCGCCTGTATTGCCACATGAGCCTTTTATCTTCATCAAAAGGTTAATTGTTCAATCCATGGCCATTCAGTATCTAAAATAAGTTTTAACTTTATATATTCTGTATTATTTTTAGTCATTCAAGGCAGGCAGTGGCCTTGGACTAATTAACTTCATTGTTTTTATTTTTTCTTTTGCCTACAAGAGATTTCTAAGGTAGTCGCTTATTTTGGTTGAATTGTAGTAACAGAATGTTATGTTTTGTTTTCCAACAAAGAAAGGAAATGTTTATGCTTAAAATAAAAAAAAGTAAAGATATTTTTATTCAGTGAGAACAGCTTGACAAGATCCTGTCTACAACGTCTTAATACTTCATACTAATCTACTTCAAACAGGAATCTAGAGTGAATCTTCCCCTTTTTCAGGTTGTCTTCTCTCTTTCGAGTGTAAGCTCCTTGAGAGGAGGGGCTGTCTTTTGGTTTTTAATTGCATGCCTATTGCTTAGCACAGAGCCTGGCATACAGTAAATGCTTAATATATGCTTGTGGCCTTTGTAAACTATTTCCATTGTATTGTAGACTATTTTATTCCATCACATTAATAATGCAAACTATTCCTTAAATAATGAACAGATCTGCGAAAATGAATCAGCACATAATTTTAACAAACTTGTCAGCTCAAATCTACTAGCAAATATATTTGAGATAGAATATTAGAATTAAGTAGCAGCATGGTGTACTGGATAGAGTGTGGAACTTCAGAGTCCAAAATAGGCTGAAATCTCACTTCAGACACTTGCTAGCTGTCTGATCATGGATCACAGCCCCTCAGAGTCACTGCCAGCTGTCTTATCTATCAGTGAGTACTTATTAAATACCTACTAAGTACCAGTCTCTGGCAAAAGGAATAGGGAGACCAGGCAGAATTGTGATAGAGGGATTGCAATTAGGTGGAGGAAGTTCCCAGTAGACATGAAAACAGATGTCTTTGTATAAGAAGAGATAGGGACTGGTGTAGGGAACTCCCAGGAATGAACTTCTCCTACCTATACAATTATACCTATAGACTATACCTATACACCTATACATTTCCCCTACCTGTACACAGGTAAGCACTTTCTCTGTAATTTAGAGACTTAGAAAGTTGCTTAGAGCACTGAGACTTGCCCAGCGTCACACAACAAGTATACCCATGGTTAAGTTACTTTCCAGCGTCACACCACTGGTATGTATCAGAAGGGGAACCGGAACCCAGGTCTTCCTGGTGAAGAGGCCATTAAGCCTCTCACTATAGGTATTATGCCCATTTTATAGATGGAGAAACTGAGGCTCAGAGAAGTCAAGTGACTTGCCCACACTACTCCTAACGCAGGGATTCTTAACCTGAGGTTTGTGAACTTACTTCTTTTTAAAATTTTGATCACTATATTTCAAAATAATTTTCCTTTTGTAATATTAGTAGTTTTATTTTGTGCATTTAAAAACATTCTGAGAAGTCCATGGGCTTCACCAGTCTCCTGCCAAAAGGGTCCGTTGATACAAAAAGGCTAATCATAGTCTCCTCATCCTATTCTTTGGAGGGGTGAGTCTGAACCGCAGGCATCCCTCCACTTCAGTGCCTGGATTCTTTCTACTGTATCCACACTCCTTGACTTCCAAGCACCCCTTTTCCTTCCTTCGCAATTCTTTGTACCTGGCTAAGTCACCTTGGGGAGAGGCCCCAGCAAGGTCATGGAATTCAGCTTCTCGGTCTCAGGCGCACGGACTCAACTCTGCTAGCCACAGAAGTGAAAGCAAAACTACCGTCATCGAGAATGCTCTCTATGTTTGTGGTTTCAGAAACAGAAAACAAACGAAAAGCATGACTTTTTTGTGTAACTTTAAATGCTCTTCTCAACTAAAAAGTAAGTTTGCATTTGGGTTTCAGACCCCGCGTCCCTGGCTCACTTTGGGGCAGCAGGTGCGGCGCAGGCTCGGGAAACCGCCCGTTTCCAAATGCACCAGGCTGGGATGGCTTGGTGAAGCGCGAGCGGACACGAGGGACCAGGAGGCACGCGTGAAGTCGCGCGCCCTGGGGCTTCGGGACGCGTTTGCCTGGGAGGTGCTTGGGAAAGGTAGGAGGAGGAAGAATCCCGAGAGGCGCCAGGTTGGGGGGAGCCGCCGGGGCGGAGGAGCGGGGAGCGGCACCGGGAGAGGAGCGGCGCCGCGCGAGGCCACTCACCGGCCGCGGGGGCAGCGGGGCGCTCAGGCTGGATGGGCCTCCACCGCAGGGCGCTGTCGCTCAGCACCACATCGCAGCTCTTCCCGTCGATCTCAAAGATCCCCCACTGCAGGATGCGCTCGGCCGCGGGCACGGGAGACGCGGATGGAAGCAGCACCCGAGGTGGCCCAGCCTCGGCTCCCGCCGGCTGCTTCCCGCCTTCCGGGCCCCCGGCCAAGGCGCTCACACGGCCCCTGGCCAGGCGGGGCATGGCGGAACCTAGGACGGACTGGGGACCAAGCAGGGTCCTGAGGAGGCCCGGCGCGGCAGCGGCGGCGGCGTTCTTCCAACGCGTCCGTCGTCGCCTTAGCAACGGCGCGCCCCCTCCCCCGGGGGCGGGGGCTAGCAACGTGTGCACGGCAGAAGGCCCGCCCCTCCCTGCGCGCGCCTGTCCTTCACTCCCTGAGGGCCTCTTGAAAAGTACCTCTCTCTGCTGTGACTACTAGGTGTTCTTTAAAGACCTGTCCTAAGGAGTTCTCGGCGCGCTCGCGCGTGCCAAAATCTGCTGGTCTGCTGTTTGTATCTGTGGCTCCTTGCTCTGGCCTCTAGGGCTGGGCAGAACAAATCTGATCTATCTTCTACGCTAGCTAGACGGGGCAAGCCCTTCACAAATACTTGAAAAGAGTAGGCTTAAATGCAAATGAGATCGTGTGAGACGTGAAAGAAAAGGCTGGGGATTTCAATTTCAAAGATCCAGATCTTGGAGGTGGTACAATTCCAAAAGATTTCAAGGTCTTCTCGACAGAGACCATGCCCGTGTGTGATTGCATTGGGTAGGAGAAACAAGATGCTAGAGTTGTAAAAGTTAGGTTATTAAAGAGGTCATTAGCGTAACTAAGGAAAGCCCAGAGGAGAATGGCAAAGAATTGGTCAGATTGGAAGGCTGAGCCGTCGTCTTATTCTCCCTCATAGCCACACCAGCTTAAGCCCTCATCGCCTCTCCCCTGGACTAGGGGACAACCATCTGATTGGTCTCTCTGCTTCAAGTTTCTCCGGAATAATATTTGAATGTAAACCTTTTCAAAACAGGTGCTTGTTCTGCACTAGCGAGTCTTGTATCTTAGATTTGTTCTGGAGACTAACCAGCTGTATCCATTTGTCAGTAAGTATGGGCATCCCAGATCTGTAACTAAATATCCATAACTTTTGACAAGTCCTGTCACCTCTTTGGGCCTTAATTATCTCATTTGTTAAGTGGTTTTGCACAATATTGTCTGTCCTAGCCCTAAAATTTTATTATTTCAATATATCAAATTATAGTTGAACTATTAAAATTCACCTTATCTGGAAGAAGTTAAAGACTTCTCACATTAGCATAGATTTATGAGATTAGCTCATTTACGTTGGAAGATTAGCAGAAACTTCAGGAAATAATAACTAGAATAATAATAGCTCTCATTCATAAAGTTGTTCAAGTTTTACAAAGCACTTCATATATGTTATTATCTCATTTGATCCTTACAACAACCTTATGAGCTAGATGCTATAATTATCTACATCTTACAGATGAAGAAAAAGGCAATCTGAAATATACAGATAAAACAGGTAAGCGACTCATCCAGAGGCAGTTTGGGGAGGCATTCATACCAGTCAGTTATCAGCCAGGAAAAGGAAAGAGACCCCAGCACCAGGGCTTGAAGTTATTTAGTCCCATGGGGAGCTGCCTGGGGTAAGATTACCTATTCTGCAGGTCTTCACAAAATAGAAACTGGGAGTCCTTAATTCTTGCCTTTCCCTCTCTCCCAATATCCAATCAATTGACATGTCCTCTCAATTCGATCTCTACAATATCTCTCACATCTTTTCCCTTCTCTCCATTCACCCTACCCACACCTTAGTTCAGTTCATCTTCTCTTCCAGACTATCTGTTTCCAGACTTCCAAACTTTTTTCAAAGCTCAACTCAGGTATCATTCTCTATGAAAAAGCCTTAATTAATCCATCCAGTTAT
This sequence comes from Pseudochirops corinnae, assembly GCA_028646515.1. Taxonomy (NCBI): domain Eukaryota; kingdom Metazoa; phylum Chordata; class Mammalia; order Diprotodontia; family Pseudocheiridae; genus Pseudochirops; species Pseudochirops corinnae. Next base: position 231,645,566 of record CM053588.1, on the reverse strand, counting down.
TAGCAATGATTTTCCTCAAATTATCTTGTATTCATACATGTATATGTTTTGTCCGTCCTTAACTTGAAGGAACCTTTGCTTTTTGTCATGGTATTCCTAGTAGTATGCAAGGGCCTTGAACAAAGTACTTAATAAATATTTGCTGAATCAAATAGGGTAGGGGTGGGGGTATCTAAAAATAAACAAAGCCATAGAAATTTGGGGCATTTAGGTGGTAAGATCACCTGCCCTGGAGGCAGGAGGACCTGAGTTCAAATTGGAACTTAGACACTAGCAGTGTGATCCTGGGTAAGTAACTTAACCCTGTTTGCCTCAGTTTCCCCAACTGTAAAATAAGTTGGAAAAGGAAATGGCAAAGTACTCCAGTATCTTTGCCAAAAGTAAACAAACAAACAAATGGGGTCATAAAGAGTTGGATTCAACTAAACAATAACATAGAATTTTAGAGGCAGTAGTAACTTTAAATATCATCTAATCCAACCTCATTTTATAGGTAACTGAGGACAGGGAAATTAAGTGACTTGTCCAATACTACATTGCTAGTTAATAGCAGAGCCTAGTCATAGAGCAGAGTTAGGATTAGAACTCAGCTCTCTTGTTTCCTAGGCTGGACTTTTCCTATTGTGTCACTACCTTGCTTCCTTCCAAAGGAGTTTTAGAAGGCCACTGAGGTAAAGATCAGTTATTACAGTAAACCTGAACTAAGTATAGGGATTATCTCAGGACCCAATCAGATTCTAAATGAGCCAGGGACTTTATGTCTTTACAGTCAGCCAACTTCCTTTTGAATATCAAGTTCTTATAAGCTCGTCAAGCTGGTACACATATTTTGTTTAATGTCCTGAAAACAAGTATCCAACTTTCCAGCTGAAGCTGAGGGCAGAGCATCAGCTTGATCTGGTCCCAGATAGCTACTTTCTGAACAAGCTGCAAGCTTCAAATAGGTTAGCTTCCCAGCCATTATTTTAAGAGAACTGCTTTTCTCTGTATAATAAGTTTTGATTCTCCAATCAACTTTGTGTATTTACAGCTTATAGATGATCAACAAAACTGGAATTTCTTGGGATATTGAAGCCTCATTGAGCAAATAGGGCAAGGCAGTGGCTATTTCTTCCCAGCCATCTCCATACCCACACCAATAACACTCTGGTCATCATCCTCATCTTCCCCTCCCCTCTCCATCCCTCCAAACTTGGTTTCCCATTGCATTGCCCACCTCTGGTATGTGAGGTTTATCTTGTCAAGAACCAGACCCCCAAGCCTTTTCACCAATATCTCCCCCACCACACCTCTAAGTATGCCCTTTCCTTTCCAGGTCTGTTTTGTATGTTGTCTTCCTCCATTATAACACAAGTTTTTGGGGGCAGATACTGTCTCTCTTGTTTGTATTTGTATCTAGTACTTAGCACAAGGCCTGTCCTGTATTAAGTGCTTAATAAATACTTTAACTATGTTTTTTTTTTTCTTAAGACTTCCTCCATAGAGATAAAGTAAACATTCTTCAAGCACCAGTCAGGACATAGCCAAAAGCAATGGTCTGAATTTAACTTTGGAAATTTGACCAGTATTAAAAGGTAGAAGTATTTGGGGACATTCTACCTTCTTTGGGCTTCCCACTGCTTTTCCTTAATAATAATAGCAACTTAATTTCATATATCACATTAAGATTTGCCAGATACTTTCTTCACAACATTCCTGTGAAGTATGTAGTGTAAAGCATTACAATCCCCATTTTATAGATAAGGAAATTGAGGCTTTATGTTTCTGTGTACCCATGGCCATAGAGGTAGTTACTATATTAGGTAGGTTTTAAACCTAGGTGTACAGACTACAAATTCAGCCCTCTTGTTTCCATACCACATTTGTTTGTTTTAAAATTACTACCTCAGTATTCTCTCTCTCTCTCTCTCTCTCTCTCTCTGTCTCTGTTTCTCCCTCTCTCTCTGTCTCTCTCCCTCTCTTCCCTTCCTTCTCTTTCTCTCTCAATAAAATAGATTGGCATGTTAGGTCTGAACAAAATATATCCTTTGCTTTTTATAATAGCATATATGTAAGTATCAAGTAAAAGGTAAACCAGTCTCATAAATTCTGTTCTTCTAGGCCAGGCCTGATTCAGGTCTATCCAGTGGTTCAGGCTTGGGACTGAAATGAAACAAGACACTCATAAACCATACAACTTTCAAAAAAAGGAAGTTGTTATAACAATAGCATGAAAAAGATATTCAGCAAAGTCACATTATAAATTCAGGTGATCTCAGCTCCCCTATCTTTCACATTAGCCAAGATGAAATTTCCAGTTAGAAGAATGAATTGACTCACATGGCAGTGGGAAGTGAGAAGCTCTGATTACTTGTGAGCTGGAATTTTATGCCTTTTATGACCAGAAAAGCTCTGGTTCTGAGATTTAATCTCCCAGACCAAGGCTTCTTAACCTTTTCCCACTCTTGACCCCTTCATTGGCATTTGGTGGCCAGAGAACATTCACAGTGCAAAGTGAGTATGTTTTGTGTTTAGGACTATGGCTCTAGTGAAGTTACAAAATGCAACAAGGGCAAGAAATGCCAGAAACACTTCAGATGCATTACATGTTGTATTTTTAACTAATTTTTGGTCGTTTGTGAATGCAGAAACATTTTACTGTTACCAAATTTTTCACAACCCCATATGAAGTCTCCACCCACAATTTAAGAAGCACTGGCCTAGACCAATAAACCTCATGGACAATACATTACCATCTTAGAGAAACCCCAGTTTGTGTGGCAGGAACCGTATTAGGCAATGCACAGTGAATTTCTAGCTGCTCAAGGGGGCCGACTGCCATGGATCTTAATCAGATCAGTTCAATAGATGTGGCCTCTAACACAACCATTTAATATGGGCAGGAGTTGGCATCAACCATGCTAGAACTGGGAAACTTGTCTACTTAACCTATCTCCCATGAGAGGTATACCCAAGTGGAGGCATTCAGGCAACAGCTTCTCAGTTTGGGGCATGAAAGTGGTAAGAGAGATAAAGAAACGCAAAATTGAGCTACTTTATCCTATTTCTGACAGATGAGAGAGAGTCTGTGCCCTCTTTATTATTACCAAGGCACAGTGTATATTGTCACTGTATGTAAAGCCAAATGATCCTATAGATTCCTAAAACAAACAAAATCATTTTTCTTTGTTTTCAAAAATGATTTCTTTATCCCTGTTTTCACCAAAATAAATAAAATAATCTAACACGAAGTATTTTTTCTCCTAAAATTTGAAAATATCTTCCATTCATTTTCTTCTTACCTCTCTAACTCAAATAACTTTCCTTACTGACATCCAGTCAAGTGACAGCCTCTCTTAGTGTTTCCCAAGTGCTCACTATGATGCAGTTATACATGAAAGTCCCTAATATGAATCTCATCCCCAAAGAGGCTGCTTTGTTTATTCGCAAGACCCACAGAAATAAACCAGAAAGAAGGGCTTTTTGCTGTTGTTCTGTCACATCCAACTCTTCATGACCCTATTTTTGAGTCGTCTTGGCACAGGTATTGAAGTGATTTGCCATTTCCTTCTCCAGCTCATTTTACAGATAAACAAACTGAGACAAGCAGGGTGAAGTGATTTGTCCAGGGTCACACAGCTAGTACATGTCAGAGATCAGACTTGAATTCAGGAGGATGAGTCTTCCTGTTTTGAAGCCCAGTGTTCTATCCAGTTGGGGAACATTAAGTTCACCAGAACCAGAACCACTCCATTTCCAGTAAAAAGTTCAAGACTATTAAAATATAGGCAGAGGATATTGCCTCTAATGGGAATATCTTGATCATATTTTAGGATGGATCCAAGCTGGTCTGAGGAGGGCATTTCTCAGTTTTTATTCCTCCAGTCCTTCTCTGGATCCTAGGCGAACAAACTAGTCTCCAGATCCAGAGGGCAGGATGACAGAAAATGGCTATTCGTTTTACCAAATTTGTTTCACATCATTGAAATTAGTCTTAAGCCTCACCTAGTTCACTTCAAAAAGCCTTCCTGATTTTTTTCCACTGTGCTCCTACATTGGCCCCCGTGAATGTAAAATATGACCACTGCTTCTTCAGTGGAAAGGAGACTGGATCACAAGCAAAATGCAATTTCCCAAATATAGGTGCTTTGGACAAAAAGAGATTCAACTGCTTCCATCTCTCAGTCATTTCTGATGATAAGTGGGCATGTTTTCAAAATATCAGAGGGGGGGCTGTTTCCCTTTCATGCTGAGTGGAGAATTTGCCAGGATATTTCTGCTACTCTGACTCCTGCTGCCTTAAAGGTAGAAGGCCATATGCCCCTGCAAACGATAACAAAGAAAATAGGGAAAATTCTGGAATCTCACTAAGCCAGTCAAGCAAAATTTCTCATTGTCTTTTGTTATCTTTGATATTTCCAATTCAGTTAGAATCTTCTTTGAAAGTACATTGTAGAGTTGTAGTCAGGTTCTCCATCTCACCCACCTATTTCCTCATTAAGCAAAGTAATCTCTATGACAGGAGGGCTAAATGTGTGGTATAAAGATAGAACTAATCATTCTCCCTGGTTTTAAGGCATCTTTTTCTAAACAGAACTCAATTGTAGGTGAACTCAAATCAAAAGCTGACAAAAATCGGTTTTATGTGTACAGAACTAGGAAATGTGTATGTAAATTGCAATTTGAGATGGAGGCACTTACTAGGTACTCAAAATTCAGTTATGTACACAATTAATGAATGATGTTTCTATTGATGTGAACCATATAGGATAGAAATAACTTGCACACAGTCATTTAAAGTTTAAGTATTTTTTTTTTAAAAATATGAGCAATTACTCAAAGAGTTAAAACTAGAAGTGAGTAGAAATAACAGGGAGAATAGGATTTGATAACAGGAAAAACTTTATACTTAGAACCTTCCAAAAGTGAAACAAATCCACAGGAGGTAGTAAGTTCCTCTCCAATGAGTCTGCCAACAGAGGCTCAGAGACCAGTTGCCCAGAATGTTATCAAGGTGATTTCTGTACAAACATAGGTTAGAATAGAGTGTCTCTGAGGTACCTTCCAATTGTAAGAGTCAATGATTCTAATTGCTAGCATTATTTGGAGACAGGGAACATGTTAAATACTGACTCAAGAATATTGGATTTCAAGTCTAAGCCAATCCTGGATTTGAATCCTGGTTCTTCTATTCTTTGTATCAATATTATTGCAGTTTCATGAGGTGTTGTGGAACCATCTCAAAGAATTCAGTCAGATCACCTCTAATCCAAGTATAGGTACATATTGAAATTGACACTTCTTATGAAGCAGGCTAAGTTCCAAGAGGAACCAGCAATTTCAGAGAAAGCAAGATGGATTTTTATAGGGTAAAGATGCAATTGCATAACAGAAATAAGTATTAAAAAGACAGAAGGGGTTTGTTAAGGGATTAGGTAATGGGGGAGGGGTCCCAGCCACAGTGGACTGTGCATGTTTCTGATTACCCACAATGCATACAGAAAAACCCTTTTGGGGGGGGGGGTATATATATATATGATAATGATAATAAGCCTCTCTATGTCATAAATTCACTCTAGGTCAGTTCTTTACTATTACTGTGCAGGTGACTACTTAGGGAAAGTCTCTTCTATTGTCTTGGGGTCCACGTCCTGCTTGGGCATCCTGGTGGTGCTGCTTTCTTAGTGGCTGAGTATTGTGGGCCTATATGAGACTAGATGGATGTGGTTGTGGTTGAGTTCATGGACACACCTGCTGTTTCTGAGGGAAATATGAGGAATGAGTATGGGGGCAGTGACTGGGATCCCATCACATGGACATACATGCAGTTCTGTGAGAAATATGAGTTCAGGGATGCACCTGTTCTAATGAGCAGTGAGGGATATACGAAGAAGTTAGGATATTAAGTATTGTAATAGCAATCAGTTTAGCAGATACTTAGCACTTAGTACCTTGGGGCTAAGTATGGAAGTTGTGAACTCTGTCCCACTATTGAGAGGATGTGAACTCCGCTGTTGCCTTGGAAGAAGGGTATTGGCTGAGACAGGAGGCGAGTGTGTGTATATAAGCAAGAATTCCAGAGACAGAGAGACAGA